>JARFXV010000284.1:15000-755552 GCA_031761425.1 Cosmopolites sordidus
AGGCAAAAGTACTAAAAATTATAAATTCGTGAATATCATTGCTTTACAGAACAAAGAAAAGGAAAATTCATAAAAATAATGCAAGAAAATAATGTATAATTAAATAAGAAAGAGCAAATTTCACCTATAATCTAGAATTAAATTAATAATAACAAATAATATGGAAAAATGTTAACTAATCGGTAGCGAATATGATCGATTTTAATTTTTCGGAAAAAAAAGCATGTTTGATTTAAATCTTTATAACTACGAACATGAAAGTTTATACTGAATATTAATTAAAACCTCTAAATATGGTTTATTTTTCATAATTGTTATTATAAAATATTTTAAACTTTAAGGATGTTTCGGAAATATGCTGCAAAATGTTTAAAAATCCTTGTCACTGTGAAAATTTCAAATCGATAGACTAAGCCGTTCAAAAGTTATTGCAATTTAAAATTATTGTAATTTTATACGTAATCTTATGGATATCAACATAAGTTAAACACATTACAAATATACAAAGAAAAGCTATCAAGCATTCCAAACTTTCAGATTATGTAACTTAAACTGTTTGTAACCAATTTTGAATAGTTTTATTAATATTAATATTGGGGCCGATCGCGTTGGTGCGGCGGTAAGAGCGTCTGCTTTGCCGAATCCGCGCTGGAGCGGTAGCTGGTTCGATTCTAGCGCTCGGATGGTTATTTTTCTTTCTTCTGTCCGTTTATCTTTCCTAAATGTTTGTGATTGTTTCTAGGCAACAGTGTAAACTCCGACTACGAATTACCCCTCAGTCACGCCAGTTAAAGGCTGGGTAAGGCCGGATGCCTTCTGAGAAGTGTTCTACGTTGGTCACTCGCCAGTCGGTAGGTTTCCTGATAGACTTATGGGTAGGCCCATAACCAAGGGTTTATAGCCCGAGGGGGGTGCTGGCCTGGGTTTGTCGGAAGCTGATGACCGTGGTTCGGAACCCACGTTAAGCTGTAGGTCCAGTCGCTAAATAGCCTAGTTGCTGATGCGCCTCTAACCCAAACACTTTACTTTATTAATATTCATTACTAATACTTTTGCCTCCGATTATACCTCGCATACATCCTTAAGCAAACAAAATGACGAAAAGGGTAATTTAGTAGAGACTTTAAAAGAGAGAAAGAAGCACAGAAAAGCTACACTATGATGGGGAAAGGCATCGCAAAAGTGCTAGGAAAGCATTGGCATTGCGAAGCTTAAGAGACAGGCAGAAAAAAAGGAAGATCTATGTCCAGAGATGTACGACAGAAGATTGAAGAACAAGAAGAAGATGATTACATAAAAGTCAAATCTCTAATTAAATAAAAAAATATACTGTTCATGCAAGTCAAAAAAAAACTTCTTAATTTATAATTTAATTATTTACAATTGTTCTAAATTATTAACACAATCTATTATTAATGCAGGCTATAAATCTTTGGCTATAGATAATCCGAATTAATATCAATGGACTTAACATTTATTCATGTTAAGTTCATTAAGTCTCTAGTAAAACTGGTTTTCCACTTATACACACAACAATAAAATTCATGGGACTATTTGATAGTCTTTCATAAAAACATACCATTATATTGTAATTAACGTATGATTTATTGATTATTAACTATTTGGTTTTATTCCAAAATGATAATGATCTTGGCATTAGTTATGAACTTGAATTTGTCTAGGAAATTGAACTAGATTATTTGAATTAAAATATACGTAAATAACAGCTACTGGGTTGATACAAAAGTTTACTTCATTTTTTTAAGAATTATTTTATTTACTAAAAAGGAAATTATTAATATTATGTGGCGTCCTATCTTATCTAAGTCCTATCTGTCTAAGAACTCCCGCACATTACGCCTAAAATGGGCTGGTGCTCCACATATTCTGCCTGACATTTAAAGGCACATTTTCTAGAAGACCGAGAAGATGGAAGATGGAAAGATTTCGCCGGATAAAGGATCCGACAAGATAAAATGCTCAACAAGAATACCATTGACAATTACCGCCCACATACTGATCGAAAATCTATGTTGAAAACTTGTTTACCTAGAAACATGAGGATTATCAACTGACCAAAAATGAATATTGTGAGAATTATGAATTCCATATGGAGTAAATAAAACCTAGTCCATAAACAAATTGTTTTTGGTAAAGTTTTGATTCATCTCATGTTGGTGTAAGAGGTATTAGGGTGGTCTTGTGCCTCTAAGGCTTGAACACGTTGCATATGAAACATTGGTACAACTGATTCTCGGGCAGTGTTGTAAAAACTTACCGTACTATTTTTCACGTACTTGATTTTGGGTCTTCCTTGATAAGATTCACAATTCGTTCCTCTCGTTGCACATTTTCAGGTACTCTCGATCTTCCGGCGTACCCTCCACGATGTTCCCTCAAGTCACCGGTGTCTCTGACTTTTTACACAACCCGAATAAATGATTTCAGTAATGGGTGAACCCGCAACGGAAAACGTTCAGCATATAGCTGAGCTATGAGCTCCATAAATTAACCCATTTCAACTAATTCACTAATTTCATATACGTGGGCCATTTACACTTCATACACGTGGGCTTTACAAAAATCACGATAGAAATCCGCGATAAAACTGAAAATAAAATACAAGATAATGAAATAAAAGGAATGCGTGATTCACAAAAAAAAACGATAAACATTAGTTGGTTGCTATTCGTTTTGAATTTGCGGGCGATCGATTAAATTTGTTTAAACTATCTTAAGGGCCGGGCTTGGAGTTTTTAAAATTTATTAAAGGCTGCAGCGGCGTAATTTTTGAGATATTTGAAATATTAAAAAATTAGAAAAAATGTTTATTTTATCGACTTTTATACGCTGATAAAAAAATCTCAATTTAGTAATCTTCCCGTATATATCAACTAAATTCATGCTCTCGCATTGGCTAATATATATATATATATATATATATATATATATATATATATATATATATATATATATATATATATATATATATATATATATATATATATATATATATATATATATATAGTTGATTTTGCTGAAGGACAAGAACTATATATTATGAATTCATTCTATAAGAAAAATATCAGCAGAAAATGGACATGGAAAAGTCCATCTGGGCTCACAAGCGAAATTGACTACATCATGACCAACGATAAAACAATATTTACCAACTGTACTGTCCTTAACAATTTTAATGTTGGAAGTGACCACCGAATTGTACGAGCAAGGGTTCGGATTAACTGTCGAAAAGAGCGCGAAAAAATGGTAAGATCAAAGAAGGGCAAGGTGGATTCTGGAAAACTGCTGGAGAGAGGAAGCGATTTTGAGATTGCCTTGTCAAACCGGTTTGCTGCGTTACAAGATCCAGAGGAGGTGGAAATATCAGTTCAATATGAAGAAATCGCCAACAATGTACTTCAAACGGCTGCTTCAATAGCACCAGAGGAAAAATGTCTCAAACAAACAAAAATCTCCAGTGAGACCATTGATTTAATGAAGAAACGGCGAGCAATGAGAAATGCAGGTAGTCCTTTTGGCAGGGTCGAGTACACTAAGCTCTGCAAAACTATAAGAAAACGTATCAGAGAGGACACGCGCCGATTCAATATGCAGCTAGTGCAAAAAACCCTGGAAGAAAACAAAGGAATTAACAAAGCTAAACAGAAGCTGAGAAACAAAAGAACGCAAATATATGCTTTAAAGCGTGAGGATGGCACAGTGTGCAGGACGCGTACCCAAATGTTAGAGATTGTCACAAGGTTTTATTCCCAGTTATATGAAGATCAGAGCCAGTCAGGGATAGCAATACCCACGGATATAATGTAATGCAATATGTAATACCACATATCCTAGTGGAGGAAGTAACAAATGCTATAGAATTGATGAAGAACGGCAAGGCTCCAGGAAAGGATAGTGTAACTGTCGAAATGCTAAAAGCTGGTGGTCGGACGTTACATAAAACACTGGCAAAATTATACTCAAAATGCCTCAAAGAACAAAAAGTACCTGACTTATGGAAAAATGCAGAAGTGATCCTTTTACATAAAAAAGGAGCACAGGAAGATTTAAAGAACTACCGTCCAATAAGCCTCCTATCAGTGATGTACAAAGTTTTCACTAAGATAATTTCTAAAAGAATATTAAAAAAACTGAATGACGCACAACCAAGAGAACAAGCAGGATTCAGAAGTGGATTCAGTACAATGGATCACATCCAGGTTGTACAGCAGGTCATAGAAAGGCACAACGAATACACCATGCCACTGTGCTTGGCTTTTATCGACTACGAAAAAGCATTTGATTCCATCTCAAAGCATGCGATAATGGATGCACTGCTTAGCCAAGGTGTAGAGAGAGCCTATGTAAACCTATTAGAATCGATATATGATGGAGCTACAGCCACAATTCACCTTGATGATCTTGAAGTGGGAATTAATATAGAACGAGGTGTACGGCAGGGTGACGCAATATCGCCTATTCTTTTCTCGGCTGGCCTTGAAGAAGTATTCCGTAAACTGGATTGGGAACAGGATGGGGTAAAGATCAATGGTGCAAACTTAAACCATCTTAGATTTGCAGATGATATTATTCTCATTTCACAAGACCCAGAGGAGCTGCAAATACGCATACAAGAACTGCAAAGGGCTGGCGAACCATTTGGCTTGAAAATAAACCTGAAAAAGAGTCAGGTTATGTTCAATAACTTCGCTCAGGACAGAAGAATTTCAGTTTTAGGAAGGGATTTAGAGATTGTGGACAGCTTTGTATATCTTGGGCAGAGGATTTCCATGGAGGGGAGTACCGCCCGGGAGGTGGAACGGCGTGTTAAATGTGGCTGGCAGGCATTTGGTAGGCTCAACATAGTGTTTAAGAGCAGACTCCCACTTTGCCTGAAAAGAAAAGTATACTTCGGGTGGCACAGAGGGGAATGGAAAGATGTATGCTTGGCATTACAAGACGAGACAGAAAGTCCTGCGCATGGATCAGGGAACAAACAAAAGTCTGTGACATCATTGGAAGAGTAAAACAGTTGAAATGGAGATGGGCAGGCCATATAGCGAGGCGATGGGACGACAGATGGACCAAGGCAATCCTAGAGTGGATACCGCTTGATCGCAAACGTCCGCGAAGAAGACCGAAAGCACGATGGACTGATGACATCGTTAAGTATATTGGACCCGAGTGGCAGAGGAAAGCCCAGGACCGTGAAGGTTGGAAGCATGCTGAAGAGGCCTTCATCCTGCAGTGGATCGATACGGGCTGATGATGATGATGATGATGATGATATATATATATATATATATATATATATATATATATATATATATCATGCAGCCATTATTGATCCACTGCAGGATGAAGGCCTCCCCAGCATGCTTCCAACTCGCGCGGTCCTGAGCTTTCCTCTGCCATTCGGGTCCAATATACTTGATGATGTCGTGTTTTAGATCGATTCATCGTGTTTTAGGTCTTCTTCGTGGATGCTTATGATCAAGCGGTATCTATCCCAGGACTGCTTTGGTTTATCTGTCGTCACATCGCCTCACTACATCGCCTCTCTACATTGCCTGCACACCTCCATTTCAGTTCGTTCACCTTTGCAATTATTTCACATACTTTCGTTTGTTTTCTCATCCATGTGCAGGTCCATGTGCAGGTTCCGCTTTGTAATGCCAAGAATACATGTTTCCATTCCCCTCTGTGCTACCCAAAGTCTTTGAATTGATTGTGATGTGAGTGTCCATGTTTAAGTTCCGTATGTCAGAACAGGAAGCACGCATTGATCAAAAACTTTTCTCTTTAGACAAAGTGGGAGTTTGTTCTTAAACACTATGTTGAGCCTGCCAAATACCTGCCAGCTTCACTTAACGCGCCGTTCCACTTCTCCATTGAAATCCTTTTCCCAAGATATATGTGGTGGTCCACCACCTTTATATCGCTTCCTAAAATAGATCTGTTTTCAGCAAATTTGTTGAACAGAACCTGACTCTTTTTCAAGCTGATTTCCAGGCTAAATGGTTCCCTCGCCTTTTGCAGTTTTTGCATGTGTTTTTGTAGTTCATCTGGGTTTTGTGACAGGAGAACGATATCATCTGCAAATCTAAGGTGGCTTAAGTATGCACCATTTATTTTTATTTCATCCTGTTCCCAATCTAGATTATGGAATATCTCTTCAAGGCAGGATGAGAAAAGAACACGGGATATTGAGTCATCCTACCGTACACCCCGTTTTATATTGATTTTAACTTCAAGATCATCCATGCGAACTGTTGCTGTAGCTTCATCATACATGGACCTCAGTAGGTTTACATAGGCTCTGTCTATCCCTTGATTAAGCAATGTTTCCATTATATCTTGCTTTGATATTGAGTCAAATACCTTGTCATAGTCATTAAAAGCCAAGCACCGTTGCATGGTGTATTCATTATGCCTTTCTATGGCCTGTTTAGGACATTATCACAATACACTTCTGAATCCCGTCTGCTCTCTTGGTTGTGCCTCATTCAGAGTTCTCGATATTCTTTTAGATATTATATTGATGAAAACCTTGTACAATACTGACAGGAGGCTTATTGGGCGACCGTTTTCCAAATCCTCTAGTGTCCCTTTTCTATGAAGAAGAATCACTTCAACGTTTTTCCATAGGTTGGGTATTTTTTGTTCCCTGAAGCATTTTGGGTACAATGCTGCCAGTATTTTATGTAAAGGTCACCCGCCAGCTTTCAACATCTCAGCTCTTAAACTGTCCTTTCCTGGAACCTTTCCATTCTTCATCGCTTCTATCGCTTTTTTCACTTCATCCAACAGCATATCTGACATTTTCTCTTCCGTGGGTTTTGCTCTCTTTAACTGGTTCGGATCTTTATATAACTTGGAATAAAACCTTCTCATATCCTCGAACATTTCCGTACGTTCCCTGCACACTGTGCCATCCTCACGCATTAAGGCATACATTTGTGTCCTTTTATTTTTCAGCTTGTGTTTAGCTTTGGTTATTCCCTTGTTTTCTTCTAGTGTATTTTGCACTAGCTACATGTTGAACCGACGCGTTTCTTCTCAAATACGTTTTCTTATAGTTATGCAAAGTTTAACGTACTTGACTCTGCCAAAAAGACTTCTTGCATTCCTCATTTTCTTAAATTAATTGTCTCAATGGAGATTTTTGATTGTTTCAAACTTCTATATATATATATATATATATATATATATATATATATATATATATATATATATATATATATATATATATATATATATTTATATATATATATATATATTTATATATATATATATATATATATATATATATTTTTATATATATATATATATATATATATTTATATATATATATATTTATATATATATATATATATATATATATATATATATATATATATATATATATATAGTTTTATTATGAAAATGATGTGTACATTATTTTAAATTCCATTACCATTCGTGTTGTATGTATCACTTCAACGAGCAATCCGTAATCGAAAGAAAAAAAGAAAATAAAAGGAAGCTAAACTGGTACTTATCAATTGTAAGTGAATGTCGACTGAAAAAAACAACATTGCATATTATATAATTGCTTCCCACGCGATGAAAATTCTTCTGATGTATTAAGTGAACTGGAGCGAGTTGACACTTCGGTTGGCGCCTAAGGTTCAAGGCCGTGACTCATACTAGGACCTCGCCCATTCTATAAACAGGAACGATCCAAAAATGTATTGAATTCATTTGATTCTTTTTGATTATTTTTTAAAGTATATAAATAACATTTCCGTTTATATCATCAATAAATTATATTTCTTATAAAAACTCTAAATGTCTCTGTTATTGTTATATTAATTTTCTTTATTAAACTGGTTACACAACTGAAAATATAAGGTAACTGTTACAGCGACAGTGACATCCTACACAATCAGTTCCTATTAATTCATATATGGTCGCAAAAAAGTAAAGTTTGGTATAATTTTACAAACTTTGGTTTCAAAAACATTATTTTACAGCAATTTTAATACGTTTTACTTGTTCTAGTTAATCTTTCCGACAAATTTTTCATTTCCTTTTAGTAAAATCAAGATGGTTTTGAAGTGAAATATTCTTCTAGTGCTGTTTTGATAGCTGCCGCAGTTAATTTTTTTTCAACGAAGAAAATATTCCATAGATATAAAAATATGGTAAGCTGACGGTGCAGCAATGAAGAATAGAGGAGTGAGGAAGTACCTCCCGGTCTAACTCTTTGATTTCGTGAGTGATTCTGGCACACGTAGAGGTGTTGTATTATTATGTTGCAGAATAACACATTTTCGATTAATCAGTCTTTATTTTGATCTGATTCTGAATCCCATGTTTATTCTATCAAGATTAAAATAATAATATACCGCACTTACCGGTACTCATATGTCCAAAAGTTTGGAATATTTACAAATCTACGCCTACGATACTATATTTAGATATTTTAGACCATTTTTAAATGAAAATAACAAAAGCATTGTTTTGCTGATAACACAGGTTTTTCGATTTTTGCCGATTCCGTTGATAATGGTATTCACACATTATTACAGTTATTTTTCAATTTTTCATCAATCCGTTTAAAAATGCCTAGAAACATGATATCTCAGTTTAACAGATCAATAGTTATTACATTGCTACAACAGGGCTTTAATCAAAGTGATATCGCGGAAATTGTAGGTGTTTCTTAAAGTGCTGCATCGAAAATTCTTAAAAAATTCCAAGATACAAATGATGTAAAGGATCGCCCCAGAAATGGTAGAAAACGATGTGCAACAGCTGTACAAGACCGGATATTAATGATAGCTCGAAGAAATTGTCTGGAATCTACAAGTGGTATATCAAGGGAGCTGGTTAGGCTTGAAAGGGTAATTTTTTTACGATAAACGATAACACGCAGACTTAAAGCGGTAAATTTGCATCGCAGAAGACCTTTATGTGTTCCCAAACTAACCCTTCAACAAAAAAAGGAATCAAAGTCCTAACTGGCTTGGCTAATTGGCTTGGTTTCTGATTTACGAAGAATATTAGTTTGGAGAGCTCCAGGCCGACAAGCCCGACTAGAAACAGCTCAACCACGTATCTCATTTGAAGGTGGGAGCGTGATGTTTTGGGGTGGTATTATGAGGGGTACACGGACACCTCTATTGGTCCTGGAGAGAAGAGTCACTGATGTTGTGTGTTTAAAGAAATTTTTAATTCTGTTGTTCGTCTGTTTCGAGGCGCAGTGGGCGACGGATTTGTTTTCATGGATGAGAAAGCACCTCCTTATCGAGAAAAGACAACGAGTAAAAGAAAAACTTAATATCAATAAAAAAGTGAAGTGTTGGAATATTCGAAATTTTTGGACATATGTGTATTTTTCATTAGAGAGAGATTCAGAAGCTCATAATAAATAATTCCCGTAAAATCGCACCAGATACATATAAACAGCTCTACAGGTCTTTAAGTCCTTTGGCTTAGTTGACAATCTGCCTTCTTTCCCACTCCTCCTCTTTCTCTACTTCGTGCAGTCATTTTCACTTCTGTCTTTCCCTCTTCATTATTCCCTCGCCTCTACCCCTACTCGCAACCATTCTTGTCAAATCTTTCTCCACTTCCTGCAGCCACTTTCCCCAGAACCTATTTTATCAAACTGCTTTCTGGTAGCCTTTCTATATTTCCCAACCAAGGTTCTAATCCACTGGTTCTCCTCCTTGATACCGCAGCTCCAACATTTTTTCACTGCTTTCGGTTAAGGTCCAGTTCTCAGCCGTATACATACATACCTACCCATTATTGTTTTATAAACTCTTATTTTATTTTTTATATATTCTTATTTCTCAGGAGTCTTTGCAGCAACGCTGCACATTTATTTTTTTTGCTATTCTAGCCTTAACCTTTGCTTCCATTCCATGTTTGTCTGTGATGGTTGATGATTTGAAATTTGAATCGACTTGACTAACTGAAGGGAAATCGAAACGAATCTGAACGTAAATAGTATAAATTTATTTCAGCAGATTTATCAACAAGTTCCAACAAGCATTAAAATAATAACTAATGGAAAATCCCTAAGAATTTTCCAGAGAACCCGATAATTTCCATATATCACATCCTGTTGAACCAAACGCATTCGAGACAGCTGACAGAGAGTTAGGACATTTTTATTTTCCATTAAAAATGTTTACGTTACATATTACCCGATTTAATATATAAAACAAACCTTGAGAGTAGAAACACTATAATATATTTTTGATCATAATTATTTACGAGTTCTCATGCGATATAATGTTCTAAGAATCTTGTATACTTAGAAAGAATTTTCCAGTAAGAATGTCAGAACTTTGAAGCATAATAGCGGCAACACTGAAATGTATTGCATCAATTCACCATGCAAAGATAAACGAAACTCTCATTTTGGGGGAAAAATATGGTTTTCTGACGAACGCATTTCTGTTTTACAAGGTTTGTGAACACGCACAGCAGCAGCACACTAATGATGCAGGAGTTACATCCTCATCGTCAGAAAGTCACTGTTTCGTTCGCTTTTTGGGCTGATAATGGATATCGTGGTATTGTTAATGGTGAACGATATATAATTAAAATTATTGTTAACAGAAAATTTTTGGTTTGAACTGGTAAACGTGGATATAAACAATATTTTCATGAAAAATTACACTGTGGGCTTGCACTGTTGCACGGGCGTAGCCAGGATTTATTTGGGGGGGGGGGGGGGGGGGGTTTGTTTGAAGTAAATAAAACAAATACTTACATGAAAACATGAAAAAACAAAAGTATACTTACATGAAATTTAATATATATATATATTCATCGGAAAAATTACGACATATTTATAAAGTTCTTAACTTTAAATGAAATGGTTAAATTAATTTCGTTACTCTGCGCTAAATCTAAAACCATTAAAGAAGAAATCTGCGGCTTTTTCTTTTAAATATATCTACTACTTTATCTGCATTCAAATATAATAATTTAACTCTCTTCACTCCTCGTATTTTTTCGATATAATATTAGGTAATATTTGGCTTATTTGGGGGGGGGGGGGGTTGAGGGTTGAACCCCCAATCCCCCCCCTGGCTACCCTCGTGCACTGTTGTACTGTTACGAACCACCAGATGGTGTGGGTTGCATTAAATCCGACTTGGGGAGGGTCGCTATTATGTATGGAAACAGTCAAATATCTCGAGAACGCTTTGAGATTACTTAATAAAATTTTATACACAAACATCCGGAAATGTTTGCCACTTTTTGGGCATATTTTCATTTTTTTCTTGTCGCATATTTGAAATCCAATGGTAACTTGATTATTTTTAAATGATAACAGTACTTGAATTTGGCATCTTAGGAAATATCTTTTTTTTTCTGAATTCAACGACGTAAATATAGTATGGTTTTTTTTCTAAATAGATTTTAAAAATTGGCTAAAAATTGTTTCGGTCTGTTTTAGGGTAAATATATACTAAGGATGACAGATGAAGTATTTGATTACACTTGACAACTGTTAACCTCAATTTGTGAATTTCAAATTTATTTCAATTTTTATATGGAATTAATATGTATTTAACTGAAAGAGAAATAATTTAAATATCAACAACTGTTGGATGCGGTAACAGAAAACGCATGTATGCAGAAGTTTGTCGAGTATTTAAAGATGTACATCCGAATAAAGACATCACTAAGTCAATAGTTTCAAAAACGGTGAAAGGATTTAATGATACAAAAAAAACAACTAATGACGAAAATTCGTTGAATGTTTTAATTGACGTAGTAGACAATGGAAAGGTTTTCGTGCAACAATTAGCTTTAAATCATAACCTATGTAGAAGCTTAGTCAAAAAAAAAATAAAAAAAAGATTTTTATCATTACAAAATACAATTACTACAAGAATTAAGTGACGATGATTTTGATCGAAGAGTTTTGCGATGTTATGATGGAAAAAATAAATACCAATTCAAATTTTGTTTCGAAAATTATTTTCACGGATGAAGCAACATTCTGTTTAAATGGTCTTGTTAGCAAACACAACTGTTGATACTGGGCTGATACTAATCCGCACTGGACGGAGCAAGTTCATACACAGTATCCTCAAAAGTTAAATGTACAAGACTTACTACATACAGGACCTTTTTTCATTGATGGCCACTTGATAGCAATTAAGTATTATTTTATCTATTGGAAGAAAATATCATCCCTCAACTTTTGCGTCTGTTTCCAAATTTAATTAACCAAAACCAGGAAATAAGCTTACAGCATATTAGAGCTATGGCATTAACGTTAGACATTTTCTTAACACTACTACTCTCAAATTACGAATTCAACAAGAAATTGCCAATATGTCTCGTATATGGTGGGAAAACACAATTCAAGGCTTCGTCCGACATATCCATTACGACCAGGAAGTTAATGGTGGACTCTTTGAACACCTTTTGTAAATAGTGGAATAATAAAAAAATATATAATTCTGATATATTTTTTTCAAAATCTAATATTGACAATAGAGAACCGTTTGAAACACCTTTTTAGCCATTTTTTTTAAACCTATTTTGAAAAAACCTACAATATTTACCTCGTTGAATTCAGAAAAAAATGCTCTTTCCAACATTACCGAATTCAAGTACTGTTATCATTTAAAAAAAAGTCAAGTTACTCTTGGATTTCAAATATACGACAAGAAAAAAAAATGAAAATATACCCAAGAAGTGGGAAACACTTCCTAATGTTCGTGCACAAACAAAAAATAATGTACATAAAAACAACATGTACATATATATATATATATATATATATATATATATATATATATATATATATATATATATATATATATATATATATATATATATATATATATAGATTATGTATACGTAGATGATATCTTCATAGTATGGCCTCACGGAAACGCACTTCTAAACAGCTTCCTAGCCCAATTGAACGAATACAGTACATCCTGGAAGTCAAACAGGATAGGAAACTGCCGTTTTTGCATCTCCTCATCACAAGACAACTTTCTGGAACCCTCGAATACACAGTGTATAGAAAACCAACTCACACCGATCGATATCTCAACGCTAAATCCCATCATCTTTCTCAAATCCAAGGAGTAGCAATACCAGATTGATTTCCAGATCCTTCCGACTGACACTACCATATACACAAAAGCGAAAAACTACCAAAAATGTCCACAACCCTCAGACAAAATCGATATTCAGAAAATTGTATCAGGAAGGTCATTCACCGTTAGGAAACCCAAACATGAAGGACGATAGAAGATTATGAACCAAATGCACCAAAGGCCCTGCTACCATACGTAAAAGGAATCACTAATAGGATAGGTAGGCTAGTAAGGAAACATAAGATCAGAACAGCCTACAAATTAAGGACCGAACAATTAGGGAAGCCCTTGAAATAAAAGAAAGGGGTGAGCTAAATACGCGAAACGACGCTCGCAACATTCCAAAAATATGGAAATCCCTTCTGAAAAAAGAAGAAACACGGCAACGTGGCGGCGCGGAAGAAAAATCAATAAACGGGCGCCCGACAGCGTTGCCGAGCGCCGCGAATGGTCCCGAACTGCCCAGATACTATCTGCGCAATCATCGGCCGGCTATAATATAGCTAATAATGCTAATAAGTAATGACCGAGCGTAACGACCCGTGCACGTCAGACACCCGGAAAGATTTAGGAATATAAATAGTAATATCTTATATATATATATATATATATATATATATATATATATATATATATATATATATATATATATATATATATATATATATAGTCATATGTATATGACATCATGCATATGTATTCATGTATAAGGCATGACATTAGGCAACCCTTCAGTGGTTTTCTAGCGTTTAACTCGAGGTGACTGATGACAACTTAAGACCAGAAACCGATCTCGGGAGACGTTTGATAGCGACTGAAGGATTGGGCATATGTAACATGAAGCACGATAAAAAAATTGTCTTAACTTTTGAACAATGTTTCAACAAAACGGTGCGACATGCCACACATCTCGTCAGGGAATCGACTCGTTGCAAGAAAAGTCTCCTGGACGAGTTATTTCACAAAATGGAAATGTTAACTGGTCGTCAAGATCATGTGATCTAGCGCCCTTGGGTTACTTTTTGAGGGGCTGCTAAATCCCTGGTTTACAGAAATAAACCTCGAACAATTCATCTGCTTAACCGAAACATCCACACCATCATTGAAAATAATCATATTTTAAAGGTCATATGTGATACTTTAAAGTTCTAACACTCTTATAGGACAAACCTTTATAAAAATCACAACAAAATTAATAACAGTATTAACTGACAAAGCAGAAAATAATCTATCTGTGTATCACTCTAGCCATTCCTATATTCTGCTCTTCCTGAAAAAGAATCGCATACCTTTTTTATTTCAACGAAACCGAAGGCGTTTGATATCAAATTGCAGAGGTAGGCAAGATAACTATGTACAGTTTCAAAGAATAACATTTCACGTACTCGTACGTACGTAACTTTATTTCTGTCTATTCCTGCACCGAGATATAAAAATTACAGATCTAATCGTAAAACTTGTTCATAAAAGTTGGTAAGGTTTCGCGAAGACGGAAAAGCAAACGTATAAAAATTTTTTTACGTGGTACAAGAGATAGAAAAAGGCGTGGAAAAATTATGATTGTTTGCAAATTAGATTTAGTTTTGATAGAAATCTTTTTCGGGGTCATAATCAGAACATCTCTATCTACGAAGGCAATTCTCCATACACGGTCCGTCTAGTGGAAAAGATGTTTCGTGAAATCTTCTTGTAATCAGCAACAACATATTTACTTAAAAAATCTGATTATCCACTGACATTAAACGCGAAGAGATTACCGCTAAACACTAAATAATTTTTATAAAACTTCTCGACACGCGTTTCGCTAACCATGTTAGCATCATCAGATATTCTGATATTCAAACCAAGATTAGATTAGATGATCTTCTGAGGATGGTAACATAGTTAGTGAAACGCGTATTTAAAAGTTTGGAAAAAGTAATTACAATTTTAGTGGTAAATCTCTTCGAATTTAATACAGCACTGATCAAAAAGTAAAGTAACTTAGTTACTTTACTTAGTAACTTAGTAAAGTAGATTTAGTCTAATAAATATATAAATAAGTCTAATAAATAATATCTTCTAATAAATAAATAAATTTAATTAATAAAAAAAAATAGATATTAATATTTGCTTATTTATTTAATACCTTCTCACTGCAATACACTTATTCCAACATTTGTTTCAAAGATTTCAACCTTTTACTCCGACAAATAAACATTCCTTTTTCTCTATTAAAGTGATTCCACTGCAAAATATACCAGTCGACGATTTTTAACAAGGACATTCAAATGAGTGAAACAAGTCGCTAGATTAAGGCAATTTTTAGAAATTATTATATATATATATATATATATATATATATATATATATATATATATATATATATATATATATATATATATATATAGGAATTAACAAAGCTAAACTGAGGCTGAGAAACAAAAGAACGCAAATATATGCTTTAAAGCTTGAGGATGGCACAGTGCAGGGCGCGTACCCAAATGTTATAGATTGTCAGAAAATTTTATTCCCAGTTATATGAAAATCAGAACCAATCAAAGACAACAATACCCACGGAAGAACAAATGTCAGGTATCCTAGTGGAGGAAGTAACAAATGTTAGAGAATCGATGAAAAACGGCAAGGCTCCAGGAAAGGACAGTGTAACTGTCGAAATGTTAAAAGCTGGTGGTCGGACGTTACATAAAACACTCTCAAAATTATACTCAAAATGCCTCAAAGAACAAAAAGTACCTGACTTATGGAAAAATGCAGAAGTGATCCTTTTACATAAAAAAGGAGCACAGGAAGATTTAAAGAACTACCGTCCAATAAGCCTCCTATCGAGACAGAAAGTCCTGCGCATGGATCTATTTTATTATTATTAGAAATAAGAAATCGATTCCGTAGAACAGTCAAAGATGCTGTCAATTTTTTTATAAATTCAACTTGTGTATGCATTTTGAAGTTTTCAAACGCTCATGATACCTATATAGAAATTGAATGGAATTGAATAGAATTGAATGTAGAATTTTTTAAGACAATGAACCGACCATCGGGTTGCCTTAAGAGAAGTTGCAGCCACGGATCCTAGAAATAGGAGCACTAGGAAACTTTCAGGGAATTAATAGTATTACACACTGCCGTTAACCGGCATTTTTTTATAAACAGTAGCGAAAATAAGCCACAGGTCGGGTTGAAGTATGTAAATCACTCGTCAAGATCCCTACTGATTTGTACTACGTCAAACGAATCGTTGCGTGATATGACAAATGGGCTCAATTCAATTATCCTAATGACATAAAGCAGTAGGTTATACCAGGTCAATCAGCTCTTTCGCGAAGAAACATTTGTCATAAAGGTCATGCTGTGTGTACAGCTGTATAAATTCAAAACTCTACTCAGCTTCGGTCAATCGTAAAAAAGTCCTCCCACTGAACGCAAAACCACACACTTCATATCTGACCAGCTTAAGAATTAACGAATTGAACTTTGACCCTCTCCCTCACCCAACATACACCTCCGACCTCGCTCCGTCAGATTACCACTTGTTCCGTTCCATGACCCACTTTTTACAAGTTTCAGCACTGAAGAATAGGTAAAACTTATCTGCGCCAAAGCTTTATCGTGGTGTTGGTGAGGAACAAAGTGCTCAAAGTTGGGCTAAGATTATCAAGAACATATATTTCGTCTATATTTCGAGGAATAACCTCCAGGTATGTTGTTTTTAAAGAGAATAACAAATATCTTAAAACAGCAATATGAATTTACCCTGTACGTTTCTGATATGAGATCTTAAAGTACTTAACCGAATATGTTATAATTTGTAATTTATAATATTTTTTCCACGAAATGACGAAATTTTTCGCATACATAATCACCGCTAGAATTTATGAAATCTAAGGATATAATCTGCTGTATACGATTATACCGATAAACACTACTCCACTGTGGATTAAACAAAGATAAACTAATGTCTTAATTATGGGTACAAATGATATAGTGGACTTTATTCATATTGTTTATAAACCACATATTATGAAATTCTTATCTAAAAGAACAAAGCATATACGTCAAGCGGGTGTCGGGCGAAAAGCCAGGTTATACCAGTACTGGTAAAAATAAAAAAAAAACACGTCACCGTGTTAAGTGATAATAGGCATATTTTTGAAAATCTTGAAATTCAACACCCTTGGCTATATCTTTAGGTAGTGTGATCACAAATTTCCCAATTTTTCAGTGTTATTTTTTATAACGTGATCCTAAATAACCATGCTATTAATCGCAGTTACAAATCGAACAATAAACGTTGTTAATTTAGTAAAAAAAAAAGTGTTTGATTGAGTCGTGGTTTAAAAAAATGATGTCAGTTAACTTTAACATTTCATCTTTAAAAAAAAATGTATTACACTAGCCTGGGCAAGTTATTTCAAAAGATGACCAATTTAATCAAGATTTCAAAATGGTATAACAATTGCCACTTTTCTTTCCATAAAAAATGTTATTGCTTATTTTTTTTGCAAAAGAGCCACATTTCAGAAATCTCATACCATGATAAAAATAATTAGTGTACTCAAAAATGGACTTCACCAGTGTAAGTGAGGTGGACAGATGTGATAGAGTGGAAGAATTAGGGAGATACATATTGACATTCAATTATAAGATGGCCCATTTAGTGAAAATTTTAAAATGACACAACTAACATTTTTCTTCGATTCAGACTTCATGGGAAGAAATTCTATATCAAACAATAAAGAAAGTCAAAACAAAAGGGGGGTATAGAATGGGTAACCAAGAGCTGAAAATGATATGTTACACTGATGATGCCATAATAACAGCGGAAACAGAAAACGATTTGCAAAGGCTGCTATACGAATTGTATCTGACAGTAAAACAATATATTATGTCAATCTCGACTGAAAAAACCAAAATAAAACAGTAGTAAAAGCAAAGGAGTCCATAAAGTGCAAGTTAGTGGTGATAGAGGTGGAGTATCTGCGCATCAAAATAACTAGCGTTGGAAAAATCGAAGAAGAGGTAAAACATCAGGTGAGTAAGGTAAACATGATAGCAGGATGTCTCAATGATACTATATTTAGAAATAGATTCATCTTAATCGAGACCAAAGCAAGAATATATAAAAGCGTAGTACAACTAGTAATGAATTACGCAGCTGAATTAAGAGCTGATGTCAGAGTAACACAGAGAAATATGTTGCCATCAGAAATATGAATCTTAAAGAGAGTTGCAAACAAAACACTGAGAGACAGAAAAAAGAGTGAGGACATAAAGCGCACCTATAACGTAGAAAACATCAACCAGTAGATAAAGGAAAGAAAGGTCGAATGGGATCAATAGTGCATATTGCAATGCCCAAGGAAAATATAGAGCGACGATTTATAAATCAGGAAAAAGGAAACAAAGCAATATGCCTAATTATAAATAGGTAGAAGAAGACCAATAAAACAGTTGTACGATTCATTACCTAAATCAAAAAGAATTTATTTTTTATAAATCAAAAACAAAATATTGTTCCTTTATATTTTCCCCTTGTTAACTGTTCCTATAAAACATAGGATGATTCTAACATTTTGACGTATCTAAAATCGATAAAAAGTTAAAAAAAAATGGTTTTATCTTGAGAAACATGTTTAGTTCAACTTAAGATGAATAAAAGTTAATTTTATTGCAGTTTGCAGTTGCCACTCAAAAATCAAATATTGCTATTTGCTGCTGAAAAATATCATTTAAAGTTGAAGAATTTATTAGTGCTTTGTAATATTTTATGATCTCAATAATAAAATGAACAATATATTTTCCTGATGTTTACCTACAGCAAAACTATTCCAATAAATATAACAGTCTTCGCTCAAATGAATAGATTCATTTTGATGTTATAATGATGTCAACATGATACAACGCAATATCTGCCGCACCTTAATACTTAAATATCATCTAAAAAACATTTTCTTTCAGAATAGACGAAAAAAATCGTCAGTAATTACATTAGATAACCAGCTTCAATAATCGAAAATTTAACACACAACATGATAATGAACGAAATGCTGCAATTCCTGTCAGTTAATAAAAAAAATATTATTTTAATTAACCTGACTGCATTATAATTAGATATAACGGATTAAGTTGCAAGAACAATGGCTGACTTGCAAAATAAATAAATATATAGATTATACAAGGACGTCGTCTTCTGTAGGACATATTATCCAAATAACCTTGTCAATTGTTGGTTTGTAAAGTTAGAATATGAAAGCTGAAATAAATTTAGCATACTTTCATTTTTCTACCATATGGTTTTGCATGTTGTGTTTAAAACATTTCATATTTTAAAACTTGAGCCCTAGAGTAATTATAATTGTATGGGTTTTTAATCTATTACTTTAGAAAACTCCTCAGTACTGTATTATTTTCAATAGTGCTAGATGGAGCAATAAAAGAAGCGAAATCAGAAATGAAAACCTTATAGTTGGGATATTGGAAAATGAAAGAAACATAGTTGAGGGAATTAATATTCCTAGACGATATAGTAATAATAGCTGACTAATTTACAACATAATTATAGAAGTATTAGATAGAGCATAAGGAAAAAAAGTATATAAAACAAAAAATATAATTATATCAAGAGAACAGAAAATACACAAAATAATATTGAAAGACAAAGAAATACAACAGGTTAAGAATTATAAGTACCAATTAAAAAAAAACCCATTTAATTTGGAAGAAAGGTAAAAAGTAGTTTATTAAAAAAATGCGCCATCTCTAACTGCATATTTTTTCCGTCTTTCTGGCAATTTGTTGATGCCCTCTCAGAAAAACCGTACATCTTTTGAGGTGGTCCAGTCATCAAGCCATTTTTGGACATCTCTGTAAATGTTGAAGTGTTTCATGGAAAGTGCTTGAGATATCGATGAAAACAAGTAGTAACCGGAAGTGGCCAAGTCTGGTGAGTACGGCGGGTGGGGCAAAAGTTCCCAGCCAAGTGCAGAAATGGTTTCTCTGAGCTTTCGCTGTGTGTAATGGACCGTTGTCGTTCTGCAAAATTACTTTTCCATGTCTTGAAGCCCATTCTGGTCGCTTTTCGATCAATGCATGGTTGAAATTGGTCATTTCTTAACTAATGGTATTAACTGTTTCACCTGATTTCAAAAGCTCATTGTACGACACCCTTTTGATCCCACCAAATACCCAGCATTGTCTTATTTCTAACCCGATTCGGTCTTGCAGTCGATATTGATAGTTGTCCTGGATCAACCCATGATTTTCTATGTTTTGGGTTTTCGAAATGTATCCATTTTTCGTCTCCGGTCACGGTTCGATACAAAAAAAAGCATTTTTTTTAGGCCAAGAAAGTAAAACTTCCAATACCGTTTTTCGCTTTTTCATTTATCTGTCTTTCTGCTTATATGGTACCCATTTTCCTGCCTGCTGGATCTTTCTCATGGCATGCAGATAATCACAAATGGTTCCGGGACAAACATTTAACCTCTTTGCCATTTGTTGTTAAATCTACATATCGACTTCTTCCAAGAATGGTTGCAATTCGACATCTTCAATTTTTTTCGATTGACATGGGCGTTCTTTACCATTCAAGTTGAAATCAGCACTTTTGAACCATCTTTGCCAACACCCGCAAGCATTTTGCATTGGGGCATTGTCACCGTAAGTTTTTACAAGTCTACGACAGTTTTCACTCGCGTTTTGTGACCGACCGCAACGTGTGAACGCACAAAACAAAATGCATAGTTTATTGAACATGAAACGATAAAACCGAAACTGTATCGTGTGTACAAGGCCTTAGGCCTCGTACGTATAAAATATTTATGTTGAAAATCAAAAAAGTTCGAATAAAGAAGTAATGTTTGTTTTAGTGAAGTTTTTTTCTCATTTGACATCTGTTGTTTTTTAGTGAAGAAGTCATCTGAAGTCGTTTGCCTTTTTAGGTTTTGTTAAACTAGTTGTCGAAAGCTATACATCGTATCAATGATATTTCGTCTGCCTTTGAACTTCTATCAAAATTTAAATCATTTTGTATAAACTGATCCATAATTTATAGTGGGTAAACTTTTTTTTAGAAAATCCTTTGAAAGTTCTTTTTATTCCTCATCTCCAGAAAAGCTAATTTCATCATCTTCGTACACTTGTTCTATTAATAAGATCACTGTTGAAAGACACCAGTGGTAACTTGCAATAATTCTTCAATATACTGCGCATTTATATTATCCAACTCTATTTCATTATCTAGCTTGACAATTTCGTCGACATCACCTAATTAAATTTCTGCCAATATCCTTTGCTTCGCTCCCGTCATACATTCTTCCTTACTCCTTTCAAACATTTCTCGGTCACCTCATGATATCGTAGTTTTCCAAAAAATCTTTAATACATTGTTTACCTTCTCCATCCGTTTTATCAATGAGTTGTCGGAATGTCCACAGTAGATAAGTTTTAAAATTTGATATTACGCCTTGATCCATTGGTTGGATTAGCGAAATTGAATTAGGTGGTAGGAAAACCACTTCTACTGGAATGCATGTTGTTAAGCCGGACAAATGCTTGGCTTGGAGCATTATGGATGGCTTGGAGCATTATCATCAAAAGTAAAGTTCTAGTTTTATTTTAAATTCGCAGTAACGACAAAAAAAAGTTCGGTAAACCAATCCTAGAAAATGTTCATAGTGATCCAAGATTTTTTATTGAACTCCCAAATTACTGGTAAAGATAATTTTGAAATTCCTTTCATTTCTCGTGGGGCTTTGGAATGATAAACAAGTCGTGGTTTTAATTTAAAGCCTCCATTAGCGTTAACACCTAGTAGTAGAGTTAAACGATCATTTGCAGCTTTAAATCCTGGTCCTCTCTTTTCTTTACGGGTTAAAATGTAGATTTTGTATCAACATTATGTTTCATCACTTTGTCAATATTGAAATCATTCATTTCATTTCATCAATATAGAAAACCAATTCAGGAAGATAATCCCCTCTTTCAATGATTGCTTTTAATTTGGCTGGAAATTCAGCAGCTGTTATTGCATCTTCACCTCCCGCCTCTCCAATCATCTCTATGTTATGAAGATTGTCTTTGTTTTTAAATCGATGGAACCACCGTCCACTAGATAATACATTTTTACTCGTGTCGCCTTTTTAATTTTGAATATGGTTAAAAATTGTTCTCGCTTTTTACATTATAATTGCTTGACTTAATGGCATATTGCGTTCAACTTCATTGTCATTACAGATGTAAAGTCGTTTTTCTATTCCTCAAACATTTGCTTCAGGAACGGGTAATTCTTGTTGCAGAAATCGTTGTGATTGTAGTTGCTGATAATACGATCTTTTCTTTATTATTTAAAATTGTCCTTATTGCTGAAGTTGATAACTTTAATGCAGTGTCGATATCAAATTGTCGTTCACCTGCATTTTAGTTTCCAGTGAAATACTTTTTCTTGTCGCTTTGCTTTATTTTTTTTCTAATAACTCTTTGTAAGAACTAAAAATTGCCGTATTTATCACAATAAAATTAAATATTATGTTTATACCTTTATATACGCACCGTGATACTTCATGTGAGAATCAAAGCAACAAAATCGCGTTAGATCTCGAGGAATCGAAACAGTGTTAAGAGGGGTCTTTCTATATTTAGGAACGATAATGGAAAGTAATGGTAAAGTAAAGAAATAAAGAAATAGAGAAGAAAAGAATATAAAAACAGAAGTAGCAAATAAAATAGTAAGATTAACAATATTATATACGAGGGTTGCTATTTATGCATCCGGTATTGGCAACAATGGAGTTATTAGGCGCCATCTGTCATATACATCGTAAAGTTTAACATTGTTGTCTGTATACGTACTCAGAATGACACTTGCGTACTCAGAACATATACGTACTCAGAACGTTTTGTCATAGGACGCTATTTGTGTTGTTTAGTGGCTTGAAAATTTCATCTTAGTCAAAAAATGGAATTAACACGCGAGAATTTTCGTGCGATGATTTACTACGGCTTTCGACGTGGACTACCATAACAGCACTGCATCGATCAAACTCTAGCACCATCTAAAACCACTGTATATCACTGGTTTAGTGAATTCAATCGCGGCCGTCGTACGCTCACGGACGAATTTAAAAAAGGTCGTTCAAAATCGGTTGTTGTGCCAGAAAACATCGATACTGTGCGCGAACTTATAAAGCAAGATCATCATGTGATATACCGTGAGACTGATGTATCCCTGGGCATTACTACGACAAACATACACAAGATTTTACATAAACATTTAGCCGTGAAAAAGATTTGTGCGCGTTGGATTCCGAACAATTTGACAATCATTAAAAAAAGCTCGCGTCGATTAGTGCAAAGAAATGTTCAAAAAATACAATCGTATTGCGTCAAAAGACGTGTATAACATCTACAGAGGTTAAGTGCAAGGTGCAGTTCGAAGCAAATGGCCGCCTGTTTTTTTTTGGGATAAATGGGCCTGTGGCTACAGTGCTTCTAGGGAATCACAGAACAGTCAATTCTGAATGGTACCCAACCATTTGTTTGCCAGAAGTCTTTGATTAAATAAGAAAAACAACCAGCGATGCAGGATCGCACACATCGAACTCGAACACATGGGACCGAACAACTCAATTTTTGACCGGTCAAAACATTGAATTGACAGGTCATCCGCCGTACAATCCTGATTTGGCACCCAATGATTTTTTTTGTCTCCGTCCGCAAAAAATAAACTACGCAGTCAACAATTTTTGACGCGAGAAGAAGCAATCGATGCTTTCAAAATACATACTTTGGATATACCTCAATCTGAATAGAAAAAGTGCTATGAAAACTAGTTCAAACGTATGCAAACGTATATCAATCAACGCGGAGAATATTTTGAAAAACAATAAAACCATTTTTAATAATATATATTTGTTTTTATTTTTTATTCCGGATATATAAATGCAACCCTCGTATTAGTGAGGCATGCACATTGGCCGAAAACCATAATATACGACATGTGATTCTTACGTAAGATTGAAAATAAAACAAGAAGAGACAGAATAAAAAATAAATATACAAACAGAACCTACAAATGAAGTCAATAAATAAAAAAATGATAGGACAACGGAAACTTGACAACAAGGAACATTATTTTTAGGATCGAAAAACAATTTTTTTTTTACAAAATCTATATTTATATATACACCCAAATGTGTACAAATATTTGAAGTATATCGTATCAAATTTTAATGGCACCCCTTTGTCTTTCCTTCGAAATAATTTAGAAGTTAAAAAATAGAATACGGTTTCAAATATTATATCACTATATAACAAAAATTACATTATAATAAGTCACCTACCTTATATCAACTTCAATAAAGCTTAGAAAGGTACATTACTACCGGACAGTATACTTATAAACTTCTAACAGTAGTAAAGCGCAGTAAAACACACCGTTCAAAATACAAAGTAAAACTGAATCGTATGACACATAAGCAAACAAAAATGTTATAAATTTTTTTCGTAATTTTTTGTTCAGTTTGGATTTTATTCTTTTTATATTTTAAATAGGGGAATTCGGTGTAAAATCGTTAAAAAGACATAAGTAGGGTATTATAAAACGTACATTTTAGGAACATCTATAAATAAATGTCCTCTCATGTCTCTAAATGTTCTCACAACATTTTACACATTGAAAAACAAAAAAAACACTGTATTATTATATATATATATATATATATATATATATATATATATATATATATATATATATATATATATATATCATATATCATCATCATCAACAACATCAGGATAAAGGCCTCTTCAGCATGCTTCTAATTCTGGCGGTCCTGAGCTAATAATATCATCAGTCCATCGTGTTTTCGGTCTTCTCCGTGGACATTTGCAATCAAGCGGGATCCAGTCCAGGACCGCCCTGGTCCATCTTTCGTCCCGTCGCCTCGCTGCATGGCCTGCCCACTTCCATTTCAATTGATTTATTCTTCCAATGATGTCACTCACTTTCGTTTGTTCTCTGATCCATGTGCAGGTCTTTCTATCCCGTCTAGTAATGCCAAGCATACATATTTCGGAAGCATTCCCCTCTGTGCTACTCAAAGTAGTTGAACTGACTGCAATGTGAGGGTCCAGGTCTCACTTCCGAATGTCATAATGGACAGGACACACTGATTAAAGACTTCTCTTTTCAGGCAAAGTGGTAGTTTGTTCTTATACACTATGTTGAGCTTGCCAAATGCCTGTCAGCCACATTTAACGCGTCGTTCCACCTCCCGAACGGAATCCTCTTCCATTAAAACCAACTGCCCAAGATATATATAGTGATCCACAACTTCCAAATCCGTTCCTAAAATAGAAATTCTTTTGTCCTCAGCAAATTTATTGAACACTACTTCCATTTACGGAACACTGCTTCCAAGCAGGCAGAGGAAAGAAGAGGCGATATTGCGTCACCCTGCCGTACGCCCCGCTCTACATTTATTCCAACCTCAAGATCATCAAGGTGAATTGTCGCTGTAGCTTCATCATATATCGATATATATAGGCTATATCTACAGCTTCATTAAGAAATGCATCCATTATGGCCCGCTTTGAGATTACAAGTACAGTGGCATAGTGTATTCGTTGTCTTTCTATGACCTGCTGTAGAACCTGGATGTGATCCATTGTATTAAATCCACTCCTGAATCTTGCTTGCTCCCTTGGTTGTGCGTCATTAAGTTTTCTTAGTATTCTTTTGGATATTACCTTGGTGAAAACTTTGTACACCATTGATAGGAGGCTTATTGGACGGTAGTTCTTTAAATCTTCCCGTGCTGCTTTCTTTTATAAAATAATCACTTCTGCATTTTTCCATAAGCTGGGTACTTCTTGTTATTTAAGGTATTTTGAGTATAATTTTATATATATATATATATATATATATATATATATATATATATATATATATATATATATATATATATATATATATATATATATTATGTCCGACCACCAGCTCATATTATCATTTCCTGGAGCCTTGCCATTTTTCATCAAGTCTATAGACTTTTTTGTCACTTCCTCCAGCAAGATATCCGGCACTTGTTCTTCAGTGGACATTGCTGTTCTTACCCGAATCTGGTCCTCATTTAACTTTGAATAAAATCTTCCGACAACCTCTAACATTTCCGTCCGTTCCCTGCATATTGTACCATCACGCATTAAAGAAAACATTTGTGCCCTTTTCTTTCTCAGCTTCTTCTTAGGTTTGTTAATTCCCCTGTTTTCTTCTTGTATATATATATATATATATATATATATATATATATATATATATATATATATATATATATATATATATATATATATATATATATATATATATTTATTTATTTGATAAAGTAAAACTAACAATTTCTTTTCAATTCCATTTTTTAAATATCTCTACGCCGCTTTAAATAAATTACGCCGCTACAGCCTATAATAAAATTTTTAAAATGAATAGACCAACTAACTCATGGCTTCTTTATTCGAAGCGGCCAACACTTGAAAATGTCAAATGAAATTTTGACGAAACGTCGTGATTCTTCACAGAATCCGGAATAATTTAGAAACATTATCTACCATCTGTGAAAATATTAAATATATATATATATATATATATATATATATATATATATATATATATATATATATATATATATATATAAATATTAGCATATAAGTAGCATATAAATATATATATATATATATATATATATATATATATATATATATATATATATATATATATATATATTTAAATAAATATGACTTCACAAAAGAGATAATTTTATGCCATTCATGAGTAATTCTTATCTTCATTATTATTTCTAACAATTGACGGTTATTTAATTGTATTATTTACAATTACAATTATTTACAACATTTTGTCAACAATTTTAGTTGTGTCCTGATTGAAACGTGTAGTCAGGCATTACCATAACAAAACACGACGCCTTTCCTGTTTGCTAATTCTGGCCACTTTTTTCAATTGATACCTTTAGCTTATCTAATTGTGAACAATAGAGATCGCACTATATTCGGTAAAGCTCAAATCGCTCAAAAGTTCGTGAGAGACCCACACATCATATCGGCAGGCGTACCCATTTTCTACCCATAAATCTTGTTTTTTATTTCAGCAGCGTTCAGAAGAGCATAATATGGCGTAAATGCAAGTTATCGGCTGACATTTTCAATTTGAATCAACTTAACCAACTAAAGAAAAATCAAAAATAATCTGAACCATATTCATATTGTCCATTGCTGTGGAATTAACATAATACTAATCCACATGACTAATCCAAAATGTATTTCTGTTTACAAGCCTAAAAATAGCAACTAACGGAATATTTCAACGAGCTTTCCGGACAACCCGATATATGAAATTCACTATATGAAAATTTTAAGCTGCGATGTATTAGATATTCAAAGTAATTAATACATTTTCTTTTTCTTTCAGATGATGTGCGGAAATGGATTAACTGCCGATGGCCTGCCCCTAATGAGGCAGGAGCGCGGAACTGACGACTACGACGATATCCTGGCGGGAAACGATTTCTTGTCTGTGTTTTTGCAAACGTCCATGCGCAGAGCTCGAAAGGAGATCACTACAGAAACCGAAGAACCAATGAATTTCCTTCAGGATACCATTATTACAGAACCCTACGTGCGAACGTCCAGGGAAGCTGGAGATTATTTCGAACAAGTGCCAATAACTACGGAAGGACAAAATAACAATTTAAATGTTAGTGACTCTGCGTCTAGTGATGGTGTGATAATATCCGTACATGTGTCTTCGTCTGTAGGTAGTCAAAATAATATAAAAAATCATATCACGGATGTGCGTACTAGTGAAGCCACCACTCAAGGTTTAGATCACAATTTTTTATCATCCGAAGAACATGCTAGTATAGTTGCTAAATCTAGTAAAAGTGAACTAAGTGTAGAGGAACCTGTTCCAATTACAATGAGTAACGATGATGCGAGAAACGATCCTTCTATGAAATTAAATAATTTCCAAGCAACCCTTCAAAATTTCCCTTCTTCTCAACACATCACTTTCAATCCTACTAATTACAAAGAAAACACTGAAAACTTGCCACCATTCCATCACAGTTTTATTTACCATGACAATCCCAAGGAACCTGGAAGAGCCAGATCTGTTTCCTACAGTACGATAATTCAAGCCATACCACAAACCAACGAAAAAAATCCGGAAGCCCACGAACGAAAAGAACGAAATTACGACACCGGAATTGGATACAGAAATAGTTTTGATTCCACTGATTCGAAAAGAAAATCTTTTAGTGATGATGCTAAGTCAGATCCGATCACTAGTACTAGTAGTACCACAACTACACAAAGCAGCACCTCTTGGGAGGGTCCGTTAAGGCCAACGCAAAGAACCGATTCATCAGATTCAGTAAACTCTGAAAGACCTTATAGTAGTTCTTCGTCACCTTCAAAGTTGCCCATGGTGTATGGTAGACCAGAACAAAATTATGAGGTGGATGAAGCAGTAAGTGTCGTTACAAATGGTCGAGCTCATGGTGTTCAAGACGATCAGTTGCTTGGCAAAAAGAAAACCGATGATGATAAAGATCAGAAGTTCGGATACGTTGTCGAAGGAAGGAATTATCGAAAATACAGAGTGGAAGAGAGAACTCCTGATGGATTTATCGTAGGAGAATATGGAGTGGTGAGTCACGATGATGGTTCTTTAAGAGGAGTTCGATACACGGCTGATGGCACCATCAATCCGAGACTTATCTACGACGCCTTGATGAAATTTTTATCATTATGATGAGGCAAATTTATATATCTTCGGAGAGTTCATGTACTGATTAATTTAAGTTCCTTGCTTACTCTGTTTTATTTAATTTTTGGAATTAATTAAGACAAGAGTTGGAATACCAAGTTGTGAAGTCTGTTCTCTTTTGGCGTTGAGACAATGACATTAATCGTTTTATTCGTGTTGCTTCCGCTAAAAGAGACAGTATTTATTTAATAAAATTGTATTCGTTTAGTACATTTAAAGTATATTCTGTAAAAAATATATTATTTAAGGATTTGATCGATTAATTGCTCATTATATTAGGGATTCCGTTAAGATTTTTCAATCTTTTTTTGTACTTATTTAATATCTTTCATAATTTAATATTAATAAAGCGTTTAAGTATATTTTTCTATTTTATTTCATCACTTTGCTCTTTTCTGACACAATTTTATACAGGGTGGCGCAAAATAAGGTTCCTAGTTTGTTCTCTCTATAAAGTTTAAAACGTTACATAATAAATAAATCACCTACACAACAAATAAAACTTTTATTCTAGATATTTTCTTTTATTAAAATCCTTTTATTATTTATTAAAATCCATCCCTTAATTCATTAAAATTAAAAACTACAAAGAACTAAAAAGGTTATGATTTTTTAAAATATGTATCTTATTTTGTGCCACCCTGTATATTCATATCTGCATACTTATTTACTAAATATAGTAAAATACGAGCGTAGAGTGAAAAGTCATATACTTTTTTAATTGAATATTGATTTTTCAACGTAGCCTTCTTTTAGCTCGATACACTCCGCTCAACGATTTCACATTTTTCTGGTTTCCAAAAAGTACGACTTGTCGAATTCTGTAAAATAGTCCTCTGTTTCGGCGATGGTGTCCTCGTTTGACTTATGCCCATTTCTGCATATTTAGAAAGAAAAAAGAAGTCGGAGAGGGACAAGCACAGAGGTAGATGCGTAGTGCAAAATGAGCATTTCTTCGCTAAAGAAGGTGTTTTTTAAATTTAGTCTTCTTGGCATTTGATGAACTAGAAAGTTTTTAATTTTTGTTTCCACAGAAGACCACAACAAAAATGAAGACCATATTATCAAATCCATTGATTCTAAAATCAAAGAAATAATTTAATTATGATAAAAGCAGATAAAGGGAATTCAATTGTTATTCTAGAAAAAGAAACTTACGAAACAAAAATTAAAAACTTTCTAGATAATGAAGACCTCGTCAAAATAAAAAATGATCCTACCACAACAATTCAAAATAAGTTAAAATCGACAATAAAAAATGTAAACACCATTTTGTCAAACGAACCTCCTCCAAAACTGTACGGTTTAATTAAAAATTCATAAAGAAAACTTTCCAATAAGACCGGTAGTCTCATACACAAATAACCCTTTAAGAAACCTAGCTTTTACTTAAATAAAATCTTCAAAAACATAACGAATTTCTCGCCAAAACAATCAATAAAAAACTCGGTGGACCTTACAAAAAAGCTTAGCAAACTATCTATACCAAAAAACGTGCTTCTAGCATCCTTTGACGTTAGCAACATGTTCCCGAATATTCCGAACAAAGATTGTCTACTATTAATAATAGATAATTTACTCATAAAAAATATCATCAAACCAATTATTAAACAAGATATTTTAGTACTCTTTAGCTTCTGCATTAATGAAAATGATTTTCAATTTAATAACGTTTTTTACAAACAAAAGGATGGTCTAGAAATGGGTTCCCCACTAAACCGTTTATTATCAGAACTGTTTATGTCAAACTTGGAACATAATTTTTTATAAACGGATAAAGCAAAAAATATATTGTTTTGGTTTAGATATGTAGAAGACATTTTGGTTTATTATACTGGAAATGACAGACAAATGGAAGGAACATTAAAGCATTTAAATAGTATCCATCCAAAAATAAAATTTACACTAGAAAAAGAACAAAATCAAACCATAAATTTTCTGGACCTTTCAATATCCAAACAAAATAATAAACTAGAATTTAATATCTATAGAAAACCCACATACTCAGATATAACAATTACAAAACAATCAATCCACCCCATTACACATAAATATGCTGCATATAAGCTGCATATACTATCTGAAAATAATAGAAAAATAGAACTGCAAAAAATAAAACTAATAGCACAAAATAACGGTTTCAAAGAAAAAGAAATTAGTTACTTAAATAAAAAACGGAAACAATTACTAATTCATCAAGTATATCGAAAAGTAAAACAAACAAATGATAAAAAATACTGTAAAATTTCATATTTCGGTCCAATTTCAGATCAAATAGCTCGCTCTTCAAGGAAACATAATTTGCAAATAGCGTTTAAAACCACCCAATCAACCAGTAAATTAATCTTTAATGCCAAAGATAAAACATCAGCAAATACAAAATCTGGAGTTTCTATGTTAAGTTGGAACGAGTGCGGTAGCTGCTATGTTGGACAAACCGGCAGAAATTTTCAGACCAGATACAAAGAACATAAATCTGCATACATATTAAAGAAACAACACTCTAATTTTGCGAACCATTTCATAGATACCGGACATATATTTCCCGAGATTACAAATTTGAAAATTTTACATACAGCCCCCAAAAGCAAAAAATTAAACATTTTAGAAGCTATTGAAATTTATAAATATAATAAAGATCCGTCTAGACAGCAATTAAACGATCAGACGGAGCTCCGAAATTCTCCACTATTTAAGATATTGTAAAAAATTAACCCCAATAAAAATATAAAATTAGGTACATAGAATAGATAAACAGCTGTAAAACCTTAGTTTTAAAGTAGTGTTTGAGAATGTAAAGTCGTTTTACGAAACTATGGTCATACAAATTATGTTTCAAAATAAAAGTGATAGATAACAAAGTAAAAAATTGTTTTATTCCTTTCTACTACAAATTGTGACTAGATTAAATCTATCTAACTAATAATATTTGTCTATTATCTAAACTGTTCTGTTTGGTAGGTACATGTCCAGCGACGTGCTCCACAATACAGTAATCACTCTTTTCATGTAATTGACACACGCACAGAATAAATTTCGGGCACCCTTCATTGTCACTACACTAATTCGAACGGTTTCAGTCCCGAATAAGTCCATTGTTGTCGATTAACGAGATCATTTCGACATTTTCATGGCTTTCCAGCCTCTTCTGATGTTTGCTTGAAAACCCCTTCAACCATAGGCATTTTCAGGTCTCTATAGATGTCTTCATTTCGGATGTACCGCGGGACATTGACAATACTGCGAAGTACTTTATTTTGGAACGCCTGAATTACTTTTGCATTGGATTTTTTGGTGCATCCCCAAAGTTCGATGCCATAAGTCCATATACGCTTTGAATTTGAGAGGCGCCCTAGTAGCCAATACATTTTTCTGAATTTGAGACCCAGTTGCATTTCTTCTTCACCTGCGTGTTCCATCTTAGCGTAGGATCCCGAGTCACGCCCAGATACTTTGCTTCGTTAACATGTGGGATTCTTTTCTGGTTGACTGTCACTGGTATATAGTTATATTTCCTGACATGGGTCATAGAAATTGACCTCATTTAATCGCCTTATTTAATTTAATGCGTCATTTCTTTGTCCAATTGGTGACATTGTTGACAGCTGTTTGCAGCTGAATGAATTTAATTTCCAGTAGCGAATAAAGCAGTATCATTGGCGAATGTTGCCGTCTCTACTCCACTGCTCTGCGGGAAATCGCTGGTGTATAGCAAATAAAGGACAGGTTCGAGAACGCTGCATTGCCAGCAAGGGGTACGGAATCCTCAAACTTCTGTACCCCTTGATTTGTCGTTCGAGTAAACTATCTCCGATAGTTAAAACCCAAATTTACGTAACAATGATAAGATCCGTGTATTTATACGGTCTTACGATATATTTTCGTTTTCTAACGCCGACGGCGGCTAAAAAACTTCAAACGTTTCAGAACAAAACCTTGCGTATGCGTATGCTAAACGCGCCGTGGTACGTTCGAAACACCCAAATTATGAAAGAGACCGGTGTACCCCCGGTCTCTAAATTCCATTCCCAAATTTACGCCAAGTTTTGCCTACAGGCAAGCTTGAGCGAAAACCCGCTAGTCCTGTCTATACCGGACAACCTACCCGGATTTCCCGGGTAAAGCTAGCCAATTGCGCCAATTTGCCTTACGGGCTGCGAGCAGAAAGGAATCGAATTTTCGATTCCCGGCTCGCGTAAGACCGCTTCAACAACAGTCCCTAACCGTGGCCAGGCGGTCTGAGAGATCATCTCCGATCGATCGGACCGCCAATGGCAAAAAAACCGTCATATTTCTGATGGGGAAAAAGCAAAATTTCATTTTATTTTTCTTTCATATTAACCTCAGAAGTTCGCCAGGATCTTCTTATAGACTATCCTTTCTTATCTTTCTTATCTATGCCACTTGCTAGGCAAACCCGGGTCAGATAGAGACCCTAAAAAATTAGTGCCCATATAGGGTAAAGTTGACTAGAAACGGGCAAGAGCCTTGAGGGCTAACCCAAAAACCTGGCTAAATAAGTCGAAGTCGACGCTGCATTGTGACACTCCAGCGCATATATTTTCAAGATCTGAATATTCTTCACCATGCTTGTGTCTAAACTGACGGCCAGTGATGTATGAATTAATAATTTGGCTCATCTGATGTAGTAGATATTTTTCTAACTTGCATTCGAGGAATATCATTGCACAGATATTTTTCTCTTCTAGTGTTCTCTCGATTACATCAGTGATTAGATGTATTTGATCTATTATCTAGTGTTTACCTCGGAATCCAAACTGATGCGTTGAAATAAGATGCTTCTTCTGTATAATGGATTTGAGGCGTTATAGGAGCAGCTTTTCAGCAACTTAGATAGAATCGGCAACAAGGATATTGGGCGGTAACATATTTTGTCTTCAAGTGGTTTGCCAGGTTTTAAGACCTGATCCGTAATACAGCGAGTACCTGATCCGTAATACAGCGTTGAAAATATGAGCCACTTTCATTATAGCTTTAAGTAGTAATGCCCTGAGCATTTGCACTGTTAGTAGGTCATAACTTGGGGCTTTCCTAAGATTGAGATGTTTGCCAATGGTTGCGATAATCTCTGCTGTGGTGATTGGCTGTGTCTCTGTTGCTAATATGCGGGATTTATGCCAAGCCAGTCGGTGGATAAGGCTGAAAAGTATTCTCTAGATATTCAGCGAATATTTCTGATTTTTCTTCATTTCGATGCGTCCAGTTACCATCGCTTTTACGGATTGGCGGGTCATGGTTCTTTGGCCTGTTCAAAGATTTGGTCGCTTTCCATAACGAGTAGTCAGACCTGTTAATTTACTAAGGTAGTTCTCAAAGCTTTCTTGATGATTATGTTTTCATCTTTGAACCTTTTACATAGTCTATTTAGCAGTCTTTTGTCATCCGGGAATCGAGTTTGTTGCCATGTTTTCCGAGCTTTTCTTTCAGTTTGTATGTATTATTGCACGCAGCTTGGTCAACCACTAGTTTTTCAACTTCATAGTCTAGCTCCTTTTTCGTTTTCAGAGTTATATTTAGCTCAATTCTCTGTTCAAGCTCTGTTCGAAAACCGCCCTAATCATTTTTCCCGTTAGTAAAATACGAGGGCTGTTGCTTACTCACTTATTACGTACGTGTATTACGAATTGACTTAGTGAGAGCACAATTGTTGAGTGGTCAGGTGCCAATTCAAAGTTTTCTTCAATACTGACATATGAGGGTGCAATGTTGCGCAACACGAAGAAGTCGACTAATCTTGGCACTTTATTTCTATCCATAGGCCAGTATATTGGTTTGCCTGTTGATTGGAAGTGGCAGACCATTAACTATGCAGCTGCGTATAGTTGTCTTCTTTTCGGCATGATGTAGTAGACAATAATATTATAGTTTCGTATTTCAAAAAGGCACTGTGTGTCGAAACAATTTATATTTATATATATATATATATATATATATATATATATATATATATATATATATATATATATATATATATATATATATATATATATACGGTAGAGCCTCGTTAATCCGGAGAGGCAAAAACAAGACCCTTTCCGGATTATAGTATGCCATATTTAATGGTAATAAAACACATGTTTAGCCTTAGTTTCTTTAATAATTTTTTAAATTAGAGCATAAAGACAAAAATGTACATGTAGGAAACCAAACCTTGTAAGAAAAACATAAGTTAACATAAAACATTGGTCTGTAATACCCTTCTGTCTATAATTTGCGCACTTCATTTCAAAAGCCCGGTCTCTAAGTCGACGGAGATACATAACTTCGTGGCTATCAAATTCGTTATCTTCAGCCTATTTTAAAGCAGTGTTTAAAGCTCCTACTGCCTCTGAATTAACAACTTTTTCGGAGGCGAGAACTTCAATGCTATTGTCCTCATCTTGCTCATCGTCCTCACACATTGCCTCTCGCACAATCTCCTTATCAGTTAACACTTCCCTTTATAACTCTCTTTCGGCACCACCATCAGCATATTCTTAAGCTTCTGCCTCACTTATTTGAGGATCATTGGGTCCCCTCAACCTATTAAAAAGCTGAGCTAAAGGAACATCATCTTCTGGTTCGTCATTATCAGTGAAAAATCCATGGCGCAAATTCTTCCATGATTTGTTAATTAGGGATGCCTTAACATCGGCCCAGCAATTAGCCAAAAGAAAACCTGTGTCCTTTAAAAATATCGAGTTTAATGAGTCCATGAAGTTCTCAAAACATAATGCAAGACAGTTGACAAAAGTGATTTACGGTAATTTAACTTGGTTGTATACACGGTGTGTATACAACCATTGGTTGTATACACGCCGTGGTGTTAGGCGGCAGGAACATTGCAAAAATGTTGCCGTCTTCAGAGACTTCTGCTGATGGATGCCCATGACAATTATCCAATTATTATATTATTATATATATTATATATATATATATATATATATATATATATATATATATATATATATATATATATATATATATATATATATATATATATATATATATATATATATATATATATATATATATATATATATATATATATATATATATATATATATATATATATATATATATATATATATATATATATATATATATATATATATATATATATATATATATATAATAATAACATATATATACATATATAACAATAATACATATATATACATATATAACAATAATACATATATATACAATTATATATACATATATATTTATTTATTTATTTTTGTGGAAATTTAGACATAAGTCTTAGTTCTTTTGTTTTAAAGTATTTTCATTTGACGGATTTAAATCCAATCAACATATTTTTATTTTCAACTGTAAAAAGTTGTCTACTGAATTTAAACGTGGCCGTATATTGATTGAAGATTATGAATGATCTGGACGTGGAAAAAGTATTACGATAGACAAAAATGCACAATGTTTTATTAAATAATCGTCAACTGAAAACACGTGAGTTTGTTGATATTGCAAAGGTTTGGAGAGACCGTCTACACTACAATCTACACGAGGTTTTGGGTGTGAAAAAGTTTTCTGCTCGATGGGTGCCGCGTTTATTAACAGTCGGCAAAAGGCGCATTGGACTGAAGAAATAGACATATTTGAAAACAGATTCAGCTGAGTTTCTTCGCCATGTTATATCAGCAGAAAAACATATAATTATCATTACATGTCAGAGATAAAGAACCAGTTCAAGCAGTGGGTAGGAACAAATGAAAATGCGCCAAAGAAAGCGAAACCAGTACCATCTGTAGAAAAAGTCTTGGCACCGGCTTTCTGGTATTCTCATATATTACCTGGCAAAAGCAGAACCATTACAGGGGTGTATTACATGCCATGACTGGACCAATTAAAGAGTATATTCAATATTCAGCATAAAAATCCACATTTGGCAAAAAGAGAATACTTTTTCATCACAATAACACATCTGCACATACGTCTGGAGTTATTTCAGCAAAACTCCATAACCTACGTTTCGAAGTGCTTCCAGATTCACTTCAGTCTCTGGATTTGGTTCCCAGGCATTACCTTCTCTTCCCAAACTTAAAGAAAATCGCTTGCTGGAAGAAGACTTACTTTAAACGATGAGGTCAAAACTGAGATAATCACTTATTTTAATAAGTGATTATTATTAAAAAGTTTGAATATCATTAGCCTACATGAAAACATGACAAATTTACGTTGAAATGTTTTTAAATCTTAAAAAGCCTGTGATTATTTTCTTCAGACCGACACGTTTTGGAACGACCTCATTAGGAATTAAGGCAGATGAAATATCAAGTTGTGTATCTAATTAAAATTGTCTTTCTCTCACTTCTCTGTAATTTTAAACTTTTTTTATTAATATGATTTCACGAATCAGAATTATTTTAAGAAAACTGAAAGAATCACAAACATTATCATAACTAAAACAAAACTGAAACCAGAACAGAATTAACAGATGGACAATGCAATTGAAGACACGAATTGATGAAGTAGTTATATGACATTTTTTTTATTATTTTTTTCCTTGCAGGAAGGTGTTGTGTACACAGTTTTCACTTGGCACCATTAAATCACCGAAATTTCTAACAAAAGTGCTAATTTTATAATGAATTAAAGTGGTATGTTACATTATGTCTCAATAAAAGAATGCAAGAAGTTGATATGGGCACATAATATATTCATCCTTAATAAATATAATGTTTGTTTAACTGGTTGCGTGAATGAGGGTGTTATGGATATAGCTCCTTTATCCACTCAAACTACGTCATTGTCTACCAAGTTTGAAGTTACATGCCGGCTGGTGTAATAATTTAAGCAATTTATTATAGTATTTGTGAGTATTTATGAAAGTTACAACTTAGAATATGGGGTTTAGAATATGGATTTTTTTCAGAATCTAAAGCAGTCGATTCAGACAGCGATGGAGATACTGAATACTTGCCCAACATTGAAGACCTAATCAGTTCTTCAGATATTAGTTATACAGAGAGTAAAGTTGAAAGAATAGCCAAACAAAAAAAAAATATCTGTTAAAAATATAGTTATTGATAATTCAAGAAACACTAAAGAAGATAACATAAAAATAACTGTTGAAAACTCAAGTTATTGTTAGTTATAATCGAGCGAACAATGTGGAAGAAATTGGAATTAAAAGGAAACAAAAAATGTACGTGGAAAAAACACAAGGCAGCATTAGATAGAGCACGCAGAGAGGAATATGTATCTTACAAAAAAATCTTGTTTCAAAAAAGAAACCCAAAAAAGGTATTCACTGCAGGGAAAACTGTAGGTTTTCATGTAGCACTCGCTTCTTAGAAGAAGCTAGACATGTACTTCTTAAGGAATTTTACAAAATTGACATTAATGCGAAAAACGCAATATTATTCAAATGCATAGACAAAAAGCCAGTGTTGAGAGAAAGAAACGAAGAGCATAGCGAAAATTACACAGCAGAAAATAAAGCGCGCAAATCCGACAAAGGAAAAGCAAAAGTTATCGACAACATAGTTTACATTACAATAAACATGCCGCATTTCCCAAACTAACGATTTCTAAGGCATTTTACCTTCACCAGTTGTGGTTTTACAATTTTAGGATGTATATTGTTGTAAAAAAACACAAAAAAAGCCTCTTTTTGTACTTGGACTGAAGATATCGCAAACAGAGGAAGTGTGGAAATATGTACTCCTCTACTGAGATATTAAAGTAGACGAAAGTATCGTGGGAAAAGGCCACTTGATCATCTAGTCGGACTCATGTGCAGGTTAAAATAAGAATTTCCACAGGGTTAGCTTGTACCAATATATTATTTTGAAGGGATACTTTCGTTGTATTGCTCACACATTTTCTGGCTACACCTACTTCAAAATAGAAAAGGTATTACGAAAACGCAACACTATACTTATACCAAAGTACCGATAAAGAATTTCAAAGGCTAGCCGAAAAAATAGGTCATTTATACAGCTCAACATTTTACAACTTTCAGTGATCTACCACAGAAGCTTCACCTGAATAATAGTAAAAAGGATGGACCTAATGAGCCAGTGATATTTAGGGATGGCATAAAATTGATATGAGTCGAAGAGTATGGTATGGCAAATAGGATATATATACGGCTATGCTACTCTAAAAATTGTGATGGATATATATTTTGGATCGTTTTTAAATGAAAATGACAAAAGCATTGTTTTGCTGATAATACAGATTTTTTGATTTTTACCCATTCCGTTGATACTGGTATTTACACATTATTTTAATTCTTTTTCAATTTTCCGTCATTTCGTTTAAAATTGCCTATAAACATGATATATCATTTTAACAGCTCAAGAGGAATATCGTAAGTGATATAACGGAAATTGTAGGTGTTTCCCAAAGTGCTATGTCGAAAATTCATAAAAAATTCCAAGAGACAAATGACCTAAAGGATCACCTGCACAAAACCAGGCAGATATCAACGATAACCTGAAGAAATCGTCTGGAACCTACAGGTATATCAAAGGAGCTTGTTAGTCTTAAAGGGATTAATGTTTCACGACAAACGATAACACACAGTCTGTAAGCGATAAATTTCCATCGCACAAGACCTTTACGTGTTCCCAAACTAACCCTTCAACAAAAAACTGTAAGATTATAATGGACTCGAGAAATGGTGGATCATAGTTCTAACTGGAATAACTCCTTATCCGATGAGACGAGAATAGACTTGGTTTCTGATTCACGAAGAACATTAATTTGGAGAGCTCCAGGTCGACAAGCCCGACTAGAAACAGCTCAACCACGTATCTCGTTTGAAGGCGGGAGCGTGATGTTTTGGGGTGGTATTATGAGGGGTACACGGACACCTCTGCTGGTCCTGGAGAGAAGAGTCACTGGTGTTGTGTACATCGAGGACGTTTTAAATCCTGTTGTGCGTCTGTTCCGAGACGCAATGGGAAATAAATTTGTTAAAATTGGATAAAATCGCACTTCCTCATCGAGTAAAAGACAAAGTAAAATTGCCCTGGCATGAATGTCATTAAACATGCATGGAACGTTCTGAAAACATGCATCAAGAAACGAAACAATCCTCATCTTACGCTGGGAAAAACTAAAAGATGCTGCTCGTAAAGAATGCGAGAGAATTTCACAAGCCCAAATTGATCATTTAATCGACAGCATGCCAATTCACCTACAGGCATGCATACAGACCCATTGAGGAACTACTTCTTATTAGTTTGATTGAAAGTTGTTCTTTTCATTTTTAAATTACTTTTGAAGGCAATTGGTACATTGAAATTTTTTGACTCCAAAATAATAAATCAATTTTACACACATTGGTCATTGGTTTTATTTCTCACCAGTAAGAGTTGTAATAAAATGATGATTATGTAAGCGAGTAAAAGAAAAACATATCAATAAAAAAGTGAAATGTTTGAATATTCCAAACTGTTGGACATATGTGTAAGTAAAGAATCATATAATGAAACAGTTCCATTTAGAAAGGATAATATCCTTCAAAATAAGAATCGAAGATCAGCACCTGACAATATTGAAATTGAAAAAGTTTCTTTGAAATGTGGGATTAACTATCTCTGACGAAAAGAAAACAATCTCCAGAAATAAATGATGTGTGAATTTCTATAAACCCATCCCAGGAAAGTAATAATATTTCATGTTCAAAGTAATTCAAGTTATATATTTAACCTTCGTTTTGTCAATCTAGAGTTAAGCTTTCATTTAATACATCCTTTTTGTATAAATCAGATGTTTTTTGTAACATTTTACATTGGATGTAGGTGTAATGTACAATTTTTCTTCAGTTTTGCAAAGAATTCATTTTTACAACTTTCCTTTAAAAACATTTATGCTTCTTAGCCTTAACCTAAACATGATGCTATTTGTGTCAAGCAAATGTAAAAAAAGTTTACATAAAAAAAACCTTCATTGACCTTAATTTATTCAAAAGTTTAATTTTGTCACAAAACACCCCCATCTACTAGTGTCTTAAATTATCAATAATCAGTAATTCTTGGGAGACTCAAAGTCTTTTATTTTCTTCGGTTGATGTAGCACCACGTCTAAATTTAGTAGCCTTTATCACCAAAAACGAAGAGGGAGAATCTTTTAAAATGGACTCCAACTGTTTTTGTACGTCCATCAAGGTTAAATTCGAACTTTATCAATTTTTCAGAATTTTATCCATTTTTCAGAAAATGTCAAAACTTGTTTGCTTTATTTGATGAAATATGCGTTTGAAACATAGCAGCCCACCATCTAATGAATCATATTTGACAAATATCACAGCCATTTGGTTATACTTGCCAAATTTCTGTATCAAGCCGAAAAGTGAACAGAGTACGATGGAAGCTATCGCAAAACTTTAACAGGCCAATGGAACCAGTGTTTTATCAATGGCCCAGATTTTCAGGTGGATTAAGGCATTCTCAGAAGTCCGACCGAAGATGAACCTCGCTACGGAAGGCATTCCACAGTAAGACAGTAAGAAGTATTGAAAATGTCCACATAATCGGGGATATTGTTTCGAAAAACCTTTCGCAGGATCAAACGAAGGTGTCAGTATTGGTGGACGAGTCTTGGATTTTTGTATACGACCCGGAAACAAAGCGCCAGCGCCAGGAATGGTACATTCCAACCTCATCACGACCAAAAAACAGTGCCAGCCGGTATATCTAAGATCAAAAGACCTAAAGTACAACTTTATAGCGCACCGTTACTCGAAATTGTCGTCACTCATTTTCAGAATGCACTAGAAAAATCATCAAGTGGAAGTTAACAATGTTGCCAGATTGAACGCTACTCCTTCAGTCTCAATACTTTACTTATACACCTCGTAAAATGTTATCTAGGATGTAATGAGTAAGTGAAATCTTATATTCGAATAGTTTGTTTTGGATATGAAATAGAAAATCAGATCGTGCAGATATCGATTATTTGACATTGAATCGAATAAAAACAAATATTCTGTTTATGTAACTTCCGCTAAAAGAGGTTGTATTAGATAAATCACAACAGCTTATTACTTGTTCATCGATTATTCCATCTAGTCAAAAATGACACACAGTTTAATATTTGATTGATTATAATTATTGCAAGTATCTTCTCGGGATTCCTAAGTTTTTTTTCCGGTATAACATAAATTCTTTAACAACCAAGTGGTTAGATGTATTACATAAAAATAAAACCATTATAATGATCAATCAATTGTTGGGAAATAATAGTAATTATTTAAAAGTTGTACTAGGCTCTGTAAATTGAATTGTACAAACATAATAATATATATTTTTATTTTAATATGTATTTATTGACATAATTATCAGTGCTAATTATGCAATATTTCAAGGTATTTACATATAATTGATTTAAATATTTTATTATATATATCGTAAAAAGTGTGTTGGATGGACACTACGTGATCCTAAAAAAAGTGTCCCTTTAAGGGAGTTGTCCGTCCAAGAGAGATAATGCATAAGAGTGAATTTAATAAACATTTAATAATAAATATATATTATTATAATATTTTTTTTTTCCACCCTTTCAGGGGTACAAATTGACAATGCCGGGTTTCAAACCAAGACACAGTCAAGTAGACTGAAGGAATGACCTCACAATTCTCGTTGTTCCCAAGATAACTGCCTTTTGAGCCGCCAGAATGATATTTTCTGACAGTTGAAGTTGTCTGATGTTTTGAGAAATTTGCTCGTGGACTAATCTATTCACAGTAATGACGAATGGTAAAATTTTTGTTTCTTTTAATTTGCGCAAAGGCTAGCTATTCGTATTTCTGTTTTTTCTCCGCATAGGCTTTCTCAATGTTTTCATCTAGTGGTGTTGTAAAATCAATGATAAGAGCTGTTTTATCTTGTTTATTAAATAGCGTCATATCTGGTCGGTTGTGCGTTATTTTACGATCGGTTATGAGGGTTGTGTCCCAGTATAGCCTAAAACCGGCATTCTCCAAGATTGGTTGTGGATTATAGTTATAATTATACACCTGATTATTGAGAAGTCCAGTTCGCAATGCTAAATTTTGAGGGAAAATTTTGCCCATTTCATCATGCCGTTTAAGAAATTGTCGTGGTGCCATAATAGGACATCCTGTTGTGATATGTTGGATGCTCTCTACTGTGGACTTGCATTTTCGACATAAGTCATCTATACTTTGTTCATTTAGGATAGTTTTTCCGATATTTTACAGTCTACTGATTTCTACTTTCGGGTGGTGGTATCTGTTTTTGTTCATTTAAGGATCCCGAATGAATAGGTTAGGCTTGGTATGGCCCATGAATTCAGAGTGGTGAAGAGGTTTCTAGATGCTAGTTTAATGGTCAAGATTAACCTTATTCTTCTATACAATTCATCCAACATTATCTTCTTAGTCGATTTTTGTTCAATACCTATTGATTAGCGGAAGCCTAGATAGTTATAGCCTTCTGGTAATGCTGTATTTATTATTGTGCCATCCATTAATAATGTGTTTTGTTGTTCTGTAATGATGCCTCTTTTAATATGCAAGACTGCACATTTCTCCAGACCCATTTCCATCTGTATATCTGAGAAAATCACCGTGAAAAATGCCTCGCTTTATTTTTATTTCATCAGTAGAATAAGCGCCACTTCCCGAACCAACCCGAAGTGTTGCACCCCATCCTTCCATTAGATATTCGAGACAATTTCTAACCGTCCCGTTTATGTGGTATTTTTGTAGCACTTTTCGAAGCCATGAATGGGGCACCGAGTCGAATGCTTTCTTGTAATCAATCCATGCCATTGAGATATTTCGTTTTCTTTTTCTCGCCGGTTCACAAATGATACTATCAATGACTAACAATTCCTTAGTTCATCTAGCTCCTTTTTTGCAACCATTTTGTTCATTAGCTAGTATTCGGTTAGTATTGATATGTGTAGATATATGTTGTGCGATAATCGCAGTAAAAAGTTTGTATATTGTTGGTAACCAGGTTATAGGTTTGGTCGATATTGATTCGGTTGGGAAGCTGATTCCCTTTTAGGTATCATAATTGTGACGCCTTTAGTAAAGTAATCCGGGAATCGAACGGGTTTCTCCAGATCCTGTTGTAGTTGATTTGCTAGTAATTATGGATTCTATCCATTCCGAGTTCTTTCCAGTTTCCCATTCATGCGATCGTTGTTCTGATACGAGTCTTCTGTGATTTGAATTGGTGGCATAACCGGTAACAGATTGTTCTTTTCTCGAAGTTCTAAACAGAAGTTCTGCATCAGATGCTTGTTTGTTCTCAAAATTCATCTTACTCTGTCTGTAAGATTTTGAGTTGATATTTGTTTATATGCTCTTATTTTAATCCATGCCTCCTTTATCTTCTGCCGGTATGCTTTGTTTTTGTTATCAAGATCATTATTCCCAGTCAATGCAAGAAAATCAGCGCGCATGATATCGATATTATCTTGTATAGTCCAACGCTCACGTTTGTTATGTCTAGTGACAACAGCGGGGCCCGCACTGTGCTTGCCCAAGCTGTCATCCATTTCTACATTATTATCCGGTGTCATAGCTCTTGTCGTTTCCAAAATAGGCTGCACTCTGTACCGACCATATTTTCTTTACTTGTACTAAGATCTGCTATAGTCTAACATCCATAATGTCATTTGTGGTAACGAAATAGGTCGTGGGTTGCCGAAGCGAACCGATAAAAGCACACGTGTTTGGGCACAGACAAGTTTGTGCCGCTACTGTTTTCTTTACTATCGCGTGCGAAAAACAAACACAGCGATGCATCGCTTTGATAGTAATCCGGAGATTAAACGCATTTATAACGTCATATCTTGGGCGCTGCCCCATTCTAAATAGTCAGATGTTTTTGTCTAGTGATGTTTTGTCTAGTTTTGAACGATTACAATAATGAGGATGAATTTAATGCAATTTATGAATAGAAATAATGTTACATAAACATTTGAGGGCCAAATTGTCATCAAAAATCTTGTACGGCCGACACCGATTCTGCAAATCGAGCATGTTAATATTACTCAAAAACGAACATACAAACACACATTCAATAAAACCATGTATGAGAAGTATTCGTGGTTATGTTGATGCGAGACAACAAATAAATTTTATTGTTTTCCGTGCATTTTGGCACAAGTCGGAAAACCAGTGAGTACGTGCAGTCTTGATCTTGGCTGGATTAAACACGGTGTTAATGATTAAAAAAAGAGTAGTATAAAGAGATTTGAAAATTAGCTAGAAATTAGTTTGTTGGGGAAGACAGACATTCGTTCTCAACTCAGTAGTGCACATCGGGATTCTATTAAAAAGCACAATCAAATTCTGTGGGGCATTTGAGCTTGCCTTACGTGGGCATGACGAAACCTACACTTTAGGCTAGTAAATTTGATGGCCTAAATAGACAGTATTTTAGAAGCTCATTTAAAAGACTCTAATCACTCTATTACACCGCAGATGGAATTGCAGACGAAATTTTTACAATGCTAAGCAAGGTAGGAATCGACAAAGAACCTAAGAAACTCATAGCCCAAAGTTATGATGGTACTTCCGTGATGAGAGGCACAGTCGGAGGAGTACAAGCCAAAATTAAAAATATTTATAAGAATGTATAGTATATTTCCTGCTATGCTCACCAATTAAATCTAATAATTGAAAGGTGTTGTACAATAGAAAAAGGTGTAAAGGTGTTTTTTGTAAATCTGTCTGCATTTCTCGCTTTCATTTTTCCATCATCCAAAAGGACAACTGTTCTGGACAGCATCGTGAAAAAACGTCTACCCCGAGCGGCTCCTACCAGATGGAACTGTATGTCTAAATGTGTGAGTACTGTTTACATTTACAAAGAACAACTGCAAACAAGCTTTGAAGAAATTATGGACGCCGAGTCGGATAAAAATTCTATTAATCAAACTCAGCGGTTAATAAATTATTTGATGGATGATAATTTTAAATTTTGGTTGTTTTTCTTCAATATAATAAAGCCTCACTGTGACATTCTCTTTGATCAACTGCAAAGCAGGCAACTAGATGCACTTAAAGTTAAAAAGAATTTGGTAACTTTTTCAACAGCCATTCAAAATATTAGAGACAATTTAGAAATACAAATTAATCAAGAATTTGGTAACTTAACTGGTGAAGAATTTACAACGATCATAGAGAATCGCAGAAAGAAACGGAAACTTACTGACAATGAAGAGCCCAATCCGAATGTTAGGATATGCAAGAAAATCTGTAGTACCTTAATCATACAGGTTCATGGACGTTTTAGCTTCGATGTATACCTAACTGTTGCAAAATTATTTGAAACTGAAAACTGCGGTAAATATCGAGCCGTTTTTCCAAATAAAGACATTAAAACTGCGTGTAACTTATTTGCAAACGTAAATTACTTAAAATTTAAAAATTAACTCTAGGTAATGTACGCACGGGACGATTTTATGAAACACAGTGGGGCTGTGCTGCTGTTACAAATGTTTATCCAAAACAATTTAATATCAACACTAAGTGAATATGTGGAATTGCTGACTGTTTTGTGTACTGTCCCAATGACGACTGTGGAAAGCGAAAGATGTTTCTCTACCATCAAATGAATCAAAACATTTCTAAAAAACGCTATGGGCCAGGAACGGCTGTACGCGTTAGCAATGATATCTAGTGAAAAAAAAACTTCAAGTCAATTGTTTCAAATTTTAATGACCAAGTCATCGACCTCTTTGCTGCTCAGAAACTTAGGAAGGATGGATTTCAACTACAAACAGATTTAATGGTCATGGTCCTATGGTGAGTTTATCAAAATGTTATTATCTAGGTACCTATTTGAAAATTTGATGTCTGACAGTTACACTCGTATTTCTACACAGCAAAGTGTCTGTATGATACTAAGAAATGTAAAATTTTTGGTTGCGACGCATTTCCTTATCCCCATTGCTAAATTTGGTTATACGTGCCCTACGTGTTTTTCCCCCACGAACCGCCGCTGTATACATAATATAAAAAACGTATTATACATACATATAACAAATATTAAAGGCAAAAACCGAACCATTACAGGGGTGTATTACACGTCACTGGATGGTACTGGACCAATTTAGGACTTAATAAATTTTATAGGAATAGGAATTTAATAAACATTTAATAAACATTTAATAATAAATATATATTATTTATTAGAAATTACAAATACATACATAATATAAAAAACGTATTATACATACATATAAAAATATATTAAATGTAAAAGCAGAACCATCACAAGGACGTATTACACGTCACTGGACGTCACTGGAGGGTACTGGACCAATTTAGGACAACCTGATTGCCAAGACTCAGTTCAAGATGAACCTCGCAGCGGAAGGCCTTCAACTACAAGAAGTGATGAAAATGTCCACAGACTCCAGGATCTTTTGCCATCTGATCTATCGTCGGTTGACAGTCATACTGAGATGAAAAAAAATAAGTGCAAAAATATTTCCGAAAAACCTTTTCCGATAAGAAGCGCCAGCATTCTCCTAGATTCACCACTTACTTTTTTTGATTGCCCATAAGGGATTTGTGTTAGCCTGAATATCGTGTAAGACTGAATATCAAGAATATCTTGGATGCTACCTCACGATAATGCGCCTGGTCTCACAGCGATTTCAATTAACGAGTTTTTGACAAGTAAAAACATAACTGTGGTTTCACAACTCACTTAATCACCAGACTTCTTCGTTTTTCCAAGATTGAAAAGAAAATTCATCTCAAAGGAGACCATTTTGGAACATCGAAAAACGTTTAACCTCAGAGGAGCGCTTGCAAATTGTCAACATTTATTATCAAAATCAGTATTCTGTGCGCCAAACTTATAGACTCTTTATGGTGCACATAATCGCCTAACCGAGAGATGTATTCGCCGAATGATCGATAAATTCCGAACGCATTTCACGTCCCTCGATATTAAAACAAAAACAGGACACAAAACTGTGCGTTCCGAAGAAAATATCGATGCTGTTGCTACCAGTGTTAATAAAGATCCAAATTTATCAATTCGTTAATGGAGATCGTTACAGAGCGATGATCAATGATTATTTAATTTCGAATTTGAATGGTAGTGATCTGGAGGAGTTGGGGATCCAACAGGACAACTCCACATATCATACAGCCAACACAATAATCGTTTAATTGAGGAAATAATTCGGTGAAAAAATTATTTCGAGGAACGGACCAGTTAATTGGCCATCAAAGTCATGTGATTTAACGCCTTTAGATTATTTTTCTAGGGGTTTTGTTAACTCTTTGATCTTTGCCGATATACCAGCAACTATTGACGTCTTGGAAGCCAAGATAACTTGAACAATTGCGGACTTAAGACTCCAATTGCTTAAAAACTGGTCGAAAAATGGATTGACACAATGCGCTTTATCAGAAGTAGCGGCGGCGGGCACGTTAATACCGTTGAATGTTATTTCTTATAGAATAAATAGTTTGAAGGCATCTAAGTTGGTTGTAGTTTTATTTAAATTAAAAGGTCGGACACACTAAAAATCATCCTATAGAAAATGGTTAGCGAAACATGCGTCCATAAATTTAAAACAAATTATTTGGTGTTTCGTGCTATTTTTTTTTTCTGTTTAGTGTTGTAAACTAAAGGTCCCAATAGAATAGTTGATCCTTGTTTAGAGTAAAAGAAGATATCTGGCATTTTCTTTTTCATGTATTGATTAATTCTTTAACCGAAAGATGGGTCTGTCAGACCAGTAGAGAAATGTTAAACTTAAATGTTGGCAACCCTGCTTTTCCCACTGAATTGTGCGGCAAGATCATTAGGTCCCAATACCGAAAAATCAAACTACCGAGATACAGACGTTATAGAAATTGAAGCTTATATTGACTTGTTAGTCCTATCCAGTATTCTCCATAATGCTCATGAAAAAATGAAGTCATTGTTTTCAAAAGATGTTACAAGCAGACCTTATTTCAATGCTACAATGTCTCAAAAACGTTTTGAAATTTTGACATCGACCTTGCGGTTTAACGATTCAAGTACCCGCGAGTTGAGAAAGGCAATAGATAAGGCAGCTCTTATTACCAAGATATTAAAGCAATTTATTTCAAACTCGTAAAAAGGATATTGTCCTATTGAAAATTTGACAATCGATGAAATATTAGTGCCATTTTGTGGTAGGTGTGGCTTCATGGTATATATGCCTAAAAAGCTTAAGAAATATGACGTGAAAACAATGTGCTTGTGTGATGCAAATACATCTTACCTTTATAACGCGTACATTTCCACGAGAGCAGATTCTGCAAGTGTCCATACACAACTGTCTGAGCAAGTGTCCATACACAAAACAAAGGAAAACACAATATAAATGTATCACTTGTTCTAACGCTATTTGTTTAGAATATAGCAGAAATGTGTAGTGTACACACACATTTATGTAGATGGTCCCTAGTCTAAGTACTTCACAATAATATAGATAATTTTTCATTTGCTTTGTTTTATTTTATGTTTTCTTTATGGTCAACTATATATTAAATTAACTGTATCAATAATTTTATTGTCAATTAATTTTCTTTTAATTGTCAATAAATGTTCCTTTTTATTCAATATATTTTATTTAAATCGAATAAAACAATTTTATACTTCGTTATCAATCACTTTTATTTTATTTTTATTATTATTCACATATGGGCCCTGATGGACCACGCGAAGTACAGTTAGAGGCGTTTTTTGTTGTTAGCCTTCCTTTGCGCCCATACTGCTTTTATTCTTTTACTATGAGCTTTTTTCCTTTCGTCAGGCCAAGCTGTTCCAGTCTTCCTACATTTCCTTGTTTCAGTTTCTATCCTGAATTTCACTTTGTGTAATATTTGCTGATCTTAGGTTCTCTTTAATTGCAGCAATCCATTTAACTGTTTCTATTTTAGCTCTACTCCTATTTTTATAAAACTATTTGTCTAGTTAACCTACTCGGATTCATCCGTTTGATGTGCCCGAAAAACTTCTTTTTCTCATATCGCTATATATATTTTTGTATTGTTTGATTTCTTGGTTTTCTCTAAGTCGGTATGTTGTCCTATTTATTTTTTTGGGACCTAAGATTTTCTTATGATTTTTCTTTCTTCCTTTTCAATCTCCTCGATGTCCTTCTTTCTGTTCAAAATGAGCGTTTCTGCGCCATATAGACATTCTGGCTTAATAACTGCGTTGTAATGTCTCAGTTTTGTGTTTTTAGATATGTATTTTTTGTTGTAGATATTTTGTGTAAGTCTCACTGCAGTTTCCTTTTTTTTTTGACATATACTACCCTTATTGGCCGTTTTTTCCAACCCGTTTTCCATTATTATTTCACTCAAATATTTAAATTGAGAGACTCGTCTGATGTTACCATATTTTGTTTTTAGAAATGGTGTTGTTAGTCTGTTGCAGATCATGTATTGTGTCTCTTCAAAGAAAATTTGGAGTCCTACCTTTTCTGCTATTTCTTCCATCTATTTTTGTGCCGTTAATATATCTTGAGCTAAAATTGCTAGATCATCAGCAAACGCCAGACAATCTATTTTGATGTTGGTTCTCCCCAGTTTAATGGGCCTGTCAATATTCAGGGCCATTTTTTTTACACGCCACTCTTGTATTACTTTTTCTAGAACACAGTTAAATAAGAGTGGCGAGAATCCATCCCCTTGTCTCACTCCAGTTTTAATTTCAAAAGGCTCTGAGATGTCACCTATGAATTTAACTTTTGACCTAGTGTTAATTAGTGTTGCTTTAATAATTGCCAGCGTTTTCAGATCTAGTCCTTATTCTTTCAAGGTTTGGAATAAAGATTCGCGGTCAATAGAATCATATGCTTTTTTGAAATCCACAAATGTACGGACCAAATTTTTATTGTATAGTTTTTGGCGTCTTAGGATCAACTTTAGATTCAGGATCTTTTCCGGGCAGGATCTGGCCGGTCGAAAACCTGCTTAATATTCACCAATTTTAGGTTCTAACTGTCCTTGTGCTATGTCTAGTAGACATTGAGATAGAATTTTCATGTTTACCAGAAGCCTTGTTATTTTTAAGTCGTTTGACTTACGTAATTATTTCATCTTCATTCGGTGATAATGAATCTGGGTTTATTTATCTATGGTTTAGCGTTGATAATTTGTTTAGGGGCTCAGAACAGTTTAGTAGTTATTCAAAATATTTGGCATCTTCTTTGCAACTGACTTGGTTATTTAGAGCTTCTTGTCCGTTTTCCTTTCAGAAGCAAATACTTTGGTGTTGATAGCCTGTTGATTTATTTTAAATATTTTGTAAAAATTTCGGATGTTATTTTTTGGAAATCTTTTTCTATTTCATTAAGTTGATTGTTTTCATCTTTTCTTTTAGTTTGTTTAATTAATTAGCTTCGATGTATATGTTATAATTTTTTTTTTACTGTTACACTCTTTAAATGCTTTATTTTGAGTTAATACTGCTTGCTCGCAAACTTCATCCCACTACGGATATTTTCTACGTTTTTGTAAAGGGACCAACTTTAGGGCTGTTTTAATATTTTTTTTGTTTCAGTTCTAGCCAGATCTGTGTTGGTTATTTACCAAGCTCTTCTGTTAGAGTTGGTTTTATTTTCGTAGGGTCGAACTTTGGAATTAGTAGTCTTTTTTTAATAAGATTTCGAGATTTTAAGCTAAGTTTGATTCTAGTCAAGTACTGATCCGTGTCTATGTTAGCTCCTTTCCTAACTTGAACATTCAAAATCTCTTTATAATTGGAGTACGAAATGGCAACATGGTCAATTTGAAATGCACCCATGTACGTGTTTGAGCATCTCCAGGTTTTTTGTTTTGTTATATTCTTCTTAAAATGGGTTGACCTTATTTTTAGATTAAACTGCGAATATAGTTCAACCTATCTTCTGCCATTATGGTTGGTCCATTTATAAGTGGGAAAACTGCCGACTGTTTTTTTGTACCTTATTTATTTCCCTAATTGGGCGTTGGAATCACACAATAGGATTTTACATGGTAGAGCAATTTTAGATATAGTCTTTTCCATAATGTCCCAGGATTATCATCTCTCAATCTGGTTTCTTGCAAAGCTAAAATTTGGATTTTTTGCTGATTTAATGTTTGCCCCAATTTGTGTAGTTTTCCTGAGCGCAGAACTGTGTTGATATTTACCGTTCCAAAGAAAGTTTTTGTTTTCAGGCGTTTATGCCAGGACGCCCTAGAATCCAAAAGTCCGATTGTACCAGCAACGCTGGTAGAGAACTTTACCTCTTGGGGTAATTTTGTAATTACTAGAACGCTTCATCTTGTACATAGAATTAAATGTTTGAACCATGGCGGTTCAGAGGTTAAGACTGGATGGGTTAGTTCCAGAATTTAAATCTCAGGTAAACCACTGGTGAACAGAAGCTGACCACTCAACCGTTTGATGCAAGTCAGACGCTAAGTGGATTTAGTTTTTTGCCTTGGTTCACCATCCACCACCTGTGACCCGTCCAGTACCTTAGGCGAGATATACTGGACTACTTTATTTTTCTTAGTTTTATTTATTTATTTTATTAGTTTTAAAGTAGTTTTGAGAATGTAAAATCGTTTTAAGAAACTATAGTCACACAAATTTAAAAATAAAAGTGATATATAACAAAGTTTAAAATGGTTTTATTCGATTTAAAAAAATGAACTATCACAAAGTAACGAACAAATCAATCAATAATTTTATTTTAACTCCTGCGTCACTGATTTTGGCAATAAAAATAACGAATTAATGAAAAAAGGACATCAAAATTAAACATGGTGTCTCAGACCAGGTCTTTCACTTTACGTAACTTGAGACCATCTTTCGGTTAAAGTGTTAAATACACATTGGGACAGTGACTGATAGCGTGCAACTTCAAACCCCTCTGTAACCTATATCTAAAAAACGAAAAACTATTTTATAGAGAACACACACTTTGGTCCTGTGAAGCGATCTGTGGTGACAATATTTCCAGGAAATGATCTTGAAGACGGCGGTCACTCAAGCGTCCCCATCTCACAGATTTTAAGTGTGAAATAATTGATTCACCCTGTATTAGGTCATAATATTGAAAAAACTATCAAGGTTACCAATTTAAACGGTTAATATTGATAATGAAAATGTTCATATGGTCCTAGTCGTATAAAAGTTGCAATATCATTCTATAACGCTAGCGTAAAATAATTGCTATTAGAGAGGAAAAAATAAGCGTATTTAATCAGTTCAATAAACATTGAACGTTTATTGAAAATTGATCGAATTTATTGTGGTGGAAACAGGTTTGTAGATTTGTATGTGGCGAATTTTATGTGGTTTTATGCTACTGACCTTGCAAGGCCGTCAACAACGAAAAAGTGAACCAAGCAGAACTGTCTATACAATAAACCGACAAAACAATCCTTTTTGAATAAAGGCAAATGTCAAATTCCTATTTATAAAAGTAGACTTATCATAATTGAACAATCTAATAGCGCCAAACCCACCTTTAAGGTTGTGATAAACAGAATAAAGTTTTATTATTTCAACAAAGTGTCTTAACATGTATAAAGGTTTTATTAAATTTAAATGTATGAAATACTTTATAAAATGTTAAGTGATCAGAAAACCTTCCAGATTTTATCACAAAATAAAAAAAATACTTTTTTTTCCAAGAAACTAACTTTATACAGTTTCCTTTTATACCACTTACAATGGGCCAATAAAATAAGAGTGGCGGGGCCTTATTAATATATTTGATTTAAACTCATTTTTACGTCGTCACTAATTTGCAGAATGAATTTTCCGTACATTTAAAAAGCATAAATTGCATTAGTCTGAACATAAATAATTACTATATTCATAATTATAATACATGTCAATAAATCTCCGATCTGACATATAGATCACTTACGAAAAATCCTTACCACTGGTCGAAGTGAAGCTACTTTTGCTATTTTCAAAAACAAGGAATTTCGTGTGTTGGTTAAGCATTGATTTTTGATAAAGAAGAATACCATTGAAACAAAACAATGGCTTGATAAACATTACCTGCAATCTAGCCCAGGAAAATCAACCATAATTGATTGGTATGCTGAATTCAAACGTGGCCGTACAAGCACCGATAATGCTGAACGCTCTGAACGTTCAAATCAGACCAAACTAGTTACACTAGATATCATCAGAAAAATCAAAAGAAAAAAAAGAAAGTATTTACCAATGGCGGCTCGTGAGGGAGAGCGTTGGGGCGCCGCCCCTCCAGCATTTATCGCAGTAAACAATTTTTCAGGGCAAAACACCATATTTTATTTCCGATCATTTTTTTCTTTAACTCATTTTAAGATGTTATTAAAAATTAATATCTCCGAATGTAGAACGTCTGTCGACCCATCACATCAAATAATGCGGATAAAAATTCCATCCTCTCGCCACAATTTTTACATCGTTGGTCAGACGTATACCTCCAACCGTACGCCACGTCAATTTATATCGTCGTTGGCATTACATGTCTTGTTGGTTGCCATAATTCGGGTGTTTAACTGCTTTCTAAAACATGCGATTTGGACGTAGATTCTCTGCGACCGAGCGTATCGGTAATTAGTTTTAACCGTTGATTTGACGGGTACGGAGCGTTTAATATGTCTCGCATAGCGTATTTTGTTCGCATCGCGAATACTTGCTTTGATTTGGGATTTGCTACGTGTGTACACACTGAGTAGTACTTTAATAATAAAAATAATCAACTTTTAATTGCAAACCTGAAGGTGTCTGATTTAAATCAGTTAATAATGACTAATTTAAGTTTGTAAGAGAAAGTTGAATTAAAATCTAACGGTCGTCCCACGGTCGTGTTGTATTTGAGTCAAGTTCAAAAAGAATGTAAACATAGAGCAAGTCTTACGCGAAAATTTGACAGTAATCTATATGTGAAAGTTTTCCGACGATAGAAAAAGAAGATTTGAAGACGAATTAGAAATTTGTTATTCAAGGCCCGAGATTTGTAAAAAATGAAGATAGTAAAGACTGTTTAAAGACATTAAATTTAATTCTCAATATGGGACTGGATACAGCTTTTAAAGAAATCACCAAGGCATTGAGAATACTAGTGACTATTCTGATGACCACAGCCGAAGCCGAAAGGTGCTTTTTGACTTTGAATTTGATTAAAACAAATTTAAGAAATTCAATGCGGGAAGATAGACTAAATGCTTTAGGTATGTTAAATATTGAGAGTGCTATGGTCGAACTATTTACCGACTTTAATGAAAAATTTAACTGAGGTAGCTGATACTTGATGGAAATTCATTTTAAATAAATGAGTAAAGAATAATATCTAAAAATTTCCACTATATTTAAATTTGTATGTTAATTGTATAACAAAAGGTTGTAATTACTTTTCTCACTATTGGTTTAGTATAGTTTGTATTTAAAAAAAGGTACTGTGAGTCGAAACAATTGTTATACATACAATTTTAAATATAGTGGAAAATTTTAGATATTAATTTTTGCTTATTTATTTTTAATGAAAAATTTATTTTGGATTAAACAGGGGAATGGAGTCCCACTTTAAAAAGTAAGAAACGGCGAAGTTTTAATCACCGACAAAAATGTGTACAATAATCCTTTTTAATCATAAAACTTTGATATTTTTTTGAACTTTTCGAACTTCTCATGAACTTTTTCGAATTTTCTCTATTGATTTGCAGTAAGGTACTACTTATTCATTCCTTTATCTACGCAACAAGCCAGAACCCATCCTCCAATGTCCCTGTAAGTAGTGACAATACAAAATTTTAATGTTTTCCTGATTCACCTCCTATATAGGATTTCAATAGCACGAAAAGCCAAAAAAGGAGGAAGGGGAAAGCAAAAAAAATCTTCAGTAGCACTATTTTCTTCTACGCCCTCTCACTTTAAAAACCCACGAGCCGCCACTGGTATTTACATCATTTTGCATGAACATTTGGGAATGCGTAAATTGTTACCGAAATGGGAACCGCGTTTGCTCGCAGCAGACCAAAAACAACAACGTATTAATGATTTTGAGTAATGTTTCGAGCGGTTTAAGCGAAATAGAAGATTTTTTCATGCGATATACGACAATGGATGAAACATGGATCCATCACTAAACTCCGAAGTCAAATCGGCAGTCAGCTGAGTGGGCAGCAGCGGATGAAAGCCGTCCAAAGCGACCAAAAATACAACCATCGCCAGGCAAAGTTATGGCCTCTGTATTTTGAGATGCGCATGGTATATTGTTCATCGATTATCTCTAGAACGGTAAAATTATCAATAGCGAATATTACATAGCGTTATTGATGCATTTGAAGGATCGCCAAAGAAACCTCCAAATAAAAAAAAAACCGCTGTTTCACCAATAAATTGCAAATTACACTTCAAATTGCTTTCTCGTCCACTGCATTTTCCAAATCTGGCTCCCGGTAACAATTTCCTGTTCTCAGATCTCAAAAAAATGTTCACTGGAACGAAATTTCGCTGCAATGAAGAGGTAATTGCCAAAACTGAAGGATACTTTGAAGGCAAAGAGAAATTGTTCTATAAAAAATATGTAGATATGTTAGAAAAACGTTGAAATTACTGTATTGCTCTTCACGCAGAATATCTTGATGAATAAAGTCGAAATTTGCAAAAAAGGTGTTTTATTTGTCAGTTTTTTTCGGCAAAGACTTTACATACTTCAACTTTACCTGACTTAGAACCATCAGATTAAAATTTGTTTTCGCAGTTTCAAAGGATGTAATATAAAGATATGAGGGGTCATAAGGATTCAGTTTTTGTTATTAGGGATTATAAACAATAAAAGGATAAAACCATTGATAAAATAAAATAACTGGTATAAGATGATTTTTTTAAGAACAGAACTAATACATGTTAATAATAAGAATTAACGACAATTATTTATATCATATGTATAAAATAGATAATAAAAAAAAGTATTCCTTCGAGCCGGATTTGAACCAGCGACCTATGGATATCCACACTTACAAGAACCACTACAGTCCACCGCTCTACCAGCTGAGCTATCGAAGGTATATAAAACATTTTTAATTCATAGTATATAAAATAATATTTGAACTAATTTGAAATGCAGCTTTTATTAGTATCATTAGTATATATTACTAATTACTTGGAGTTAATTTCCACGAGCATAGTTATTTTGTAATATTAATAATAAGACTATACTATATATCATAAAAATACATTGAAAATGAAATGTGCTTAAAATAACAAATATAAATAACGGTAGAATATTATAAGCCATGTTTATGTAGCTATTTTTCAATTATTTGAATAATATTGAATAATATTGAATTTGAATAATTTGAATATTTGCGAATGAAATTTTCAATTTTGCGATAAAACTGTAGGCAACTCATTATTCACAAATCCCAAAGATTTATACTAAATTTTTTCCATAAATCTCGAATAATATATATATATATATATATATATATATATATATATATATATATATATATATATATATATATATATATATATATATATATATATATATATATATATACTTTATTTAGTTAAATGTGTGCTTGTATTAATTATTAATAAAAACATTATTGAATATGAAGCAATATAAAATTAATTTTTCCAGTTGAATTACTTACTTGCAAACTGGAGATACATTGATGAATGAGTTTATCTGGAATAAAAGATAAACATTACTTAATATTTAAACTAAAATAACAAAAATTCTTGAATTAGTTACTCAATCGACTATTTGAAATGTTTAAAGTGCATTGCTTAATAAATGGTTATTGATCGAAATTTCCTAGAGAAGACGCATTAGATGTTAACATTCCTATTAGTGTTGCCAAATTGAACAGTAAGCCAACAGTCTTGTTATTTTATGTTCACATCTCGTATGGAGCAACCGCAATCTACAATTTCAAATTAAATCGTAATCAAATATTTCCTAAAAGAACCTAATATGATGAATTTAATTTGATTTTAAGAAAATTCTTTATTTTGAGCTTTAAACAAGTTTAAATAAACAAACAAATGTTAACTAAAGTCTGTTTTGCAGCAGAAATAGAATTAGTGGATTGTAAAGATATTTGTTCCTTCACGATAATATTCGATAACATGCATTCACTCTCGTCATAAATTATTTGGATTTGTTAGTTCATCTACTAATATAATCATGACATTGAATTATCAGATTTATTTCGTCCATCATAAAGAGTCTTCATCATAACAATTTTACTTGAGATAACAGGATTGCAAAGATTTTTAAAAGTAAAATATCAGGAGTATTTCAAAGATAGCAAAAAACTACCAAATAAAATGGTCAATGCATTACTTATACATCAATGCTGATATTAAAATGTACAAAATATCTTCTGATAAAAAAAATTGATAAAAATAGAAAATAATTTGAGCAACCCACAAAATTAATATTAACTTTTAATTGACAAAATGGCGAAGGTTTTAGTTTATATTAATAAAAAATATGAATGTTATGATTACACTCCTAGAGAAAAAACTGTAACAGCAGGAAAAATATATTTTGTTGGATTAATTTTGTCACTTTTGTATGCCCTCTGCCGGTATGGCATTAGGTAACGATAAAAAATTAATAAAATCAAGATAAAATGAAATGAAATCAGCATGAACCGAATTGGAATGCACACAGCAAGTATATGTGCGCTGTACATATGTACATATGTGAAGTATATGCTTCAGATTCGTTTTAGTTTGGAACAATTGTTCAAGAATTTAGCTACTGATTCTCATACATTTTGTTTTAGTTTTATCCGCAATAGAATAGCTAATAGATAGACATAGTTCTAGAAAAATATAAATGTAAAGAAGCAACAACTGTATCAGTCATTGTATTCAAGATATGCCTTATAGTGTCTACGAGCTATGTAAATAAAGTAATGAGACTAGTGGCGTAGCGTTCTATCTGGAAGCATTCTTGTTTTTTCCTTTTGCTGGGGAGGCGGGCCATCACCCGATGCGTCTTCAGTGAGTGTTTAAACTCTTTATAGTCAATTACTTTAAATTACCACATATAACAAAATGTTTGGAAAACTTTTGCAAATGCGAGGTATTATTATGATGACAACATCATGACTTAAATACAGAAATACTTAGAAATAAATCAATGTAAATGAAGACAAAAATATAAAACCATAAATTGGTTAAAAATACACTTAGTATACTATTTAAACTATTTGTTGGCAATTATATAACAATCTGGTAGTTCAAGAGCGCTCTATTGATCTGTTCTTACATGTAATACTCGCCAGAGATAGCAATGTAACATATAAAGTTCAAGAATATACCCGTTACATGTTTCAACGTGCATGACTCGAGAAGTGAGGTAAGCCGGCTGGGAAACTTATGTTGTTGATGAGTAATTATTGCGTGATTCTTGATAATTCAATTCATTATCTTTAAACAAAAACCTTTTTGACCAGTGTTACTAACCGTCACACCTGGTAAGGTTAAAAAACAATGATATAATTCACATTTTAATTTCTCTTGCAGCAAATATGTTAAAGAAGTTTCTTTTCACAACTGAAGCATTACTGATGTTACCAGTCTACGTATACAAAGACCCACGTACAGATTGCTATCTGTATTAAAACTGATTCTAAACATTGATAAAATGTAAAGGTACTAAAGAAAGCATATTGACACACATTGACTGACAAGTGTTCAACATTTCAAAGCTAAAAGCGTATGTTACAAAAGGTGTTGAAGGTAAAACGGATCCAAATTGAGTGACATTCTCTACTAAATATGTATTGTGTATTAAAAAGAAGAAGGCACCATCTGCACCGACTATTCACTGTTAAGTTCGGTCAGCTTAGCTTATCTCAATCTTGAAGAAATTCTAAATATATTTCAGGGTATAGAAAAAAAACTGGTGACAAAGAAAATGCGATTTTAGTACAAGCAAATATCTTGTATTTATTATTATTATTTATTTCAATTTGTTAAAGTTCGGTTTTTATTGCCTTTTTTCAGTAATGAAATATTAGAAAATTGATTTGAAATTTTCGAAAAAAAATATATTTGGTACAAAGTTACCAGCACGATTTTGCTTGTCAAATTCATTTAGTTCATCAAGAAAATGATTTGGTTGGTTGGATTTTGGTTGGGTTGTCCAATAAGAGCGTCAGAACTTTAAAATTAGACACAATGATGACTACAAGTGATAATCCAGTAACTTCTATTTTATCTTGAAGAACAAATAATGGCATTATGTTTTGAAAATAATGCCGTTCAAATGTTGCACTTGAATTCCTCTGGTTTTCGATTCCTCTTTCTCACATATCGTGTGGTTTATTTTCAATGGTGGAGTGAGCGTTTCATTTAAGGTCGAGAATTATTCGGGATTTATTTCTGCAAACCAGAGATTTGACAAAACAACACAAAAATAATCCAAGGGCATGAGATCAAATGAACTTGATGGCCAATTGATGAACTTGATGGCCAAATCACTTTTTGAAACTTCTCGACGCACGTTTCGCTAACCATCTTAGCATCATCAGGAGATGATTTAATCTGAGGTATTGAGAGAGAGATTGATATTAAATCATCTCCTGATGATGCTAACATAGTTAGTGAAACGTGCGTCAAGAAGTTTCAAAAAGTGATTTGGTGTTTAGAGGTAAATCTCTTCGAGTTTAGTGTTTCACACCGAAGGTTCCTATAAAGGAATTGAATAAATCGATTGCCCGGTGAGATGTGTAACAAGTCGGACTATCTTGTTGAAAGAAAACGTTGTTTATATCCGCATTTATCAGTTCAGACCAAATATATTGTGTTGGTATAGCGTTTACCAGATAACCAGAATAACCAGAATTGTCCGAATAGTCTAAGGAAATGAACAACACCGGCCCTTAGAGAGAAAGTGTCTTTGGTCGACGCTTTTATGTTAAATAAATAATAACTATCAACTTTTTAATAATTTAAATAATTATCAACTCTAATTATTACACTCATGCTTTTTTAATATAAATAAAGTCTTTACCACTATACATTTAAAGTAGTATTTGTGTTAATTAGTGTTAATTAGAGCTAGTCACTAAATATAAATATAAATATAAATATATATATATATATATATATATATATATATATATATATATATATATATATATATATATATATATATATATATATATATAAATATAAATTAAAACTGGAGTGAGACAAGGGGAAGGCTCTCGCCACTCTTATTTAACTGTGTTCTAGAAAAAATAATACAGGAGTGGCGTGAAAAGAAGTTGGCCCTGACTATTAACCAGCCCACTAAACTGGCGTCTGGCGTTTGCTGATGTAGGACACCTAATTTCCTTTGAAAAGACACAATACATGACCTGCAACCTGAGTGAGAACACCATTTCTAAAAACAAAATATGGCGTCATCAGACGAGTCTCTCAATTCAAATATTTGGGTGAAATAATCATGGAAAATGGGTTGGAAAAAGCGGCCAATAGGGGTACATGTCGAAATATGGAAACGGCATTGAGATTACACAAAATATTTACGACAAAAAATACATATCTAAAAACACAAAACAGAGACCTTACAACACAGTTATTAAGCCAGAATGTCTATATGGGACAGAAACACTCATTTTGAATAAAAAGAGAGACATCGAGGACATTGAAAAGAAGGAAAGAAAAATCTTAGGCACCAAACAAATAAATAAGACAACATACCGACTTCGAGAAAACCAAGAAAGAGCGATATGAGAAAAAGAAGACTTAAGTTTTACGGACACATAAAACGAATGAATTCGAGTTGGCTAACTAGACAAATAGTCGAATTTTATGAAGATAGGAGTAGAGCTAAAGTAGAAATAATTAGATGGATTGCTACAATTAAAGAGGACCTAAGATCAGCAAATATTACACAAAGTGAAATTCTGGATAGATGCTGTTTCAGACACAAAGTTAAGGTTTGGGAGGTTGGCCAGAGAGAAGATTGTAGGAAGATTGGAACAACTTGGTCTGATGAAAGAAAAGAAGCTCATAGCGAAAGAATGATATTAGTATGGGCGCTAATGGAAGGCTAATAACAACAAACGCCTCTAATTTTACTTCGCGTGAATAATAATATATATAAATATATATATATATATATATATATATATATATATATATATATATATATATATATATATATATATATATATATATATATATATATATATAAACTCTATCCACAGTCAACCACCCATACTTTCGCCCGACATACCCGACTTCCCATCGGATGGCGTATATATGCAATGCATGACTTCTTTGGACGGAGTCCAATGAAGGAAAGGGGAAGCAATTGAAAGAATGGGTGGGGTTCGTCCCCAGTCAGGCACCTAACAAAATGTTCATATACATATACATATATATATATATATATATATATATATATATATATATATATATATATATATATATATATATATATATATATATATAGATATATATATATATATATATATATATATATATATATATATATATATATATATATATATATATATATATATATATATATTGAGGCGTTTGTTGTTGTTAGCCTTCCTTTGCGCCCATAGTAATTTCATTCTTTCGCTATGAGCTTTTTTTCTTTCGTCAGACCAAGTTGTTCCAGTCTTCCTACATTTTTCTCTCTGGCCAACCTTCCACACGTCAACCTTGTGTCTGAAACAGCCTCTATTCTGAATTTCACTTTGTGTAATATTTGCTGATCTTAGGTCCTCTTTAATTGCAGAAATCCATTTAATTATTTCTACTTTAGCTCTACTCCTATTTTCATAAAATTCGACTATTAGTCTAGTTAGCCTACTCGGATTCATCCGTTTTATGTGTCCGTAAAACTTAAGTCTTCTTTTTCTCATATCGCTATGTATATCTGTATATTGTTTGATTTCTTGCTTTTCTCGAAGTCGGTATGTTGTTGTATTTATTTGTTTGGGGCCTAGGATTTTTCTTATGATTTTTCTTTCCTTCTTTTCAATGTCCTCGATGTCCCTCTTTCTATTCAAAATGAGCGTTTCTGCCCCATATAGACATTCTGGCTTAATAACTGTGTTGTAATGTCTCAGTTTTGTGTTTCTAGATAGGCATTTTTTGTTGTAAATTTTTGGTGTAAGTCTCAATGCCGTTTCCATTTTTTGACATCTACTCTTATTGGCCGCTTTTTCCAACCCATTTTCCATGATTATTTCACCCAAATATTTGAATTCAGAGACTCGTCTGATGTTACCATATTTTGTTTTTAGAAATGGTGTTCTTAGTCTGTTGCAAGTCATGTATTGTGTCTTTTCAAAGGAAATTTGGAGTCCTACCTTTTCTGCTGTTTCTTTTAGAATTTCAATCTGTTTCTGTGCCGTTAATACATCTTGAGCCAAAATTGCTAGATCATCAGCAAACGCCAGACAATCAATTTTGATGTTGGTTCTCCCCAGTTTAATGGGCTGGTCAATATTCAGGGCCGACTTTTTTTCACGCTACTCCTGTATTACTTTTTCTAGAACACAGTTAAATAAGAGTGGCGAGAGTCCATCCCCTTGTCTCACTCCAGTTTTAATTTCGAAGGGCTCTGAGATGTCACCCATGAATTTAACTTTTGACCTTGTGTTAGTTAATGTTGCTTTAATAATTGCCAGCGTTTTCAGATCTAGTCCTTGTTCTTTCAAGATTCGGAATAAAGATTGGCGGTCTATAGAATCATATGCTTTTTTGAAATCCACAAATGTACAGACGTATATATATATATATATATATATATATATATATATATATATATATATATATATATATATATATATATATATATATATATATAATTCATACAAAGATTAGTTTTCTTGCTTTCGCACTGGCAAATTATCTAATCTTTAGGTATGGATTGAACAATAATATTTTCAATTGATAAAAGGTTTGGCGTTTATTCCTGAGCAATGGTCGATCTTAGGTATGTTTTAATTAGTTTTAGTTTACTACAACTACGCTCTCCTTTGGCGACTCTTACTGGAATAGTTTGTAATATCCGAAGAGCAGTCCAAGTATTTGGAAACAAATCACACCAATCATTTTTGTGCAAAACATTGAACATCTTTCGCTTGGCCTTGGTATGCCCTTAAAAAATGCATCGGGCTTAGTATTTTTTCAGCCAGGTCCGTTCCAGAAAAATCGCTGTGTGAATCATGTGTCAAAATATTTTGCAAATTTAAACAGGATTGCTTCAATTCAAGCTTATCAACAGGTCGCTTTAAAAATTATACAAGAAACACCAACTTGCATTAAAATTAGACATCTGTTGAAAACGTATTTCTAGTGAATTTATAATTGTATCTATCAACTGAGGAATACGGTGATCTTGAAATTTTGTTCAGAATCTATTGGAGGTTCATCTTGAGATTCATAATCGAACATTCTTTTATGTTTCTTCGGTTTGTTGTTTGTTGAAATACTGGTAAAATTTCAGTTTTTTCAGCAATTTCTTTCGCTATGATTACAGCTGATGCGTAGCCAATATCCCCTAACAAACTGACAATCGTTTTTTATCTTTTCAGTTATCAAATATAATTTTTTTCCCATTTTTCTTTATAAATAAGCAATACAATCTATTTTTATCAAAAATTGAAGGAGCGGCCCCGTACCTCTTAAAAAGCACCATCCAAATTTTATTTTTCGCTCGAAATTTTTTACATTTGGCATTTTGACGCCCCTTGCTACCTGGCGCCTAGAGCGACCGCACCTCTCGCTGTATCCCAGAGCTGCCGCTGAAACTGAACATGTATTTTGATGGTTGATACGAATAATTCCTACGCGGAGCTGAATCGTACATCTTTCCATGTTGAATTGAGACAATGTACTGAACACAGCAATCTGCACATTTACATTTGAAACAACGTTGCCGCTGTTATTTTCCTACTACTTTAAGTTCTGACACTCTTACTGGAATACTCTTTATATTTTAGTTATTAAAAATGATGAGTAGGTTGAAATTTGATATTTTTATAGAATTAACACTATCGGATGCAGTCTTATCTATTAATACCATGTTACCTAATTTTCCTTCTACAAAAAAAGGGATTCGACTATGTAAAGAGTTATATTAGGAATGTGGCTACTATTAACGGTTTCCTTGAAAATTTAATAGATAGGTTTATTAAAAAACAAAACAATTTAGGAAGATGATTGTAAAAAAAATTTGATGATAGATCAAAAATTTGCATCTGTCATATACAGGATTTCACATAACTTATCCGCTATAGAGCAACTGGTGGTAGTAGAGATCAAAATAAAAAGATTTAGTTAATCAATGTGTTGGCAAATGTTACTTATTAAAAAGATACAAAGTGTGGAAAGTGAACTTGGTTCTAGCTTGCGCCTAGTCCCTAGAGGGCGCTTGCTACCTACTTTTTGAGAAATATTTACAAAAAATTCAACAAGCGGTCAATGTTATCAAAAATGAAGAAAATATCGTCTCAAATGTGAGGCGTCACTTAACAAAGAGCCTGCGAAAGTGTATTAAGGTAAACGGTGGATACTTTCAACATTTAATTTTGATCATCTCCTGATCTCTCTTGTTGGTTGGAGAAATATACGTTGAGTAATTTCAAAGTGATTTGGTGTAAGTGGATAATTCATTATTAAATTTTTATTTAACATCAAATTTTCCTGAATTAAAACTATCAAAAAAATGTGATTAATTGTAAATTAGAAAACATTATGCAACTCAACACTAAATCTATAATGAAGCTTTAACCTAAACTGAAGAAAACATTCATATAATTATACACTCACATCCCTTGAAATTTAATATTTTTGCTGGGTTCCTTTCGAAGTTTAGTTTTTCTTTCTAACGAGAGCCAAAAATGTCTTTCAGTGCCGGAAACGCTCTCGAGAAGTCTTGAATGAACTTCGGTAGCCGCACAATGGATGATCGTGGGTGTGACTGCGACAGGTAACAAAGGGGAACATAAAAATGATAAACCGACCTTTTATTACGGAGGATAAATTGGTTCCTTTTAGTGATGAATGAAATGTTTACTCGACTGGTAAAGGCGATGAAAAGTTGTAGATGGACAAATTGCAAATCATTTCGGTCTGTTGTCACCCATTCAGCGACGGCATGAAAGGTTGACATGAGTATTGAATCTTTAAATGGTCGTTTTTGTCAATGAGCAGTTGATGAATCAAATATTTTGGAATGTGTACATTCTTCTTTATTATTTCAGTGGACGTTATGACTTAACGATGTATCTAGGTATGACAGAGCAGGTTTCGAAAAGAAATCAGATAAAATTAGAGTAAATAAATACATTTAGATAAAGGCGACGAAGAATTCAACGAAGGAATGGAAGCTTGCCATAATTCTACAAACTTGGTAGTTAGCACCATCGGAAGTATGAAGGAACTATTCCTTACTATGTTCGAATGCACATTCAGCCATGCAAATTATAATATTTTTTACATCTAATGAGATTTTTTTTAATAAAATCAAATTTCTAGCAAATTTAAAACAATACAGAATACAACAAAAATTAATACGTTTAATTAAATTAGTATTCCAAGATTATAAAGTCAAAATGGAAATTGACGAAAAATTCCTTTGATAAACACAGTATTTGTGACATAGCACAATTTTTTATGGTGTAATTTAATTACGCCGAACACAAGTTTGTAAAAACAATATTTCAACCATATATTTTCTGTAATACACAAATTTATATTTTGTGTAGTGTATCTGTAGATCTGAGATACATTTATTCCTAAACTCGAAGATATTTATCACCAAACAGCAAATTATTTTATTTCATTTCTAGAAGCGCATTTTTTAAATTTAAATAAATTTTTTAATTTAAAAAAAGCAAAAATTTAAATAAACTAATTTGGTTAAGTCTTTTCGAGTTTAGTGTTTCACACCGAAGGTTCCAACAGAAGAATTGATGTTTGTTATTGGATTATGTTAAAATGATATTTAAATAACGACATTTGAGCCACTGCCTCAATTTCGCTTTCAATCAACTCAACGATTTCTGTGGCTTTAGGAGATAATATTTAGTCCTAAGCTAATTGAAAAGTTCGCGGAATGACACCTATAGAGCAGTAAAAGAACTATATAATCTACTACATTCTGAAGTTTCATCCTTCATATGAACATATGCGAAGTTTCAAGTCGATCTGTCAATTCATTCGTAGAAAAACATCAGCTTAAAATAAACGGATCAGTGTTATTTTTTAAAATGGAAAATATTGAAAATTGTGTAGTGATTAAATTCTTTGTAAAAAAAAGGTTTAAAGGCAACGGAAATTCATAATGAAATTGTAAACGTATTAGGCGAGTCTGCTCCTTCAAAAACAATGATTTATAAGTGGGCAGGTGGATTTAAACGTAGTCATACAAGTCTGGATGATAATCCTCGTTTTGAATGCCCAATAAGTGTAACTACTGAACAAGTAATTAATTTTATACATGATATGGCTATAGATGATATACAACAATACAATATACATAATATATACAATTGACTTTTGAGTGAAATTGCTAAGGCCATGGATATCTCAACTGAACGGGTGTTTCATATTTTGAAAAAGGAATTGGGCTTGAGCAAGCTATGGGTAAGATGGGTGTCTTTCTAACCAATATTTGAATTCACAATTCACAATTGAACAATTCACTAGATCTGGCCCCTTTTGTTCTTAAACCTCAAAAAATTCATACGTGGCAAGCGTTTTTCGTCAAATGAAGAAGCTGTTATAAACCCGTAGATGAGTATTTTGAAGGACTTCCAGAAAATCACTTCGGAGATGAAATAAGTGAATTGAACAACCGTCGGAAAAAATGTATTGAGCTTAAGGGAGAATAAAGTAATTTTTTCAACTATAAACTTGTTTTATCATTTCCGCTCCGCGAATTTTTGAATTAGCCTGGTACAGTACTGGTAAAACGTGATTCAAGCACTTCCAATGTGAAAATTTTGACTTAAATAATACAAAACATCCGGAACAGCAAAAAAAAAGAGGAGGGTGAAAAATTGGAAACACTCCTGGGAAAAAAATCTTTTTGTATACTGCTGAAGCTCGGACAAGAACTGGGAGAAATACCGCAACCGATTTCTAAACGGTTACACAAGCTAGAGACAATGTTAAAGGCAAATCCTTGAGTCCTCTATGAATTCATATCTGAGTTCATAGGGGACTCGTGCAGTATAGTCCAATCTGGTTAAACGGCCACCGCTGACTTTTATCGGCAACAACTGATTCGTATTGGTCATGTTGTGGAGGACGAAAAGCCTTATACGGGCAAGAGAATCTGGGGAAAGTCGCTTTGCTTCAGAACAATAAACGGCCACAACAGCAAAAATTATCTGAAAGCGATCACCGAGTTGAATTGAGAATTTATCGCACCCGGCGTATTCTCCAAACTTGACCCCTTCCGCTTTTCTTCTCTTCCGATCCTTGCAACATAATCTAATTGATAGCTACTCCACATCTCTTGATGTCAAAAAAAAGTTTCAATAACTTTATTATATCAAAACCATCAAGATTTTTTCGATCTGAAATTAACTTGAAATTGAATTTTCATTCAACTGAAATGTGCTTCAAAAGTGGCGAAAATATATAGAAAGTGCGTGAGATTGCTTCAAAGATTAAGTTTGTGTTACTTTTTCAAAAATGTATGTTAAATGTAATGAAAAAAGGTTTAGAAAGAAGCTGACTGTGTAATACATTACGACATAACTAAAATTTACACTTTTTGCCATCATCAGATCGTTATTTCCCACTGACACATCAATTTTACTGTAGTTGTCCGCCCCGGACGTTCTTTCAAAAAAAAAATTAAAAGTGCTTCTCCAACCTGATGCATCAGAAAAAATCCTTGCAAGATAACTAAAGCTGTACGACCATTTTATTTTGTATAACCGTCGTCGATGTGGGCAGGGCTCAATACGATATTTCCCATCCACCTCGAATGTCTTTTTGGTGGGTCCCGAGTTGCTTAACTTTTCTATAAAGTGAACTTTATTATATGTCATACGATACGAGCCCCTATGAAGAAAAACTTCTTGGCCTTTTACCGTCAAGACGCCAGTCTTTCGGCTTTTGTCGAGTTGAATACGTTTCCGGTCGATGGCAGGTTAGCGAGTTGTGAGAATTTAAAGGCAATGGGATACGAGAACATCGTGTAATGGGGTCCAGTACAAAGATCAAAATTGAATATACTAAGTTGTGTAGTTTGGCGGATTTTTTTAAGCTGTTAAGAAAAATGTTTGATGGTTCAAGAAAATATTTTATTTTTGGTCTTTTGTTATGACAATACAAGATTAGATGGTATGATTTTAACCGGATAGTCAAGGACTCGCGAAATCGATTCCGTTCGCCGACCAATTTGTACTGTTCTGAAGTGTACTGCAAAAGAAGTGTTGTCTGATCATTGCTGGGACTCGACACATGTATGCAATATATACAATGCACAATAGATCCAGTAGTGAAGCGTAATACCCCAAGGTCTTGTCTTATGCCAGGTAGTCTATGAATACCACATCACGAGAATCCGTGAATCTCAAAAAAGAGACTATGTCCAGGGGCGTACCAATCGGAAATAACGCCTAGGGCGAGCATCGAAGTTGCGCCCCTTCGTAAATTATCTGAATATAAAATAAACATATACACCAAATAAAACAGTCAAACATCTTACATTTTTATTTTCTGTTTTAGAACGACAATTAGTCCGTAAAACTGCACTTTTAATAGCCTTAAATTGAAAATTGCACTATATTTGAATTGTTGAAATAGTTTGAATAGTTTGCGCCCCCCTTTGAATGGTGCTCAGCGCACGCGCCTTACTAGCTCCAACAAATGAGCATCGATATGATGTTAATAGAGCTGTAGGAAATATTAAAGGAATCTTCTAATATAATTTTATGTAATCTTTGAACAAAAATAAGGTATTTTATTCCTTGATACTGCTGCTAATAACAAAACAACAACTCTAGGCGATAGTGTTGAATCGGTTGTTTCGAATTTAGTACCTTTTGATATACGAGAGTTGTTCAATAATTCCTTAGAAAATTCAAGAGATGGCGTTCGTAGCATCGGAAATGGTTTGTTTTTAGTAAGCATCATTATTCATCAGATAGCTGTCAAAGTTTCAGTTATATTTATCACATGGTTTCATTTTTATTGTCGATTGTAGCAAGAAACTGTTTGCAACTGTTTATAATTGGATAAATGAGTTTAAAGATGAACATCGTTCTGGACATCCAGTGGAAGTGATTACTCCCGAAATTATTGACAAAATCCACGGCATGGTTTAAAGAGATCGACGAATCAAAGTGCGCGAAATAGTTCAGGCCACAGGCTTATCGCAAGGTTCCGTGTTTTCAATTTTGCACGAAAAATTGGATGGGTACCGCGTTTGCCCTCAGTGGAGAATAAAGGCAATCGTGTGATCGACTCTGAGACGTCGCAATCCTGATGAATTTCTGCGTCGATCCGTAACTATGGACGAAATATGGACATACTACTGTACTTCAGAGGCAAAGGAACAATCAAAACAGTTGGATTTGAAGGTGAACGGACTCTGAAGAAGGCGATGACGATTTCTTCTCGGACGGAAGTTTTTTGGGATGCACGGGAAATCATCAAGAAAATGCACGGGTGCATACATCTACAATTTCAATGGCCAAAATCATATTCATCAATTCGAATAATGACAACATCCACCGTATTCATCGGATTTGACCCCCAGTGATTTTTTTTATTTCCGAACTTAAAAAAATGGCTCAGCGGACAACGGTTCTCATCGAACGAGGAGGTCATCGCACACGCAGATTCCTATTTTGAGGACCTTCTGAAATCTAACTTTTTAGATTTGAAATGAAGAAACTTTTGGAAAACTGTATAGAACTAAAAGGAGATTATGTTGAAAACCAAAAAAAAAATCTGCTTAAAATAATCATCGAATAATCGACAAATTCCGAACGCATCTCACGCTATCGATATTAAAACAAAAATAAGACAAAAAACTGTGCGTTCCGAAGAAAATCTCCCCGCTGTTGCTGGCAGTGTTATTCGAATATGCGAATTATTTAATTCCGAATTTATATGAACACGGCTTTGAATCGACATGGTATGATTTGGCTGTTTTCCGTGAGACGTACCTTGTATAAACAATAAACTGATCTGAGTACTATAAATGGCAATATTTTGAAAATTCGAATAAACATAACATTACTTAAGTATATACCCCTGATATTGTATGGTTTATTTCATTGCTTTTATGGCGAAAGAATAATATTTTTTAGATAATAATAATAATAATAATAAAACAGCAATATTGGATATATACTTAACATGAGGAATCCAAGAAAGCTCTCTCACCTACTATATATGGATGACCTTAAATTATATGGAGAAACTAGAGAAAAATTAAACTCATTGATAAAAACGGTTGAAACATTCAGTAGGGATATCAGAATGTCATTCGGACTGGACAAATGTTCTACCATTAGTATGCAGAAGGGTATGCAGAAGGTATGCAGACGTTCAGAGTCAACATTCAACACTTTGTAACATACAACAACTAGCACCAGAAGAATCCTACAAATATTTAGGAATACCCCAAAAGCATAAACTTGATCAAAACCAGTTAAAGAAGGACTTTTCCACTATATACCAAAAGAGACTTACAAAACTTTTAAACACCAAACTGAACAGTGGAAACCTCATTAGAGTGATCAACGGTTGGGCAGTGCCAACTCTGACATATTCTTTTGGCATTGTTAAATGGTCAGAAACTGACCTTGATGAACTTGATAGGTTGACACACCGAACATTGACAAAGTTCCGATGCCTGCATCCAAACTCATCTACGAAAAGACTATACTATATAAAGTTGGGGGGTAGAGCCCTTGTAAACGTAAACAATCTCTGTCTCAATCAAGAAAATAGAATGAGAAAACACTTCATTGATTCAAACAGTACATTAATGAAATTGGTTGCAAATGAGGACCGGGGTTTCACCCCACTGAACCTAAATAAACAAAAACTGTATTGATAGCAGAACAACGCTCACGGATTGCGTTCGAGAATGGAAAGGACAAACGCTACATGGAAGGTTTCCTAAGTCACTCGAAGATGACACCATTGACGAACAATTGTCTCTGAAGTGGCTGACCGATGGGTAAGATAGGGTAACAAGAACAAAAAATTATGAAAAGCACATACTGCATTTGGACGTAGTCGATAAGTGCAGGAAATGAGACTGAGCACCTTATTGGCGGTTGCCCGGCCCTTGCTTCTAATGCTTATTTAGGACGGCATAATCAGCTGGCAAAAATTATACATCAATAAATTGCAAAAAAATACTCTCTATTAGAAACCGCAACCTCCTCCATATTATAAGTACTCTCCTTCTCCTGTACTTGAATCATCCGATACCATTCTTTACTGGGACAGACCAATCACTACTGATCGAACGGTTGATTATAACAGGCCGGATATTGTTCTAATCAACAAAAAGGACAAGAGGGCTTTTATAATTGACATCGCAGTGCCGCTGTCTCACAACATTAGAAAAACTGAGATAGAAAAATTCACAAAGTATGAAAATCTGGCATACGACTTGAAGAACCAGTGGAAACTGAGTAAGGTAGATGTAGTGCTGATAAGTAAGAGATTTTCGAGGAACCTCGAGAACCTCGGTATCTCGAGATCGATTGCCATAGTGGGACAGCGTGCCGTACTCTTGCAGACGTGTCACATAGTTCGTAAAATATTATGCTAGGGCGAGAGGAGCTGAATTGCTTTTTCATCTTGGCATTGGAATATCGGCCAGCATGAGCTGAGATTCTACAGTAAGGATGAGCAGAATAATAATAATAATAATAATATATAAAAAATAAATTTCAGTATATCGATGTCAGAGCCTTGTTCACGTGGGCAGTGGAAAATAACTTTAGCACCTAACAGTATATTTTGCGTACGGAATATTGTAATACACTGCCACCCTCTAAACTTGTAAAACTTTATTTATTATCTCACAACAACCGGTAACTAATCACGATCGTCTATCAGTATGGTCGGTATGGTATCAGCAGGCAAGGGGTGAAGAATCCGCTTGGTGAGTGGCGCCACAACCTTACCGAGCTAAGAGGAGTAAACCTCTAAAAAATAATCCCCAAGCTCAAGGTGGAAATCCATCGTGCAGAGGAGCTGAATGGCGCAGTGTTATAGTGTCTCTAACGATGTCACCGCTGGTATCCCTAGCGCCCTCCGGTAGTAAATACATTTCCTATGGTAAATCGGGGCTCTGCCTTAGGTGACCGTTTTTCCCTTGAACTCAAAAACTTTTTAAAACAAAAATAGATAATGGTATTATACAAGGCGGTAGGGTTTTGCGGACAAGAACCCTTCGGCACCGTCGGCAGAATTTGTCCGGGGTTGGTAAACCTGGAGCGAGTGGCAGTTCTCAACTCTATGGTACCACAAGAATGGCAACGAAAAAGGTTCCCGAGCAATAATTTGAAAATCAAAGCTTCGCACCACCGAACACTTCATCACAAGACCAGTGCAAAGCGCAGATTAATAATGAAATAGAAGACGGAAATGTCCTGGTACTTGCTGGCTCACTCCCCATAAGGAGCGCTGCCACTATGACTGAACGCACTCCACGTATCAGATGGACACATGAAATGAATATTGACTACATACTCTCGTATGACTAACATACGAGAGTATGTTAGTCATACGCAAAAGTTCGTATTACTCGAGTGCAGATCAATAAAGTTCTGATATCACATCTAGCTGGGATACTAGATTTGTACGATATACATCTTGCATTGTACTGTACAGCAGTAATTGTAATCGAAATTTCAGGCGAACAAACAGTCACACCCCCAGCGTGAGCAGGCATAATTTCCAGAAAAATACGCTTGCCTGGAAAACATGCCTTCAAAACAATATCGATGATTTCCGGAGGAAAGTCGACGTCATCTCAGAATACGTTTCTGATAATCGATCAAGTAAAGTAACGAATAAAACAAAAACAATTGCCAATAAATCTGGCATTAGCTTCGACGATCCTAACTGATTATTGGATCTTAAAGATTCATTTTAGACAGAAAACTAAATCTAAAGAGGCTAGGCTAACAAACTATAATGAGCTACAAAAACGAAAGTACAAAAATTCAGTATTCACAAATAGCCAAAAGAAATTTTATAGAGAGCTTGAACAAGGTAATAACAGATCAGAACTTGAGAATATGGATGTCTTCCTTTGCAGAATATTGGCAATCGGTTTGGAAAAGATCAGATGGCTATAAAAAATCGGCACCTTCGATTAAGACAAGACAACTGCAACTGCAAGACAGCAGACAACTGCTCTCCCAGATATGGAGTTTAACGATTTCACGGCGATTGACATTTGCACCGCCGTCAAGAAAACTCATAACTGGAAAGCTCCTGGACCAAATGGACTACATAATTTCTGGATTAAAAACTTTGCGGCCCCCCACCGCCCACATGCTAGTGTATTTAAGGAAGGCAATACATATCTTCTGTACAAAAAGGATAATGCAACCGATTAACTACAGACTCATCACATGTCTATCAGTATTGTATAAATTGTTGACAGCCCTAATCAATGAAAAAATTTACCGGCATTGTGATAAAAACAATATTTTTGAAGAATAACAGATAAGATGTATAAGAGGAACAGCAGACGATCCATCTGCAACTTAAACGTCTGCATTATAGAATATATAAAATAAGCTCTCCCATCATTAACTCCTTAAGGTGCCTGGTGGGGAAATGGAAAACAAATCTCTTTATCGATCAAAAATGCTTTTTAACTACGAATATCGAGAGAGGAATTTTTCAGGGACATTCCCTTTCTCCAATTTGGTTCTGTTTGGCCTGGGTGTGCAGTTCTTGCCCCTAATGTTTATTTAGGAAGGCATAATCAGCTGGCGAAAATTTTATGTCAGCAAATTGCATTAAAGTACTCGCTATTAGATAACGCACCTGCTCCATATTATAAGTACTCACCGTCTCCCGTTCCGGAATCATCTGATTCAGTTCTATACTAGGATAGACCAATAACAACAGATCGAACGGTCGATTATAATAGACCAAATATTGTTATAATTAGTAAAAAGAAAAAAAGAGCTTTTATAATAGACATCGCAGTGCCCCTCTCTCATAATATCAGGAAAACCGAGGCATACGATTTGAAAAACCAGTGGAAAGTGTATAAAGTAGAGATAGTGCTTTTCGTTATATCCGCCGAAGGCCTAATAAGTAAGAACTTTTCAAAAAACTTGAAGGACCTTGGTATCTCAAAATCGATTCCCATAGTATGACAACGTGCAGTACTCTTGCAGACATGCCACATTGTTCGTAAAATCTTATGCTAAGTGAGAGGAGCTGAACTGCTTTCTGATTTTGGCATTGTAATATCGACCAGCTTAGGGTGAGATTAGGCTGAATTCAGAATGAATATATAAAAAATAAATTTCAGTATATCGATGTCAGAGCCATGTTCACGTGAGCAGTGAAAAATAATTTTAGCACATAACAGTATATTTTGCGTACAACATATTGTATAATTATTGTCTAGTTGTAGACAAGAACAAATTATGGCCTGTTGATGAATCGGAATTTTTTAGTTTCCCACGGAATTCCTGCAACATCAGGACAAATTGATACACTGCCACCCTCGAAACTTGTAAAACTTTATTTATTATCTCACAACAACCGGTAACTAATCACGATCGTCTATCAGTATGGTCGACCAAATGACGCTTTACCAAACGAATCATCGCTGTATCGGTATTTCTCACGTCGAACGAAAGAGGGGAGTTACCCTAATTGTGATGATGGTCATCTGTTCGTTGTTTCCAGTTTAGATACATAAGTGGTAATTAAATTGAAATATATCGGTTTCCACAAAAAAAAACAAGATTATTTAAAAATATAATGTAGTAATTTATAAAATGTGTTTCCTAAGATTATATATGTTATACTTAACCATTATTATCGTTTGATAAACTTTTTTATGTCATAATCAAATAGTATTACTTATGAGGCAATAACAAATATGTTGTTCAGCTAATACTAATTTTATGTGTATATGAAATAAATATATTTAAAATTCTCTTTTTTCCATTTTATATACGTATATTTGACACGATTTTCTAACACCAGCTTCTTCTGAATGCTGTTGATCAATAACAACACACACACACAAATATATATATATATATAAATATATATATATATATATATATATATATATATATATATATATATATATATATATATATATATATATATATATATATATATATTATATTATAACGGGCGTCTCCGCCATAATGAGCATTGGTTTGGTTATGATGTGGCCCAGCTTTTATACAACGAGAAATGTGGATACAAAATCCTGATGGGTGATTTTAATGCCAGAATTGGAACAACAAGAACTGACGAAAATGTAACTGGCCCATATGGAAATGGTGAGCGAGATAATAGAGATGACAGATTGGTTGATTTTGCTAAAGGACAAGAACTATATATTATGAATTCGTTCTATAAAGAAAAATACCACCAGAAAATGGACATGGAAAAGTCGATCTGGGCTCACAAGTGAAATTGACTATATCATGACCAACGATAAAACAATATTTACCAATTGTACTGTCCTTAACACTTTTAATGTTGGAAGTGACCACCAAATGGTACGAGCGAAAGTTAAGATCAAAGAAGAGTAAAGTGGATTCTGGGAAACTGCTGAAGAGAGGAAGCGATTTTGAGATTGCTTTGTCAAACCAGTTTGCTGTGTTACAAGATCCGAAAGAAGTGGAACTATCAGTTCAATATGAAAAAATCGCCAAGAATGTGCTTCAAATGGCTGCTTCAATAGCACCAGAAGAAAAATGTCTCAAAAAGACAAAAATCTCCAGTGAGATCATTGATTTAATGAAGAACCGCGGGCAGTGAGAAATGCAGGTAGTCCTTTTGGCAGGGTCGAGTACACTGAGCTCTGCAAAATTATAAGAAAACGTATCAGAGAGGACACGCACCGATTCAACATGCAGCTAGTGCAAAAAAATCTGGAAGAAAACAAAGGAATTAACAAAGCTAAACAGAAGCAGAGAAACAAAAGAACGAAACAAAAAGAACGTCTACAGGGCGCGTACGCAAATGCTACAGGTTGTCAGTCGATTTCGATTTTCGATTTATTTATCCAGGTTTTTTGGTTAGCCTTCTGGCTCTTACCAGTTCCTACTAAAGTCTCCGCGTTTGCGGGTGTGTTTGCCTGCTTTCGCAAACCCTGGTTTGTTTGGGCGCTTCTATCTAGCCCTGTAGTGACGATTAAGTAGGCCTAGTTGATAACAAAATCATCCTTACTTGGTTTGGTAAAATTCATCCATGAATTTTGATTATTGAAATAACTGAGTTATTATACTACTACGAATCGGGTCGCAAGACCCGAAACCGCCAAGATTTACGAGAAAATTCGCGCACTTTGGGGTCCGGAGCGGAATGTTCGATCGAGGATCTTGCATTCTTCCTTCAGCTTGATGTTGTGTTGCATTAAAGGTGTTGCTTGAGAGAATGATTGAGAAGGGTTATTTCTTTTCCCCTTTATTTGGGTTTTTTCGCCACTGTCTAAAACTCAAAAAATATCAAAAATACCTGTTCTTATGTAAAGAAAGAATCACTGTAGATTGGTAGGATTTTCTCCTTCGTTTTTTGCGGGACATGGCACTGACCAGTCTTTTATTTGTTGGTTTCTTCCAGCTGTTGATGATTTTCAGAATTGATTGAGTTTTGAGTTGACCGTGGCTGCAACGAATATTGCCTCCACGTTGGTCGGTCCTTTTGTTTTGACGAAGTACTAGGGTAGATTCGAAACAGCTACCTCCCAAAGCCGTCGGCACATTTTTTTCCTTACGTCTTTTTGGTTGGAAGAATATCGGCTGATGTTCTTCCATGATAGGGACTTGATCGTCTCCATCTTCGGGTGGTGTGGTCTCTGGAGTCTGTTGGTCTTTGTTATTAGAAGTTAAAACCTCTAATATTTTATTTTTCAGGTGCAAAAATTGCATTTTTGCTGTTATTTGGTTGGTTTCCAGCATAGTACCCCTACCTGAAGAATGTTTCTCCAGGCTACGCGAGATTTTTAATGATTTGTGTTTTGCTTCTCGGATAAATATATCCAAAGAGCTTTCTGCATGAGCAGTTTTATTTTTGTTATTGTCCATAATGAACAATTCGTTGCACAACACTACACTAAACGTTTTACAAACGATTGCGAATGATTGCGCAATATTGCGTAACCTTACCACACCTTATGAGACTTAACCTCACTTTGTTTGCTCTTCAGAACGCGTCTGCATTCTATGAAGGCACTGACCAGAATCATCCAGGTTGTCAGTAAATTTGATTTCCAGTTATATGAAGATCCGAACCAATCAAAGACAACAATGCCCACGAAAGAACAAATGCTAGATATTCTAGTGGAGGAGTGGACAAATGCTATAGAATCGAAGGAAAACGGAAAGGCTCCAGGAAAGGACAGTGTAACTGTCGAAATGCTAAAAGCTGGTGGTCGGGCGTTACATAAAACACTGGCAAAATTATATTCAAAATGCCTCAAAGAACAAAAAGTACCTGACTTATGAAAAAATGCAGAAGTGATCCTTTTACATAAAAAAGGAGCACAGGAAGATTTAAAGAACTACCGTCCAATAAGCCTCCTATCTGTAATGTACATAGTTTTCACTAAGATAATTTCTAAAAGAATATTAAAACAACTGAATGACGCACAACCAAGAGAACAAGCAGGACTCAGAAGTGGATTCAGTACAATGGATCACATCCAGGTTGTACAGCAGGCCATAGAAAGGCACAACGAATACACCATGCCTCTGTGCTTGGCTTTTATCGACTACGAAAAAGCATTTGACTCCATCTCACAGCATGCAATAATGGATGCACTGCTTAGCCAAGGGGTAGATAAAACATATGTAAACCTATTAGGATCGATATATGATGGAGCTACAGCCACAATTCACCTCGATGATCTTGAAGTGGGAATTAATGTAGAACGAGGTGTACGACAGGGTGACGCAATATCGACTATTCTTTTCTCGGCTGGCTTTGAATAAGTATTCTGTTAACTAGATTGGGAACAGGATGGTGTAAAGATCAATGTTTTAAGTCGATGGTTTAAGTTTGCACCTTAAACCATCTTAGATATGCAGATGATATCGTTCTCCTTTCACAAGACCCAGAGGAGCTGCAAAGACGTATACAAGAACTGCAAAGGGCTGGAGAACCATTGGCTTGAAAATAAACCTGAAAAAGAGTCAGGTTATGTTCAATAACTTAGCTCAGGTCAGAAGAATTGCAGTTTTAGGAAGGGATTTGAAGATTGTTGACAGCTTTATATATCTTGGGCACAGGATTTCAATGCAGGGGAATACCGCCCGGGAAGTGGAACGGCGTATTAAATGTGGCTGGCAGGCATTTGGCAGGTTCAACATTGTGTTTAAGAGCAGACTCCCACTTTGCTTTTTCTTCGATCAGTGCATTCTACACGTTATGACATACGGAAGTGAAACCTGGACACTCACATCCCAATCAATTCAAAAACTCCGGGTAGCACAGAGGGGAATGGAAAGATGTATGCTTGGTATTACAAGGCGAGACAGAAAGTCCTGCGCATGGATCAGGGGACAAACGAAAGTCTGTGACATCATTGGAAGAGTAGAGCGATTGAAATGAAGATGAGCAGGCCATATAGCGAGGCGATGGAATGACAGATGGATCAAAGCAATCCTGGATTGGATACCGCTTGATCGCAAACGTCCGCGAACATTCTGAAGAGGCCTTCATCTTGCAGTGGATCGACTTGGGCTGATGATGATATGGAGTTTTTTGACTTCCAATGAGACAACAGTAGTCAGTCCAATGAGACAACAGTAGTCAGGAGTTATACACCCTCGACCGTTGGGTGCCACAATCTGATGTGGAACGCACATCAACCTGTGTCTCCGCCATAAGGAGCATTGGTTAGTTGCTTGACCGGGAGGTAGCCCCACCCATCCCTTACATTGGAGGGAACATGGTTCATCTGTTGGTGGTTAGACTCATCAGGGTGCCGACATATGCTCTCTCGACAAGACTCATAATATATATATACATATATATATATATATATATATATATATATATATATATATATATATATATATATATATATATATATATGAATGCTCATAATATATATATATATATATATATATATATATATATATATATATATATATATATATATATATATATATGAATGCTCATAATATATATATATATATATATATATATATATATATATATATATATATATATATATATATATATATATATATATATATATATATTTATATAGGCTAATTAAAAATTTCGGAGAGCGATACTCATAGAGCAGTAAAAGAACTATATAATCTACCACATTTCGAAGTTTCATCCTTCATATGAACATATGTGAAGTTTCAAGCCGATCTGTAAAATTCATTCGTACAAAAACAGCAGCTTAAAGTAAACGTCTCAGTGTTAATTTTTAAATTGAAAAATACAACCAAATGTGTTATCAATATCACGATTTTCAGAAGAAATAAGAAGTTCATCAACATTGGCAGAGTGATTTTAATTAATTAAATTACCTATCATTTAAACCGACATATTTTCATAATAAATTATACACTCATCATACTTATTTGTTTATTTATAAGAAGTTTTTAACTAATTTATTAAGTAAATATTGTTTATGCATTTATAAAATAAATAGAAATAGAACAACATATTTGTTGTTATTTCATGTTACTTGAGTGCGATAAATAAGAGTTTACCAAGGCAACAATAAATGTACAAAACACGATAATATAAAATGTTTTTAAATGAAAAAGTGTATCGAACATATATTTTGCATTAAATTCTGTATAAAAATAACTCCCGTGAGCTGATGCATTAAAAATGTTTAGAAAGTTTTACGGAGATAAAGCTACAGTCCAGTAGTCCTTACAGTCCATATTTAAAGGTTCAGTTGTGGAAAAAAACACTTTATAAATGAATTAACTTGTCTTGGAAATATATAATTAATTGCTAAAAAACAACTTAAAAGCTTTTTGACTAAACTGATGGCAAAACAAAATTTTTTTTAGCACTAATATTTTTAAATATGTATCAAATATCAATATACTTATTGATTTACAACATTTCAATTATCTTAAGATTCTTATTTGTTTAATTATACAAAAAATACTATTTATACAATTATAAGTGCCTACTTATAAAATTTCAGGCAACTTGAACAATATTTTTGTTGTTGGCTAATAATTAAATTTATTTTATTTGATTACGTTATATATAAAAGTTTTATGAGAGAGATAAATGATAATAAAAATCCATAATACGAATTGACTTGATAGTATAAAAAAAATACATCCAGTTATTAAAAGAAAATAAAGTACATCAAGTGGAAATGTTCACCATTTTCAACATCAACACAAACCAGTGTTTAATTATTATCGGTGTACTTCTTTATCACGCTAAAACGCTCTTTTAAGACCGACAGTTACGAGCATGGACGAAGAGCCTACAATGGAAGGAGATATACAACGGTGGTGACAATATAATTGTAAACAAACTCTACGAAATAATCTGCTTGTGCTGGAGAAACCAGAAAATGCGGTAGGACGGACTTAGATACTTGAATTATACCTATTTTTAAAAAAGAAGATAAAACTCTCTGTAACAACTGTCAGGGTATATCATTGCTCCCTACTGCAGAAAATATTCTAGCTAGTCACACTACCAGGTTTGTAAATATGAAACCGGAATTTGCCCATAGATGGCCCTAGCTATCAATCTACTTACTGTCAAACCGCGCCAATGGCGTCATTTCCTTGTTGATATCTGACAAAGATGTTCAGCTCACACAATACAAGTTTCATACAACAGCATAGTTTGTAATAGTGTTAAACATGTCGAATTTTGTGCCTGGATTTACCAACAGCATTGATTTTCTGTTACCATTTGAAGAAAACTGCTACAGAATCGCATCGAATACTTGTCGAAGCTTACGGTAAACATGCTCTTGGTAAATCACAGCGCTTTCAGTGGTTTAAAATATTCAAAAGTGGCGATTTTGACGTGAGAAACAAAGAACATGGAAGACCACCGAAAAAGTTTGAGGACAGCGAATTGCAAGCATTGTATGAGGATGACGCTCAACGCAACAACAACTCGCAATTAAATGTGACACGAGAAGTCGTCTATATATGTTTGAAAGCCATGGGAAAGATCCAGAAGATGGGAAAATGCATTCCACATGAACTGAATGAAAGACAGAAGGAAAACCGAAAAACCACTTATGAAATGGTGCACGCCAGGTACAAAAGAAAGTAATTTCTCCGTTGAATTGTGACTGGCGATGAAAAGTGGATATATTTTGAGAATCCTAAGCGTAAAAGATAAAGAGTAAGTCCAGGTGAACCATCGACATCGAATTCTAGGCCAAATTGCTACGGACGAAAACAATGCTCTTTGTTTGGTAGAATCAGAAGGGTGTGATCTATTATGAGCTGCTAAAACCTGGCGGAACTATTAATTCTGAACTCTACCGACAACAAATGATCGATTTGAATCAAGCTTTGCGTGAAAACGAGCAGAATATCAAAAAAGGCAACACAAAGTGATTTTGCTTTATAATAATGCACCATCACACACAGCAAAAATGGCCAAGGAAACGATTGAGACGTTTAGTTGGGAAATACTTTCGCATGGGGTTTATTCACTAAACTTGGCTCCGTTCGCTTACTACTTATTTGCATCGATGGGACACGCACTTGCTGAGCAGTGCTTCACTTCTTTACGAAAATGTGTCGATGATTGGTTTGCCTCAAAGGAGCAACAGTTTTTTTAGAGTAGCATCTACAAATTGTCAGACAGGTGGGAAAAATGTAGGGCTAGCGATGGGCAATACTACTAAAATAACTTTTATCATTTAATACAATAAACGTGTATTTCTATGCAAAAATTCCGGTTTCATATTTACATACTTGGTAGATAGACTGATTCGTATTGTTGCCACTAAGTCAATGCTCCAGTGCCGTCAGAGAGTCAATGTTGATTCAAAGTAGGTCGTGACACCGGAGATATGATTGAAAAGTTTGTGAACAAAATGAAAGAATATTCGGTGTTTTTGGTGGATTTGACGACGGCGTTTCATTTCTTTGACAGAAATATAATGTGGAAGCTCCTGGATATCATATGATGCCCGCATATGTTGGTGCACATGACTACACTGACAACAGTTCTGATACAAATGGGTGAAACTGAGGCTTTGGAGATTAAGATAGGCCTTAAGCAGGGCTGTGTGATCGCGCCGACACTTATCTTTGTGCTTGTTGCCGGTGTCCAACATCATTTCAGAGGCATATTGTCGTATTCTGTTGAGATATTCAGTAACTAAGCTGGGAAAGGCCGGATGCCTTGTCAGATGTTTTCTAAGTTAATCATTCGCGAGTCGGTAGCAACTAATTGTTGCAAGGCACAAACACTGGGGAAAGTCTTGCTTGAGGATATCGATTAATCTTAACCCGATAACCGTAATTAGTAACCAAGACGTTTCAGTCAGTATGAGTAAAAGTGAAATATTCACAAAAAACACTTGATTGATAAATTGGCTGCTAGTAGTTCCCATGGCAGATTTATAATCATCACATCATTAACAATATGGTATAAATATCTGAATATTTTATGTATTACACGCAACACATCTAAAGCAGGAGAAATAAATTTGCCCCTATTACAGGGGTGAATGTTTAGACGATTTTTTTTTCAGAAACCAAATGTCGTGCAGTATAGGTATGTTCGTCGGATGACCCCCCAATATTAAGGTAGAGTGTAACAATCTGGTTGTAGGGTGATTCTATCTGTCCTGCTAATTTTGTGATATCGTGAGAAAAAAGTTGCTTTATGAGAATTATATTATTTTATATATAATTGTAAAAGCAGTAATAGAATATAGTAAATGTGTATATGCAGGGCGTCCCATAACGTATCCTTCATAGAGCAAGTGGTGATTGGCAAATATTAGTTATTAAAAAGATACGGGGTGTTGAAAGTAAACGAATAATTTAAAAACGGTTGAAGATATCAGGTTCAAAATCGGGGTAGTTGGATTTTCAAAGGTGACAAATCCGAATTTGGTACTAGTTTAAACCTAGTTCTTATAGAATGCTTGCTACCTATTTTGTGAGAAATTAACTCGCTCATATTTTTACCTCATAGAGCTGGGAATATTTTGATTTAAAACCACGTAAAAAGGCACCCTTGGTCCATATCGAAATCTCACGCCGTTTGCGAGATATTCGTGTTCGAATATTCCATTGCACATCCTGTCGATGGCTGAAAAATCTGCAATTCACAAAACGTGCCTTAAATACAAGGAAAAAACATTACATTTGACATAAACGATGTCAAAAATACAACGGATTTTATTTAAAATAACAATTTTTTCAAATTTATTTTAATATGCGTTGAAAATGTCCACCGTTTACCTTAATACATTTTCGCAGGCTCTTTGTTAAGTAACCCCTCACATTTGAGAAGATATTTTCTTCAGTTCTAATAACGTTGGCCGCTTGTTGAATTTTTTGTAAAAGTTCGTCTCGTGAATTGATTTCATCGTGGTAAACTAAAGACTTCATATGGCCCCACAAATAAAATTCTAACGGATTAATGTCTGGACTACGAGGTGGCCAAGAAAACTCATCACCGCGCCCAATCCATCAATATGAAAAACGTTGATTCAAATGATTTCGCACTGCAACAGTAAAATGTGGTGGCGCCCCATTTTACATCAACCACATGTCTTGTCTTAAGTTTAGAGGTATACCGTCCCAAAGATTTAATAAATCATTTTATAAAAACTGCATATATTAATCTCCATTCAGTCTTTGCGGAAACTCAAATGGGTTGATTAAAAAATTGTCGATAATGCCGCACCAAATGTTAACTGAAAATTCGTACTGGAAATGTTACTTTCTTGGTAGGTCTGGATTGTGTAGGTGTGGGTCTAATAAATCATTTTATAAAAACTGCATATATAAATCTCCATTCAGTCTTTGCGAAAACTCAAATGGGTTGATTAAAAAATTGTCGATAATGCCGCACCAAATGTTAACTGATAATTCGTGCTGGAAATGTTACTTTCTTGGTAGGTGTGGATTGTGTAGGTGTAGGTCTAATAAATCATTTTATAAAAACTGTATATATAAATCTCCGTTCAGTCTTTGCGGAAACTCAAACGGGTTGATTAAAAAATTGTCGATAATGCCGCACCAAATGTTAACTGAAAATTCGTGCTGGAAATGTTACTTTCTTGGCAGGTGTGGAGTGTGTAGGTGTAGGTCCAATAAATCATTTTATAAAAACTGCATATATAAATCTCCATTCAGTCTTTGCGGAAACTCAAATGGGTTGATTAAAAAATTGTCGATAATGCCGCACCAAATGTTAACTGAAAATTCGTGCAGAAAATGTCTCTTTCTTGGAAGGTGTTGATTTTCCAAGGCGTAATAGTGACTATTTGGCCATTTAAAAATTCTGCGTCTGGTAAAGGTTGCCTCGTCAGTAAGCAATATATTTTTCAGGAACATCTTCGTTTTTTTATGTAGTAGATTTTGACAAAATGTTGATTTAGTCGACAAATCTTGTGACAATGAATTTTGAATAGGCGAAAAATGGTAGGCAAACTTTATGTGAAATAACATTCAATGGCATTAACGTAACAACAATTTCGCCTCAGCTACTTTTGACAAAGTGCATTCTGTCATTCCAATTTCTGACTACTTTTTCAAGAAATTGGGCTTGAAAACGCTTCCAAGGCATGCATAGTTGTTAGTTTATCGGCAAAGACCAAAGATTTAACATAACCCCCAATGAAAACAATCTAAAGGCATTAAGTCACATGATCTTGGAGACCAATTAACTAAGGTCTATTCATCGAAATAATTTTCTCACCGAATTGCTTCCTCATTAAATGAATTATTGCGTTGGCTGTATGACATGTGGAGCTGTATTGTTGGAAACACATTTCCTCCAAATCAATATCATTCTAATTCGGAATTAAATAATCATTGATCATCGTGAACGGCGACGAATTAATAAATTCGGACCTTCATCAACACTGTCAGCAACAGCGGCTATATTTTGTCTTGTGTTTATTTTAAATTCGAACCTGCATGAAATGCATTCGAAATTCGGCAAATACAACGCTCGGCTGGGCGAAAAAGTATATAAGTTTGGCTCACAAACCACTAATTTTGATAATACATTGCGACAATTTGCAAGCATTGCTCAGATGTTAACCGTTGCATGATGGTTTTCAGCCTATACTACATAATTTTGACATTAGAGGCACGCAAACTGACAGTTCGTTTGACGACGACCCCTATCGGAAGTTCCGACATACGAGGTGTGGCTATTAAATAACGAGCCTGATACTGCTACAGAAGAAGTATGCATGCGCCAAACACCAACGGCCAATAGCTGTTTACAGTAAAGCTTTCTCTTTCGAATGCAGAACCTCTTGCTTCAGGAAACAAATCCGTATAACCGTAGCCTTCGTTCGCATTAAAGTTAAGTGTAGCAATAGAGCAACGAATTGTTGTAAAATTTCACTTAAAACTTCGAAAAACCGCTACTGAAACTTATAATTTATTGAAAGAAGTGCATGGCAATGAACGTTTATCGCGTGCACGTGTTTTTGAGTGATTTAAGTGTTTTCAAGATGGCCGAGAAGACGTTGATGATCTACGCCCGGGTCGCTCTTCCACGTCAAAAACGGAGAACATCGAACTGATTATCGAAAAAATCGGTAATTTGGTTCGATCTGACCGTTGGTTAAGTATTCGTGCGATTGCTGAAACTGTAGAAATTGACAAAGAATGCGTACGGCAAATTTTACATAACAATTTTAACATACAAAAAGTGTGAAAATAGTGCCTAAAATTCTCACGTTTCAACAATAAGAAGCTCGCAAAAATGTTTGTACTGACACTCTGAATGCCATTGAAAATGACCCAAACTTATTGAAAAGGATAATACATGTGACGAATCGTGGTTTTTTACTTATGATATAATCCATGCACTGGAAGAGCCCAAATTCACCGTGAGTCAAAAAAGTTCGAATAAGCAAATCAAAATTCAAAGCAATGATGATTGTTTTTTCGATATTCATGAGAATGTGTACCTTCACTGGGTTCCTGAAGGTCAAACTATTAAGCACATTACTAGCTTTACGTTTTTGCTGAACTCCGTGAAATAATAAGGAAAAAACGACCCGAATTGTGGAAGGACAAATCATGGGTTCTCCACCAAGACAATGCACCGACTCGTTCTGCATTGTCTGTCAAGAGGTTTATAGCCAAACACAGCATCTCAGTGTTAGACCATCCGCCTTATTCGCCGGATCTTGAGCCGAGCGACTTCTATCTGTTTCCTAGGGTGATATCTGCATTAAAATGAACGAGATTTGAGTCCGTTGAAGGTGTGAAAGAGAAAGCCGCACGCATTCTGAGGAAGCTGACAGAAGAAAACTTCCAGAACTGTTTCGAACAGAAAGAATACAGGAGGGTTAAATATGTATGTATGAAAACTAAATAAAATGTCAGTCTCGTTATTTAATAGTCACACCTCGTATTAAAAAAGTACCATTTATTTTTTTAAATTTTAATTAAATTTAATTTTAAATGATACTTTTTACCTATCCTATATATTTATCCTATATATTATATACTGGAAAAAAATCAAAAGCTACTTAAATTCCTACTATATATTTTCTTCTTACAATTATCGATTTATTCAAAAACGTTCATATAAGTTAAAAATCGATTTTGCAAAACTAAGATAAGCATATATTTCTTTTTATAATGATATGTTTGCTAATTTAGAGGCATCAAGTGGTTAATATTGACATCTACATTAATAATCTAGATAATAAAGATAGCTTCTATTCAAAAGTCCAAGTGGAAATTAAATTCTTAAATATAATTGATGTTTTGAATAATCAGACACTTTTATTGACAAATTCAGTAATTACAAAAAAACTAAAAAAAAAACGGCCTTTGTATTTGGCGGTTTTGTTTTATCAACAATTATTTTATTATTGAATGTTTAAACAAACATCTATAATGGGTATATTCGTTGGGTAAACAATGTAATATATAGGGTGTTTGGAAACTAATTTTGTTTTTTTTTTGGATGAAATAAAAAGTTTTCCAATAAGAGTGTTAGACTTTAAAATGAGGCACAATGATAACTACAAGTGGTAATTTGGAAATTGTTAGTTTATCTTAAAGAAGAAATAATGGCATTATATTTTTGAAATAATGTCGTTCAAATGTTCCACTCGGCTTCTTTTGGTAGAATACATAATATTGTAGACCTAATTTTCGATTACGTTTTAACACATACCAGAGTAGTTTCAAAAGTACCCGACCTGACGTATAGATGGAGGTTGTTTGAAAAGAATGACTCTGGTAGAAAGTACCAACCTTATAAAGCTTATGTTTGAAGTTTGATGACACTAGGTTATTTAGTATTTGTTTGACAGCCATTAATAGTGAACGTTCTCAGTGAATTTGTTAACATGGAAAAACTTGGTGATCGCTATGTGATTTGAAAAGTTTGAGTCCACTCTCGAAAGGTCTAAGTTCAAACTCTGCTTTAGTAAAATATCGGGCGGCAGAGTTTAAATGAGGCTGTACGAGTTGCCAAGACGAACATCGCAGTGGTCGAGCAAATGATTATGCCAGAAATTGTGAAGAAAATCCACAAAATGGTATTGGATGACCGTCAACTGAAAGCGTGCGAGCTAGCAGACATGGCAGGCATTTTAAAAAGTGCTATACAACGCATATGGACTGAAAATTTGGACATGAAAAAGCTGTGTGTAAGATGGGTGTCGCCATTACTCACAATGGAACAAAAACAGCGACGAGAGGATATTTGAATCGATTGTTTGGCGAAGTTTCACAGGAATAAGGTCGATTCCTAACCATGGATGAGACATGGGTCCATTACTTCACACCTGAGACGAAGGACCAGTCAAAACAATGGACTGAAAGGAGAGAGAATGAGCTCCAAAGAAGACGAAGACAATTTCGTCTGCAGGCAAGGTCATGGCGTCAGTTTTTTGGAATGTGTGTGGAATAATTTTCATTAATTATCTTCAGAAAGGAAAAACAATCAACGGCGAGTATTATGCGAACTTAATGCAGCGTTTGAGTGAAGAAATTAAGAAAAAACGGCTGCATCTGGCGAAAAAGTTGTGTTTCAAGATAATGCACCAGTTCACATATCCGTTATAGCGATGGCCAAAATCAATTAGTTAAAGTTCGCACCCTATTGGCTAAATTTAGCTCCCTCAAATTATTTTCTGTTTCCAAACTTAAAAAAAAGGCTCGGTGGTAAAAGATTTGCCAAGAATGAAGAGGTGGAGGCTGCGGTTGATGGCTATTTTGAGGATTTCGACGATTCTCACTATAAACAGAGAATAGAAGCTATTGAAAATCGTATCGAGAAAGAAAGTGCATCGAGCTAAAAGGAGACTATGTAGAGAAATAAAGATATTTTTTTTTATCTTTGTTAGGTCGGGTACTTCTGACACTCTTGAAAATATTCCACGCGATATGTGCGAAATCGAAAATGATATAAAAAATAATCGAAAAATTGGATCTCTAGAGGCCATTTCACCAATCGAAGCTGAGGGGGAGATTTAAACGACATTATATTCAAAATATAACTATTATTTGTTCTTCAAGATAAAATAAACATTAACGGATTTGCATTATAGTTATGTTTGTGCCTCATTTTAAATTTCTCACACTCTTATTGGACAACCCTTATATGATCGAAAATTAATGTTATTTCAGTTTTAAAAATTCGCGCTTTTTACGTATCGATATAGTGGCTTGGTTTTTAAGTTAGTATGACTGTTCTGGATATCTGACAGAACTTTCATATAATTTCGCTTATTAAGTTAGAAATTATAGAAAGGCTACTTCATGAAGCTCTAAAAACCATTTGATAAACTGTCAGTGGTGAGAAAGCTCAAACTTTTGCGTGTGTACGACTAGATGTTTTCGAATTTGCAAACGATACAAAGTCTTGCATCGATTACCGATCCATTTTAATAATAGTTTTATTATATTTTTTGATCGTTGGTTAGGCAATTCTTACATTGTACATTTGACTCCAATATAAATCAATTTTAGGCACATTAATCATTTGGTGGGGGGGGGGGGGGGGGGGGGGTTAGTTTGAAGTAAATAAAACAACAAAAATATACTTACATGAAATGAAATGACAAGAGATGGCGTTACTGTGCGCAACGTCCACTAGTTCGGATATATATTCAATTCAAATGTAATAATTTAACTCCCTTCACTCCTCGTATTTTTTCGGTATAATATTAAGTAATATTTGGCTTGGGTTTGAACCCCCCAAACCCCCCCCCCCCTTGATAAGAAAAAATTAATATAAAAAAAAAATGTTTAAATATTCCAAACTTGGGAGATATATATATAAATATGTTACATCTAATATTTTCCACTCTGATTGGACTCTTCAGTCGAAGCGGACAACACTTGAAAATGCCAAATGCGATTTTGGCGAAACGTCGTGACTCTTCATAGAATCAACGGATCGACACCCGCAATGATTTAGAAACAAACTACCATCCGTGAAAACATTAGATGTAACGTATATAGTGCGGTTTAAGATATATCGTTGACCTAATGGCTGCAATAAACTGTTAACAGCCCCTATCCTAACGAAACCCGGCAAAGTTGCAAAAAAAACGTAAACAGAGCCGGGCCTAATAAAATAACAGCTAAAAGATAAAATTAATTTCATATCTGGTTTAGTACTTTCGAAATATTTTAGCTTAGTTCGTATTATTTTCTTAAATAGCGCAGTTGTATAATTTCGATCGTATTTTAATTATTCCAAATGGGCTAATAATGTGGCGTACTTGGCAAGATCATTGTGCCTCCGGTAGTGCTAATTTTAAAAGAAAACATTTATCTCCAATGCTAAGCAAATTGTTAAAAATGTGTGTTTCTTTATTGGATAGGGGGCTTGATGTAAATGCAGCCGCAGCAGAAACGTCTTCGTTAACGAAAACGCCGTTATCCACAATTTAAGATATTGTGACGAAGCCAATTAAAGCCAAAAAAATTAGTAGTGATTCTAATAAAGCAAATGTGTTGACGAAAGCGGAAAAGACTTAATTCGAAGTAAAATTTATGCTATGTATGAAGAGCAAACTTTGCTTGCATTGCATTCATTGCAACAACGACCAAGGAAAGATGAAACCAACCATTCTTTGCAGCAGAACTAGCCTCCGAAGAATATGTTAAAAACCGATATATACTTCGAAAATACATATAAAAAAATTTAATATTAAAAAGGAATATGGATGTAATACCATTGCTGCCGATATAGGACATACGGTTTTACGCCTTCCCCCGTATTACTGTATTTTTAATCCAATTGAGCATATGTAGCATCAGGTAAAATCCAATGTTAGAGGAGAAAACATTTATTCGACTCTCAAGTGCAAGTGTTGCATCATTAATTAGGAAGGTTGTGATAGTATTCCCAAAAAAAGTTGGATAAATTCGATTAATCATGTTATTAAAACAGAAGATTCCTATGTATCATTTACTAATAATATAGAACCACTTATTAATGTAGATCAAAGTAATAGTGAGAGTGAAACCGAATTAAATGTATAATTAAATTTAACTTATAATTTTAATTGTACTAATGGATAAATTTATTTATTTATTTATTTATTTTTTTAGTACTAATAAATTCAAAATACACGAACCAATAAACAATGTTTTAGTCATATATAATAACAATTTAACAATATTTTAATGTTTCCAAAATGTTATAATATATATATATATATATATATATATATATATATATATATATATATATATATATATATATATATATATATTAATTTCTAATACGTTTTAACAATAGCAATACGGTAATCTCTTCGTATAGCATTCCATACTTTCCAATCGAATGAATCAATGATTATAACTGTAAATTTTCAGAATTATCGACCACAAAAGGGACACAATGATACAAAATTCAATGTATATATATATATATATATATATATATATATATATATATATATATATATATATATATATATATGTATCTTTTTTTTTGTTATCAATTCGACTGCAAAATCCTTTTTAATGATCATGTGTGCACATTCTCATCAATAAAATAATACACTCCATTTCGTGGTTAAGTCTTTTTATCTTTGCAAATTTAAAGCAGGATTACGCGGTGATAAAATCAGTGTTTGTGTGTAGAATTGAAGCTAAAATCAGTAGGGGATCGACGAATACATTAGGGACCAGTGCAGTGGAAAAAACTGGTTATGGTACTTAGCAGTTAAAAAAAATATTCAATAATTTAATTTAAGTTAAATGCAAAAATGTTGTACATACATATAACTACGTATTTATTTGCTTTATTCTATAAATTGTTTATAAAAAAAATCCACTTTTAATGCCACTTCACAAAAACTAAACTCGAAGAGATGTACCACTAAACACCAAATCACTTTTTTAAACTTCTCGGTGCACGTTTCGCTAATCATGTTAGCGTCATCAGGATATGATTCAATTTAATATCAGACTCAAACATCTTCTGATAATGCCAACATGGTTAGCGAAACGTCCGTTTAAACGTGAAATAAAGTGATTTTGTGTTTAGTGGCATATTCTTTCGAGTTTAGTGTTTTACACCAAAGGTTCTAATAGAAGAATTGGTAGCTTCAGATATTAAAAAAAGAACACGCCTTGTTGAGTGAGTATCCGATGGTGGTGTGATTCCACAGCCAATGCAATGACATGTATGGCATGCATGACAATACGAAACAACACTCTCTAAAAATGACTTAAATAAATTCAATTAATAGAGATGAAAGTTATTGCCTCCTCTGCCTTATTCACCATGCAATATTTCAAGATATTTATTATATATATATATATATATATATATATATATATATATATATATATATATATATATATATATATATATATAAATATATATATTGATAAATCTCTAAAAAATTATCAGTAGTCATATGATTTTCAAATATTAGCAAATAACAATATTAATAAAACGTTTTGAATATCAGTATCCTGAGGATGATGAAGTTTGTAAGAATTAAGCTTTACTTTTTGCTCGTTTAGATTTAGATAAGCCCTAATTAATGGAAAAGCTTTGTTAATGTCATCCATCATATAAAACATATATATATATATATATATATATATATATATATATATATATATATATATATATATATATATATATATATATATATATATATATATAAAATCAAGACCTTTGATTACCTATGAGAGTCTACGGGTGTTTATATCTTAAAGTACTTCTTTTTAAAACTTGTTACAAGCCTTTTTGTCCTGTTTTAGTATCTTTGCTTCGACCTTCGTATAAATCAAAGAGTAAAGAAACATCAAAAAGATATAGGAAAACAGTAGCCGGGAAAATGGAAAATCCACAAGGTATAACGGAGAAAATGAATATATAAGAACTGTGGAAACCTAAACAACAAGACAACAACTAGAAAAAATAAACAAAAGAAACTAACTACATGGTGGATAAGGAAAATCAAAAACCAAGTAAAATTCAAAAAGCAGAAATGACGGGAATATTTAAGTAATAATACCGATAAGAACCATAAAGCCTATGAAGAATAGAGAACAACGATGAAAAATTTAGTATTGGAATCAGATAGAGCATGGAAAGAGTTTGGAGACGAGATGAAAAGATATAGGGTAACCAGAAATTATTCTTTAATGTGCTGAAGGAAATTGGGAAGAATAAAAATATGGACACGTTAGTAATTAAAAATAAGGAGAGAGAAATCACTAGAAATAAAAAAGAGGTTATAAAGCTATGGAAAGAATATTCCACTACACGGGCATACCGGACAGTATAGACGAAACAAGAGATACTCAGGAAGGCAGATAATAAATGGAAGAAGATCAGATAAAAATGGAAGAGCTAACGGAAGCGATAAATCAGTTAAAGAACAGTAAATCACTTGGGACTGACAAAACTACAGTAGAAATGGAGAAGAACATGAGAGAAGGCGGATTACAATAGAAAATGCTTCTGAAATTTTTTTAACAGAGTCTAGAAAGATGAAAAATTTCCAGAAGATTGTGAAGTTGGCCTGATGTGCCTATGTTTAAAAGTGGAAACAACAAAGATTCCAAAAACTACAGAGAGATAATGTTATGTACAATAGTTATTTGAAAAAATTATAGAAAAAAAAACTGAAAGTGAGGGTTAGAGGCGAAAGAAAGGGTTAGAGGGCAACTGAGAAGGCTATTTAGCGACTGGAACTTAGTAGAATTCATCGACTATATAGGAAATAGAATTCACTTTGTCAGAGATTAAAGAAAGAAATTTTGAAAAAAAAATTGAAATTTTTGAAATTTGTCTAAGAAAGGAAGAAAGAAATAAATAATAATAAAAATAAAGAAATAATAGAGAATTCGAACAATTAGAGAAGAATAATAGAGAAATAATAAAGAAATAAATAAATATTTATTTATTTATTGGTTAAATAATACCATGGACAACTTTTAGTAAGCTTTCATATGTTCTTAAGAATAAAAAAATCCTTCAGTGTTTAAGATCTAAAGAATACGTTCAGTGAAAACTCGTTCTAATATGCGGTGAACAGATATGGGCCTTAATAAGGTGAATAGTTGCGAAACTAGAGGTTACACAAAGAGCCCTGGAGCGGTCAATGAAAAGGATTACACGGAGAGATAAAAGAAATGAGGCGATTCGTCAGAAAACTAAAGTACACGATGTCGTGAAAAGAGTGACATTATTAAAATGTCATTATACAGTCCATATGGCAAGCTAACAACAGAGAGTAGATAAAATGTTAAGATCCTTCAATGAATGCTATGGTTGAAAGTCAAATTAGATCATTTTTGAGGTGGTTAGATGTTAAGAGTGTGGTCTTACATAGTCTTGCTGCGAGATGACTTTTTTACGGTGGACCAAAGCTGAATATTTTTCGGTCAGATCTGCGTATGCTCTCTGAAGTTGAGTTGGATACAGTTCTGAATTTTTCGCCCTACCATCCTGAACCAACTCAAATTGAGTTATTCCGTTAAAATTCTACGAAACATACAGTATGACCTTTTTAATTTTTTTTTCACATTGGTGCCAGAACTGGCTGTCCGAGCATAACTAACTCTTTTGTGCCATTAGAATTGTTGAAGTAAACCCATTTTTCATCGCAGGTAATAATGCGTTTGATGAATCGAAAATCAGTAGGGATTTTGAGAAGAATTTTAAATAATACCTCGCAAATATTAGTTAATGGCAGTGGTGTCATTCCCCTGACCGTTTCCTAGTGCTTGTTATAGAATATACAGCAATAGCTTCTCTTAAAACGTCGGCATTGCGAGACCTGATCGTTCCCTATCTTCAAGACTCATGTCTCCCTTTCGGAACTTTTTGAACCAGAGCTGAGCAGTGTGGAATGGAACGGCACCTTTCTTTTCGACTTCGTAAATCTCACTAACGGCGTCAGTCATTTTGAAGCATTTTTTAAAATAGTGCCTTAAAATTGCCTAATTCGGCAACTTACTTAACTCTTGTTAACGGTTCTGTTAAAAACAGTGGGATCACATTAATAATGAAGTAATGTTAATTTGTCGAAGCAAAAAGTTGAAATTGGATTTAATCCCTGAGGAGCGAAGTAAAATTCTTTATAAATAAACAAAGGAAAAAACGCAAATAGTTTTTTTTAACTTTTGGTATTTTGTGAGAATATATATACTGAAATATAAATATATATATATATATATATATATATATATATATATATATATATATATATATATATATATATATATATATAATATACAGAAATATTGAATGTCAAAAAGGAATTGGAAGTCAAAAAAGCAACATTGAAACCATGGCTTTAATAAATGTATGATTCCAAGGTATAAAAGTATTCAAAAAGTTGAACCGGGGATTTACGTTAGGGCGAATTACAAGGGTCATTCAATAAGTTCTAAGAAAAATATTTTTTATTTTTCAACATAATATCCTTTTAGCTCTACACACTTTTTCAAGCGTTTCTCCAACTTTTTAAGCCATCTAAAAAGTAAGATTTCGGAAGGTCCTCAAAATAGACATCTGTTTGGGCGATGATCTCCTCGTTCGATATGAACCGTTGTCCGCTGAGCCATTTTTTTAAGTTCGGAAATAAAAAAGTCACTGGGAACCAAATCCGGTGATACGGTAGATGTTCGAATAATTCGAACTTTAATTCCGTGATTTTAGCCATCGAAACTGTACAGGTGTGCACCCGTCCATTATCTTGAAGGAAGAGGATCTTTTTCAAATGAGGACGATTTTTCTTTGATTTCTTCGCTCAACCGATGCAATAACGACGCATAATACTCTCCTGGTATTGTTTTTTCTTTAAGTAAGCCAAGTAATCGGTGTAGATGATTCCACGTGCATCCCAAAAAACTGTAGCCATAACCTTGCCGGCCGGTTTTACAGTCCTCGCCTTCAAAAACTCACTGTTTTGAATGTTCTTTTGTCTCTAGAGTATAGTAGTGTATCCATATTTCGTCCACAGTTATGTATCGACGCAGAAACTCATCATGATTGAGACTAAAAAGCGCCAAAATAGCCTCAAGGTCGACGACAAACAGCCTCAAATTTGACCACACGATTGCGCTTATTCTCCTCCAAGAGCAAACGCGGCACCTACTTTGCCGAAATTTTTTTCACACCTTATTTTTTCGTGTAGAATTGAAAACACTGTAGCTTGCGATAAGCCTGTGGCCTCAACTATATCGCGAACGATGATTATCTTATGTGGATGTACGGCCACGTTTAAACTCACTCACCCAATTATAAACAGTTGCAAACACAAGAGGAGGCGTGCCATGAACTTCATCCAACTCAGCTTTGTTGGAATCAGCTGTAAGTCGATCTGGCAACACTGCAGCGCAGAAAATATATGAAATAGAGAGTACATAACTATCCAAAATTCAAAATCACTAGCCCAAGTAGTTCTGTGTAAACGTCTAATGTACCATCCACCGTGAATCACCCTGTATAATATATATATATATATATATATATATATATATATATATATATATATATATATATATATATATATATATCGAAAGATCTATGAAGATATCAATAGATATATACAGATATCAGTAGCCTACCTATTTTATTTTTCCCGGGTACTCACTTCCATGGACGTCCCTAGCAATGATCATCTTATCTGGATATACGGCCACGTTTAAACTCACTCACCCAATTACAAACATTTGCAAGAACAAGAGCAGAGGTGCCATGAACTTCATCCAACTCAGCTTTGATCTCTTTCAGTGTTAAGCCTTTTAAATATATGTGTTTAATCATCACTCGAAACTCACTTTTCTCCATTTTTCTGAATAAACAAAAGTTTTTTGCTTCAATCGACAATAAAAATGAAACCATGTCATGAATATAACTGAGACTTTGAGAGCTCTCTGGTGAATAATGATGCTTACTAAAAACAAACAATTGTATTTTCTAAGGACTTAACTATGTACAACGACTCTTGTACATAGTGAATGCTTCATGGCAAAGTCACTTCAAGTCATTGCAATAATATTAAAAAACTGTGATAAAATGACTAATGATATCATTTCAAAAACATTTTTTTTGTTAACTTAGAGCATTAGTATTAAACATATTTAATTATCATTTAATCATATTTAATATGATATTTAAAGATGTGTCCGTCATAATTTCTTAAACTGAAAATGATTTATATAAGACTTTGATACAAACAATGTGTAGTAAATACTTAGGCAACATATTTTCAATGAAAAAAACAGTCTAGTGATTTTGATATTTATTAGTCACTATTATTTGAATATTTTAAATAGTTTTATTTCAATGAAGTTTTACGCCACTGTTGTAAAATAACCTAAGCCAAATGGATATCCGCTGATAAAGAGACCAAATGTCATCAAAAGCCATCGCGAAGGCTAATCTGCTCTTTGTAGAGCGAACGTTGATGGCGCATTGCCTTTTGTGATATTGTGGTTTGCAGCCGGCCTATTACCACAGCCTCATCTCATTATCTTCTTGTCTATTATTTTCGTAAAATTAGGATAAGATCATGTTCAAATAGTTGAAACTTTGTAGGAACAAATGTAAAAATGTATAAAAAGAAAATATTATTTATATACAATATTTTTTATTAAGCTTCAAAAATATTCTAAATTAAATTTAAAATATTTTTAGCACCCATTTTTCCATTATACTAACTAAGAAAATAGGGTCAAAAAGTAGACAAGAACACTTCCTGCTTTAGAGTAAACATAATGCCTAGAATTGTAACAAATTATTTGAATAATATTTCTTATAGAGTGAGGAGTGTCCATGAGAGAGAGTGAAATTCTTTTTCAGTCAGAAAAACAGGGAAAAAAGACACAAGTTCACTAAAAGTTATGTAAATTATCCATTAGACTTTTGAAAATCAGTCATTTTTATCCGACGGACGAAAGTTTTATTTAGTTTGTTCCGATGGCCAAAAAAGTGTATGGAGAAAAATATGACCCTCGTAATAGTATTCCCACGATAAAACACGGCGATGGAAATAGTATAGTCTATATGCTGGGAAGTACTACTATGATCAAAGAGATACAGTTATTTGTTCTTTATATTGGTTTGGTTTGGAATGGAAACTACAAACTACTCGCGAAGCTTGAAAGTCTGTTGATAGATTGGCAGGGATTCAAGATATTTTTGAGGTCTTTGTAGAAAAATGTAAAACTGCATTTACTCCATTTCAATACGTAACAGTTGACGAAAAATTAGAAACATTTAGGGGCAGAAGTATTTTCCGTCATACTCAATATCCAATACAACAATTACACTGTTTATACAAAAAATAAATAAAAGATATTATGGTAAAAAATTCTTCTTATAGCTTTTCCTGGAGTGTTCAGTGTGTGAACATTCTCGCTTGATACTCCAACAGTAGTCAGCCATCATACTGACATCCCATCTACCTTGATACCGCGCTTCCATAACATTTAGATGTTCAATTCTTCTATTGGAACCTTTCGTGTGATGCACTAAACTTCAAGAGATTTACCACTAAACACCAAAACACTTTTTTGAACTGCTCGACGCACGTTTCGCTAACCATGTTAGCATCATCAGGAGATGATTTAATCTCATTATTAATGATTTAATCTGATTATTAATGATTTAATCTGATTATTAATGATTTAATCTGATTATTAATCTGATGATTTAATCAGAATAAATCATCTCCTGATGATGCTAACATGATTAGCGAAACGTGCGTCGAACAGTTCAAAAAAGGGTTTGGTGTTTAGTGGTAAATCTCTTCAAGTTTATTTAGATGTTGGTGGAATCGCTCGCCCTGTTCATCACTAACAGCACCAAGATTTTCTGGGAAGTTAGCAAGATGACTATGTAAGAAATGCAGTTTGATGCTCATGCTGCAACCAAGCTTTTTAAAGCTCTCCAAAAGTTGTTGAACAATTTCGATTTAATTTGGGGCTGCTGTATTTCCAAGAAAGTCTTTAACAATATTTTTAAAAGCCAACCAAGTATTCCTTTCAAGTTCGGTCATTGTTTCAGTGAAATTTTCATCTTTAACAAGTTGCCGAATCTGTGGACCATTAAACACACCAGCCTTTATCTTTTAATAAGACAGGCTAGGGAATGCCGAAATGATATACTTAAAGCAGTCTCCTTCAATTGACAAAGCCTTAACAAATTGCTTCATGAGACCTAGTTTTATATGCAAAGGCGGAAATACAATGTTTTTTCTGTCGACAAGTGGCTGATTTAAAATGTTTGGATCACCAGGTCTTAAGTCAGATCTTGCCAGCCAGTTCGATTGCACCTAATGTTTCTCACGAGCTCTGCTGTCCCACATGCACAAAAAACAGGGATACCTGGTATACCCGCGTTGCGGGCCAAGAAGGAAACAGACCATTTTAAGGTCAACCCAGATGATCCATTGGTGCATGTTATATTGCAACAAGTCAATGACTTTCTTTATATCGCCATATTCTTCACGCAAAGAAACTGAATGACCTATTGGGACTGAACCGTATAAATTTCCATTATGTAGGAGAACACACTTCAAGCTACGCTTTTACAATCTTCTACGTTCTGGCAATATACAAATCCGTCATTATTTCTGAAGTACTGCCTAAATTCACTTTCTCTTGATCGATAGTAAGTGACTTTAGCTCCTTTGTCAAGCAAATTTTTTTCATGCAGTCTTGATGCTAACAATTTCGATGCTTTTTTGGATAGTCCCAAATCTCGTGCTAAATCGTTTAATTCATGTTGATTCAATCCTTTACGAACAGAATCATTGGAAACTTTGAATTCTTCGTCGGTGGAGTCACTTCGATCTTCACTTGATTCACATTCTTGTATTTCTAAAGAAGGTAATTCTTGAAAAACTGGCACTGGAATTTCAGCTGAATAAGGCACAGGGCGTATAGCTGACGGTAAACTAGGGTACTTAATTTTAAGTTTGTTTTTCTTGTTGAATCCTGATGTTTTCAATATGTAAAAGTAGCAATCACTTAAGTGATCTTTGGGCTCTCGCCAAAACATTAGTTTACCAAACGAAAGTTTATTACATCTTCTCTTCGTCCACTTTCGTAAACTCTCTACACACTGCTTGCGCAGTTTATGAAGGGCCCATGATTTATCTTGGTCATCTATTTTCACTTTAAAATAAGCAAAATAGGCTTGCCTGACAAATGTACTAATATTAGTCCGTTGAATGGGGATGGTAAAACTGCCACATATATAACAAAATGAATCAGGGCTGTTTAAGCACTTACGACGAGAACTACCAGAGGCAGACATAACGAAAATCTGTAGTTGTGTATGTATACTTTGACTTCACTATATCAGAGCGACACAAACCCGCGTACTTTAGCATCTCATGCGTAACTAACCGAACTAATTTTGGATGACGCAACGTCACTCACGCCCCTACTCCTAGGTCGAAGAAGGTTCGCCGGTAGGAGAGCAGTAGTGACTTCTGTGATTCGCCAAGCTTAGTCGGATGCGCAACAACTGTAGAGAAAAAACTTGACGTGATAGAAAAAAACTAAATAAAGTTTTGGAATTAGCATGTCAATTTACGTATAAAACAGCTTAAATATCGAACTCAACAGAATTTTTTTCAAATTGTTCCCCAGTGTTATGGAATATATACTGATAACTTGGACGTATATGTTGGCATATACTACGTGTCCTTGGAAGGTAAATAATTCCTCAGATGCTGCTGTAATTGTACACTCGAAGGTGGCAAATAGTAATCTTTTACTCAATGTTAAACGTTGCAGGTATAAATCCTCTAGTTATTTACAAAGCGACTGACGTAGATAAAACAAATTTACGGCGATAATTTTTGCGGAAACTATCTTTTGAATTAATACGTGATTATATAAGAATATATGACTGTATCGAATATATCAAGATCGATAAAACTGTGAATCAGGAAGATTCTTGAACTAGGAGTTACGGTGCAGCATCGGGAACCTCCAGCAAATCAAAGTGGTCGATGTGCTATGTGTGACAGGAACAATAAATGCCCCAACCCATATTTCTGCAGAAAATGTCATACTTATGTATGCTTGAAACACACTCTAATAATTTGTCCAGAGTGTTTTGAAATAGAGCATGGTCAAACTTAATTTTACAATGGCTATTTTACACTACTTTCAAGTTATTTTTGTGTTCTTTTTTTACTGTAGTTCTTAAATGTATGTATTAGAAGTTTTGCATGTTATTTTTAAAAACATTTTATGGAATATATTTTTATGTTCTTAAATAAGTACATAATACAATAATTTCAGTTTAATAGGTGTCTTTTTATTATATGATTTTCTACTTTAATCACAACAAAGCAAACATTCGACGTTCTCTAATGGCGGACTAAAAGTCCGCGGCAACCAGTGATGTTCCAAAACTTAGCACGACCAGTGAAAGGTTAATAAGTAGCGCATTAGTCTTAGTCATTAATAGCTTATAATTTTTCTCTGTAATAATAAAATTATTCTCTGTAAAAATGCATGAACATGTCATTTTCAGTCGACACCCATATTAAACCGTTCTTGAATATAGAAAAGAAAAGCAGCATATTTAGTCTGAGAACACATATAGAAACTACACAGCCCTTATAAAAACAAGTTCTTATTAGCGACTTAACGCTTATTTAACCTTTTGATTCGGTAGCGTCCTCTGCAGACAAAACATGGGTATCCTTATTGTCTCGTTAAAAAAAAATGGAACGCCGGGGCAATGTTTTTTGTACCGACCGAGATCAACACAAAAGATATTCGATGCTGCTCTTCTTATTACGGAATTATGAAGTGCTCGGTGGAAGTTTAACTTATCAATTTGGCCATTGAATGAGCGGCAAAGTCATTGTTGTCTCTATCGAAATCAGAGGCGTATCATTTTTCGGGTAAATTTAGTAGTGATAAACAATGAAACCATTGAACTATTTGTAGGATGAGCAGTACCTACATATACCCACTATTAGCAGTGGCGCGTAGATGACAGTGTAAATCTTATTGATTCACTTTATTACGTAGGTCATTGCAACTACATTTGCAAACAATAAGAAACTAAACTCGAAGACATTTGCAATTAAACACCAAATCACTTTTTGGTTTCGCTAATCATGTTAGCATCATCACGAAATGATTCAATCTGAGAGTGAATCATCAAGTTTAAAACAGTGTTTTAGTATTCAGTGGTAAATCTTTTCAAGTTTAATGTTTCACATCGGAAGTTCCAATACAAAAATTCAGCGGCACTAAATCTTTATAGTAAGCACACTACCAAAATTATGCATATTAGAGCAGATCTTTGGTATTCTTAAGTTATACAAAACAAATATAATATTTCCCAATTTTATTAAAGTTTGTATTCTAAAATCTTCTAAAATATGTGATAAAATAACTAATGTTACAAAACAGAAATGGCTTGACTTAGAAATCAAACATGTGTACAGTAAATGGAGTATGCTTGAAATTCAGGCGTATAATCTGTACAAGAAATGAACTTATGTTGAACACAAATATTGAACTTTTCAAAGGAATATATTCACACCTGGTTCACCTGGATCAACAATGATTTATAATGACCAATAATAATAATAATTATATATATATATACATATATATATATATAACAGTATATAGCAGTAGGGGAAATATGGTAATGTTTGCTGATGATAGCAACTATTTAACAGGAAATAGAAACATGCAGGGAACCATTGAAACGGTACAGGAAATGCTCAATAAATTTTATAGTTGCTTTACGAATAAGTTATCCCTTAACGTGGACAAAACTAATTTTATTGCTTTTACTCCTCGAACACACACTATAACGGAGTCATATTTACTAAAAATTAACGGTAAGTCTATACAGCAAACATCCTGTACTAGATTTCTGGGTGTTCATCTCGATAACAGACTTTGCTGGGATGAACACATAGCTGAACTATGCAAGAAATTAGCTGCTATCTCATATGCTATTTATAGGTTGAAACGGGTTGGTACCACGGATATTGTGCTTTCATATTACTATGCAGAGTTTTACAGTCGCGCTAGCTACGGTTTGATATTTTGGGGTGGGTCGCCTCATCTGATGCGTGTTTTCAAAATACAAAAAAATATAATTCGAATGATGGGTGGGGTGTCACTACTGGCAACATGTCGACCAATTTTTAAACAATGCAGGATTTTGACTTTACCATCACTATATATTTTGGAGATTATCATCTTTGTTAGGCAAAATTTTGTAGCATTCGTAAAAAATAGTGATTTTCATCACTATGACACACGAGGCTCTGATGAACTTGTTTTACCAATACATTCATGTAAGATAGTTGAACTTAATGTTTACTATAGGGGTGTGAAGCTGTATAATAAGTTGGCACAACGATTTAAGCATGTTCAGAATTTATGTTACGCATGTTACGAATTTAAAAAATTAGTCCGCGAATTTCTTATAAGTCAAAGTTTTTATAGTTTAGAAGTTTAGATTCAATGCTTATTTATGTATACAATGTTTATTTGTGCAAAATTATCATTTCATGTATTATTTCTGAGATCGTGTCACTGAACATTCTGTCAATTCTGTCAATCCGACTTAATCATGGATATTTTTATTGTTGTGGGTATTGAATAAATATTTTATTAAGTTATTAAATTATTAAATTATATACCTTATCAAGAATAAAATATTTGTATGTAGGTTTAAATGTTATATATTCTTTGTATGCACAGAAGTGTGGCAATGTGTATGCTCTTGTTTTGACTTGATCCATGCATATTTGTATTGTCTTGAGGATTCAATAAATTATTATATATATATATATATATATATATATATATATATATATATATATATATATATATATATATATATATATTCGGAAAGGCTTCCGCGGTCGGTAATATTAGAATTACTAGGTTCTCGGGTAGAACTCGGTTCTAGAGGGTTTGGTTCTACCGAGAACTAGGTTCTCGGTAGAACCAAACCTAGTTCATTATCAAGTTAGTTAATTTAGTTAATATCAAGTCTATGCCACAAACAAACCATGCTGCTTTTAAGTCATAAGCATATGCTATTTTAAAAGATTCCAAAATATCTTGGAAAAATACAAAAAGAAATATTTTTATTTCTTTGGAAAAATATATTAATTTTTCTGAGAAACATGTAGAACTTTTATTAGTTTGGTCCTTATTTACACTATAAAAACTATGTTTATTTTCTCTGCTCTCATGCTATAGTTTTATGACAATACAAAAAAATCATTCCTCTTTGAAATTTGGGCTTTGACCTCTGAAATATAAAAATCCTTATTTTAGAGCTGTTCAGAAGCAGCTATTGATAAAAATGACAACTTTTCTCCGGATCGTTTATATCACCATGTGTCATGTGTCCAGGTCTACATCATTTTAATTTTTATCCATCAGCTGCTGTTGGTTCTTTGGTTATTAATAAACTGAGCAAAATCAGACATTTGGCAAAAAATGGAAAATGAAGCGTGACTGTTTATTTTATACATCCCATAAAAACGGTTGGGTGATGTTCTAGATTTGTTTGAATGTAGTACAGACTTTTCTTTTTCAAAAAACTAATTTTTTAAACTCGAAAAGATTTACCACTAAACATCAAATCAGTTTTTTCAATTTCTCGACGCACATTTCGCGCTAACCGTATTAGCATCATTAGGAGATGATTCAATGTATTTAATTTTTTATTTTTTACTTATTTTATTATTATTATCACTAAGTATATCGAAAATGCTGTGGTACAGGTGGAAATGAGGTTTAGAACATAGTGATATAATACAGATGATTCACGATTTATTGTTTCTGACAAAGAAGGAAATATTTAGGGTCATCGTTTGATTTTTTTTTCTATATGTAATATATCAAATTAATTAATTTTGCTATATCGACGATTAAGGAGCCTTCATTGCCTTAAAAAAGGGCTTTTCTTTTCCTGTCAAACATTGATTCCTTGCGCAATTACACTATCATATGGAATATATTAAGTCTACAAATAAATGATGACCCTTTTTACATAAAACTAATATTTATTTGTGCAAAACCAACATACATGTCATTCTTGAAAATAATCTCCATCACTTTCGATACATTTCTGCCATTTTTGGCACAGCTGGCGAATCCCTGCGCCGAAAAGCTATTTTTTTATAAGCGTATATTTTTAAAGCCATAAATTCGGTAATAAAATTTTGGAGGTGCGTATCAACAAGATGGTGTTGGAGAAAACGAAAGAGATGGAAATCTGAAGGGGCCATAGCTGGAGAATAGGCCGCATGAGGGAGAAGCTCCCAGCCCAAAGTATTGATAAGTTGTTTGGCTGCTGCCGCCGCATGGGTTTACGGCAGCCTCTTACATATACATTTCATTATATATTGGTATTTGTTTACCTATATTCTGCTTTTAATTCAAACTATCTCAGTAAGATGCTCTATTCTGCTCTATTAAAAGTAACCTCAATCCAGTATTTGTATCAGCCTTAGGTCTTTTAGAAAGCTCTCATGACATGTTCTCATTTATCTTTCCTTCATATTTAGTCTAGTTATTAGTTAGCTATTATCTATCAGCCTTATATTTGCAGTCCTTTTTCTGCTCAACCTTTTGAAAGACTCGAATGAAGGTATTTCTTTTTTATTCGTTAAAAATTTCGCCTATAAATCATGAGTTTGCCAGAGTAATCGGTTTTATATATGAGGAAAGACGACCTTAATCCGAAGAAAATTGTCCTTTGCATTTAGTGGGATTGGAAGAAACCCACACACTTTGAACTCCTTCCAACTTCTTTAACTAAACCTCAACACCGATCTCTAGTGTTCACTGTAGGCACCAACTGAAAACAGCAATTGAAGAAAACCGGTCAGAAGTAGGAAAAAGGAAAGGCGTGGTGTTTCATCATGACAATATACGACCACACGTTTCAATCAGAACCCGGCAAATATTGTTGAGCTTCAGTTGGGATGTTTATTTTCTAATGTTTTTTTTTCCAATATTTTCAAAATGTTTCACAAAAAACCAACTGCGGAATTCGTAAACATTATCAAAAAACCAAATGCTCGAAATTGAGCAATTAGAACATGTTCCTAAAAAGAGCATCTTCAACATCGTAGAAAATCTTTCTAAGCAAACGTTCAACAAGCAAGAACTAGATGAGATTGAATCATGTCCTGATAACGCTAACATGGTTAGCGGATCGAGTGTAGAGAAGTTTAAAAAAGTGATTTGGTGTTTAATGCTAAATCTCTTTGAATTTAGTGTTCGAAATGCGAAGGTCCAATAGAAGAATTGAATAAAAAGAAAAACAAATTTGTGGACGTAGAAGGTATGATTTTATTTTTCCAAAATATTCCTCTCTTGCATCATTATAATTCTGCATTCGGTTGGACTAATTTTCAAAATAATTATGGCAAACTCTACTACCATATTAGGCGTTAAGAACTTTTGTCAAGGACAGTCAATCCAGCTTAAAAAAATAAATGTTTGTATCGATACGTAAAACACACGAATTTTTAAAACAAGAATCCTCCAACTTTTCGATCATAGTAGTATCTAGTGTATTTTTTGTATGATTTTTAACATTGTTTTTCAAGTACTTTTTATATTACCTTTTATTCTTCCAATTAATTCCACAAAAGGTTGATTTTTTTGTGTTTTCTAATCTTTTACCTTCAGAACGATTTAACCAATCTTAGAAAAACAAAACAATACTTATCACGATGCCAAATATTTGCGGATTTTATTAGAGTTGATTCTGGAAATTTTTATAACCTTCTGAGACTTATCAACCTCTTGTATTTAAGTGCGTTATACAAGACAGGTAAGTGTGGGTTAATTGGAAAATTTTACTTTTGCATTATTCTCGATGTGTTATTTTTCGCACATAGAGGAGCATAGTGTGAAAAAAAAACAGATATTTTTTCGATAGATTATCTTGAAAAGCTCCACTACTTTCAAGTCGATATGACATTTACTTTTGTTTTGACAGTCTTCGAAAGCAGATTAGTTCGATATTTTAAAAACGAAATTATGTGTTGATTAAACACTTCATCGTCGCGGAAATCAAAATTGTTGTCATCCATTTTCAGAACACACTAGAAAAATCCGGTTTACGAAAATAATTGCTACGGACAACCAAGTGACTCTAGAGAGTTCAAATTCGTAGTAAAGTCGCATCAGATGTTGGCCTTTCCTCTAAAGGGGCATCCAAAAGTGTTGCCAGATCGAACGTTACACCACCAGCCTCATTACATTATTTACACATCTCATACATAGATTACATAGATTACACAGGCCAACGATGAAAAAACTTTTTTAATAATTTTATTCAATTCCTATGTTTTTTAGTGTGCTGAGTTCGAATATAATAATAAAAAAACTCTTATTACTCACCAGTTTTTCACATTTTAATATTGAAAAGTGTGAATAGTTTATTTTTTATCATTCAAATGTTATCAAATTGGCAATAAAATCAGAATGTTATATGGGTGATAGTAAAATCAAATATTATTAAGTTGGGAGTTCTGATAAATGGCATAGCTGTTTGTTTTCTTCCAGTTAATATAACGTGTGTTAAAATAACCCATGTGCTTTAATTCACACTCTATGTAAGACTGATCGTAGTTGTAAAAACTCTCCTTACACTTTTTGTTATATATGTGGCGAGTTTGTAGTTAAAAAACATTAATGACTTTGTAAAAAAAGTATACTTTGCATATTTTGATGTAGAAGTAGGCAATCAAGAAAAATGATGGGCTCCTCACAAACTATGTTATGTTTCTGTCGAGGAACTTAGGAAATGGTATAAGAAAGAAAATATAGCTTTTAGATTGATGGTAAATTTCAATGTTCTCCAGAAAATGTAAAACCACAGTTGATTACACAAGCTGAATGATTTAGTGAGAGATATGGGTTTGACAGAATTGCTTCGTTCTAGGCTGAAAGAAGCACATTTATCGGAACCTGAAACATCTATTTACCATTATTGAACAAGAGATCAATAGTTTGCTTAGCAGGAGCAGCGCTCTTTTTCAAGCAGGAAAAGGATTTGGTTTACTGCCATAACATTGGTAGTCTAATGAACGAATTTAGCATTGAGTACAAGAGGGAAGATTTGATGCTTTTTATAGACTCATCAAAAACTAGTTTAAAAAATGTTCCGTTACATAACGGAAATACTTATCATCACTACCTGTTGCTCAGGTCCATATGAAGAAAACTTACGAAAATCTTATCATGATTTTACAGAAAATTAACTATCCAGCTCACGATTGGATTCTATGTGGAGATTTAAAAGTTGTTTCCATGATCCTTGGTCAACAAAAAGGATTTACAAAGTTTTCATGTTTTATATGTGAGTGGGACAGCAGAGCAAGGGATCAACATTGGTGGGAAAAAACAATGGCCCGTAAGAAAAACTTTAACACCTGGCAAGAAGAACATTTTGCATAAAACTTTAGTAGACCCAAAAAAGATTCTTCTACCACCACTACACATCAAATTAGGTTTAATGAAACAATTTGTAAAAGCCTTGCCTAAAGATGGTGAATGTTTTAAATATTTGTGTAAAAGATTTCCTCATTTACTAGAAACCAAACGGAAAGAAGAGGTTTTCGTTGGGCCTGATTGTATTTAAAATGATGTTATGATAAATGGTAAATTCCAACTTTGTAGCAAGGATGATTACAAAGGAAAGTGAGGCTTGGATATCATTTAAAGAAGTTGTGACTAAGTTTTTAGGCAATGTGAAAGACCCTAACTATGAACTTACCGTAGCTAATATGATATACAAGTTCAAAAATCTGGGTTGTCTGATGAACCTTAAAGTCCACTTCTTGCACAACCATCTTGACAATTTTTCTAAAAACTTGGGCAATGTGAGTGAATAGCAGGGGGGAACAGTTCCATCAGGATATAAAGAAGATGGAGAAAAGGTACCAGGGACGGCAGAATATCAACATGATGGGTGATTGCTGTTGGTCACTTAATAGAGAAAAACAAAATGCATCACATCGGAGAAAAAACTACAAGGAACTTTACAGAGAAAAAAGAAAGGAAATATAAAAAAATGAGCACGTAAAATATTCGCATTGAAGTAAAATATGTTATCGTTAGTTAAACTAGCCTAATCAAATAAAAGTACGGTTTAAGTTTTTATTTTTTATGTATCAAATTTTCCTTATTTTGAAATATAATCGATGTCACATTGTGAAAGAACTGGAGGTGATACAAAAAACTGATAACAGATACGGTTTGAGCACTCAAAAATACATAAGATTTAGATGTATTGGTTTAAAAAGTTCTTACAAATATTTTTTTTGTTGGCCTGTGTTATTAATATAGATTATGTTACATCGAATAGTTTCACGGATAGTAAATTCAATTAACAAGTTTTTAACAAGTACAAACATCACCGTGGTGCCGCAGCCCCCTTGCCCCCTTCTTCCCCAGAGTTGAGTCCTTCTGACTTTTTCCTTTTCCCAAGATTGACAATTCACTCAAGGGACACCATTTTGAGTCATTAGAGAACACTGAAAAGGCGGTAATTGAGCAGCTGAAGGTGATTCCAGTATATGAGTTCTAGTACTGTTATGAAGAATGGAAAAACCGTCTCTATGGCTTCCCATCAATACGATCGTTTTGTGAAATATTTCGACGTTGCGCACGATTTTGTTGCTTTGATACTCGCATGCAATATCGCTGCGCGTATCATAGGAGTGTTTGCTGCATCACAGTTGATTTATTATCGGTCATCAACGGGGTGATGTTTATAAAGATATAAACATAATTTATAATTTTACTGTGATAAATACGGTAATTTTTAGTTTTTACAATGGCTGACTGCAAAGCAAAAGAAGGTAAAGCGACAAGAGAAAGCTTTTTGCTGGAAACTAAAATGCAGGTGTTCAAACGAACAGATGAACGGCAATCTGATATCGACACTGTTAACTTCAACAATGCGGACAATTTTTAAAAATAAAGAAAATATGGAATCATCAGCAACTACAATCACGACTTCTGCAACAAGAATTACCTTTTCCAGAAGCAATATGTCTGAGGAAATAGAAAAACAAATTTACATCTGGGTTGGTAACGATGGAGTTGAACGCAATATACCATTAAGTGAGAATAACTTTTAACCATATTCAGAATGAAAAAGACGTTACGAGAGAAAATTTCGTGGCTAGTTGAGGGTGATTCTATCGATTTAAAAACAGAAATAATTTCCATAACATACAGATTACTGGAGAAGCGGCAATGGAGAGTTGACAAATGTAGCTGCTAAATTTTCAGCGAAATTAAAAGCAATCATCGAACAAGGAAATTATTCTCCTGAATTAGTTGTCAATGTTGATGAAACGGGCACAGGAGTATGGAAGTATGTATGGCCGGAACTAAGCGATGTCGACACAGGACATTTGTCAAGCTAGATATTGAGACAGGGTTGGATGATATAAATGCACAGGATATTGAAGAATTATTGCAAGTCACAACTAGTGAAAGTCTTTCCAACAATGATCTTAAAGAATTAAGAGAATAAATGCTTGAAGATAAGGAGCATAAAGAACCAATAAAAAATCTTGGATCTATATGAAAATTTTCCAGAATTGGCTTACAGAACATTTTTGCCCTTCTATTAAACGTTACTGCGAATTAAAAAATCTAAAACCGAAAACCTTATTAATAATTGATAATTCTCCAAGTCATCCAACGCAACCAATCCAAATACAACTTCGTTAATTCAACCAATTGATCAAGGCATAATATCAAATTTTAAAGATTATTATCTGCGGTGAACATTCCAACAACTGACTGATAAAACTGATGGAGAAGAGAAACAATCCACTAAAGATTTTTGGAAAAACTACAATATCATGGGTACTGTAAATAACATCAATCTTTTCTAGAGGTTTCTGGAATGAGGCAACCGAGAAAGGTTTAAAAGGAGTATGGAAGTATGTATGGCCGGAACTAAGCGATGATGTCGACACACGCCATTTGTCAAGCTAGATATTGAGACAGGGTTGGATGATATAAATGCACAGGATATTGAAGAATTATTGTAAGTCACAACTAGTGAAAGTCTTTCCAACAATGATCTTAAAGAATTAATAAAATAAATGCTTGAAGATAAGGAGCATAAGGAACTAATAAAAAATATTGGATCTATATGAAAATTTTCCAGAATTAGCATTTTTGCCCTTCTATTAAACGTTACTGCGAATTAAAAAATCTAAAACCGAAAACCTTACTTATAATTGATAATTCTCCAAGTCATCCAACGCAACCAATCCAAATACAACTTCGTTAATTCAACCAATTGATCAAGGCATAATATCAAATTTTAAAGATTATTATCTGCGGTGAACATTCCAACAACTGACTGATAAAACTGATGGAGAAGAGAAACAATCCACTAAAGATTTTTGGAAAAACTACAATATCATGGATACTGTAAATAACATCAATCTTTTCTAGAGGTTTCTGGAATGAGGCAACCGAGAAAAGTTTAAAAGGAGTATGGAAGTATGTATGGCCGGAACTAAGCGATGATGTCGACACACGCCATTTGTCAAGCTAGATATTGAGACAGGTTTGGATGATATAAATGCACAGGATATTGAAGAATTATTGTAAGTCACAACTAGTGAAAGTCTTTCCAACAATGATCTTAAAGAATTAATAGAATAAATGCTTGAAGATAAGGAGCATAAAGAACTAATAAAAAATATTGGATCTATATGAAAATTTTCCAGAATTAGCATTTTTGCCCTTCTATTAAACGTTACTGCGAATTAAAAAATCTAAAACCGAAAACCTTACTTATAATTGATAATTCTCCAAGTCATCCAACGCAACCAATCCAAATACAACTTCGTTAATTCAACCAATTGATCAAGGCATAATATCAAATTTTAAAGATTATTATCTGCGGTGAACATTCCAACAACTGACTGATAAAACTGATGGAGAAGAGAAACAATCCACTAAAGATTTTTGGAAAAACTACAATATCATGGATACTGTAAATAACATTAATCTTTTCTAGAGGTTTCTGGAATGAGGCAACCCAGAAAGGTTTAAAAGGAGTATGGAAGTATGTATGGCCAGAGCTGAGCGATGATGTTGACACACGACAATTATCAAGCTAGATATTGAGACAGGTTTGGATGATATAAATGCACAGGATATTGAAGAATTATTGTAAGTCACAACTAGTGAAAGTCTTTCCAACAATGATCTTAAAGAATTAATAGAATAAATGCTTGAAGATAAGGAGCATAAAGAACTAATAAAAAATATTGGATCTATATGAAAATTTTCCAGAATTAGCATTTTTGCCCTTCTATTAAACGTTACTGCGAATTAAAAAATCTAAAACCGAAAACCTTACTTATAATTGATAATTCTCCAAGATAATTCTCCAATCCAAATACAACTTCGTTAATTCAACCAATTGATCAAGGCAAATATCAAATTTTAAAGATTATTATCTGCGGTGAACATTCCAACAACTGACTGATAAAACTGATGGAGAAGAGAAACAATCCACTAAAGATTTTTGGAAAAACTACAATATCATGGATACTGTAAATAACATTAATCTTTTCTAGAGGTTTCTGGAATGAGGCAACCGAGAAAGGTTTAAAAGGAGTATGGAAGTATGTATGGCCAGAGCTGAGCGATGATGTTGACACACGACAATTATCAAGCTAGATATTGAGACGGGGTTGGATGATATAAATGCACAAGATATTGAAGAATTATTGCAAGTCACAACTAGTGAAAGTCTTTCCAACAACGATCTTAAAGAATTAATAGAATAAATGCTTGAAGATAAGGAGCATAAAGATAGAGATAATTTAAAAACGGTTGAAGATATTAGGTTCAAAATCGGGATAGTTGTTTTATAATCGGATAGTTTTTAAAGGTGACAAATCCGAATCTGGTACTAGTTTGAGCCTAGTTCCTAAAGAGCTTTTACTACCTACTTTGTGGGGAATTAACTCGCTCATATTTCTTTACCCTATAAAGCTGGGAATATTTTCACTTCAAAATAGAGAAGAGTCATAAATGCCATGTAAAAGGTACCCTTGGTCAATATCGATATTACCACCGCGCCCAATCCATCGATGTGGAAAACATTGATTCAAATGATTTCGCACTGCAACAGAAAAATATGGTGGCGCCCCATCTTGCATGAACCACATGTTTTGTCTTAAGTTTAGAGGTATATCGTCCAAAAAGTCTAATAAATCATTTTCCAAAAACTGCACGTATTGATCTCCATTCAGTCTTTGCGGAAACTCAAATGGGCCGATTAAAAAATTGTCGATAATGCCGCACCAAATGTTAATTGAAAATTCGTGCTGGAAATGCTGCTCTTTTGGTAGGTGTTGATTTTCCAGAGCATAATAACCAGTTCCAGTAAACAATATCTTTTTCAGGAAGAGGAGGGGGTCTTCGTTTTTTTTTATTAGTAGTAGATTTACTAAGGAAAAGAATATGGTTCTGAGTAATAGCCGATTAAATATTAGAGATATCGTAGTGATTGCTGGAATATTATTTGTATCAATCAATTTTTAAGAACAATTTAGATTTGTATCATGCGTCTTTCCGTTTTATTCTGAAAACTTTGATTTTTTTTTTGAAAAACATCATCGTGTCGCATTGCTAAAAAATGCTTTCTCTGGATATACTGAAAGGCCTGAGCAGGAGATCTGCATCTATGCTTAGGATCCAGAAATAGCTCAACAATTAAGTAAGGATCGTTTTGAAAATGAATCAAAGCTGAACAATCACGTTAACGCCGATCAAAAATCAAAGTCTCGTCACGTGAACTGCTTTGTTCTGTTACCGTGGTCTTATTGACTAAGGGTTCCTTCCAACTGGCCGAAGAATTAATAAAGAATATTATTTAAACCTTATATGTTATTTGCCTGAGCCCATTCGAACAAAAAACGTCCAAGCTTGTGGAAAAACAATTCGTGTTTTTTGCACCACGACATCACACAATATAATCAAACAAATATCACTCAACAAGCAGCATATTCACCAGACATGACACTATCTTTTTCTGGCACTTTTCCTGTTCCCTCGATAGAAAAAAACACTTCTGTATGCAATTATCATATTAAGATATCAATTTTAACTGAAAATAAGTTAAAATTTTTTATAATAGGTATTTCGGTTAATAATGTCGATTTTGCTAAGAGATGGCGTTACTAATACATTTATTAGTATACACTAATGACGTCTATGGTGTTTTGGAGAGTAAACATACGTCATCAAAAGTCAGTTCGTTATTAATTGTCACTGTGCAAAAAACATAGTTTTTCTTAGCTTTGAATATGTCGAATTATGTACCAGAAAAAGACTTTCCACGGGGAAGTTTAATAACCTCCTTTCATTTGAAGAAAACGGCTGACAGTTATCGATTACACTGGGGAAAAATTTGAAAAATAATTTCTGTTGAGTTCGATATTTAAGCTCTTTTATACGTAAATTGGCATGCTAATTCCAAAACTTTATTTAGTTTTTTTCTATCACATCAAGTTTTTTCTCTACAGTTGTTGCGCATCCGGCTAAGCTTGGCGAATCACAGACTATCAGAGAATCACTTACTATCGATCCAGAGAAAGTGAATTTAGGCAGTACTTCAGAAATAATGACGAATTTGTATATTGCCAGAACGTAGAAGAGTTAATGAAAGAATTGCCCATTTCTAACTATAACGCAACTGAATGGCAATTGTTTATAAATAGCTCAAAGCGTAGCTTGAAGTGTGTTCTCCTACATAATGGAAATTTATACGGCTCAGTCCCAATAGGTCATTCAGTTTCTTTACGTGAAGAATATGGCGACATAAAGAAAGTCATTGACTTGTTGCACTATAACATGCACCAATGGATCATCTGTGTTGACCTTAAAATGGTCTGTTTTCTTCTTGGCCAGCAACGCGGATATACCAAGTATCCATGTTTTTTGTGCATGTGGGACAGCAGAGCTCGTGAGACGCATTGGGTGCAATCGAACTGGCCCCCAAGATCTGACTAAGACCTGGTGATCCAAACATTTTAAATCAGCCACTTGTCGACAGAAAAAAACATTGTATTTCTGCCTTTGTATATAAAACTAGGTCTCATGAAGCAATTTGTTAAGGCTTTGTCAATTGAAGGAGACTGCTTTAAGTATATCATTTCGGCATTCCCTATCCTGTCATATGAAAAGATAAAGGCTGGTATGTTTGATGGTCCACAGATTCAGCAACTCGTTAAAGATGAAAATTTCACTGAAACAATGACCGAACTTGAAAGGAATGCTTGGTTGGCTTTTAAAAATATTGTTAAAGACTTTCTTGGAAATACACGAGCCCCGAATTACATCGAAATTGTTCAACAACTCTTGGAGAGCTTTAAAAAGCTTGGTTGCAACATGAGCATCAAACTGCATTTCTTACATAGTCATCTTGCTAACTTCCCAGAAAATCTTGATGCTGTTAGTGATGAACAGGGCGAGCGATTCCACCAAGATCTAAAGGTTATGGAAGCGCGGTATCAAGGTAAATGGGATGTCAGTATGATGGCTGACTAATGTTGGAGCATCAAGCGAGAATCTTCACAAACTGTACACTGCAGGAAAAGCAATAAGAAGAAATTTTTACCATAATATATTTTATTTCTTTTTTGTATAAACACAATTTAACTTTTAATAATATGTTAACCTCTGTATGAATAAAATATTCTAATCTATTTGGTTAGATCTCACCTTATTTCCTTTGGTATGGACACTTTTAAGGTAAAATGAGGGGTATGCTGTAGCTTAAGAACTTGACGTGATAGAGAAAAACTGTAAATATTTTTGAATTCAGAGATCAAAAATTAGTCAAAAACAAGTCACAGATCAAAGTCAACAAAATTGCTGTTCCCCAATGTTATTGGTCGAAGCATATGGTGAACATCCTCTAACTCAAAAAAACTTGTGAATGATGGTTTAAGAGCGGTGATTTTCATATAAAAAACAAGCTGCGTCCAGAACAGCCCATAAAGTTTTATATGCATTGAGAAAGATCTAGAAGGAAGGAAAATGGGTTCCGTATGAATTGAAGGAAAGAGACATTGAAAGACGAAAAACCACTTGTGAAATTTTGTTTGCCAGACAGAAAAAAAAGGTTTTTTGTATCGAGTTGAGGCAGGTGATGAAAACTGGATCTATTTTGATAACTAAAAGCGCAAAAAATCATGAGCAGACCCAAGTCAACCTTCAACGCCACAAACCGGGCATAATATACATGGAAAGAATACTTTGCTGTGTATTTGTTGGGATAGTAGGGGAGCTCCGTATTACGAACTGCTAAAACCTGGTGAAATGATTAGTGGCGATCGATACCAACAACAATTGATAAAACTGAACCGAACATTGGGGCAAAAATAACCAGAATACGCCCAAAGGCACGATAATGCAATTTTTCAACATGACTATGCTCGGCCTCATGTTGCAAAATGTGTAATAAACTATTTGGAAAACGTTAAATGGGACATCCTATCCTACCCACCTTATTCACCAGATTTAGCCCCTTCAGACTACCACTTATTTCGATCGATGCAGCACGGACTTTCAGAACAAGACGTATATTCTTACGAAGACGTGAACATTTGGCTTAATGAATGGATTGGTTTCAAAAAACTAAAAGTTCTTTTGGCGAGAAATTTATTCTTTGAGAGAAAAATGGGAAAACGTAGTAACTAACGATGGCTAATACTTTGATTATTAAGAGAATTAATTTTGTTATGGAAATAAATGCTCAAATTTTGAAACTGTTTTGAAACTGTTTCAAATTTTTGAAACAATTTCAAAACAATTTCAAATTTTGAAACTGTTTCAAATTAACTGAAACACCTATTAATGTTACAAAAATTGTAAGAATACCACTATATTTAGTTCAAATATACTTTCCAAAAACAATGTCGCTTTTATCAAACCAACTTTATCTCTCCGAAGTGAGGAAAGTCAACAGAAAGTCAGCCAATACGAATTAACCGATTTTTTAAAATCCATTCTCGACGTTACACATACCCCCTTAACGGTCTAGTGTCGACTTTCACCCCTGTACAGGGCCGCCGACAATTTAATTTAAAAAAAGTTTAAAAGTAATCCCTAATTCCTTCCACGCCACTGAACTAAGCCGTGCGCACACCTGGGCGAGGATGCGCGATTTCGTCTCAAAGAACTGACCTAACTCTAGTTGTCCTCATTAGACGGTTGGACGGGCGCGTACAAAGGGATGATGGCCGACTCTGGAGGGATGCAAACGTGCCGACTACGAAAACGCAGCCCCCCGAAAGACTATTTACGGGAAATCGGCGATCATTGGCGCGCACACTGAGCTATTGTTGATGATTTATTTGTCTGGTGGCCTACCATGGTTTAGTTACATTTTCGACAGCAATCTTCCAATATTGCCAGTTCTTTTATTACAGTTTTACATAACTAAATGTCGTTTTTGATACTGAAGAACATTTTATTTTATTTAAAAATTAATACAGTTTTAACGTACAAGATATTCTCCATCGTTATAGATAATCTTCGCCTATCTCTCTGACAAACTTTCTATTCCCCTTGTGCAAAATGAAGGTGACCTTGAAGGAAAATATTTTTCAATGCACTTTTGATAGATGTCGCAGTAAGGATGTTTTTCCATGAAGAAAATGTAACATTGATCTGAAATGATGGTTAATTGATAGTGCAGCATAGGGAGAATCTGGTGGGCGAGGAAGTACTTTCCAGTCTAAGTTTTTGATGTATTCTTGAGTGATTCTGGCACTATCATGTCTTGTATTGTCGTGCTGCACCTTTTCTATTAATTAATTTTCAACTTTTTGAGTCAAAGTCGTATTTAGTGTACCAAACTGGGCATAATAATATTCCGCATTTATGGTTGTATTAAGATTCAGAACCTCACTGTGAATCATTCATATAAATTTCCACCATACTATCAGTAGCATATGTTTAAGGTGAAGACCTAGTTTTGGAGTGGATAAAACTGGCTTTAACCATTGATTCTTATGTGGATTGCTGAATATAATTCATTTTTTATCATACTTACTTAGTCTTCACGTCTTCTACCCTACCAAGTGTAGAGGTTTGGGCTATGCATCAGCCCCTTTGGCGGAATTTTCTCCATTTCCCTCTATCTCTGGCCCTCACCATTGCTCCTTCCCAATTAATTCCCCGCCTCGCCAGGCATTCAGCGATCTACTTGTTCCAAGTTTTCCTCTCGATCTTCCTGTCTTCCACCCTCCATTCACACCTATGACCTACACTCTTTTCACTACCCGAACCATCACAATTGGTTTTTCTCAATCACCTCCAATATCCCTCTAATGCTCATCTCGGTATTTCTCAGTATCACCCCTCAATCCTTCGTTACACTCTCATCTTGAATACTTGTAATTTTGCTCTTTGCTGTTCAACACCCATGATTCACTACCGTATATCACTATGGACGTCATTTCCGAGCTATAAACTTTAACTTTGGTTTCCTTGGTGATTTTCCTTGTACAGAAAAAGGGTATAGACATTGAATAATAAACCCTAGTTGCACTATCTATTCTGTTTGTTAGATCGCATTCTCCATTCTGCTCCAAGGTAACCCCTAGATATTTAAATTTATCAATCTACTTCACATTTACGTTATTCGGTCTTATATGAAGATCCTCCAAACATTCTGAAACCACCATCACCTCTGTCTTATCCACATGTATTCTTAGACCATTTGTTGTGAATGCCTAGTTCCACGCATCCAAAGACTTCTGCAACTGTGCTTCTGTTTCCCACAGTAACACCAGATCATCCGCATAAATCACTTCCTTTATTTCACCCGTTGCAAGTTTATGCATACCTACTATAGCTCCTCGAGTATTTAGATCCACTTCCTTGGCTAATTCATCGATTAGGATGACAAACAACAGCAGGATCAAAATACCACCATGTCTAGCGCTCTTATTTGTTACAAATTAGCTTGAACTCATGTCATTTGTTCTGACATAATTTCTACAATTTAAGTACAGAGATTGAATTATCTCTATCAGGTGTTCATTCGTTACTTTATTACATAGAGCCTGCCATATTCGCATCCTGGGAACGATGCTGAATGCCTTATGAAAATCCACAGAACAGAAATAAAGGTCCCATAAAAGTGTCCCATAATTCACGCAAGATTTGAATTTGCCACCATTTGTGCGGTAAAGTGTCACTGACATAAAGTGACAGCTAACAGTTTAAAGTTAGTAAAAATGGAGCACTACATGAAAGACCACGCGTTCTCATTGTTGAACAGTATTTTAAAAATAATGAAATGTTGGCTGCTACAGTTCGCAAATTTCGTACAAAATATAGTCGAAATATTGACTTAACTTCATCAACTGTGAAGAGAGTTATTAAAAAATTCAGGGAAAATGGATCAATTGGGGACGCTAAACACACTGGTCATCTAATAACAAACCGTTCAAATGATAATATCGAGAATGTTGGTGGAAGTGCAGGAACATCGATTCGGCGTCGTGGACAATAACTGCAAATTTTAAGAAGCTCTCTATAGCCTATACTCACTAAAGATCTGCGTTTCCATGCTTGTAAAGTCCAACTGATACAAGAACTGCAGCCTAATGAGGGTGCACAGCGAAGAGTATTTGGTGAATGGATTATTTAACAAGTTAATGCTGATTTTTCTAGCAAAATCATTCCAAGCTCATTTTCACCTTGATGGCTTCGTTAATCGTCAAAATTGCCGAAAAACAAATGCATCCACAACGTGTCACTGTTTGGTGTGGATTTTGGGTTGAAGGTGTTACTGGGCCATACTTTTTCAGAAATGTGGCTAGTCAAGCAGTTACTGTTACTGTTGGTCGATATAGCGACATGATAACCGAGTTATTTCTGTCTAAATTGGATGTTATTGATGTGGGTTGAACAAAACTGTGCGACATGCCATACAACCCGTGAAACAATCCAATTACAGCATGAGACATTTCCTGGTTGTGTACTCTCTCGTTCCGGTGATTAGACTTGGCCCCCTAGATCATGTGCTTTAACCCTATTGGATTTCTTTCTGTCGGGTCATTTGAAGTCAAAGGTCTATGTCAACAAGACCACATCCAGAAGAGATTCAATGCTACATCAATGAAATTCAGTCACATTTATGCAAAATGACCACGGAAAATTTCGACAAAAGAGTATCGTTTCGACAAAAGATGTGCCAGCAAAGCCGTGGAAGTCATTTTCCCAATGTGCTATTCCATACATAACCCTATCCTATGTATAGTGCGGTTAAAGATATATCGTTGTCCAAATGGCTACAATAAACTGTTAATAATCCCTGTCGTGACGAAACCCGACAAATTTGCAAATAAAGTAAACAAAATAACAGGTAAAAAGATAAAATTAATTTTATAGCTGGTTTAGAAGTTTCGAAATATTTTAGTTTAGTTCGTATTCTTTTCTTCAACAGTGCAGTTCTATAATTTCGATTGTATTTTTATTATTCTAAATGTGCTAAAAATACGGGGTGCTAATTCTAAAAGAAAACATTTATCGTTCGATGCTAAGCAAATTGTTAAAAATATGTTTGTTTCTTTATTGAAAAGGAGGTTTAATGTAAATGCAGCAACGTCTGCAGAAACGTCTTCATTAACGAAAATGCCGTTGTCTACAGTTAAAGATATTGTGACGATGCAGTTAAAACAAAAAAGTTCGTAGTGATTCTGGTAAATGCAAAAGCAAATGTGTTTATGAAAGCGAGATTGAATTCGAAGCAAAATGTATGCTATGTTTGAAGAGCAAATTGTGCCTGCATTGCATTCATTGCAACAGCCACTAAGGAAAGATGAAACCAACATTCTTTGCAGCAGAACTAGCCTCCGGAGAATATTATCTCTAATGTGTTTTGCATATTGTATCATTAATAAAATACAAATATTAATGGAATCACAACGATTGCGATTCCATTACACAGATTAGAAAATCGTCCCATTATCTACCTTGATGAAACATGGTTCGATACACATGAGACTCCAGCAAAAAAATGGGTAGATACATCAAGAAAATGCCAAACCAAAGCCTCAGCAAACAAGAAATAAATAATTACAATTTTACATGCTGGTTCCGAGGATGGATGGGTTTCAGATTGTTTAAGTTTGTCCTCCAAAAATATTAAACATCCATCTTTGGACTACCATGCCGACACCACAGGAGAATTTTTAGAAGATTGGTTTATAAATAGCCTTTAGCTAATGTGCCTAAGGAAAGCGTAATTTTAATGGACAATGCTAGTTCTCATAACCGCCAAAAAAATAAGGTTCCTGTTGGAAATAAAAGTATATTAGAAATTCAGAATTATATGTTAAAACGATATATACTTCGAAAATTCATATAAAAAATGTGATCTAGAAATAGACAGAGAAGACATTTAATATTAAAAGAGAATATGGATGTGATACCATTGCTGCCGATATAGGACATACGGTTTTACGCCTTCCTCCGTATTACTGCATTTTTAATCTAGTTGAGCACATGTGGCATCAAGCAAAATCCAATGTTACAGCAAGAAACATTTATCCGAAGTTATAATTTGTATTGTACTAATAAATTGAAAATACATAAAACAATAAACAATGTTTTAGTCATGCATAGTAATAATAATAATAATAATAATAATAATATTAATAATAATAATAACCTGAACAGTGGAAACCTGATTAGAGCGATCAATGGATGGGCAGTGCCAACTCTGACCTATTCCTTTGGTATTGTTAAATGGTCAGAAACAGACCTTGATGGACTGGATAGATTAACACGTCGAACATTGACAAAATTCCGATGTCTGCATCCAAATTCATCTATGAAGCGACTGTAAATTCCAAGAAAGTTGGGAGGCAGAGGCCTCGTGAACATTAAGAACCTTTGTCTGAACCAGGAGAGTAAGATGAGAGAACGCTTCATTAATTCAAGCAGCACGCTAATGAAGTTGGTTGCTAAGGAGGACCGGGGTTTCACCCCATTGAACCTAGATAAATTGAATCGTGTTGATGGTAGAACAACACTTACGGATTGTATCCGTGAATGGAAACAACAAACACTGCATGGACGGTATCCAAAGTCACTCGAGGATGATACCATTGATGGACCATTGTCTCTAAAATGGCTGACCGATGGGCTGTTGTACCCAGAAACAGAAGGTTTTGCGACATCTATTCAAGATAAGGTAGTAAGAACACGGAACTATGAAAAACATATACTACACATGGATGTTGTCGACCGATGTAGGAAGTGCGGTATAGTGGGGGAAACGATTGAACACCTTATCGGTGGGTGTGCAGTTCTAGCCCCTAATGCTTATTTAGGCAGACATAATCAGCTGGCGAAAATTATACATCAGCAAATTGCATTAAAGTATTCGCTATTAGATAACGCACCTGCTCCATATTATAAGTACTCACCTTCTCCCGTATTGAAATCATCTGATTCAATCCTATACTGGGACAGACCAATCACAGCAGATCGAACGGTCGATTATAATAGACCAGACATTGTTCTAATTAGTAAAAAGGAGAAAAGGGCTTTTATAATTGACATCGGGGTGCCACTCTCTCATAATATCAGGAAAACCGAGTTGGAGAAAACCACTAAGTATGAAAACCTTGCGTACGATTTGAAAAACCAGTGGAAACTGCATAAGGTAGAGATAGTGCCTTTCGTTATATCCGCCGAAGGCCTAATAAGTAAGAATTTTTCAAAAAATTTGAAGAACCTTGGTATCTCAAAATCGATTGCCATAGTGGGACAACGTGCAGTACTCTTGCAGACATGCCACATTGTTCGTAAAATTTTATGCTAAGTGAGAGGAGTTGAATTGCTTTCTCATTTTGGCATTGTAAAATAGACCAGCTTAGGCTGAGATGCTGAGTTCAGTACGAGGATAATAATAATAATAATAATTTCCGGATGTCTCCGGATACCTAGCGCCCTCCGGTAGTAAATAGCTTTCCAATGGTAAATCGCAGTTCTGACTAGGGTAACCGTTTTTCCCTTGAACCCAAAAAAAATTGTTTATTGAGACTGAAACAGATAATGGTATTATACAAGACAGTAGTGTTTTGTGGACAAGAACCCTTCGGTCACTAGGACCGAAAGCACTCCACGTATCAGATGGACACGCGAAATGAATATTGATGTAATGCGTGCCTATTACTATGTAAACGAGTGCGGAGATAACCCGCTACCTGGATGGAGGCATGCACTCCACCAAGAATATAAAAAGAGGTTCCCTGAAACTCAGCTGTCGGAGCAAAACTTAGCCGACCGTAAAAATGTAATTCTAAGGAAAAACTATCTAACCGAACCGGAATTAATGAACATCAAGAGAGAAATAGGTAATGAACTACATCAAAACATTACATATCAACAACATCAAGAAGATACTATAGACGATCTTAACTCGAATACAGAGGAGAAACAAGTAGAACAAACTCGACATGTATCACCAGAAGCATCATCGTCTGAAAATGAAGAATCAATCTCCCAACGTAACTTTTCTAATATACGAGAGAGGTTTTACAGCAATTTGGCCAGTTTTACTGGCTCAAACCCATTGAATAGACCAAAAATTCCAGTACTGCGTAATATTGCAAAATCACGTATTACTCTAATGCAGATTAATATAGTTTTGGAATCACATCTATATGGGATGATAAATTTAAGCGATATACATCTTGCATTATATTGTGCAGCAGTGACTGTCATTGAAATTTCAGGTCAAAAGACTTACACCCATAATGCGGCTGGCCGTAGTATCCAGAAAAATACACCTGTCTGGAAAACGCGCCTTGAAAACAATATCAATGAGTTCCGGAAGAAAGTTGACATTATCTCAGAGTATCTTTCTGGTAATCAGTCAAATAAAGTAGCCAGAAAAGCAAAAATAATTGCCAATAAATCTGGCATTGACTTCGATGATTCAAACCTGACAGAAAAATTGTTGGATCTAAAAGATCGGTTTAGGCAAAAGCTAAATCGAAAGGAGCCAGGCTAGCAAGATATAATGAACTAAAAAAGCGAAAACATCAAAATTCAGTATTTGCAAATAGCCAAAAGAAATTTTATAGAGAACTCGAAGCAGAAGGTAACAGCAAGTCAGAACTTAAGAATATCGATGTGTCTTCCTTTGCGGAATATTGAAGTTCGGCTTGGAAAAAATCAGACGGCTACGAAAAATTGGCTCCTTGGGTTAAAACCATTCAAGAACAGACAAATGCTCTCCCAGATATGGAGTCTAACGATTTCACAGAGATTGACATTTGCACTGCTGTCAGGAAGACTCACAACTGGAAGGCGCCTGGAACAGATGGATTGCATAACTTCTGGATTAAAAGCTTTACAGCCGCCTATCCTGTACTTGCAAATGCACTTAAAGAGGTTTTAATAAATCCAGACACTTTCCCCGACTTCCTAATGGAGGGCAATACATACCTACTGTTCAAAAAAGGGGACGTTAAGCAACCCAATAACTACAGACCAATCACATGTCTGTCAGTGTTATATAAACTGGTCACAGCCCTACTCAATGAAAAAATCTACCAACATTGTGATAAAAACAACATTTTTGAAGAAGAACAGAAATGATGTATAAGAGCAAGTATGGGCTGCAAGGAACAATTGACGATCGATGCTGTAGTTCTTGAGCAAGCGCGAAAAAGAAAACGCAACTTAAATATCTGCTATATAGACTACAAGAAAGCATTCGATAGTGTCCCTCACGATTGGCTGGTTGAGGTTCTGAATTTCTATAAAATTAGCCCCCAGATTATTAATTCTTTAAAGTGCCTGATGGGGAAGTGGAAAACGAATCTTTTTGTCGGCCAACAATGCATTGCTGCTACAAATATCGAGAGGGGAATTTTTCAGGGAGATTCCCTTTCTCCAATTTGGTTCTGTCTAGCATTGAACCCTTTATCCACACTACTCAACAACAGCAATATTGGATATAAACTTAACATGAGGAATCCAAGAAAGATATCTCATCTACTATATATGGATGACCTTAAATTATATGGAGAAACTAGAGAAAAATTAAATTCATTGATAAAAACGGTTGAAACATTCAGTAGGGATATCAGAATGTCATTCGGACTGGACAAATGCTCTACCATTAGTATACAGAAGGAAAAGGTTCAGAGTCAACATTCAACACTTTGTAACATACAACAACTAGCACCAGAAGAATCCTACAAATATTTAGGAATACCCCAAAAGCATAAACTTGATCATAACCAGTTAAAGAAGGACTTTTCCACTCTATACCAAAAGAGACTTACAAAACTTTGAAACACCAAACTGAACGGAGGAAACCTCATTAGAGCGATCAACGGTTGGGCGGTGCCAACTCTGACATATTCTTTTGGCATAGTTAAATGGTCAGAAACTGACCTTGATGAACTTGATAGGTTGACGCGTCGAACATTGACAAAGTTCCGATGCCTGCATCCAAACACATCTACGAAAAGACTATACATCCCAAGAAAGTTGGGGGGTAGAGGCCTTGTAAACGTAAAAAATCTCTGTCTCAATCAAGAAAATAGAATGAGAAAACACTTCATTGATTCAAACAGTACGTTAATGAAATTGGTTGCAAATGAGGATCGGGGTTTCACCCCACTGAACCTAAATAAACAAAATCGTATTGATAGCAGAACAACACTCACGGACTGCGTTCGAGAATTGAAAGAACAAACATTGCGCGGAAGGTTTCCTAAGTCACTCGAAGATGACACCATTGACGAACAATTGTCTCTGAAGTGGCTGACCGATGGGCTCTTATACCCAGAAACAGAAGGTTTTGCGATATCTATTCAAGATAGGGCAAGAACAAAAAACTATGAAAAACACATACTGCATTTGGACGTAGTCGATAAGTGCAGGAAATGTGGTACTTTGGGGGAAACAATTGAGCACCTTATTGGCGGTTGCCCGACCCTTGCTCCTAATGCTTATTTAGGACGGCATAATCAGCTGGCAAAAATTATACATCAACAAATTGCAAAAAAAACTCGCTATTAGAAAGCGCACCTCCTCCATATTATAAGTATTCGCCTTCTCCTGTACTTGAATCATCCGATACCATTCTTTACTGGGACAGACCAATCACTACTGATTATAACAGGCCGGATATTGTTTTAATCAACAAAAAGGACAAGAGGGCTTTTATAATTGACATCGCAGTGCCACTATCTCACAACATTAGAAAAACTGAGATCGAAAAATCCACAAAGTATGAAAATCTGGCATACGACTTGAAGAACCAGTGGAAACTGAGTAAGGTAGATGTAGTGCCCTTCGTTATATCCGCCGAAGGCCTGATAAGTAAGAGATTTTCAAAGAACTTCGAGAGCCTCGGTATCCCGAGATCGATTGCCATAGTGGGACAGCGTGCCGTGCTCTTGCAGACGTATCACATTGTTCGTAAGATATTATGCTAGGGTGAGAGGAGCTGAATTGCTTTTTCATCTTGACATTGGAATATCGGCCAGCATGAGCTGAGATTCTACAGTAAGGATGAGCAGAATAATAATAATAATAATTTCCGGATGTCTCCGGATACCTAGCGCCCTCCGGTAGTAAATAGCTTTCCAATGGTAAATCGCAGTTCTGACTAGGGTAACCGTTTTTCCCTTGAACCAAAAAAAAAATTGTTTATTGAGACTGAAACAGATAATGGTATTATACAAGGCAGTAGCGTTTTGCGGACAAGAACCCTTCGGAACCGTCGGCAGAATTTGTCCGGGGTTGGTGAATCTGGAGTGAGTGAGTTCTCAACTCTATGGCACCACAAGAATGGCAACGAAAAGATACCCGAGCAACAATTTGAAAACCAAAGCCTCGCACTCCCGAACACTTCATCACAAGACCCGTGCAGAGTGTAGATTAATAATGAAATAGAAGACGGAAATATCCCGGTACTTGCTGGCTCGCTCCCCATATGGCGGGCTGACCCTAGGAGAGAACGCACGTATCAGATGGACACGCGAAATGAATATTGAGGTAATGCGTGCCTATTATTACGTGAATCAGTGCGGATTAAGCCGCTTCCTAAATGGAGAAATGCACTCCACCAAGAATATAAGAAGAGGTTCCCTAAAACTCGGCTGCAAAACTTAACTCGGAGCAAGACTTAGTGAAAAAAAATGAAATATTAAAAATGAAAAATGAAAATGAATTACAACAGAACGTTACATATCAGCAACATGAAGAAGATAACATAGGCGTCCTTACCTTAACCACAGAGGCGCAGCTAATAGAACAAACTCCTAATTTTCCACCAGAGGACTCATCGTCTAGCAATGAGGAAGTGACCTTACAACAGAACTTGTCTACTCTACGGGAGAAGTTTTACAGTAAGTTGATCCATTTCATTGGGTCAAATCCACTGAATAGACCACAAAATTCCAATAATGCGCAGTATTGCAAGAGCTCGTGTTCTAGTGTAGTATTTACTTTAGTGCAGATCAATAAATTTCTGGAATTACATCTGGCTGGGATACTAGATCGGTGCGATATACATCTTACGTTGTACTGTGCAACAGTGACTGCGATAGAAATTTCAGGCCAAAAAACATACACCCCCAGCGCGAGCAGGCATAATTTCCAGAAAAACACGCCTTGAAAACAATATCGATGATTTCCGGAGGAAAATCGACATCATCTCAGAATACCTTTCTGGTAATCGATCAAGTGAAGTAACGAAAAAAACAAAAATAATTGCCAATAAATCTGGCATTGGCTTCGACGATCCAAACTTTTCCGAAAAAATATTGGATCTTAAAAATCGGTTTAGACAGAAAGCTAAATCTAAAGGGGCTAGGCTAGCAAGATAAAATAAGCTACAAAAACGAAAGAACAAAAATTCAGTATTCATAAATAGCTAAAAGAAATTTTATAGAGGGCTCGAACAAGGCAGTAGCAGATCAGAACTTAAGAATATGGACATGTCCTCCTTTATAGAATATTGGCAATCGGTTTGGAAAAGATCAGATGACTGAAAAATCGGCACATTGGATTGAACAATTGAACAGCACACAACTGCTCTCCCAGAAATTGAGTTTAACGATTTCACGGTGAATAACATTTGCACCGTTGTCAAGAAAACTCATAACTGGAAAGTTATGATACTTTTTTAATGACATTTTTTTAATGAAAGGCAATACATATCTTCTGTACAAAAAGGGTGATGCTAAACAACCCAATAATTACAGCCTAATCACCTGTCTGTCAGTATTGTATACATTGTTGACAGCCCTAATCAATGAAAAAAATTACCAACATTGTGATAAAAATAATATTTTTGAAGATGAGTAGAAAGGATGTATAAGAGCAAGTATGGGATGCAAGGAACAACTAACGATCAAAAAGAGGAATTTTTCTCTCCCTTTCTCTTTCTCATTTTGGTTCTGTTTAGCCCTAAACTCCATGTCCACATTACTGAACAACAGTAATATAGGATATAAACTAAATATGAGGAATCCACGAAAGCTCTTGCAGCGACTATATATCGATGACCTTAAACTCCATGGAGAAACTAGAGAAAAACTCCTTAATAAAAATGATCGAAGAATTTAGTAGGGATATCAAAATGTCATTCGGACTTGACAAATACTCAGAATGGAATAGTCAACAATCAGCATTCAACTGGCACCAGAAGAATCCTATAAATATTTAGGTATACCTCAAAACGAGAAATTTAACCATAACCAATTAAAGAACGACTTTTCTACTATGTATCAAAAGAGGCTTACAAAACTTTTAAATACCAAACTGAACCGTGGAAACCTGATTAGAGCGATCAATGGATGGGCAGTGCCAACTCTGACCTATTCTTTTGGTATTGTTAAATGGTCAGAAATAGACCTTGATGGACTGGATAGATTAACACGTCGAACATTGACAAAATTCCGATGATTGCATCCAAATTCATCTATAAAGCGACTATACATTCCGAGAAAGTTGGGAGCCAGAGGCCTCGTGGCCTTTCGTTATATCCGCCGAAGGCCTAATAAATAAGACCTTTTCAAAAAACTTGAAGAACCTTGGTATCTCAAAATCGATGGCCATAGTAGGACAGCGTACAGTACTCTTACAGACATGCTACATTGTTCGTAAAATCTTATGCTAAGTGAGAGGAGCTGAACTGCTTTCTCATTATGACATCATAATATCGACCAGTCTAGGCCGAAATGCTAAATTCAAAACGAAAATAATAATTTAACAATATTTTATTTTTTCCAAAATTATTCAGAATTAACCACTTCAACTCTGGTGCCTTTGAAGAAACTAGGGATATTTATATTGAAATTTATTGGGGCAATTAACATTTTGCCGAAAGGCAACGAAATATCTTGAACCGGACTATACATTATGTTTCAATTAAAAACAATACAATTAAAAAAAACCGTTTTCTATTTAATTCAAATCTTGCGTAAATTTTGGAACACCCTTTATTACGTATTTTTTCTTTCCAAGGTCTTTATCATAAGTTTGAGCTCCTGTCTACTGTAAATCCATAGTGACTATCATCAATTTTATTTTTCAACTCTTCTCTTAATCTTTCGTTCGTTCTAGTTCACTTTCTATTCGTTCACTTTTTATCTCTAGTAACAATTTGTTGGAGAAATGAAGATGGTTTCACGCTGAAATTTGTTATCAACTGAAAGTTGATATGGCACTCCCCTTCCTTTTCAATAACAATACAAAACAATACAAAACAAATACAATACAATACAAAAAATAAAAACAATACAATACAAAACAATCGACCAAAAACAAATTTTTTGGTCGATTTTTTTATCCATTGTAAAAATCGCAAAACTCACTTGCGATAGACTGACAAAATCGAGCACCGTAAACAAACTAAATAACAGATGACGTTCAAACTCCGCGTCAGTATCGAGGACAGTTAGCGATAACTTAGTGATAACTTTAGGACCAACTTAGCGATCAAACAAATTTTGACAATCCCTTTAAGCGAGCTTTTCAAATGATCAATTCCCGATACTTTTTTGATGGAATTTATATATATATATATATATATATATATATATATATATATATATATATATATATATATATATATATATATATATATATATATATATATACCAGGTGTCCCATTAAGGATGGATCCCGGGCGTATCTTGAAAACTATTTATCCCACAGCTTTGGGGAAAAAAAAATTGTACTAAAAATGATCATGAGAAATTTACCAAAAATATTTTTAAGCTTCTAAAACGACCGCAAGAGGGCGTGACGAGCTAAACATTTTTAAAAATCTTTTTTTTTGTGTATTTTCAAGTGTTAACCGAGTAAGAAAAATTCTCAGTTATAATTAGCAAACTGTCTCCTACAACTTTGTTTTATGATATTTTGTCGTAATTTCACGAATAGAGGGATGGGGGGGGGGGGGGGGGGGGGGAGTTTTACCTATTGAGATAAAATGTCGTCTAATGTCCGTTTGCCTTAACCGATTTTCCTCAATTTGGATTCATTTAAAAGGCAATTGCTGAGACAATCAGATAATCTGGGAGATAAATTATTTAGTTTATAAATGAAACCGCGAGGTGGCGTTACATTCAACAATAGTTTTTTTGAAGTTTTGTTCAGTTTTTTCAAATGGAATGGTACAGCTTTTACTACATGGCAAGAAAGGTAATTTAAAGAGGAATCGTCCAGTGAAAACCCGAAATCGATATCTCTGACATGTCAAGAGATATTTCGATTTTTCTAAAAAAAATCAGTTAGTTTTAATTTTTACCGTAATATTAAGTTAAAAATTGGTCTTAATATTTAGGTCGCAATCGCAACCGCAACAATTTTATTTAAAAAATAAAATTATCTATTCAGTATCAATCATCATAAATGTTCTAATCCTGACCTTGATAATATTTTCTAATTTAATTACATAAGCGGAAAAAATGCCTTTCCCCAATTGTTGCATTTTCTCTTTTGTGATGTTTAAATACTACTTGACAGAATATTGAAATCAGTCATTAATAAATATATCTACTCTTTCTTTTAAACTAAATGAATGGATGAATGAAATTATGCGTCTTCGGGTTTCCAAATAAACGCATGCTTTCCTTAGGTACATTACGCAAAGAGTGTAAGAAGGGAACCATGGAAACAAACAAAAACAGTCAAATTAACTTGTCAGTTTTGAAATGCATTACATTTTCAACATTGCATTTATTGATTATTAATAATTATTATAATAATATCTAACAATGCCTTTTACGAATAACGAGGCCTATGACATGTTGGCGGTGTATTTCCAATGTTTTGAAAATGCATGTATTGCAGAGCGGCAATATGCAAGTCAGTATCCCGAAAGAAGGCATTATTCGAAGAAGGTGTTTACACGTCTAGCAAGACGCTTACGAGAAACAGGAATTGTGCATCCAGATCCAGTCCGCACCAGGTTACGTTCGATTCGTAATGGAGATAATGTCGTAAATATTCTGGCTTATGTTGAAACCAACCCCCATTTAAGTATCAGACAAATATCTGAAGAATTAGGTGTTAGCAAGACATCCGTTCATCAAATCTTAAGAGATAACAAGCTGCACCCCTATCATGTTGTCTTACACCAAGCCCTTTTGGATAAAGATTTCGACAGACGGTTAGACTATTATCACTGGTTAAAAAATATGTGTAGTGGAAATAAACAATTCTTAAAATGCATACTATGGACTGATGAAGCTACTTTTAGCAGTGATGGAGGCGTTAACTTACATAATATGCACTACTGGGCAGTTACCAATCCACACTGGATGTTAGAAATCAACCACCAAAATAGATGGAGTGTGGACGTATGATGTGATGTTTTGGGAGACAATATTATTTCTCTATATATTGTCCATTATAATAAAGTCCCTTTATTTTTAATGGACATTTGAATAGTAAAACATATTTAAATTTTTTACAAAATGGACTGCCAGAACTCATGGAAGATGTTTCGTTGGAAACAAGAAGACAAATGTGGTACCAGCATGATGGATGCCCTGTCCACTTCTCGCAGGTGGTTCGAAACTTCTTGAATGCTTCGTTTCCAAATCGTTGGATAGGACGGGGTAGTTTATTTTCGTGGCCGGCGCGTTCACCGGATTTGACAGTCCTCGATTTTTACTTGTGGGGAAGACTAAAAGACCTTGTTTTTCAAAATCGTCCTACCACATGAGAAAACATGATTGAAAGAATTCAAAATTCAATAACCAGCATTTCAAGAGCGGAAATTGAAGCTGCCGTTTTTAGTACTCGTCGAAAAATAAATCTTTGCATTTCTAAAGATGGAAGGCATTTTGAACATTTAGAAAGGCGTTAAAGTTCAGATTCAAATTAATATGGCACGAAGAATTTGGACCAGTCCTAAGCCTGGGTAAAGTGTGAAGGAAGGCAAACATTAGGTTAATATTTTTTTAACTTAATGCAGGTAGTAGTGAAATAATAACTGATTTTTTCAGAAAAATCGAAATATCTCTTGACATGTCAAAGATATCGATTTCGGGTTTTCACTGAATGATTCCTCTTTAAATAACCTTTCTAGCCATGTAATAAAAGCTGTACCATTCCATTTGAAAAAACTGAACAAAACTTCAAAACACTATTGTTGAATGTAACGCCACCTCGCGGTTTCATTTATAAACTAAATAATTTATCTCCCAGATTATCTGATTGTCTCAGCAATTGCCTTTTAAATGAATCCAAATTGAGGAAAATCGGTTAAGGCGAACGGACATTAGACGACTTTTTATCTAAATAGGTAAAACTCCCCTCCCACTTCTTTATTCGCGAAGTTACGACAAAATGTAAAATGTAAAAATAAAACAAAGTTGTAGGAGACAGTTTGCTAATTATAGCTGAAAATTTTTCTTACTCGGTTAACATTTGAAAATACACAAAAATATATACAAACATATAATTTTAAAAAATCCACAAGTAAATAATTATCAATTTTAATGTTCATATATATCGTGAGCAACCTACTGTTAACACCTTTAGTACGACAAACAAAGCCGATAACATCTTCACTACCAGCATGGCGAGTCAGAATAGATCTTTTGTTCGTATTTTCGATGTGTGTCTATGAAATGTGATGTGTTGTCCCACGGTACCAGATACCCATCTTGAAGTGCCTTCGCACATGAACTTGAGACTTAATTCGGTTGACATTTCCACGAAGATACCTTTGTCTTGTACCACCGCTTTACCTTTATGAAACTTTTCAATGGTTTTAGGACTTCAAGTGAGTTAAATCCTCGATGCAGCATTTTATTGTAGTTAAGGATGCCCTTTTTAAGATATATTTTTTCACCTAACGATTGATTAATACATGCTATAACATGCATGCCAAATAAAATTGTAATAGCATACGTAATTAGTTACATAACTGTATAATATAAATATGTATAAAAAAGGAAAAACATAATATTAAACTTAATTTTAAAAAAATACGATAATATCATAATATTTAACAAAAACTTAGAAAAAAGAACATGGAAATGTAACTATGTTTGACAAAAAAACTTAAAAAGGCAGAAGGGATCTTATGAGTGAAGAAAATAAATATTTAGTTCTTCAAGCTATAATTAAAAATCGGCATATTTCATGCCGGCGGAAACGAGGTAGGCGTTAAAAAATACACAGCGAACAGAATAATGAAGAAATATCAATTTCATCCGTATGTCACAGACTTTCGTTTATTCCCTGATCCATGCGCAGGACTTTCTGTCTCGTCTTGTAATGCCAAGCATATATCTTTCCATTCCCCTCTGTGCTACCCGAGGTTTTTAAACTGATTGCGATGTGAGGGTCCAGGTTTGACTTTCGTATGTCATAACGGGTAGAACGCACTGTTCGAAGACTATTCTTTGCAGGCAAAGTGGGAGTCTGCTTTTAAATACAATGTTGAGCCTGCCAAATGCCTACCAGCCACATTTAACACGCCGTTCCATCTCTCGGGCGGTATTCCCCTCCATTGAAAGCCTGTGCCCAAGATATATAAAGCTGCCCACAATCTCCATATCCCTTCCCAAAACTGAAATTCTTCTGTCCTGAGCGAAGTTATTGAACATAACCTGACTCTTTTTCAGGTTTATTTTCAAGGCAAATGGTTCCCCAGCACTTTGCAGTTTTTGTATGCGTCTTTGCAGCTCCTCTGGGTCTTATGAAAGGAGAAGGATATCATCTGCAAATCTAAGATGGTTTAAGTTTGCACCATTGATCTTTACACCACCCTGTTCCCAATCCAGTTTACGGAATACTTCTTCAAGGCCAGCCGAGAAAAGAATTGGCGATATTGCGTCACCCTGCCGTATACTTCATTGTACATTATTTTCCACTTCAAGATCATTAAGGTGAATTGTGGCTGTAGCTCCATCATATATCGATCTTAATAAGTTTACATATGCTTTATCTATCCTTTGGCTAAGCATTGCATCCATTATTGCATGCTTTGGATATGGAGTCAAATGCTTTTTCGTAGTCGATAAAAGCCAGGCACAGTGGCACGGTGTATTCGTTGTGCCTTTCTATAACCCGCTGTACAATCTGGATGTGATCCATTGTACTGAATCCACTTCTGAATCCTGCTTGTTCTCTTGGTAGTGCGTCATTCAGTTTTTTTAATATTCTTTTAGAAATTATCTTAGTGAAAACTTTGTACATTACTGATGGGAGGCTTATTGGACGGTAGTTCTTTAAATCTTCCTGTGCTCCCATTTTATGTAAAAGGATATATATATATATATATATATATATATATATATATATATATATATATATATATATATATATATATATATATATATATATATGCCAGATGATTGCGCAAACTCACAGATTGTTTCACAGCGACCCCTATCGGAAGTTCAGACACACTAAAAAATCACCCTTTATTTCTTACTTCTTCGATTGACTAACGCCCTTCTTGTAATATTTTGTCATTTAAAATTAAATAAAAATTTAAGTATATACAATCAACAATATTGATAGGAGTATAGTTCTAACATAAATATTTCATTAATTATATTATATCCTGGGATTAAAGCTAATGATTTATAAAGCTATCCTTTATAATTCTTCATTTTAAGATAAAAGCGGATGCTGTATTAATATTGTTATTGCAAAAAGTAATTCACAAAAATCATTTAGATATCCTGAAAGGTTAAATTTGCAGTGGAAACATCTACGTATTAAAAATATCGTATTAGGAATTTTTCTGTAAAAGTACTTAAAAATTCGACTATTGCTGCTTTAAGAACCAACACGTGTTGGTACGAATATAATTGATTTATTAAAGTGCTATGATATTTTTCATTACACCCGGACCTTCCGTTTCAAATCAGAATAGTTTATCACCCTATTATGGTTTCGTACAGAGTCTTCAGTTATCCTTACCTTATATATAAGGTCGTATCATCGAACAGTTTTTGATTAGTTCCAAGCTGGCCAACAAGAGAGTAAAGACTTGAAAATGACCACCAGAGTGAGACCAGTCGCCACGAATATGGATATTCATTAAACGAACAAATTGTTACCTGGAAGAATATTTCTAACATTTACTTGATATATATGATATTATTCATGTATGTATGTGTATTATGTGTATTATTCACGTATTCACTAATTCATTCATTAATGTATATTATTCACGTATGGGCCCTGGTGGACCACGCGAAGGACAATTAGAGGCGTTTGTTGTTGTTAGCCTTCCTTTGAGCCCATACTATTTTCATTCTTTCGCTATGAGCTTTTTTCCTTTCGTCAGACCAAATTGTTCCAGTCTTCCTACATTTTTCTCTCTGGCCAACCTTCCAAACGTTAACCTTGTGTCTGAAACAGCCTCTACCCTGAATTTCACTTTATGTAATATTTGCTGATCTTAGATCCTCTTTAATTGCAGCAATCCATTTAATTATTTCTACTTTAGCTCTACTCCTATTTTCATAAAATTCAACTATTTGTCTAGTTAGCCTACTCGGATTCATCCGTTTGATGTGTCCGTAAAACTTAAGTCTTCTTTTTCTCATATCGCTATGTATATCTGTGTATTGTTTGATTTCTTGCTTTTCTCGAAGTCCGTATGTTGTGCTATTTATTTGTTTGGGGCCTAGGATTTTTCTTACGATTTTTCTTTCCTTCTTTTCAATGTCCTCGATGTCCCTCTTTCTATTCAAAATGAGCGTTTCTGCAGCATATAGACATTCTGGCTTAATAACCGTGTTGTAATGTCTCAGTTTTTTGTTTTTAGATAGGCATTTTTTGTTGTAAATATTTTGTGTAAGTCTCAATGCCGTTTCCATTTTTTGACATCTATCCTTATTGGCCGCTTTTTCCAACCCATTTTCCATGATTATTTCACCCAAATATTTGAATTGAGAGACTCGTCTGATGTTACCATATTTTGTTTTTAGAAATGGTGTTCTTAGTCTGTTGCAGGTCATGTATTGTGTCTTTTCAAAGGAAATTTGGAGTCCTACCTTTTCTGCTGTTTCTTTTAGGATTTCTATCTGTTTCTGTGCCTTTAATACATCTTGAACTAAAATTGCTAGATCATCAGCAAATGTCAGACAATCAATTTTGATGTTGGTTCTCCCCAGTTTAATGGGCTGGTCAATATTCAGTGCCGACTTTTTTTCACGCCACTCCTGTATTACTTTTTCTAGAACACAGTTAAATAAGAGTGGCGAGAGTCCATCCCCTTGTCTCACTCCAGATTTAATTTCGAAGGGCTCTGAGATGTCACCCATGAATTTAACTTTTGACCTCGTGTTAGTTAACGTTGCTTTAATAATTGCCAGCGTTTTCAGATCTAGTCCTTGTTCTTTCAAGATTCGGAATAAAGATTCGCGGTCAATAGAATCATATCCTTTTTTGAAATCCACAAATGTACAGACGAGATTTTTATTGTACAGTTTTTGATGTCTTAGAATCAACTTTAGATTCAGGATCTGTTCAGGGCAGGATCTGCCCTGTCGAAAACCTGCTTGATATTCACCAATGTTAGGTTCTAACTGTCCCTGTGCTCTGTCCAGTAGACATTGAGATAGAATCTTGTAACAAACTGGAAGAAGAGATATCCCTCTATAGTTGTTTACATCCGTTCTATCTCTTTTCTTGTGTAGTGGATGGATTAGAGCATCTTTCCATTCTTCCGGAATTCGTTCGGTTCGCCAAACTTCTTGTAGAATTTTGGTTATTTCCTTGATTGTACCTGGACCAGCGGATTTCAAAAGTTCAGTAGTGATTCCATCTGCACCAGAAGCTTTGTCATTTTTAAGCCGCTTGATTTGCCTAATTATTTCATCTTCATTCGGTGGTAATGAATCTGGGTTTGTTTGTTTAGGGTTTAGTGTTAGTAATTTGTTTAAGGGCTCAGGACAGTTTAGTATTTGTTCAAAATATTTCGCAAGTTCCTTGCAATTGTCTTGGTTACTTAGAGCTAATTGTCCGTTTTCCTTTTGAAAGCATAGGCTCTGCGGTTGATAGCCTGTTAATTTAGTTTTAAATGTTTTGTAAAAGTTTCGCTTGTTATTTTTTTGGAAATCTTTTTCTATTTCATTATGTTGATTGCTTTCATATTTTCTTTTAATTTGTCTAATTAGATTCGATGTTTCTTTTCTTACTTCCAAAAAGATGTTATAGTTTATTGCTGTTTTTTGACTGTTCCAATCTTTGAATGCTTTACTTCGGCTTAATACTGCTTGCTCGCAAACTTCATCCCACCACGGATGTTTTCTACGTTTTTGTAAATGGACCAACTTTAAGGCTGTTTTAATAATTTTTTGTTTTAATTCTTGCCAGTTCGTTGGGTCAAACTTTGGGTTTTATTTTCGTTGGGTCAAACTTTGGTATTAGCAGCCCCTTTTGAATAAGTTTTCGAGGTTTTAAGCTAAGTTTGATTCTAGTCAAGTAGTGATCCGTGTCTATATTTGCTCCTTTCCTGACTTGAACATTCAAAATCTCTTTAAAATTGGGGTACGAAATGGCAACATGGTCAATTTGAAATTCACCCATGTACGTGTTTGGGCACCTCCAGGTCTTTTGTTTTGATATTTTCTTCTTAAAATGGGTTGACATTATTTTTAGATTAAACTGCGAACATAGTTCAACCAATCTTCTACCATTTTGGTTAGTCCATTTATGAGCGGGAAAACTGCCGACTGTTTTCCTGTATTTTTTTTTCTTTCCCTAGTTGGGCGTTGAAATCACCCAATAGGATTTTTACATGGTTAGAGGGAATTTTAGAGATAGTCTTTTCCAGAATTTCCCAGGACTTACTTACTTTTTCAAGATTAGATTTATTTTCTTTGTTAACTGGGAGGTGTGCATTGATTAATGTATAGTTTTTGTTAGCACACTAGAGGGATAGTGTCATAAGTCAATTATTTACTGGCTGGACATTTGTTATAGAACCAAGAATGTTTCTTGAGACAGCGAAAGCAACACCGAGATGTGGTGTATGTCGTGATGATATATATATACATATATATATATATATATATATATATATATATATATATATATATATATATATATATATATATATATATATATATATATATTTTCCAGGAGTACATCCGGTTGTCGAGTTAGTCCCTGTCGGAAGCTTGCAGACGTTTCGCCAAAATCTTATTTGAATCTCAAACAGTCACGAACCTCACGACAGTAAGCACCGAAGATGGTAAATGAGATTTTGGCGAAACGTCTGCAAGCTCCCGACAGGGACCAACTCGACAACCGGATGTACTTCCGGAAAAAACCCAATACATGTTTTTCCATCCGTGAAAAAATACGCACATGAATATAAAACTACAGGAAGGAGCTACAGGAATATGATTTCGTAAGTGGGACCAGAATGGTGGCTGCATATGGCCGACTATTGTTTCCGGTTTGACAGTGGCGTAGGGCAGTATGAATAAAAACAAGAAATTGATAAAAGTTTACAGTTGTTTACAGTTGTTTACAGTTGTTACTGTATTAAATTAATGAAGACTTACTAGACATGGCAGAGAAATGTAAAAATTTAAATTAATTATAAAGTTTATTTTTTCAAAAAGTAAAATGTTTTTTATGAAGCCAATACGAAAAAAAGTTATTAAGAAATTGGAATCTCCTGTCATAAAATCATATCATTTCCAAAAATTGGTTAGGTAATCAGTTGCATCTTGTACCGAGTTAATCTTCAAATTTAAACTAGGTATATATATATATATATATATATATATATATATATATATATATATATATATATATATATATATATATATATATATATATATATATCATCATCATCATCATCATCATCAGCCCGTATCGATCCACTGCAGGATGAAGGCCTCTTCAGCATGCTTCCAACCTTCAAGGTCCTGGGCTTTCCTCTGCCACTCGGGTCCAATATACTTAACGATGTCATCAGTCCATCGTGCTTTCGGTCTTCTTCGCGGACGTTTGCGATCAAGCGGTATCCACTCCAGGATTGCCTTGGTCCATCTGTCGTCCCATCGCCTCGCTATATGGCCTGCCCATCTCCATTTCAACTGTTTTACTCTTCCAATGATGTCACAGACTTTTGTTTGTTCCCTGATCCATGCGCAGGACTTTCTGTCTCGTCTTGTAATGCCAAGCATACATCTTTCCATTCCCCTCTGTGCCACCCGAAGTTTTTGAATTGATTGCGATGTAAGTGTCCAGGTTTCACTTCCGTATGTCATAACGGGTAGAACGCACTGATCGAATATTTTTCTTTTCAGGCAAAGTGGGAGTCTGCTCTTAAACACTATGTTGAGCCTACCAAATGCCTGCCAGCCACATTTAACACGCCGTTCCACCTCCCGGGCGGTATTCCCCTCCATGGAAATCCTCTGCCCAAGATATACAAAGCTATCCACAATCTCTAAATCCCTTCCTAAAACTGAAATTCTTCTGTCCTGAGCGAAGTTATTGAACATAACCTGACTCTTTTTTAGGTTTATTTTCAAGCCAAATGGTTCGCCAGCCCTTTGCAGGAATACTTCTTCAAGGCCAGCCGAGAAAAGAATAGGCGATATTGCGTCACCCTGCCGTACACCTCGTTCTATATTAATTCCCACTTCAAGATCATCAAGGTGAATTGTGGCTGTAGCTCCATCATATATCGATTCTAATAGGTTTACATAGGCTCTCTCTACACCTTGGCTAAGCAGTGCATCCATTATCGCATGCTTTGAGATGGAATCAAATGCTTTTTCGTAGTCGATAAAAGCCAAGCACAGTGGCATGGTGTATTCGTTGTGCCTTTCTATGACCTGCTGTACAACCTGGATGTGATCCATTGTACTGAATCCACTTCTGAATCCTGCTTGTTCTCTTGGTTATGCGTCATTCAGTTTTTTTAATATTCTTTTAGAAATTATCTTAGTGAAAACTTGTACATCACTGATAGGAGGTTTATTGGACGGTAGTTCTTTAAATCTTCCTGTGCTCCTTTTTTATGTAAAATGATCATTTCTGCATTTTTCCATAAGTCAGGTACTTTTTGTTCTTTGAGGCATTTTGAGTATAATTTTGCCAGTGTTTTATGTAACGTCCGACCACCAGCTTTTAGCATTTCGACAGTTACACTATCCTTTCCTGGAGCCTTGCCGTTCTTCATCAATTCTATAGCATTTGTTACTTCCTCCACTAGGATATCTGGTATTATATATTGTTCTTCCGTGGGTATTGCTGTCCCTGACTGGCTCTGATCTTCATATAACTGGGAATAAAACCTTCTGACAATCTCTAACATTTGGGTACGCGTCCTGCACACTGTGCCATCCTCACGCTTTAAAGCATATATTTGCGTTCTTATGTTTCTCAGCTTCTGTTTAGCTTTGTTAATTCCTTTGTTTTCTTCCAGGGTTTTTTGCACTAGCTGCATATTGAATCGGCGTGTGTCCTCTCTGATACGTTTTCTTATAGTTTTGCAGAGCTCAGTGTACTCGACCCTGCCAAAAGGACTACCTGCATTTCTCATTGCTCGCCGTTTCTTCATTAAATCAATGGTCTCACTGGAGATTTTTGTTTGTTTGAGACATTTTTCCTCTGGTGCTATTGAAGCAGCCGTTTGAAGTACATTGTACATTGTACATTGAAGTACACATATATATATATATATATATATATATATATATATATATATATATATATATATATATATATATATATGTATATATATATATATATATATATATATATATATATATATATATATATATATATATATATATATAATATATATATACGCACTAAATTTTAGCTTTAATACAATTTTTTAAAAATATTTGCAACTTGTTTATATAAATAAATAAAAAAATGACCATATTCTAATGTGTACGAGTTGAAATTCGAAGCTCTCCATAGTTTTAATAACAGCACGGTATCCTAGAACGATCCCGCTTTAGTCGGTGTAGTTTCCTCGCAGGGGTGGTTTCGTTACTGACACCCTAAAATTCACTTAAACCGAATAACTCATCGTTTCAAATTACGTCATAACTGAAATGATTCAGATTGTCGGCTGATTGTTATTTTTAATTAGTAGATTTTATGGGGAACGATGAGAGCAATCTTGAATGGAGAGCAAATTCGATATGAAATTCATATCGGGAATTATGAATATCAAAAGTGGAAAAAAATTCCAATATATTAGATATGTTGGGGAAGTCATTTCCCATGAAGTCATTCATTTATTAAATGTATATCGGTTTATTATAATTTTTGTCCTTGATTTTATGATTTTTTTTATTAGAAACGCATCAGCTGCTAGGGGTATTATTGACTGGGCCTATAGCTTAACGTAAGCTCTAACCCAAGGTCATTAGCTGCCAATTAACTACCAATTAACTCCTTGATTATTATTTAACCGCAAGTTTCTCGAGAAGCCTATCGATTGACGTGTGTCCAACGTAGAATTCATTTCAGAAGGCATCCGGCCTTACCTAGCCTCAAACTGGCGTGACTGAGAGTGAAATATTGCACACCATCAATCTAGAGAAATCTATTGCCAATTTAAATACATAAGAAAGAAAAAATCATTTAAAGTTCGAAACACTCTCTTTCCTTCTTCCTCTAATCCTATTATAATAGGATAAAAATATGGTGAGCCGGTTTTGCTGGTGAACTTCTGGACAGAGTTGCCGGCCTAACACAACTTTCTTCGTCGAATCTGTCATTTTCATGTTCTGATCGTTTTTGAGTTGTGCCTTCAAAAGTTTTGAATTATTTTTATTTGTATTCTTTGCTGTTTTAGCTATTTTCTGGTTTAGTTTCTGTTTTTGTGAGTTCTACAGTAGAAAACCTGCTATTATAATTGCAAAAAATGCCAAAACCGTTAAGCAGTAGATGTAAGCAACTTGTCTCGTCACTTATCAATTATTTTAAACAGGAATGAGATAATGAGGCTCCTGTTTTGCCATAAGAGAGGTATGTATTAATAATTTAGTAGGTCACATGGTTAACTGGAGTTCTTTTAGCGAGTTTCAGCTGCACTAAATATAATTAATATTGATACAGTTTCGAAAAAGTTGAAAAATAACAAAATCTTAAAATCACCGAAGAAAAAGCGTCTACATACAAAACGAGTAACTAATCTAGATCACCTTGATGTGGGCTGAATTGGTAATCAAATCTATAAAACATATGAAAAAAGTGAGTAGATTTACATGTTAATATTGTATTTTTATGAAATTTTATTGAACTATTTCAGAACAAACGGTTAATCTTGAACATGCAGCTCTTTGATGGATGTAAAATTTCGCTTCATACACTTCTAAAAGAAATTAGTTTCAAATGGAATAAGAATAATCCACGTGGGGGCCTGATGGGACAGGTAACAGATATTGCCTTTAAACGAATCTAATTTTTGCAGATGTGTTAAAATATCAAAGACGAATCTCTATTTGATTTTGTTTATTTGGATGAAACATGGATATTTCAAAATGGGACCTTGAGCCCCTCATGTAAAGACTACAAAAGTTGATAGAAAAAGGTCAGTGCTATACCTACTACTTAGGAGCCATTAAAGTAATGTTGTCATGAATAATTGTTTTAAAACGTGTCAATAATAGCATGTTATTGCAGATACATTGTTCTTCATACTGGAGACATGAATGGCCTAATTCCAGAAGCCGAATTAGAATCATGGAGAAATTAATCAAGATATCTTTCTGTTTTGGTTTGAAAACCAACTGTTGAAAATATTGGAGGAACCATCAGTTATTGTCATGGATAATGCACCATAACTGTTTGAAAATGTGAAAAGAAGCTTTATCAACAGTTACATCGCTAGATCTGGATAAACAGCATCAGACATACAGAAGAGGATATTGAAAGATGGTCGAGTCGCGAAAGAGTGTTTGATAGACTAGAAGTTAATCCCGTAATAATTTACTTGAACAGGGATTCAGATGCTGAAAGTTGTTTTAGTGATAGTGAATAATTAAACTTTGTGTGAACTAAATGAAAAGCCGCTATGTTAACAAGCAGATGATTTGAAAAAGATTTTTGGTTGAAACATTTAAGGAAAAAACTTTTCGTGTTACTTGTTCATTTACAGTTTCATCGATCATACAAAAGTCAAAGTCTGAGTATTTTGGTGTTGATGTGGCAACATTGTAACGTGAGTGTGCAATAGATTTTGATGATGTACAACCATTATTTCACTGAATGAGCTATAGAAAATGTCAACCTCCCAGTCATTATTTGCTACTGTCTGCTATAAATCTTAGATAATTATTTAAATTTTTATTTGGTGTTAATAATTAGCGAAAAAGTTTTTTTCGAATGTGGTATAAATAAAATCGATTTAATCAAATAGATAGGAAAACTTTATTACATGAACTGCGTTAGGCAAGTTGCGAATAAAAAAAACATACCACCATACTTAAGAGTAGGGTTTTCAAGAGATGCCTGCTTTACGTATGTTACACAGACTTTTACAAAATTTATAAAACTACTATCACTGCTACTACTATTTTCACAAAAAAAAAACATAAATAAACAAGCATAACGTTCGATGGAAAGAAACATGCTAGGAATATTGTTACGATACTTAAATATCACAAAGGTACAGAATCACGGAGAAAATAACCCAAAAATAATAAAAACAACGAAGATAGACAGGCTATATTGAGAGGTATTTGATTAAAGAGACGTTATATAACGGATCTTTCAAATTAAGCGACTTTTTTAATTTTTTTAACTCTACTAGTCTTATTTCAGAAGTGTAATGTATGGCATTTATAAAAATGGAGTTCTACACAATACAACAAAGCTTTAAAATTGTTGAATTATTTTTTGGAAAATGTTTTTAGAAAATTCCGTGATATTTACAGTTCACACAATCGTTCATCTGAAAGCACTATCAATCGAATTGTTCAAGAATTTCAAGAAACTGGTGCGGCGGAAGATAAAAGAAGAGCAATATATAATCGTAGTGGTCATTCACAAAAGCATATCGATTTGATACGTGAAGGTGTTGCTGAAGACCTAGAAAGACGAATCCATTCGTCGACATTCAGAACAATTTGGACTCAGTGAATCCACCACATGGCGCAGTTTACGAAAGGATTTAGCTTTGAAGGCATATAAGGTTCAAATAATATTGGAACAAGATCACTGAGTCATTCAAAACGTCGTGCATTTGTCAACTGGATCAAAGAATCATCTCAAAAAATCATCTTTTCAGATGAAGCGTATTTTGAAATTGGTGGCTATGTTAATAAACAAAATTGCGGCATTTAGGGTGAGGAAAATCCACGACTGGTTCATTAGAAACCTTTACATCTTAAATGATTCACTGTTTGGTGTGCATTATGTGTAATTTCTTTGAAAATGCTGCTGGTAAAATTCTAACTGTGAATGGTGTTTCTTTTGAATTTGAATTTCGTTGGAATTGTTTGAATTTTGTCGTTAGAATTTGAATGAATTTTCGTGAATCGTTTTCCTTTTTTGGATGTTCGTTTGTTGTTTAAAAGGCTAAGTGATTGGAGCAATATCTCCGCTTTCCCTAGTCTGTTGTTTAGTTAATCGTCCTGGTTGCCCCTATTGTTAATAAGAATACCTAAGTAGTTACACTTTTCAGTTTCTTTAATTTTCATGTTGTTTAATGTTCCATGCTTTCTCCTTGCAGCTTTTCTGACAATTTATCATGATCATGATCTGCGTTTTATTTACATTACATGTCTAGTTCAAACTTTTTAGATTTTCTGTTCCATACTCGTTCCTATATTGGACTTTAATTTTTCTTCAGATCCTGCCATAAGGACAATATCTTCAAGGAATATACATATGTCGGCATTAACTGGTTTCATCCTTAAGGATCCTTGACCACCCCACATAGTATTTCTTTCTTACATATTTTAATTATTTCATCTATTGTGCTTAAAAGCAGTAGCGGACTCAGACTTCCTCCTTGCCTCATTTCTTCCATTGTGGTAAAAGGATAGGAAAATCTACTGTGCAACCTAACTTAGTTTGTTATGGCCAAACATAAAAAAGCAAGTACTCAAGTACATGTTTTTAGCTGCTGCGATAAGATCCTTGTTTATATTCATCTTTTCCAAGCTATTCCAAATGATTTTTCTTTTTTTCGAATCAAAATCTCTTTGATATTTTTGCTATCTTGGAATAAATTTGCTTTCGGGGACTGTCAAGTTATTTTTCAGAAATGCTATCGCAACTCCATTTATAGGAAAAGTACATTCTATGAAAAAAGTACCTGGAGTTTCTCGTTTAAAAAGCCCGCGTAAAATATCCTTTAATGTTTGTAATGTTTTCTGCTGTAAAGTGGCAGCACTGTGCCTAGTTACGATGTCGCGATAGGTCAACTATTTTGTTTACATCAGCTGATTTTGTTAGTTGACGTCAAGTGTGTGTTGCGATTTAATTATGAATAAAAATATTGAACAAAGAGCCTGCCTTGAATTTTGTATGTCAAACGAAATTTCGTGTGCCGAATCGCTGAAAATGGTGCCTACAGTGTTTTGTAAAAAAGACCTACAGTGAATTGTACATAGGCATATGAATGGTACAGTGTTCAAATAGGGTCGAGAAGTGGTAGTTGATTTGCGACGTCCTAGTCGACCTTTATCATCTATATCCACAAAATCAATAAAGTAGTGCCCGAAAATAATCGTATAAGTCTTAAAAATTGGATTCTAGTCTATTCATAACATTATGACTAATATTTTGGGCATGAAACGCATCACTACACGACTGGTTCCGAAAAAGCTTGTTTTTGTTCAAAAATAGCATCGAGAGCAGGCCGCTGAAAACATCGATTTCTCGCTTCTACGGACCCCCACCTTCATGAAACGCATCATAAATGGAGGATGAGACATGGATTTAGGAGTACGGCATACAAACAAGTCAACAGTCTTCGGAATGGCGCCTCAAAAACGAGCCGAAACCCAATAAACCGCGTCAAAATCGTTCGAAAATCAAGGCCATGCTGACAGTTTTCTTCGATTACCGTCGTGTGCTGCACTCCGATTTTTTTTTAGAGAGACAAAAGGGATGAATAAGGCTTATTATATATATATATATATATATATATATATATATATATATATATATATATATATATATATATATATATATATATATATATATATATATATATATATATATATATATATATATATATATATATATATATATATATATATTATGAGGCATTTGCGCAAGAATATCCGCCGAAAACGACCAGCTTTTTGGAAGGCCAATTCATGGATCTTGCAGCACAATAATGTACGATCGCAAAAAGCACTCTTTGTCCAAGAGTTTTTTTTCTAAAAATCCAACAAGCGTCATCGACCAATCAACGTTCTTGCCTGATATGGCCCCGTGTGACTGTTTCTTGTTCCCGAAGCTGAAATTACCACTTCGAGGAAGGCGTTTCCAGTCAATTGAGATCATAAAAGAAAATTTACTGAAGAAGCTGAAGGTAATACCTCAGCCAGTCTACAAACAATGTATGGAGGATTGGATCAAGCGGTGGCAGAGTTGTATTGCACTTAAAGGTGCCTACTTTGAAGGTGACAAATTAAATTTTGATGACATTCCTAGTACTTTTACGATGGTCGTTCAATAAGTCCTCAGAAAAAAAATAGAAAAACAAAATATTTTAAGGAGATTAGTTTTATTTTTCAACATAATCTTCTTTTCCCCCCTCTATATACTTTTCCAAGCCTATCTCCAATTTTTTAAGCCATCTAAAAAGTAAGATTTCGGAAGGTCCTCAAAATAGGCATCTGTTTGGGCGATGATGTCCTCGTTCGATGTAAACCGTTGTCCGCTGAGCCATTTTTTTTAGTTCGAAAATAAAAAGAAGTCACTGGGAGCCAAATCCGGTGAATATGGTTGATGTTGTAATAATTCCAACTTTAATTCCATGTTTTTAACCAATGAGACTGTACAGGTGTGCACCCGTGCATTGTCTGATGAAAGTGGATCTTTTTCTTTTTCAAATGAAGACGATTTTTCTTGATTTCTTCGCTCAACCGGTGCAATAACGATGCACAATACTGTCCAGTTATTGTTTTTTCTTTTTCCAAATAATCGATATAGATGATTCGTTCATGAGACCGTTCGCCTTCAAAAATCCTCTGTTTTGATTGTTTCTTTATCTGTGGAGTGTAGTAGTGTACCCATGTTTCGTCCACAGTTATATATCGACACAGAAAATCATCAGGATTGCGACGAAAAAGCGCCAAAACAGCCTCAGAGTCGACCACACGATTGCGTTTATTCTCTACTGCACGCAAAATGGGTGCAAACGCGGCACCCATTTTGCCGAAATTTTTTTCACACTCAATTTTTCGTGCAAAATTGAAACCACTGTACTTTGCGATAAGCCTGTGGCCTCAACTATTTCGCGCATTTTGATTCGTCGATCATTCGAAACCATGTCGTGGATTTTGTCAATCATTTCGGGAGTATCTAGGAAAAAATAAAATATATCTACACAGATCTACTTAGATCTACGGAGATGTATTTTTGGCGAAGTTACATCTACTTTAATCAGCATTGATCTTCGCGTACATTTCCGTCGATAATTTTTTTTTGTACGAAGATCAATTTAGATGTACGCACATCACAAAAGATGTACAGAGATCTCCGCATAATCGGGAACAAAGAAATTAAATTTACCGATGGAGAAAAAGTAAATGTACATGAGAGCGTCAGCAACAATAATGATTGTTTAGACCCTGCAGCCGTTGAAGTGATAATAACAACAATTATAATAATAATAATAATTATTTTTTTATCATATATGGCTGTCTGTTGTTTCACGTTGACTAGTACATTAGACGTTTAGGGAGAACTACATAAAGTAAAGATTTGAAATTTTAGATACTTATATAAATAAACTTATAAACTTATATAAAAAAATAAACACTTATATAAATAAATATGAGCTCTCCATTTAAAATATTTTCTATGCTGTGGTGTTGCCAAATTTTCTCGTAGCTGATACCAACTTTGTTGTTTTTTTTAATGGAATACACTATATAATATTATATTTTTACATTCTTTGAAGTTTTTTGAAACTTTTTTGTATAACATATGTTGTACCTATCTTGAGCCATTTCGGATTTTAATCCATTCATTTTTTAAGAAATTTGACGAGAAACATCCCTGAATATAAAAATATTTCTTTTTACAACCATATCTGAATTTATAAATACGGTTCCTTAATAGGTTGCTTTATGATAACATGAAGCACGAGAATCAATTTATCGCATACAGAGTGTTTACAAAATAATGGGCATTTAATAGAACTTAAAATTCATGTTATGTAGGAATTTTAAATAGAACCATCAAATTTTATAGTGGAGTACAAAAGAGCAATAAATTCTGTATCTAAAACTGTTAGGCGATGATATGCCTATTTTTAGCGGTTTTCGACTTATAAGCAGAAAACCAAAATAATGCAATTAATGCAAAGATATTGATTTATTTTAGTAGTGGGCCACGGCCGGCCAGGGTGACATTACTTCTAAACAAATATTATGAAAATGTATATATTTGACATTATTAGTTTGATAATTCATAATTAGCGTATTTAAGTAAGTAATTGTCTCAGTAAACAATTATCAACCGCACCTGCAGACAATGTAACGCAATGTATCCTAATTTAGCACGAATTAATAAAAGAAAATTTAGAGGGATTCAAACAAATTTTATAGATTTTGGTTTTTCGAAGGCACCCCGGAATTTGACGAGAGTGACAAGAGTGGCTTATTTCCATACGTATCCACAATCTTCTATTAGAAGAGCTGAAGACGAGCTGTATATAACATTCTCCTCAGTACAAAGAATACTAAAAAAACATTTCATGCGCCTTTACAAATTTTCTAAAGCTCAGTTTCTCAAGCCAGACGAGTGTCTGCCCTCAAAGAGTGGAATTTTGTGAAAATGTATTAGTTCATTTCCAGTAATAATCTGGACTGATGAGTCCAAATTTTCGAGAGAAGGAGTTTTTAACAGACGAAATTGTCACTTCTGGGCCAATAAAAATCCTCATTTTACCAGGGATTTCGCATTCCAAGAGAAATTTAGTTTTAATGTTTTTTGTTTAATCATAGATAAACACATTCGATATTTTATTTGCGATTAACAATTTATTTCACAGAAGTATCTGGAAATAGTAACAACAGTAGTAGATGATTTGACAGAAAACCTAGTGTGTACAACTGGCAGTGTATCGAAGTAGCCGGTATCAGCTTGATGGTGCTCCGGCACACTGTACAGAAGTAAGCAGGCAACTCTATGAACTATTCCAAGACCAGTGGTTTAGACGTTTGGGTCCGTAGAATTGGCCGCCGAGATCACCCGATTTAACTCCCCTTGATTTCTATCTTTGGAGTACTGTAAAAGACTATATCTATAAAACGACAGTAAACACTATAGATGAGTTAAAATATCGGGTGAATCAAGCATTCGCAACCTTAGATCCTATTAAAATTAGAAGAGCCGTCACATAGGGGTCCATATTAGAATGTTGAAGTGTTTGGAGGTAAACGGTCAGCGTTTCAAACATTTGCTATACAAATAGTTTTTTAGATAGTATTGTGTTTTTAATTTTAATTTTGTGTTATTGTTTACTAAAATAAAATAAACCGTTATCTTTGCTTTAATTGCATTATTTTGTTTTATTGTTTATAAGTCGAAAATCGTTAAAAATAGGTATATCATCACTTAATACTTTTAGGTACAAAATGTATTGCTCTTTTGAGCTCCACTTTAAAATACAGGGTGTTCCATTTAAAATTCCTACATAACATGAATTTTTAACTACTGTCAAAAGGTCAATATTTTGTAAACGCTCTGTATGCGATAAATGAATTCTTATGTCATATTGTCATAAAGCAATCTATTAAGGAATCGTATTCAAAAATTTTGGTAACTAGCTATGTTGGTTGTAAAAAAAAATATTTTTTATTCAGGGATGCTTGTTGCCAAATTTCTTAAAAAATATTTTTATTTCCGAAACGGCTCAAGGTAGGTACAGTATATGTTACATAAAAAAGATTCAAAATGGTTCACAGAATCTAGAAATGCAATAACATATAGGATATTCCATTTAAGAAAACGAAGTTGGAATCAGCTCCGAGTAGATCTGGCAACACTGCAGCGCAGAAAATATATAGATCAGTAGATCAGATATCAGTAGATTTACGTACATCTGCGGAGAACTACTTCAATCAGTGTAAAAATTTAGATGTATGTAGAGATGTACTGAACATAGATCTACGTACATCTATTTTATTTTTTCAGTTGCAAACACAAGCGCAGACGTGCCATGGACTTTATCCAACTCAGCTTTGATCTCTTTCAATATTAAGCCCTTTAAATATAAGTGTTTAATCATCACTCGAAAGTAACTTTTTTCTATTTTTCTAAATCAACAAAAGTTTCTTGCTCCAATCGACAACAAAAATAAAATCATGTGATGAATATAATTGAGATTTTGATAGCTATCTGGTGAATCATGATGCTTACTAAAAACAAACCATTTCCGATGCTACGAGCGCCATCTCTTGGATTTAATAGGGACTTATTGAACAACTCTCATAATTTTTCACTGTATCCATGCATATTTATTTACACATAGCAAAATATGCGTACATTTACTGTACGCATTTATTTATTTATTTATTATTCTCTTAAATTACACAACATAATTCTAAACACAATATATCACTGAAATATATTATTATCTTATTGTTTTAAGCTATTGTATATTGTTTGATTCTTGATTTTATCAAAGTTCAAAGCTTAAAATGCCTGTATTCAAACTGAATGTCACCTTACAGCAAATCCATAAACCGTTCAAGTATATTTATCAATGAAATTACTATTTATATATCACGTATTGTTTTCTTTCATAAATCTTAATTTATTAGTTAATAAGTGTGTTTAGAAGAGATAACAGTTTTAATTGATATAACAGTGACATGTTAGAAAAAAACTCTCATGTCATTCGTGTTTATTGCGTTTCAGTTTTATAACATTTAAACCACATAAGATTAGCTGATATTAGATATTTTTTATTTCATTCACTCAAAAACAAGTAAAATAGCAATAACTTTATTTTATGAAAAACAGATTATCATGTCAACTAAATAATCCTTTAAGATCATGCTCAGTAATATGCTCATTGAGATAGAAATGTGAAGACCAACATAATTAGCTCAACAAACCCAGATGAGTCTTAACCTCATCAAGGAGTTGTCATCATTGGTTCCCACCTCTTACTTTGCCTTTCCAGTTTTTCACCTTTAGTTCTCTTAGGTTTTTTTTCTCTACCTGGTCCTTTAGTCTACATATTACGTGGTTTTCCTCTAAGACTGTTATCGACCGATTTTGGTAATACATATATATATATATATATATATATATATATATATATATATATATATATATATATATATATATATATATACCGTGTGTCCCAGCCAAATGGACTAAATTCGTTAATAAATAAATGGGGGCGTGTTCGAAAAAACGCTCGAACACGTCGACTGAAATTTTTAGATGCGCATTTTTTCAACATAATTTTTTTTATACAGGATCTGTCATGTAAAAGTGGCCAATACCAACTTTCTTATTTTAAATACAATACCCTGTATATTATTTAATTTTTGGATTCTTCAGGAAATTCTAGACATATTTCATGTAAAATATCCTAGACTTATCTTCAACTGTTTCGGAAATATTAAGTAATTCTTCGAACATTATCAGCAAATAGGCAAAGATAAAAAATCAGGTTTTCAAAGGTAGGTATTTGTTGTATGAAACGTCAAAAGAATCAAGATGCCTTTTAAATTAGTTTTCTTTGACGTGTGTGATTCATTTGATTTAAACATGGTGCATTTTCAGATAGTCATAAAATAACTATCTTAATGATGATAGGTTATGGAGATAGGACACGAACTCAAGCCGAAGTTATTCGTCTCTTTAGGAAAAAATATCCTGACTTACCACCCATATCGCAAGGTACAGAGGTAAAGTTGAAAAACAATTTAGAGAACTGCGACACGTGAGACAAATTAAGAAGGAAGCAATGTCGTTGACCGATAACAAAAAATTGGATGTAATGCTTGCATTCCAAGACAATCCGCATAACTCAACTCGACAGTTGCCTTGGAAAACAATGTTGGTCGCTCTTCGGTTGCCAGAATATTGAAAGAGAATAAAATGCATTCGTATAAGCTACAGCCTATTCAAGAGCTTAGTGAAGACGACTTCGACAGGAGAATGGAGTTTTGCGAACAAATGATGCACAGAATAGACAACAACCTTCTGAGAGTGGAAAACGTTTTATTTTCTGATGAATCTACTTTTACTCTTCATGGGCATGTCAATCGCCAGAACTGTCGTTATTGGTAGAGAGAAAATACTCACTGGATGCGGGAAATTCACACACAAAGACCTGAAAAGATTAATGTCTGGGCAGGTATTATAGGAGATCAAATAATTGGTCCAATATTTTTCGATCAAAATTTAAATGGGGTAAATTACTTAGACTTTCTCCAAAATCAGCTCATTCCAAATCTTATAAATTTGTACCCTAATAGAAGAAATCCTCAATTGCTAGCCGACACAATTTGGTTCCAACAAGATGGAGCAACCCCACCCCCCACCCATCACGCACATATCAAGTTAATGTGCGGCAGTACCTCGATAATGTGTTTCCAAATCGATGGATTGGGAGGATAGGGCCACTAGAATGGCCACCAAGGTCCCCGGACCTCACTTCGATGGATTTTTTTTATGGGGATATCTCAAAAGCGTCGTATACAAAACCAAGCCACAAGATCTGAACGATTTAAGAGGATGCATTACCGACAGCATTAGGTCAATTAGGCCACAAACATTAAATAATGTCAGGAATCAGTTTTACTTGAGGTTGGGGTGTTGCCAGGACATCCAGGGTTCACAATTCGAGCATTTGTTACATTAAATGTTTTAAATAAAAAATTTATACAAAAACTAAATATTCTTGAAATTTCCACAATTTTGTTTACAGTATTAAAAAAAAGTGTAGTTGCGCATTTTTTCCAACGAAAACCTTTTATACAGGGTGTGTCATGTAACAGAGGCCAATACCATCTTTTAGATGTCCTAAACTTTACGGTCTACCCAAAATACATAAACCAAAAATCCCATAAAGGCCAACACAAAATTTGGAAAAATATCTAGCAGTATCATGCAACCAAGTGTCAAACTTGCCGAGTCCTATGTTCAAAACTCAGAACATTTGATAAGGATGATTAATGATTTCCAACTAGAGGATACAGACATAGCCTGGACATTGTCTCACTGTATCCAAGTATCCCCATAGACGAGGCCCTGGACCTAATTTCAATGAACGAAGACTTTCCACCATTTCTGGGGAACTCTCCGAATACTGTTTGAAAAATACATATTTTTCCTTCAACCAGCAGATCTATAGACAGACCGACGGTGCCCCAATGGGATCGTCTTTATCAACCAAACTACCAAAAATTTCCTCAGCCCTTAGACAAAATGGATATTCAGAAAATTGTATCAGGAAGGCCATTGGCCGTCAGGAAACCCAAACAAGAAGAACAATGGAGGATCATGAACCAAATACACTAAAGGTCCTGCTACCATACGTAAAAGGAATCACAGATAGGATAGGCAGACTACTAAGGAAACATAAGATCAGAACAGCCTACAATTCGCACAAAACTGTTGCAAACATCCCAAAAAACACCAAGGACAAAGTTAGACTGGAAAATTATGGGGTGTATAGTATATCTTGTTCCGACGGTAACAGAGCATATATAGGACAAACAGACGAATATCGGCCAGAATACAAGAACATAAAAACGACTTAAAAAACAAACAAACCACTTCCGCTCTGTTCCAGTACCATCTACATACAGGACATAAAATTGAACAATCAGAGAAGCCCTTGAAATAGAAGAAAGAGGTGAGCTAAATACACGAAACGACGCTCGCAACATTTCAAAAGTATGGAAATCCCTTCTGAAAAAAGAAAAAACGCGGCAACCTGGCGGCGAGGTAGAAAAATCAATAAACGGACGCTCGACAGCGTTGCCGAGCGCCGCAAATGGTCCCGAACTACCCCGATATAATCTGCGCAGTCGCTTCTGTAGCCGGTCAGCTATAAAAGCGAGCACAGCGACCCGTGCACGTCATATAAATATATATATATATATATATATATATATATATATATATATATATATATATATATATATATATATATATATATATATATATATATATGTTTTGTATGTTCTATCTCCCCTCTTCTCTCAATATGCCTTCTCAATCCCAATCTGTTAATTTGTATAATTATAACAATATCAGGCTCAATGTATATCTCACAATACTTTGCCAATGTTCAGAATTCTGATAAGCACATCAACACTGGCCTAATAAGTGTTTTATTGTCTCACTTTATTACTATTTTATTACCTCCTTATAATTTAACACTAATAAACTGTGACCTTGTCCAATATCAAGCAAAAGCGAATAAATCGTTTCGTGCAATGTCGTGCGCCCATCAATTCAGTTTATGAAAATATCTATATCGACAAAATATTTATAAATTCATTTCAATTATTTTTTATGACATTTATACATTCGACCCTTCTGTAATTAGGTATATATAAGTACATAGAACATATACATTACATATATATATATATATATATATATATATATATATATATATATATATATATATATATATATATATATATATATATATACATATAAATATTCTGTCTAAAAACGATCGGGGCCAGGCCAGGTCAACTGGTCATTTTTACTTGTTTCCATATTAGGCTGATCGGATGGTAGATGTAGTTTTCTAGAGGACTTAAAATCTTATTTAAATCTTAGTTCGTTTAGTTACAAGAAATAAGTTTTTCAAACAATCTGTCATTTAATGCTTTATGAATATCCACTTGTTCCTTTCTACGAGGTTTGCATTTATGTATCCGGAATTGGTAACAATGGTGTCCCATCTGACATATACATCGTAAAGTTTAACATTGTTAACTGTGTAAGTACTCAGAACGTTTTGTCATACGGACGCTATTTGTGTTGTTTAGTGATTTTCGACGTGGATTATCTCAACAACAATGCATCGATAAACTCACTTCGACTTTTGTCGATGAAGCACTATCTAAAATCACTGTATATCACTGGTTTAGTGAGTTAGAAATTCAAGGTCGTCCAAAATCGGTTGTTGTGCCAGAAAACATCGATACTGTGCGCGATCTGATGAAACAAGATCATCATGTGACATACCGTGAGATTGAGGCATCTCTGGGTATTAATATGACAAACATGCACAAGATTTTACATGAATATTTAGCCGCAAAAAACAGTTGTGCGCGTTGGATTCCGCATAATTTGATAATCGCTCAAAAAAGGCTTGTTTCGATTAGCGTAAAGAAATACTCAAAAAATAAAACGGTGGTGCGTCAAAAGCCATGAATTACATATATACAGGTGACGAATCTTGGATCTATACTTATGAGCCCGAAAGTAAACAGTAGCCAACAATGTTCGTATGGGTCTTTCAAAGTGAGGCAAACCCAACAAACGTTATTTAAGCAAGAAACACTTTGAAACACATGTTTTTTTTGGGATAAACGGGCATGTGTCTATAGTGCAACTAGAGAATCGTAGAACGATCATTTCTAAATGCTACACAACCATTTATTTGCAAGAAGTCTTTGATGGAATAAGAAAAACAACCAGAGCGCAGGATCGCACACATCGAACTCGACGATCATTCTTCACGCGAGCTCTCACACTTCGCACCGTACAACTCAGTATTTGACTGGTCAAAACATAGAATTGCTGGGTCATCGGTCGTCCAGTCCGAATTTGGAACCCAATGATTTCTTTTTACTACATAGTCAACGATTTTCGACGCCAGAAGAAAAGGTTGATGCGTTGAAAATGCATGTTTTGGATATACCCCAATCAGAATAGAAAAAGTGCTATAAAAATTGGTTCAAACGTAAGCAAAAATGTATCGATCCTCGTCAAGAATATATTGAAAAACAATAAAACCATTTTCAATGATAAATATATGTTTTTATTTATTATTACCGTATACATAATTAGCAACCCTCGTATATTTTACTGACCTAATGTATTTACCTAAGACTTGAAACCTAACCTAAGAGTTGAATTATCATCAACATATTCAAAAATGTTAAAAATCTGAGGACAAAAATAATTCTGGCAACAAAAAGGTTTGATTGATGCCTTTTTTATTTGATAGTATATTATTGGCACGTCCGCGTTTTATTTTCAAATAATACAGAATAAAAACTAAAAGACATTATAAAATTGAATGCAAAAAACAAAGAAAGAAACAAAAACTCTCTATAAAAAAAAAACCGCGTCCATATTGTCGCCGCCTATTTATGGCATTTTCCTAGAAGGAGAAGTACACCAACAGATATCCAGCGTTCATATTTAAGAAACGTTTGATGTTGCACCGCGAATACGGAAATTTACCCCACAATTACAAAGTGAGGTACTCAAAAATTTTAACCATGCATTACAAGCGTGGACATATATAAATATAATTTATTTACATTCGTTGCACTTCAATATAATAAAAATAAAATTTATGTTACATAAATTAATTAGATTTTTCACAATAACAAGTATCTACACTAAAGTGGAAAACATTTCATTTATCATTGGATATTGGCATAAACTAGTTATTAAGTTGCTTTAAAACAAAAACAAATGAGTATTAAATAATGAAGGGCATTATAAATTTATTAGACTAAATCAAAAGTATCTTCTATCTCAATGTCTACTAGACAGAGCACAGGAACAGTGTGAACCTAAAATTGGTGAATACCAAGCAGATTTTTGACCAGGCAGATCCTGCCCGGAACAGATCCTGAATCTAAAGTTGATCCTAAGACATGTACATTTGTGGGTTTCAAAAAAGCATATGATTCTATTGACCGCGAATTTTTTTTCCAAATCTTGAAAGAACAAGGACTAGATCTGAAAACGTTGGCGATTATTAAAGCAACACTAGGGGATGGACTCTCGACACTCTTATTTAATTGTGTTCTAGAAAAAGTAATACAGGAGTGGTGTTTAAAAAAATCGGTCCTGAATATTGGCCAGCCCATTAAACTGGGGAGAACCAACATCAAAATTGATTGTCTGGCGTTTGCTGATGATCTATCAATTTTAGCTCAATATATATTAATGACACAAAAACAGATTGAAATCCTAAAGGAAACAGCAGAAAAGGTAGGACTCAAAATATCCTTTGAAAAGACACAATACATGACCTGCAACAGATTAAGAACACCATTTTTAAAAACAAAATATGGTAACATCAGACGAGTCTCTCAATTTAAATATTTGGGTAAAATAATCATGGAAAACGGGTTGGAAAAAGCTATCAATAAGGGTAGATGTCAGAGAATAGAAACTGCATTGAGACTGGCACAAAATATTTACAATAAAAAATGCATATCTAAAATCACAAAACTGAGACATTATAACACAGTTATTAAGCCAGAATGTCTATATGGCACAGAAACGCTTATTTTAAATAGAAAGCAAGACATCAAGGAGATTAAAAAGAAAGAAAGAAAAATCATAAGAAAAATCTTAGGTCCCAAACAAATAAATAGCACAACATACCGACTTCCAGAAAACCAAGAGATCAAATAGTACACAGATATACATAGCGATATGAGAAAAAGTAGACTTAAGTTTTACGGACACATACACGGATGAATCCGAGTAGGCTAACTAGACAAATACTTGAATTTTATGAAAATAGGAGTAGAGCTAAAGCAGAAATAATTCTATGGATTGCTGCAGTTAAAGAGGACCTATGATCAGCAAATATTAAACAAAGTGAAATTCAGGATAGAAACTGTTTCAGACACAAGGTTAACGTTTGGAAGGTTGGCCAGAGAGAAAAATGTAGGAAGACTGGAACAATTTGGTCTGCGAAAGGAAAAAAGCTCATAGCGAAAGAATGAAATCAGTATGGGTGCAAAGGAAGGCTAGCAACAACAAACGCCTCTAACTGTATTTTGCGTAGTCCAGCAGTCCAGTTTGAGCTGAGAGAGTGATACCAAGTCGATGAGAATAATAATAATAAATTTAAAATATTTGTAATAATAAAAAATTAAAACCATATATATATATATATATATATATATATATATATATATATATATATATATATATATATATATATATATATATATATATATATATTATTAAGTGCGTATAGACCCGGTTGGATCACGCATAGCATTCTGACTCATTTTCGAATGACATTCTCTCATCCTTTCTCCGTTGATTTTCTTTCTATCCTCCGTCCACTTTGTTCCCGATCTCCTCGAAACTTCGCTATCTGATGCAACATTCCACATATGTATTTTGTTTCTGTACGTTCTTCTATCCTCAATCTCTATCGGGCCCATTTGTGCCTTTCCCAGATCAGCTCTGATTTGTGTGATCCATGGTACTGTTGACTTGACTCCTATGTATGTAAGAATTCTGTTGGTGAGTCTTGTCGGTGGGAGTCTACTGATATGTCCATAGAATTTCAACCATCTTTTTCTTATGTCCGCCGCTACGTTGGATATTTTCTCTGTGGTCTTTTGAGAATGTAGTCTGTATCCTTCCTCTGTCAGTTTTGGGCCGAGAATTTTCCGCATAATTTTGCGGTCTTCTTTTAGTATGTTTTATAAACCGCTTTTTGTATGAAGTGTAAGCATATAGTATCTCTGGTTTGATTACTGTATTGTAGTGTGGATATGCATTTCTTATTGTAGATATTGTGTGTCTTGCCGTATGCCCTTTTCATCTTCTGTAATCGGGTCTTCTATGCTATCTTCTCTCCTCCTGTGGCTTCGAGGATCTCGCTCAGGTATTTGAAGTGAGTGACCCTATTTATTTTGCAGTATTTGGTGTACAAATTTTGGACATCTAATTTTGAGCAGAAGAATTCGGTTTATTGATTGTTTTTTCATTCCCTTTTTTGCAATAAATAATCTTTTAAACACCAATATTTTAAATCTCATGAGCAAAACAATTATTCACACACCACAAAACAAAACACATTAATCAAACAAGTCATTCCTGAGTAAACTCAATATTTCGTTTGGTGACCTCTCGGATTTATAATAGCTTGAAGTCTCGTGGTCACTGATACTACGAGCTTGGTAGTTTCCTGATAGTCGATTTCTACCCAGGCTTTCTGAAGGACCATTGAAATTTTCGCACTTTTAACTCCAATACTGCCCATGAATTTTCAATGGAGTTAATATCCGGTGGTTGAGGAGGTGTAGGTAGCATTTGTCGGACATAATACAGTAGCCATTCTTTGGTCTGTTTGGCCGTATGCTTCGGATCATTGTCCTGCTAGAACAAATAGCTGTTCTCTATTCTGGTTCTCTATTCTGGACCAAAGTCTGCACACTTATTTTTAAACTGCATCGCAACACGTTTACATACTTCTCAGCGTTCACAATTACATAAATAATTACAAGTTCACCTACTCCAACAAACCATAATATTACCCCCTCCATGTTTAAGGGTTGGTCACAAATTTTTTGCTTCAAAAGCTGTCCCCTTTTTCCTCCAAACACATCTGATCCAAAAATATTATACTTGCTTTGGTCAGAATATAACACATTTTTCCAAAATAAAAGTGGCTTGCTTGCGTGCTCTCAGGCAAACCGCAATCCTTTTTTCCAGTTAGTGAGGATGGCGCAGTATGCAGGACGTGTACGCAAATGTTAGAGGTTGTCAGAAAATTTTATTCAGTTATATGAAGATCAGAACCAATCAAAGACAACAATATCTACGTAAGAACAAATGCCAGATATCCTAGTAGAGGAAGTAACAAATGCTATAGAATCGATGAAAAACGGTAAGGCTCCAGGAAAGGACAGAGTAACTGTCGAAATGCTAAAAGCTGGTGGTCAGACATTGCATAAAACACTGGCAAAATTATATTCAAAATTCCTCAAAGAATAAAAAGTACCTGAATTATGGAAGAATGCAGAAGTGATCCTTTTACATAAAAATGAGCACAGGAAGAATTAAAGAACTACCGTCCAATAAGCCTCCTATCAGTAATGTATACAGTTTTTACTAAGGCAATATTTAAAAGAATATTTAGAAAACTGAATGACGCACAACCAAGAGAACAAGCAGGGTTCACAAGTGGATTCAGTACAATGGATCACATAGATGTTGTAAAGCAGGCCATAGAAAGGCACAACGAATACACCATGCCATTGTGCTTGGCTTTTATCGATCACGAAAAAGCATTTGACTCCATCTCAAAGCATGCTATAATGGATGCACTGCTTAGCCAGGGGGTAGACAAAGCATATGTAAACCTATTAGGATCGATATATGATGGAGCTTCAGCGACAATTTTTTCTTGATGGTCTTGAAGTGGGAATTAATGTAGAATGAGGTGTACGGCGGAGTGACGCAATATTGCCTATTTTTCCTCGGCTGGCCTTGAAGAAGTATTCCGTAAACTGGATTGGGAGCAGGATGATGTAAATATCAATGGTGCAAACTTAAACCATCTTAGATTTGCAGATGATAACGTTCTTATTTCAGAAACCCAGAGGAGCTGCAAAGACGCATATAAGAGCAGCAAAGGGCTGGCGAACCATTTGGCTTAAAAATAAACCTGAAGAAGAGTCAGGTTATGTTCAATATATTTGCTGAAGACAGAAGAATTTCAATTTTAAGAAGGGATTTGGATTTTGGACCACTGGACCAATGGAGGGGGAACCGCTCCCAGAGGTGGAACGGCGTGTTAAATGTGGCTTGCTGGCGTTTGGCAGTTCAAAAATTTCGGGTAGCACAGAGAGAAATGGAAAGATGTATGCTTGGCATTACAAGACGAGACAGAAACCTCTAAGCATGGGTCAAGAAACAAACGAAAGTGTGTAATATCATTAGAAGTGTAAAGCAATTGAAATGGAGACGGGCAGGCCAGCGAGGCGATGGGACGACAGATGGACAAGGGCAATCCTGTAGTGGATACCGCTTGATCCCAAACCTCCGCGAAGAAGACCGAAAGCACGAGTATATCATACCCGAGTGGCAGAGGAAAGAGAAAAGCATGCTGAAGAGGACTTCATCCTGCAGTGGATCGACACGGGCCGATAACGATGATATATGATATATATATATATATATATATATATATATATATATATATATATATATATATATATATATATATATATATATATATATATATACCAGGTGTCCCATTATGGATGGATCGCGGCCGTATCTTGAAAACTATTTATCCCACAGCTTTGGGGAAAAAAATATTATACTAAAACTGACCGTGAGAAATTCACCTAAAAATATTTTAAAGCTTTTAAAACGACCGTAAGAGGGCGTGATGAGCTAAACATTTTTAAAAATCTTTTTTTTGTGTATTTTCAAGTGTTAACCGAGTAAGAAAAATTCTTAGTTATAATTAGCAAACTGTCTCCTACAACTTTGTTTTATGACATTTTGTCGTAACTTAGCGAATAAAGAAGTGGGGGGAGTTTTACATATTTAGATAAAAAGTCGTCTAATGTCCGTTTGCCTAAACCGATTTTCCTCAATTTGGATTCATTTAAAAGGCAATTGCTGGGACAATCAGATAATCTGGGAGATAAATTATTTAGTTTATAAATGAAACTGCGATGTGGCGTCAACAATAGCTTTTTTGAAGTTTTGTTCAGAATGGTATAGCTTTTATTACATGGTTAGAAAGGTAATTTAAAGAGAAATCATCCAGTGAAAACCCGAAATCGATATCTCTGACATGTCAAGAGATATTTCGATTTTTCTGAAAAAATCAGTTAGTTTTAATTTTTACCGTAATATTAAGTTAAAAATTGGTCTTAATATGGTACAGCTTTTATTACATGGCTAGAAAAGTAATTTAAAGAGGAATCGTCCAGTGAAAACCCGAAATCGATATTTCTGACATGTCAAGAGATATTTCGATTTTTCGTAAAGAGTGAAGGAAGGCAAACATTAGGTTAATATTTTTTTAACTTAATGCAGGTAGTAGTGAAATAATAACTGTTTTTTTTTCATCATTTCATCATATATCATTTTTATTACTGTCGTTAAATATAATAACAGAACAATATTTTTTTCTGTATCTTAAAGGAAATATATTTTACAGTGTATAGTAAAAAAAATCATATACACATTAAGATTATTTATTATCATTACTAATTTGAAATACTTGAGGATAAAAAACGATGTTAATATAATCTGTGAGTTTAAAGTTACTAAATATTTTTGTATTTATTCAGAAATCCTGATCTATTGACTTTTAATCGACGACTTTTAATTTTGTTAAAAGATAAGAGAAATAACTCCAATTATTTCATTACAGGTGTCTCATTTAAGTAAACAAGCAGTGGACATGCAAAAGGAAATAAACTGAAGAACCACAGGAGACTAAAAAAAAAAATGTGTATTCCACGATTGAATATCGCAGTGATAAAAAAAAATATGAAATTAACAATTAGTAGATCTATCACGGTTCTTTTTATAACATACATAATACGTATATAGTACATAATACAGAATACAAAATACAAAGTGATTTTCCTTTTACAAAGTTCTATGTCATAATTATAAAATAATGAATATGATACCCTGTGACAGTGGTGCACTATTGAAAAAAATAGTGATTTTCTAATTCGATTCTTTACAGCTCACATGATGATATGATCTATGTCTCCTTGTGTTTTAAAAATAATATTCTTCAAATGTCTAATGTCTAACTGTTCCTATGTATATATATATATATATATATATATATATATATATATATATATATATATATATATATATATATATATATATATATATATATATACATACATATACATTCGTGGTCAAAATAATAAGAGTATGAATGCTGAATCTAAACTAAACATTTTATTTTAATGTGTTTAACGAATTTATTACGTATTACGTTGCGTAACGTGTCCTGATGCAAAAAATATTGATAACACAAAACATTATTCTAGTATTACAAAAGTTACTACAACTATCAAACAATATGTGCTTTTTTCTGGTCAAAAAAATAAGAGTATATCACTTATAGCTATTAACTTCTGACAAGTTTCAACCGGTATAGAATGCCAAGTTTTATTGACTTCTTCCCACAACATGTTATTATTTAGTGTTTTTTTTATTAGCAATGTCTTTTTTAAATGTTGCCAAAGGTTTTCTATTAGATTTAAATCCGGAGATTGCGACGGCCAGGGCAACACTTCAATCTTATTTACGAGAAACAATCGTTTCACTGCTTTCGCGGTATGTTTCGGATAGTTATCCTGCTGGTAGATCCACTTTAGCCGCATATTCATTTCAGCATAAGGAAGCATATTTTTTTCTAAAATTTACATGTAGGTTTCTTTGGTCATGGTATCTTTGGTCCAATATAGTAGACCTACACCATTATAGGAAAAGCAACCCTACAGTTTAATATTTTCTACTGCATGCTTTACTGTTCCTAATGTATTTCGTGGATTTAGATCTTCACTATTATATCGCCTAACTTACCATTTCCCATCTGATCCAAAGAGATTTATTTTTGTTTCATCACTAAATATTTTCCAATTACGGCTGTAGTTCTCGTTTAAGTTAAATCTGGCAAAACTTAATATATGGTGAATATGTTTTTTAATTAAATGTGATACCTTTCTAGCAACTTGCACGTCTACGAATTGTCCGTGTACTGATTTGTAAACCCATTTTCCGTTTAATGTCAAACGAAGTGGAGAATGGGTGTTTCCGCGCCCCTCGTACAATACATTTATCCAATCTTTTGCTTGTATTTCTTGGGCGACCTCTGGTTTCTAGTGGTTTCTTTATTAATTTTTGCTCCTTTAAAACTACAGCAATAACACATTCAGATCGCTTTAGTAGATGAGAAATAATTTTTTAACTTTTATTTAAACTCCGCAACTACAATATTTGACGCCTCTCTATGGGAGTACAATGCACGACCCATAGTAACATTTAAAATTGTATAGATGCATGGACAATATATACCAAAGATATTCAAATATTTTTTATAAGAATGAACGAAATATATCGAACGATATAAAAATCAATACAAATATCTCGAGAACTCTTTAATATTACTTAATAAAATTTGCACCCAAACATTAGGAAATATTTGCCACTTTTTTTCTTGTCGCATATTTGAAATCCAAGACTCACTTGATTTAATGATAACAATACGTGAATTTGGCATCGTTGGAAAGAGCATTTTTTTAAGTAGATTTTAAAAAATGGCTAAAAGGTGTTTATAAAAATATGGATGACAGATGAAGTATTTGATTACACTTAATCATTGTTAACGTCAATTTGTGAACTTCAAATTTCTTTCAATGTTTAAATGTAATCAATATCTATTTAACTGAAAGAGAAAGAATTGAAATACTAACAATTGTTGGATACGGCGACAGAAAATTGATATTTATGCTGAAGTTTGTCGAGTATCTGATGAAGTACATCCGAATAAATCAACACTAAATCAACAGTTTCAAAAACGGTGAAAAGATTCAATGACACAGGCAGCATTAAAAGTCGTCCAAAATTGGGAAGACAAAAAATAATAACTAATGAAAATTCGTCGAATGTGTTAATTGATGTATGGCATGTATGATGTATAGACAAACAATGGCAATGTTTCCGTGCAATAATTAGCTATAAATCATAACATGTGTAAATGCTCAGTCCAAAAAATAATTCAAAAATATTTTTATCCTTACAAAATACAACCACTACGAGAATAAAGTGAAGATGATTTTGATCGAAGAGTTATACCAATGCAAATTTTATTTCAAATATTATTTTCACGGATGAAGCAACATTCTGTTTAAATGGTTATGGCAACAGGCACAACTGTAGATATTGGGCTGATACTAATCAGCACTGGATGTACAGGTTCATACTCAGTATCCTCAAAAGTTAAATGTTTGGATGGGATTTAGTGGCAAGCAGTAATATAGGACCTTTTGTCATCGATAGCAACTTGACAGCAGATAAAAATTTAGATCTATTGGAAGAAAATATCATCCCCCAACTTCTGCGTCTTCGCGTTTCCAAATTTAATTAACGAAAACCAGAAAATATGGTTGCAGCAAGATGGTGCTCCAGTACACTATAGCATTAACGTTAGACATTTTCTTAACACTACTTTCCCAAACCAATGGATCGGTCGACGAGGAGCTATCGAATGGCCAGCAAGATCACCAGATTTGGCACCAGCCGATTTTTTTTGTGGGGCTATTTAAAAAGTCGGATTTACTTGAATATAATTACGAATTCGGCAAAAAACTGCCGATATACCTCTTATCTGATAGTAAAGCGCTAAGTCAAGGCTTCGCCCGACGTATCCATTAAACCCAAAAAGATAATAGTGGATACTCTGAACATCTTTAGCCATAACACCTTTTAATAAAAAAACAATGAAATAATTTTGTTTTTTAATTTGATATTGACCTAATAGGCCGAAACAACTTTTTATCAGCCCTTAGACGTTATATATTATAGTCAATGTATTGAACAATATATTGTGCAATATATTGACTGGAGGACCTACACGTTGCAATATTATTGTCCAATCATTTAGTTTACAACTGACCCTTCTACAGTCAACAACTTAACATGTCGAAAAGTAAAGCTTGTGTGACCATTGCTTTAGTAATAGCTTTGAAAAAGGAGAAAAAGACGCAGATGGATGAAAGAATCATACAAGAAAAAGAAATAAATACACTCATAAAAATAGCCATTTTTTAAAATCTATTTTGAAAATAAAATTTCTTGGTGTTTGTGTACAAAATTTTATTACGAAATCTCAAAGCGTTCTCGAGATATTTGATCATTTCCATACATAATAGCGACATATGTATATATATATATATATATATATATATATATATATATATATATATATATATATATATATATATATATATACATACATATATATATATATATATATACATACATATATATATATATATATATATATATATATATATATATATATATATATATATATATATATATATATATATATATATATATATATGATTATAAATGCAGTGAAAAATATAGTAATATTTTATATGTGTATATATTTACATGAATCAATGTAAGGAAATAATTTTTCAAGTACAAAATTTATATATTTTAAGTCCGGTGTGGTTTATATCATAAAATTTTATTGAGAAATAAGCCTAAAAAGTATCTTAACCCGGGCTTCTTAACAACTAGGTAAAAAAAATACAATTTGCTAAAATTACATCACCATCATCTTTTATAAAAAAAAATCGATATTTCTATTGCTATTGCCTTTCGAAAACGGAAAGACCCAAAAGGGAAAAAAACTTTTTTAAAAGGGCCTTTTTTTTAGTACCCCATGCATTCATTAATTTAAATATCTACTTTTTTGCTCCGAAATTTTTATATCATACGGCGCCAGTGTTTCATTTGTAATACTATTATGCTGTCTCGAAGTTTTTCTAGTAATTCCTAATAAACGTAATTTTAGGTAAATAATCGTAAAATTGTTAGTTTTAGCATTTAAACTGTCGTATGCTAAATATGTTTTGCATTAATTTTGTAATTTTTATGTATACCTTGATAGTGTTATGTAGAGGCAAAAAAAATCAGGAAATTACAAAGAAATATTCCAAAAATCACTTAGATCGATTCTTTAGCCAGGAATCTTATATCTTTTATGAGCACATGATAATGTAGCTACTAGGGATAGCTCTATATATATATATATATATATATATATATATATATATATATATATATATATATATATATATATATATAACTGAACTATATTGAAACAGATACAAAAACTTAAGCATTTCCATTATTTGACGAGAAGTAGTCCGAAAAGGGCACCAATGGAATGAATTTCTATAGGTCACAGCTTTTCTGTTAAGAGAAATATGAAGAAGATGAGATTCAGACTATCAGTATAGATAAAGTTTAGTTTTTATTAACTACAATTTTTCTTGAAAAAAATGGAACTAACTTTTGTATCAACCCAATGTTAAGCGAGTTTCCTTATTAATAATCTGATTGATGAGAAACTGATATAATAGAAGCATATAAATCTTAATCAAAGAGAGATTCAAACAGAAGCACTTCTACAAATATATTCTTACCTTGTAATTGCCAAATATATTGCCAAATATATTGCCAATTGCCAAATATATTCAAACCTTGATCTGTACATGATACGCTATTGGGGCATATCCCATGAATCCAACACGGTCTCTCTTATCCAAAGCAGGGTTTCAAAGTCAAACAATGGGTTGATGCAAAAGTTCGTCCTATATTTCGGAGAAAAATTCATGAACATATTATTAATTCGATAAACTGTCTCCATCTCTTTGTAGCTGCTTAATCTCGCGCTCACAAAAGTTCTGGAGTTTCTGGCTAATGAACTGATCTATGTTATTTTTCAATTCTTCTAAGAAAGTGAAGTTTTTCCCATCTAAAGTGTTTTGAAGCGATATAAATAAATGGTAGTCGGATGGATTAAAAGATCGCAGTCAAGTTGTAAAAATTTTTGTAGGTCCCAACACACATGTGGGACGTATTATCTTGATGGAATCTTCAGGTTTACACCATGATGTTTTATTCACCCATCCATCGGTCTTGTTAACTATTCTGTATTAACCAAATCGTCTTGACATTATTGAATTGTTGATTCCAAGAATTTTTCCGGTCTATCGAGATGTTCTATGTCGATGAATCTGCAGTGTTCATAGCCCGCAAAAGTAAATTAATTCTGCCTTTGACTTTGAAAATTTATAACCGTTTCTTGGATCATTTTCGATAATTTTCTTGACGATTTGTAAATTTCGGGTTACAATATTAAAATTTTATTAAAAAAGATAAATTGAAAGATCATCTACATACAAACATTGTCCTATACCTTCATCAATGCCAGATGCAATATTATCAACTGTAATTGCAAACAAAATCAACGCTAAGAGTAGATCCTTGTGGAATTTATTTTTCTAAGATTTTTAAGGGTGATTCCGATTAAGGGCGATTCCGACATGAAACACTATGGCTGTCAAAAAGGATAAATTAAGTTGTGGAGCATGTTTTCTCAATCCAAAATCATGGAGATCAATATTTTAACATGGTTTTATTCGGGTCGTTCAATGAATTTTATTTGAAGTTTTCCAATAAGAGTGTCAGAACTCTAAAACATAATAGCGGCAATACTGTTTGAAATGTAAACGTCACTCATTCAATGCTGTGTTTACAATATCGTCAACAAGGCAGCTGGCGCTTGTTTTACGATAATGCGCTGTCCCACCGCTCAACGCCCATCACTGATTTTTTAACCAAAAATTGCATTTATATCATTTATCATTAAAAATTAAAAATTGCATCATTTACCATACTGCGAACTCTGCGAGTTCTACCTCTTCAAAAAACTCCATTCCCCGATAAAAGAACAGCGTTATGGAGATATTAAAGCCATTCAAAAATATTTTTGGCCGAGCTCAAAAATTCATTTGTCAACCAAATTTACCGTGCAAAACGTTATATTGACGTGTAAGGAAACTATTTTAAATAAAAATAATGATTTTTGCCCAAAAAATAAATATATGTTTTTTTTTTAAAGGCACTCCATTATGTAAAAATTTCGTGAAAAGATTTCGCGTAATCCATCTTATGTCAGAAAATAAAATATATTTTGATTAATATTTTCATCAAGTCATTTTTTTCGTAATTTGAATGTGAAAAGCTTTCCAATAAGAGTGTCAGAACTCGAAAACGTAATAGCGACAACACTGTTTGAAATGCAAATGTCAATCATAGAGTGCTGTGTTCAGTACATTCTGTCAATTCATCATGGAAGATACATAATCGCGAATTGGACTTGAAAGCAGGCGACCTTAGAAGGCGACCTTTTAAAAAAAATTTTTTTTTCGAAAAAGCGCATTTCTGGCTTAATGGGCTTGTGAACAAACATAACTACAGGATTTGGGTCAGTGAAAATCTTAAAATGATTCAGGATTTACATCTCCATGCACAGAAAATCATTGTGTGGTGCGGTTTTTGAGCTGAAAGAGTGATAGGATTTTATTTTTTTTCAAGGCGATGCAATATTAATAGAATATCTTTGGATTTATCTCATAAATGTGGATATAAATAATGTTTTCTTCCAACCATATCCATTTATAGCAAGAAAACTTTCCTGAACGCCTTATTCTGTGTCTTATCTAACATTTTTGGTTTACAGAAATAAACCCTGAATATTTCTTGACTTTAAACGAAACATTGAATCCCCCATTGAAGATGTACAACGCGATGTTTGTGAAACACTATTCGAAAATTGAGTCTCCGGAATGCATACCACCAGACGAAGCCCAGAGAGATATTTGAATTACATTATTTTAAAAACATATCAGCTAACCCTTTATTTCCAAGCGAAAAATAACTTTATCATCTAATTTAATAGTAATTAATTTAATGTATAATTAGAAAAGCAAATATCTGAACATATTCTAAATGTTGATCGAATCATAATATTTCGAAACATACAAGTTTTCCTGGACATTTTTTTATCAAGTGAATATTTGTAAAAAATTTCTGTCATCATCAACTTAAGTCATACAATCTACATAATTCTCAATATCTTATCCGTTTTGTTCCCCCACCATTCAACCTTAAGGTTGGGTCGTGTCCGTGGGATGGTCCTGTATCACCCCTTCTCGCTAAACGACCCCATCGGCCAACCAATCAGGATCGAGGTCATTCAAGAGGGTTCCCCATACAACCCACCCACTAGAACGTTCTTAGTCCACATCAAAATTCTGTCAATTGGTTTGTACACTACACAGTGTTCACTTTAACAGCGGGTGGTTCAGTAGTACTAGTGATTTCGATACTGCGTTTAGTTCATACGTCTTAGGGGTGATCGAAATTTATTACCATCCAAATTTACCATCTCTAAGAACGAACTCGGTGTTTCATATGATCAGTGCGAATTCTGGGAATATGCTGCCAATGAATCCTGGAGCGTTACAGCAGAATCAAGGTCCTTCCACATCGAGTAAGTACACAAAATCAATATTGTATTTAAATTGCAAAAGATGTATCCATTGAATATTAATTATATTTAATACGCGCACTATCAAGTCTATAAAGTTTTGTCTTTTTAAATGTCTCAGTGTTTTAAGTGTAGTTATATTATTTTTCTCGCTTTTAACAGCCATTATTTTAAAATTGTAAATAAATTTTGGTTGACTGCATCTACACATTTGTTTACATAGATAAATTAAATATTTGAAACTTAAAAAATTACTTTCAAATGAATGTATTTGGTGTTTTTTTTGTCGGGCTACTGTTTACGCGTTTTAGATACAAATATTAATAATTTAAAAACTCTATACACGTCTGACATGTACTTTAAATTGAAAGGTGGTGTATTATAATTATAAAAAAGAGTAGTTGCGTTATTTCTATTTGTCAGTTTATTCTAATCCGTAATATTTTTTTGGGTTAATTAATTTTTAACCTTATTTCGGACTGACAATACTAACTTCTATATAGACTACGATGAATCAAGATATTACTGATTTTGATATTTATTCTTCCAACTTTTATCCGTCATATATCGGTTTGTCCGGAAAGTTCGTAGGGATTTAAGAGAAAGATAAACATAAATACTTATTTAGTCCATTAACTTTTTGCCAGCGTAGTGATAATTCCATAATGACTTTTTGTCAAAATTTCAATCTTTATTGACAAAAAATGTCGACAGGTTATTTTTCACCTCTTCGTTAATTTTGTATATAGCGGAATAAATGATAGTCCGAGGGTACGATATCGGGTGAATAAGGTGACTGGGGTATCCTAGCTGAAATATTTTAACTGTGAGAATCTTTTTAGCAATAGATCGCACGAAGAGCTTGGCTCGAGCCGATTTCCTAAGGGGACTCACATCGTATCGTCACAGCGACCGATTTGCTAATATTTAACTTATCTGCTATCGCACGAGCCCGTGAAGAGTGGTTTTTGTTTCCTCGATATTACGGCTTAAAGCACACTCGGAGCGAAGCCGGTCTTCCAGATCAAAATGTCCGACCTAGAACCGCCGATACCAATTTTGCACAGTGGTCTCCCCAACAAAAATCTCTCCGTAAACGGTACAAACCTTGTTTTTTGGTTTGGACTGCTTTCCTACCCTTTTTGAAATAAAAAAAAGCATAATGTGTGCAAATTGCACAGATCTACAGTGGATTTGGTACCGGAAAGACTAAAACTGTTTTTGAATATGTTCGTTATTTTGGTTCTAACGGTATTGTGCGATTCAAGATATACCGTTGACCGAATGACTGCAATAAATTGTTAACAACCCCTGTCGTTATGAAACCCGACAAATTTACAAAAAAGTAAACAGGGTAAATAAAATAACAGGTAAAGAGATAAAATTAATTTTATATCTGGTTTAGTAGTTTCGAAATATTTTAGTTTAATTCGCATTCTTTTCTTAAACAGTGCAGTTCTATAATTTCGATCGTATTTTTATTATTCCAAATGTGCTAAAAATACGGTGTTCTTACCAAGATAATGACCATTGTGCCTCCAGTAGTGCTAATTTTAATAGAAAACATTTATCGTTCGATGCTAAGCACATTGTTAAAAATGTGTATGTTTCTTTATTTAATAGGGGGCTTAATGTAAATGCAGCAGCAGTAGAAACGTCTTCATTAACGAAAACGCGTTTGTTTACAGTTAAAGATATTGTGACGAAGCCAATTAAAGCTAAAAAAATTCGTAGTGATCCTGGTAAAAGCAAATGTATTGAAGAAAGTGACAAAGACTGAATTCAAAACAAAATGTATGCTATGTATGAAGGGCAAACTGTGCCTGCATTGCATTCATTGCAATAGCGACTAAGGAAAGATGAAACAAACATTCTTTCTAGCAGAACTAGCCTCTGGAGAATATTATCTCTAATGGGTTTTGCGTATCGGGCCATTAATAAAAGACAAATATTAATGGAATCACAACGATTACGACGATGGCGGATTGACTACTTAAATTATATAAAAAATACAGATTAGAAAATCATCCCATTATCCTACCTCGATGAAACATGGTTCGACACATATGAGACGGCAGCAGAAGGATGGGTAGATACATCAAGAAAATGCCAAAAACCAAAACCCCAGCAAAGGAAAATTAATTACAATTTTACATGCTGGTTCCGAGGATGGATGGATTCCAAATTGTATACGGCTGTCCTCCACAAATATTAAACATTCATTTTTGGACTACTATGACGACACCACAGGAGAACTTTTTCAAGATTGGTTTATAAATAGCCTTTTGTCCAATGTGTCTAAGGAAAGCGTAATCGTAATGGACAATGCTAGTTCATAACCGACAAAAAATTAAGTTCCTAATGCACATAGAAGCTGTGTTTTTTCTCGTGTACGATAACATGTAATTTTAGTACCTGGAGAAAGTAAATTCCTCTCTTTGAGTCTGGATGACAACAGTTATGATCTTTCTTTTAAAAGGTCAAGGTCTCTGTTAAGATCACTTAAAGCGTCTTAATCACTTAATGTAGGGGTTTTGATGACGCAGCTTCAAAATTGCCACTTTCTTCGCTAGTCTAAGCTTGCTTATCTTCAGATGTACTCTATTCTGTATCTGCAAGATCAGACAGGTCACGAAAAGTTGTTGCAGGAAAGTCTTCTGCATGAGAAACAGGTCTTTTAGCAGATAACAGATCACAATAGTTATTTTTTTTTTTTCGGTTAATATCATGTATCTTGACTACGCAAAAATAATAATCCTCGTAGTTATCCTTTGCTTCCCTCCAAATCCAAACTTCAGTTGACTTCTTTTACTATTTTTTACTATCTACTATCTTAAATGTTCACTACACATTTTGCAAGTATTGTTTGGTTTATCAATATCTTTGATTTTCAAATTAATGTGAGCGAAATACGCATTTTGTATAAATTCGGATATAGGTTTTCGAAAGTTTTTTACCGTATACTCCCTACAAACGTAACAAAAAGTGTTTGGGTTTAAACACGATCGTTTTGACGATGACATCTTCCAGGTTTTATTTACTAACTTTTTTAATTAAACAAGCCACAAAAATACACAAATTAAATGGCTACTAACTGTATGTACTTTTGATAATTTAATGTTACTGAGAGTGTTGCACTTTTTTTTTATTTTGTAGACCTGTATTATCGATCGACATTTCCAATTTGAATCAACTTGACTAATTGAAGGTGAATTACAGCGAATCTGAACGTAGTAAACATCGTAAATATTGCACGAATTAATATGTAAATAAGCATTACTAATTTTTGTCTACAAGCGTTAAAACAGCAACTAACGGAAAATCCTTGCAAACTTCCCTGACAATTCAATATTTTTAAGTATAATAATTTAATTATTTTTCAATAATTTTTTAATTCAAATATATAAGATTTAAGTCTGGAGGAGAACGCGACAGCTGTACACGAGTGTAACATTGTTAAAACAGTTAAAATTCCCACCATATACTAACACTAAACTCAAAGAGATTTTCCATTAAACACCGAATCACTTTTTTTAAAGTTCTCGACGCACGTTTTGCTAACCATGTTAGCATCACCAGGAGATGATTTAATCTTCTAATCTTCTAGTTTTCTTTAAACTTTTAAGATCAAATAATATCCTCATAATGTTAACATGGTTAGCGAAACATTCCTCGAGAACTTAAAAAGAAGTGCTTCGGCATTTTGTGGCAAATCTCTTGGAGTTTAATCAATAAATTTCTTTAATCAACAATTTTTCTACAGTAAGACAACATCCAAAGGCCGCCCCGTAGACATATAATTTTTATACTATTCTATTTAAAGATTCAAGAAAAGTACCATACTTTTTGTAACATTGTAGAGCAGCTATTCTTTCGTTAACCTCACCCTTATGCTTCAAGTTGTCTTGCTAGAATTTTGTGACGTCCATGGTACTTAATTTCAATACGCTTTGGAATACATGTTCATGCATTTGGGATTCTATGAATAATTACTACATTTCCAGTTCAAGATAATCACCCCCAAATCGTAATATCTCCACCACCGTGGTTTACTGTTGAAATAGTATCTTGCGAACAGCATTGTCTTATTTTTCGATTTTACGTACTTTTTAGCGAACTAGAATTTTTTCACATTTTTTACAAGATTGCTACACTTCTAAGCCCGACATTAATTCTAGAATAAGAATCAATATCATAGGTTACTTCTTATCTTGAATTGAATATATCCTTGAAAAGAATATATATATATATATGCTAGACTATTAGTCCGGGAGTACATCCGATCGTTTGTGTCCCGTTTGTTGGGAACGTGCAGACGTTTCGCCAAGGTCACACTTGGCATTCTCAATGCTTGTCTGAAGACTGAAAGTTCAGTTTCAGGCCAAGTGTGACCTTGGCAAAACGTCTGCACGTTCCCAACAAACGGGACATATATATATATATATATATATATATATATATATATATATATATATATATATATATATATATATATATATATATATATATATATCTCAATTCTAATATTTGGGTGAAATAATCATGGAAAATGGGTTGAAAAAAGCGGCCAATAAGGGAACACAGTTATTAAGCCAGAATGTCTATATGGGGCAGAAACGCTCATTTTGAATAGAAAGAGAGACATCGAGGACATTGAGAAGAAGGAAAGAATAATCATAAGGAAAATTCTAGGCCCCAAACAAATAAATACAACAACATACCGACTTCGAGAAAACCAAGAAATCAAACAATACACAGATATGCATAGCGATATGAGAAAAAGAAGACTTAAGTTTTACGGACACATAAAACGGATGAATACGAGTAGGCTAATAAACTAGACAAATAGTCGAATATTATGAAAAAAAGGAGTAGAGCTAAAGTAGAAATAAGTAAATGGATTGCTGCAATTAAAGAGGACCTAAGATCAGCAAATATTACACAAAGTGAAATTCAGGATAGAGGCTGTTTCAGACACAAGGTTGACGTTTGGAAGGTTGGCCAGAGTGAAAAATGTAGGAAGACTGGAACAACTTGGTCTGACGAAAGAAAAAAAGCTCATAGCGAAAGGATGAAAGTAGTATGGGCGCAAAGGAAGGCTAACAACAACAAACGCCTTTAATTGTACTTCGCATGGTCCACCCGGACCCATGCGTGAATAATAATATATATATATATATATATATATATATATATATATATATATATATATATATATATATATATATATATATATATTCTTTCATATTTTTTCTTTCACTATATAACGTACCGTAGATACGTTATATAGTTGTGGTGATGATTCACTTGTGATTCAACACCAAATCACTTTTTTAACCCTTTGAGTACGAATATGTCAATGAAAGTCCAAAGAAAATATATTTAGGCACCAGTGGGACAAAGATTCATTCAAGTTACAATTTTTCGTCTCAGTGGTGGTCAAAATCAGCTGTTGACCTTGATCCGCTATTATTATGTTATAATTTGACATTTTAGTTGTCAGATTCTTAAATACACTTTTCAAAAGGCTGTTGTCAATCTGTTGATGAGTCAATGACGAAATTCAAAGGCAGATCTGTACTGAAACAATATATGCCGCTGGAACCCGTAAAACGGGGAATAAAGGTTTAGAAGCGGTACTATTCTCTGAACGGCTAGATTTACGATTTAGATATATATTCAGGTAAGGACATGACAAATAACAACAATAACTACACATCGGAAGAACGAGTTGTACAAAAAGCAGTTGGAACTTGTATGAAAAACAGAAAATATATGCCTACTTTTGCAATTAAACTAAAGGAAAAATTTTATTTGTAGTTTTTAGCAACCAAAGATGGTCTTCTTACAGTTAGGTGATTTAATTCTAAGGAGGTATGGGTAATCAGTAATTGTAGTAACCCAGATACTGAAACTATAAAATAGAAAACAAAAAGATTGTAAAAAAAAAATCAGTTGACCTACCCTTATTGTAACATATAACAAAATAATAGGAAGGGTAAATTTGGCAGGTATCAGAGTTCAGGTCTACGACTTCGACAGAAGATCTACTAACTGGTGGAAGACATTATTTTATAAATATGTTATGGCAGCGGCTGTAAATGCCCATATTGTACATCAAGAGGTGATAAAAAAGGGGAAAATTTCTGACTAGACGTCAGAGTGCTAAAATTACAAGAAACCAAAATTATCAATCCAAATTACAATCAAAAGGGCCAAACTTCTACCGAATATTGGAGATCATATGCTACTCCATATCATAGTTAACTGTAACAAGTATTACAAATATGATATGATGTAACATAATTAATGTAATTAATAATTTTATCTTGAGTTTCGTTTAAAAATAAATGACTTGTTTAACTGTATATTATATTTTGTACTAGAGTCTTCTGAATACTAATGGGACATAATATCCTACTTATAAGTACAATGTGTCCCATTTCCTGCTTTTCCTAAGTTTCTGTGGGTAATCGATTTTTTAAAAAAAATTTCAGTTACATCTTGGGTTTGATTAATTAGAGAAATTAGACTGTTTTCATATTTGAGTCAAAAAAATATTTGGTAGGCAGATTAAAAATTATCGACGCATGTTTTGCTAAACCATGTTAGCGTCATCAGGAGATGATTCTATCGCGTCCAAAAATTTAAAATGATTTGGTGCTTAGTGCTAAATCTCTTCCAGTTTCATCGAACAATTGATAAGCTTCAAATTCTTGACAGTTTGCTACAGTTTCATGTCATTTCTTTTCACAATTTTCACACGTGTCTCGGTAGTTCTCCACTTTTTCCATCCATTATTATTAGAATAATAACATTCAACGCTCACTCTATAGCTGATAAAAATGGATTAAATTTGTTTGTTTTTATAAATTGAAATTGTTTATTATTTTTAAAGTGTCCAAATCCAATACAAAATTTTGTTCCATGAAAAATGGGTACTTTATTAACTACTATTTAAAAAACGTTCTGCTTTAATTTTGATATAGTTTTGTTGAAAACAATTTACTAGTTTATATCCTACTCGTATAACGTTAATTGTAAACCAAAATTTAAAAAAATCAATTGATTCAAATACTTTTTTGACCCACTGTATATATTTGATTTATTACATCAGTGTCAACTTTTTAATAACAGTTGAGACCGTGATGCGATGCACGCTAATGATTAAATATATAACATATCCAAAAATTGGCAGCCTCATTTACAATATCAATTATATTGCAAAATATTGAAATGCAAAATTTATGGCACCTTATTTTTAATTTATTTACCGATGCTCAGACGGTATATTCTAGAATTGAAAAAACCAAAAAATGGAAATAAAACGTAATCCCTATCGTCTTGATAATCAGATTACATGTAATATTTTAATGACGCCGTTAATTCCATCATTAGTAAATAAAATTCATTGATTGAAATACTGGGCCTATAAACTTTAAAATATAAAAAAATTGTATTAGTCAGTATTAATCAATATATAAAATAATAATAATAAATCAATAAATGAAATATATTACTTGATCTGTAAACTTAACGAAACTTTTGATAGCGATTTTTTTCAGTTTTAGATCAATATAATTTTGAAAATAATCACTAAGTCAGCAAAAGTATAAGTAATAACTTTAACAATAAATAATTATGGAGGTGAGCATTATTATTTTATATATAAAATATAACATACTGGTAAATATCAAAGTAACAAGATTGAATAATAAAGTATTTCGTAGATCACTAGCCAGTCTGTATCTTCTTATTCCTGTTGTACTACAGGATTAAATTTATCAAGGCACTGATTAAATAGGAAACTAAAATGACCTCTTTTGTAGAATACCAACATCACTATTTACTTTTAATTGATGGAAGCTTCCACTCACATACGGTTTGGGCCACTTCCTGACATAAGATGTCAACCTAGCATGACATTTTCTTAACTAATCGTAGCAACAATTGTCAATAGGTTAATTTGTCTAATCTATACCCAATTTGTGTTAAAAAATGCTTTTAAAAATCTCCATTACCTATATCATCAAATGTTAACCTATTTAATAAATTAATTGTGTCCGCATTACTTTAATAAGTTAATACAATCTTGTTGAAACTAGGAACTAGACTTGCACAGCAATTTTTCAGTTTCTTAAAGTATTATAGAAAGTTAATATTATAAAAAGCATATTTATGAAATTTACACAACGCCTTGTTAAATATCCGGTTGCTTCCAAAAGCACTAGCGCTCTTCGTATATAGCTCAAAATCTATTTTTATTTCAAGATGAGATAATTCTGATTCTAACAATAATTGAAAAATATTAACATTCCAAAAATTTGATCAGCTAAAGGTTTAGATTGAAAGTTTACTACTTTATGTATAAAAAATATTGATACTGATTAATCTATGTTCCACTTGACATCATTTAAACAAAAATCTTATTATTCATTGTTATAACTGAATACAAGTGAACAACTCATCTAGCACATCGAAGATATATAATGATTTATACTATTGATTATTTCTTGGTGTTTACCTATTGCAGGAATCGAAATATTAACATTGCGATATGAAGACTTACATTGTCTTGGTTAAACGTGGCGTTGTTAAAGCCTCGAGTATATGGCAAAGCAGTTGTTCAGAAATTCATTAGGGTACATATGGATATTTAAAGCGCCTTGAAGGAGTATTATAGGAATTCTATAAATAAACCATTAACCTTATAATAGAAGGAAATAAAAACTTTACCATTAAGTGTGGAATACATCATGTAACTGTCCACCACATGACCTCTTGCAATTAATCACTCAATCCTTTTGAGGTAATTTTCGATGACTTTTCCGCACATTTCGGCTGGTATCTCGGCCATGACTTAACGAATGTTAGTTTTCAACTGCTCAAGGCTTTGAGAATTATATACGTAAACACGATCTTTCGCGTAGCTTAACAAAAAAGTCCACCGACGTCAAATCGCATGATCTCGACATCACCTTATCTCGAAATTACACCACCTGGAAACTTCGCTCAATAAAGCCAAAATTGTTCGTGTTGTGTGGCTTGTGACACTCTCTTATTGAGACAACATATCGCTCAGATCGAAAATTTCAATTTCTGGGGGAATTTCAAATAATCGATTATCATACTCCTTCGTTTTCGAAGAAGTACGGACCAATGACACCACCAGACCATAACGCGCACCAAACAGTCACCTTTTGTAGATGCAATGGACTCTCCATAATCACTTGTGGGTTTTCAGAGCCTCATATACGAAAATTTTGCCTATTTACAACGCTGAAGAAGACTATTGGAAAATTTGGGTGAATGTTAAAGCATCCAGTCGGGGCATTGCATGATCTTTGAACTTTGTAAGGATGAAGATGCAAGTGCAAATGCAAAATATGACATAATGTGCCGTAAGACAAGCCCACAGATTGTGAACGCCGAGGAATAGATAAATTTGGATCTCCAGCCACATCATATTCATATTCATTACTATATTCGTAACAGAGCCACTATTTTCAAATTTCTTGACATTCTGCTCATAAGGCGCGAGACGTGGCTACGGCAGAATCACAATTTTGTAAACACCTTTAACAACCCTAACGCGTTGTTCGGTAGTTAAACGATCCATATTGTGAAATAGTAAGCCTTAGACTAAATAAATCACAATTTGGGTGATATTTATGTTTAACAGTTGTCAAAATACAGGGCTGTATTTGGGAGGTTTGAAACAATTTCAGTTAGACCAAGTTAATTCATAATTATAAGATGTGTAGTTGATATTTCATTTTGAAATAATGGTTGCTGACCCACCAAGATTAACCTACAATTTTCACCTGTTAAAATTGCAATCATCAAATTAATTCAAGTAAAGAAAAAGCATTAGCCTAAGTTTGACCGCCTTTATTTCTTTTATAGCTTTACGAACTGTCGGTTTAAAATCGGCATAATAGTTATAGTGTAAATATAATTAAAGTGTGCCCATCGGGTCACATCAATAAAAAGACCCAAAAAAATTCTCACCCTCATCTTGTCAGTCGTAAAATTAACCCGAAATTTTTCTACAAACGCTGAGTAACGAACGTTAATATCAACATAAGTTTCTTCGATAACATAATTATAAACTTAAAAAAACAAGATAAACTTTTGAAAATGTTTCTATGGTATTTATTTTTACTTGGCATTCATAATTCGTGAGACAATTAAAGTCTAGGGTAAAAAATATGATGTATTCCAACTACTTTGTTTCCCTTTATGGTATAAAATGATAATAAAATGTTTAGGTCGTCTACCTGTAAATGTTTTAGCTTTTTCTGTTTTTTTTGCCAATTTTTAGTTTTGCCTGACATGTACAAAACTTAAACATTGTATACCACTGATACAAAATTGGCTGTTTAAAGTCTTGCATTATGTTTCAAGAACAAAAGTATTCTATTAATGTGTTTTGATAGATTTTATTCACTGCTCCAGTTGCGTACTTCTGCTATAATCACTTATGCATATGTGATTACGAATAAAACTTAATGGAACATATTTAAGCCACCTTAGACTCACAGATCAGAGACATCGTTCTCTTTTCACAGGACCTAGAGCAGCTACAAAACCACATATAAGAGCTACAAAGATATGGAGGGCCATTTAGCTTGAAAACAAACTTAAAAAATAGTCAGGTCATGTTCAATAAATTTGACATGAACAGAACAGAAGAATTTCTATTTTGCGGGGGAATTTTCTAGATACTAATTCAATGGAAGATGATATCGTCGTGAGGTGAAATTGTGGCTGGCAGGCATCTGAAAAACAAAATTGATCAGGACATCCTGTCTGTTATGATATGCGGACGTGAAACCTGAACAATCACATCCCAATCAGTTCAAAAACTTCAGGTAGCACAAAGGGGAATGGAAAGGTATAAGTTTGGCATTACAACCTGGACATGTATCCCAGAATACACGAAAGTATGTGACATCACTGGAAGAGTAAACGAATTGAAATAAAGTTAAGCAGATCATATGTCGGGCGATGTGACGACATGTGGACCAAACCAGTCCTGGAATGGATACTGCTTGATTATAAACGTCCACGAAGAAGATCGAAAACACGATGGCAGCATCAAGTATATCGGACTCAAATGGCAGAAAAAAAACTCAGAAATGTGAGAGTTGGAAACATGCTCCTAGCCTTCATCCTGACATCCTCTATAACTCTGAGAGCTATAGAGCAATTTGGATGATTTTTGTTTTCTTGCCAAAAGGTATTTTACGCAAGTACACATACTTCTTGGTTGTTTAAAATTGCTGGCGGCAGGAATAATCGCGCAGGAGTTCATCCAATGCTATCCCATGCGGGTACTAATGGCGATATATCTACATCTTGCACTTGCCGGATATTTTCATGTCGACTCGCACAACAAGAAGATTAAAATATCACTGGTCAAAGTTCTGCCATTCTAGGATCACCAGAGTATCGTCCATAAATTTGATCTTATTCAGTTTACATATGTTATATAGTGATTATATTTTTCGTTTAATTCAAATGAATATACTGGATGTTGCATTTTTTAAGTACCCCAGCATATTTCATCACACTAAGGATTTTTTTTTATTTGGTTAGTTTTCATTATTTCATCACTTTGTTTGAACATTTTCATAACTGAAAGCATTTTTAAAATGCTGAATCTTCTTCATATGTTATAATGGTTCAGTAAATTCAAAATTGCTAGGTGTGGTGGTGATAGTAATGTAATAATAATAATTATTTTTTTTACGAAATGGTGCTGAAAACAAAGGTCAGTTTACAGTTTAATCTCTTATCTCATTTTGTGGCTAAAACAGTACTTTTCAAAACTCCATACTGCTTTTCTTGTCCAATCAAAAAAAAAAATACAACTTAACAACAAATGGCAGAGAGGTTAAATGTTGATCGCTGAACCATTTGTGATCATCTACATGCCACGTGAAAGATCCAGGAAGCAGGAAAATGGATACCACATCAGCTGAACGACAGACGGATGAAAAAGCGAAAAACGGTGTGCGAAGTTTTCCTTTTTCGTCATGAAAGAAATACTTTTCTGCATCGGATCATGACTGGAGTCGAAAAATAGATATAATTCTGGAGCCAAAAATACAAAAAATCATGGGTTGACCTAGAACCACCATGTACATCGATCGTAAGACCGTATCGCTTTGGAAAGAAAACAATACTTTTGCAGCACGACAGCGCCCCATCGCCCCATCACTCACGGAAGTGGTCAGAGACATCATTTTTGTACATGACTGGGAACCTTTGCCCCACTCGTCGTACTCACCAGACTTCCCCCCTTCCCCCTACCATTTGTTTTCATCGATGTCTCACATATTTTTCATGAAACTGAAACACTTCAACAATTATGGAAATGTTAAAAAATGTCTCGATGACTAAACCACCTAAAAAGATATACGGTTTTTCGGAGAGAGCATCCACAAATTGCCAGAAAGATGGGGAAAATATGCAGCTAGCAATGGCGTATACTTTGAATAAACCATTTCTTACCTTTCTCCCAAATTAAACGCGTTCTTTTTTAAGAAAAAAACCTGATATAATGGTTCGGTAATCCAAGTCTAACTATATATCATAAGCATATTCGAATATTCGTTAATCCTCGTTGAAAACAACAAAAATCAGCATAAATAATGTAAAGATACATTACTTTTCGTATGCACAAGTTCCTGGTGTTTCTCCCCACAAAAACAGATTGATTTTTTAATAAAAAACAAGAAAAAGAAAGAAAGATTATTTTGTAAAATTTTGCAATAATAATCCATCAATCTATTAATACTATCTACATTCCATCCATGTTTTTAACATTTCTAATCTAACGTGAATATCTTCAAAATATTTCTGTTAACAAGAGGCTACCGTATTGAAAGTATCAAGATAAAATACTGGTGATGAAGCAATATATATTTTTAAAATCATTCCATATTTCTGTCCAATAAAATAGCTGACTCATGTATACTGTGTCGATTTGATTGGTAGGCGAAAATCAACACAAACACAACACCTGTCATTTGAAGTTAAAAAAAAGTACTTACACTTAGGTTTGACGTCAAAAAACCATTAATAAATATGTTCATTGAGACAAACAGTACTCAAAGTTAGTTAATTGTTTTAAAATTCTAAAATTGATAATGTCAAGTGATTGACAAACAAATGAGAAAGTTTTTTCTTATTTAAATGTTATCTTCGCAAATATACAGTGGTGGCCAAATTTATGAAATATTTTAGAAAAAAGTTCGTGGGCAAAAAAATAAGAATAATTTTAACAAATCATAAAAAAAAACTAAAAGATGTAGTTTTTTAAAACTGTTTAGTCTATAAAATTACCGAAGCTTAGTACTTTCTAGCATCTTCTTGGCATGGAGTCTATTCGATGTCGGCACGGTATTTTTCTAATAATATTTCTTTCTAAAGGTTCTCAATCGGATTTAGATTCGGGGTCTGTGAAGGCCACTGAACACTTTAGTTAGTATGTTTCCTCTCAAACCACTGCTTCACCACATGAATCGTATTACCTTGTTGATATGTCCAGTGTAAAGGCATCTTCTTCACCATAAAGTAGCATAATTGATTCTAGAATTCCTAAGAATTTTTTTGTCGTATTTTGTTTTACCCAAAATACTGGGCCTGCTCGGTTATTTGAAAAACACCTCCATTCGTTGATTTTACCACCACCAGCTTCACTGTACCCAAATAATTTCGTGGACTGAATTCTTTAATAATACGTTTTCTCACATACAATTTGCCAAAAGAACCAAAATACATTAATTTTAGTTTCATCGTTAAAAATAATGTTTTTCCAGTTATGTTGTAAATCTTTACTACAGTTCCTTTTTGTAAGCTTTAACCGCTGCTTCTACCGCACAGGTTCTTCCGTGCTGATACTTAGATAAAGACTGTTTTATAACGACAGTAGTAACACTTTCTTAATCGTTTTTCTTAGACAACCTGTATTTTCTGGTTGATTTTTGAGTCACATATAATTCTTTCAAAGCTTTAGCAATGACACATGGTGACCGTTTGATTACGTTCATAATAAATACCTATTTTTTTTTAACTTCTCATTTGCAAAATTAAACGCCTTTCTTCGGCTGTATATTGTCTAGCGCGATCCATCTTTACTTAAATGCACTGGGAAGTGGTCCAACTTTTGCTGTATCAACAAAATAAATACATATTTTTCTTTTTTTCTTTCTACCACTCTTATTTGATACGCCACCACTGTATGTATATTGTTAGGCAAAAGATACTGTTTAAGATTTACACTGGATGGACCCTTTGGTCTGACAGCTTAACTGATTAAATCTTGAAATCATCTATTGATGATAATAAGATGATTGACGAAACGTTTGTCGAAAGACTACGAACAGGTGATTTGGTGTTTTGTGGAATATTTAACAATGTAGCACAGGAAATGAATAGATTGGACGTGGATATTTTGGGGATTAGTGAGACACGATGGCCAAGTGAGGGAATGACCAACATAGGGAACCATCATATAATATACTATTCTGGAAGCAAAGACACACGGCACAGAAATGGAGTAGCTTTTATGTTGAAAAAGGATCTGGATAAATCAGTATTAAACTTTGTCCCAATATCCGAACGAATTGCCTTACTACAAATGAAGTCAAATCACGCAACAATCAACATAATACAGGTACACGCTCCAACAGCGGATAAAGACGACCATCAAATAGAACAGTTCTATGAGGAAATAGACGACACACTCAAACTGACTAAATGAAAAGATGTAACAATTCTTATGGGCGACTTCAACGCGAAGATCGGAAGAGGGAAAGTAGAGAGGGTAGTGGGTAGCTACGGATTGGGTATACGCAATGACAGAGGGCATCGGCTAATTCAGTTTTGCCAAGAGAAAGATCTGGTGGTTGCTAATACGTTCTACAATCTCCCACCAAGACGACTATACACTTGGACATCGCCGCAAGATAGTGAAAATCATATAGTACGCAATCAAATAGATTATGTGATGATTAATCAGAGATTCAGAAATAGTGTAAAGTCAGTAAAGACCTACCCAGGTGCAGACGTAAATTCCAACCACAACCCCCTAGTGGCAAGGGTGAATATACAACTAAAGAAACCAGCTCAAAAGTCGAGACGAAAACAAATTGATCTCAACGGTCTTAATGACGTAACCATCAGAGAGAAAATAAAATTGGAGATAGACAACAATCTTAGCAACTTAAATATGTCGGAGTATAACAATAAGAATTGGGACGACTTTAAAACGGCACTAATGGAACCAACAGAAAAATACTTGAAGAGACCCAAACCTAAAAAAGAACAAGGTTGGATTACAAATGAGATATTAAACTTAATGAATACACGTAGGGAAAGCAAACACCAGCCTAACTATAAAAACATACAGAAACAACTTCGCCAGAAAGTCAGAAAAGCCAAAGAAATATGGTTTACTCAGAAGTGCGAAGAAATAGAGATCCTACAGAAAAAACACGACCAGTTCAATTTACATAAGAAGGTGAAGGACTTAACGGGGTATCAAAGGAAAAGAACAAGATCATTTTTTGTGGATGAGAAGGGTCTAATTATAACAGACATAAAGGATAAACTTGTAACATGGACGAATTACACGAAATCCCTTTTCGCGGACACACGATCAGGACAGTCAGAGGAACCGGCTGAAGAAGACAGTGGTCCAATAATAACAACTGCAGAAATAAAATATGCATTACAAAATATGAAGACGGGCAAGGCAATAGGACCAGATAATCTACCAACAGAACTCCTCAAGCTCCTAGAGGACGAACATTTGAAAGTGTTACAGAGACTGTTTAATGAAATATACAGAACTGGTAAAATCCCAAAGGAGTGGCTTGTCTCCACGTTCATAACCATCCCTAAGAGAAACAAAGCTAATAAATGTGAAGATTACAGGACAATTAGTCTCATGGAACACACATTGAAATTATTTTTGAAGATCATAAACCACAGATTATATTCAAAGTTAGAGGAACATATAGGTAACACGCAATTTGGTTTTAGAAAGGGCCTAGGAACGCGTGAAGCCCTGGTAGCATACAATATACTTATGCAACGAAGCCTGGATGTAAATAAAGATGTATACATATGTCTTATCGACTATAACAAAGCTTTCGATAATGTCAAACATGACATCATGATAAAATTGCTGAAAGACAAAGGTGTAGACACGCGAGATATAAGAATAATCTATAACTTATACTACAATCAGAAGGCAGTGGTAAGCATTGACAACTACAACTCAGAGGAAATTGAGATTATGAAAGGCGTAAGACAGGGATGTATAATGTCTCCAACATTGTTCAATTTATATTCTGAAAACATTATGAATGAAGCACTTGAGGATGAAACAGCCGGCATAATAGTGAACGGAATACCAATCAATAACATCAGATATGCTGATGACAGCATTGTAATGACAGAATCAATGGAGGACCTGAACAGAGTAATGGAAAAAGTAAGAAAGGCAAGCGAAGACCTCGGATTAAGCTTGAACACGAAAAAGACAAAGTTCATGGTCATTACAAAGAAAAACATCAATAATGCAGAATTGCGTATTCAGGGGGAGCAAATAGAACGAGTAAAAAAATACCTGTATTTGGGCACAACAATAAATGACAACAACGACAATACACCGGAAATTATTGCTAGAATAGAACAGGCAAGAAGTACTTTCGTAAGATTGAGAGGCGTCTTATGTAGCAAAGATTTGTCGCTGACTCTTAAACTAAGACTAATAAAATGCTACGTTTGCTCTGTACTCCTCTACGGAATGGAGGCATGGACATTAAACAAATTTACACAGAATAAACTGCTATCCTTTGAAGTGTGGATGTACAGAAGGGTCTTAAGAATCGCCTGGACCAAGAAAGTAACAAACAAGGAAGTTCTGAATCGCGTGAATAAGGAAGAAAATGAGCTGCTGGCAGACGTGAAGCGACGTAAACTACAATATCTGGGTCACGTCATGCGCTGAGAGAAGTACCAACTGATACAAATAATTATGCAAGGAAAAATCCAGGGCAGGAGAAGCATCGGTAGAAGAAGGATGTCTTGGTTACGTAATTTGAGAGAATGGTACAACTGCAACTCCAACCAACTGTTCCGAGCGGCAGTGTCCAAGATCAAAATAGCTAACATGATTGCCAAACTACGGACCGGAGAGGGGACATGAAGAAGAAGAAGAGAAGAAGGAATATTTAAGTTACTTGAATATAAGTACACTGTTAATTAGTACAGGCTTATCTTTGTTGCTGTTTATGTACCATAACAATTTTCCCTATGATCTAATCTAAAATCAGGCTTACATTATGCCAGACTATTAAAATTGACGCAAACACGTAATTGATAAAAAGTTAATTACTGATGAGAAATTGAATGCGTATTTGAATTTTTTTTTAGTTGTTTTTATAAATATCACTTAAGAATGATACTGTCCACTTTACTATATCACTTTTTGTTGTTATAGCCTTGGCACTTGACAGATAGCTTAATATACATTTTGAATTACATACATAACGTGATTTAAACTTTTATAAAATGCTTTTTTTTACGGTAGTTATTTAAAAACTAATGAGTGAATGAATTTTATTTCAAATGAATAAAATATTCATTTTAAATTTAAATGTTGCTTCATCACCTATATTTTATCTTTAATGGGCTCTTGTTAACAGAGATAATGTGAAAATACACACAAAATATTAGAAATTTTCATAAAATGAATGGAAGGTAGTTACTAACGGACTGATGCATTTCTGATCGGCATAGCAGTTCCAAGCACCCAAAAGATTCACGGAACTGTCGAAGAAAAAGTACAACAATATACAGACCTCAAACTGGAAATAAACGGGATGGGGATAGGGATAAAAGGAATAGTAAAGTAAAGTGTTTGGGTTAGAGGCGCATCAGCAACTAGGCTATTTAGCGACTGGACCTACAGCTTAACGTGGGTTCCGAACCACGGTCATCAGCTTCCGACAAACCCAGGCCAGCACCCCCCTCGGGCTATAAACCCTTGCCGACCTTGCCTTTACCTACTGGCGAGTGATGAACGTAGAACACTTCTCAGAAGGCATCCGGCCTTACCCAGCCTTTAACTGGCGTGACTGAGGGGTAATTCGTAGTCGGATTTTACACTCTTGCCTAGAAACAATCACAAACATTTAGGAAAGATAAACGGACAGAAGAAAGAAAAATAACCATCCGAGCGCTGGAATCGAACCAGCTACCGCTCCAGCGCGGATTCGGCAAAGCAGACGCTCTTACCTAAAAGGAACAAAAGGGATGAATTTGAATCATTTCAAAAACTGGCGTTATCCCAACTTTTCATGATGCCATAACAGGGATGAAAAAGCACTTGAAATAGAAATATATTTACAAGAAAATATTTTTGTAAATTGCCAAAAGTAAGTCTATAATATGGACTTTTTTACAAAGTAATTTTAAGTTTTTTTTGTGTATTTTTAAAGTAGATTTTAAGTTTTCAAAATGACATTTTCTATTATTTTATTCTTGCTTCCATTATAATTCGTGTGTATTTATATTTTTATTAAGAATTAATAATAGTCATATGTAGCTATATATATATGGTATATATGGTATATACCGCCCGGGAAGTGGAACGGGGCGTAAAGTGTGGCTGGCAGGTATTTGGCAGGCTCAACATGGTGTTTAAAAACAAACTCCCACTTTGTGTGAAGAGAAAAGTTTTTGATCAGTGCGTGCTGCCTGTTATGATATACGTAAGTGAAACATGGACACTCACATCACAATCGATTCAAAGACTTCGCGTAGCACAGAGGGAAATGGAAAAGTGTATGCTTGGCATTGCAAAGCGGGACAGAAAAACCTGCACATGGATCAGAGAACAGACGAAAGTATGTGACATCTTTGCAAAGGTGAAGGAATTGAAATGGCAGTGGGCAGGCCATATAGCGAAGCGATGTTTCGACAGATGGACCAAAGCAATCTTGGGATGGATACCGCTTGATCATAAGCGTCCACGAAGAAGACCTAAAACACGATGGATCGATGACATCATCAAGTACATTGGACCTGAATGGCAGAGGAAAGTGCAGTGGATCGATGATATATAATGGATGAAGATGATGATGATTTATATATATATATATATATATATATATATATATATATATATATATATATATATATATATATATATATATATATATATATATATATATCATCATTATCATCATCAGCCCGCATCGATCCACTGCAGGATGAAGGCCTCTTCAGCATGCTTCCAACCTTCACGGTCCTGGGCTTTCCTCTGCCACTCGGGTCCAATATACTTAACGATGTCATCAATCCATCGTGCTTTCGGTCTTCTTCGCGGACGTTTGCGATCAAGCGGTATCCACTCCAGGATTGCCTTGGTCCATCTGTCGTCCCATCGCCTCGCTATATGGCCTGCCCATCTCCATTTCAACTGTTTTACTCTTCCAATGATGTCACAGACTTTTGTTTGCCCTCTGTGCCACCCGAAGTTTTTGAATTGATTGCGATGTGAGTGTCCAGGTTTCACAGGTTTCACAAAGTGGGAGTCTGCTCTTAAACACTATGATGAGCCTACCAAATGCCTGCCAGCCACATTTAACACGCCGTTCCACCTCCCGGGCGGTATTCCCCTCCATGGAAATCCTCTGCCCAAGATATATAAAGCTGTCCACAATCTCTAAATCCCTTCCTAGAACTGAAATTCTTCTGTCCTGAGCGAAGTTATTGAACATAACCTGACTCTTTTTCAGGTTTATTTTCAAGCCAAATGGTTCGCCAGCCCTTTGCAGTTCTTGTATGCGTCTTTGCAGCTCCTCTGGGTCTTGTGAAATGAGAATAATATCATCTGCAAATCTAAGATGGTTTAAGTTTGCACCATTGATCTTTACACCATCCTGTTCCCAATCCAGTTTACGGAATACTTCTTCAAGGCCAGCCGAGAAAAGAATAGGCGATATTGCGTCACCCTGCCGTACACCTCGTTCTATATTAATTCCCACTTCAAGATCATCAAGATGAATTGTGGCTGTTGCTCCATCATATATCGATTCTAATAGGTTTACATAGGCTCTCTCTACACCTTGGCTAAGCAGTGCATCCATTATCGCATGCTTTGAGATGGAATCAAATGCTTTTTCGTAGTCGATAAAAGCCAAGCACAGTGGCATGGTGTATTCGTTGTGCCTTTCTATGACCTGCTGTACAACCTGGATGTGATCCATTGTACTGAATCCACTTCTGAATCCTGCTTGTTCTCAAGAAAAGGATTATATATATATATATATATATATATATATATATATATATATATATATATATATATATATATATATATATATATATATATTTTATATTTATATATATATATATATATATATTTATATATATATTATATATTATATATATATTTATTTATATATATATATTTTATATATATATATATATATATATATATATATATATATATATATATATATATATATATATATATATATATATATATTATAAAAACTTTTGTTGCCTAGTAGCCTTGTATAAAATAAATGTATTTTTCCTCTGATCAATATAATATAATGAGATTAATATAATTAATATTAATAATAATATAATTTAATATAATATCTCCTAAAAGCCTTTTATGCCAAGGTTACATCCCAAAGTGGTCGATTAATAACGATATCAGATGATTCTGAATAAAAAGAAGCCGGAAATTGCTCATTCCCTGACGCAAACTAAGGGTGTTCATAACTGAATGAACTATTTAAAGCAACCCTACACTTGTTATTTCCGGACTAAATAACAGTATAATGGTACATGTCACAAGTAGTTCTCAAATTACATCTCATATACCCTCCCACTATTATTTTGTTATAAATATAATACTTGTTATAAGTATAAGACTAGGTTGAAAATATGAAAGTTGGATTTTTATGTTAACAGATGATTTAAAGTAAACTAAAAAAAAACGAATGAAAAATTTAAAAATACAGTATCGGATATAAGTGGAGGGACAAATAAAAATTTTAATTTTACAATTAACAGTGTAAACCTTAAGTAAGACAGAACTAATATACTAAAAATAAACTTATTATATAGCACATTACTTCTTTTCTTATCATGGTAGATATATTTATTTACAAAGCATCAAATAGCCTTTATTTCTAATAACATCCTGACATGGGTTTTGCTTTGAGTCAATTAAGTTATGGAGGATTGAAGAATCTATTGATTCCCAATTTTTTTTTCAAAGCATCCAACATATCGATCAAATGTGTATAAAAGTGGGTCCTAAATTTATCGTCCATGATTTTCGATACATTTTCTATCGGATCTAAATCCAGGGATTGAACTGACCACTTCAATAATTCAATGTTGTGCTGTTTCGCATGTGTTAAAGTATGTTTCGGGTCATTATCGTGCTGGTAAACCCACTTTAAAGGTATAAGTCACTTAGCAAAGAGTAGCATGACATTTTCTAAAATATCGGCATAATCAAATCTAGTCATAATGCCGATGACTCTATGGATTCGACCAATACCTCCATATGAGAAGCAACATCATACTTTAACGTTCCGTCCACCATGCTTCACAGTTTTTACGACGTATTTAGATTGAAGTATTTTATTATCTGGACGTTGAATGTGTTTGATTCCGTCGCTACTGATTAATGAAAAGTCCGATTCATCGCCAAATAAAATGTTCCTCCACTCTTCTTCTTCCCATACATATGTTCTATGGTGAACTTCAATCGGGCTTTTCTATTCTTTTTAGATAATTGTGGTTTTTTGGCTGGTCTAAACAACCCTTCTTGACATAAACCTTCATTGAATCGTTCTTGTAGAAGCATTCACGCTATCCATATTTGCTTTTATACAGGCAGCGCTCATTCTTAAAGGGATCTGCGTAACTTATAGTAAAGATTTTTTTATCTATTCATGAAGTAGTTTTTCTCGGTCTTCCCGATTTCGTGAGGTTCAATACGATCCCACTATAGCTAGATTTCTTGTTTAAGCTTGGTTGTTTCTTTTTTCTTAAAGGTTCGGTGAAAGAATTGATATTCAGATTATTTAAAACATCCCCAGACTAATTGCTTTTTGATTAAATTTCCTGACAACATTTCGTATCTATCCTCTCAATGCAATGCAGTCAAAATCAAAAAAAACCCCAATTAGTTAAAAATTTTTGGAAATATGTCGCGTATAAATTATTATAATATTATAAAGGTTTTACGTTAACAGGTGTTTGAAGTAAATAAAAAAATATATCTATATTTTAATTATCCTTTAATTTAATAATTTTTATAATCCGAACTCATTTTGAAAACAATGAACTACTAAATTATACCCAAGGCTGTACCAGTATTGTTCATTTATTATTTACTTTATGTATTTTATTGATAATATCTGCTATTCCTTCTTGGTTTTTATAAACGAGATTCATCAACGTTGTGACTTTGGTTTAAAATTCGAAAGTTAAAAACTCCATGTAAAAGGTTATCCAATAAAAGTATCACAATTCTTAAATACCGCACAATGATCAATACAAGTAATAATCCAGTAATATTTATTTTATCTTGACGAACCAGTCATGGTATTATGTTTTGAAAACATGTCGTTCGAATATCTCTCTCAACTGCGATTACTCTTTCACATAGTGATTTTGTGTGGATGAAAAGGAAAAAGGAGATTTTCATCGACCCAAATCTTGCAGTTATTCCAAGAATCTTGGAATCCAGAAGTTCGCTTCGTCGGAAAGAATAATATTTTTTTCGCAAAGTGGGGTCGCCTTCCAGCTTCCACTTTCTATGCGCTGTCAAATGGTGTATTTTTCAATGGTGAAATGACGCAATGTACTGAACACAGCAGTTTATGAGTAAATTTCAAACAGTGTTGCCGCTGTTACGTTTTGAAATTCTGACACTCTTATTTGGAAATTTTATTTCAATTTTTGATTAGTCAAGCTGCTCAGCTGACTCCTTATGATTAATATTCCTCCCTCACTATTATTTTGTTAACAATATGTTTCAAAACTTTTTTTTTATAATATTCTAGCAATCTATACTTACGTTAATAGAGGATTAAAGGTTGATAAAATAATATAATGTGATAAAATTATTAAAAAATTGAAATAGCTTTATATTTTGATTATCCTTAGGTTTGATAAGTTTTCTAATTCCAATCCATTTTGAAAAATACGAACGGCTTATTTATGCTCAAGGCTGTCTCAATATTATTCAGTGGTGGCCAGAGAAATAGACCCGTTACAATAAAAGTCACTGTTTGGCAGAAAAAAGTTGTAATAACATACGTCATTGGTACAACATTTATAACTGTATAATAAATATATAACAAAAAAGGGAAAACATAATCAATTCTTCTATTGGAACCTTTCGTCAAAATCAAAATTTATCTCAATCTTAGCAGAAAGTTTCGTGGTCGATTTTTTTAATCAAACTGTGGTGAAATAGAAACAAATTTTAATTCGAAGGCAGAGTACAAAGTCAAATAGTTTTCCAATAGATGGTGGTGCAGTCGTAAAAGTCGTTACATTTCTGAAAAGATCTTCCTTGCTAGTAAAACTCGACGAATTTCAAGCCGATATTATATTTACTTTTGTTTTGATAGTTTTGATAAGTTAATAACATACGTCATTAGTACAACATTTATAACTGTATAATAAATATATAACAAAAAAGGGAAAACATAATCAATTCTTCTATTGGAACCTTTGGTGTGAAACACTAAACTTGAAAAGATTTACCACCAAACACCAAATCAGTTTTTTTTGAACTGCTCGACGTACGTTTCGCTAACTATATTAGCATCACCAGGAGATGATTTATATATCGTCAGGAGATGATTTAATCATCTCCTGATGATGCTAACGTGGTTAGCGAAACGTACGTCGAGCAGTTCAAAAAAAGTGATTTGGTGTTTAGTGGTAAATCTCTTCAAGTTTAGAAAACATAATATTAAATTTAGTTTTTTAAAAATACTGTAAACATGATATTTAACATAGAGACATAAAAATAGAGCCAAAATATTTAAAAAGCAGTAAATATTGTTCTTTCTCGTTTTGCTGTTAATTATGGATACGTTTTCTTTTTCTGAAGCGTTGAAATTAAAAAAATTAAATAAAAACAAACTTAGCTGAATAATAATTTTGTTAGAAATGATTTATTGCGTCCATTAACAGCTGCTGCAAGCGAGCAGATTTTAACATTGCGGAAAGAAGCAAAGTCACTAAGAAAAAATGCAAGGATTGTCGATTGTTCAAAAAAATGGTGGAAAATGCTCTAAAAACAACCAATTCCTGAAAACCGCGAACTGACAGATTGTCCCAATTTCAAAAAAAACCCATTTAAATCGTCTATTGAAATTAAAAGTGAACTGGGGTTAGTTCACTTTTAATTTCAATGGAACAATTGGATGAAAGCTTCAAGCAAGTAACTTACATGGAAGAGCAGTCAGAAAAGTCCTTTTGTTATCAGCCAAGAATGTAAAACAACGTTTAAAGTTTGATCGATTCTTCTATTGGAACCTTTGGTGTTAAACATTAAACTTGAAGAGATTTACCACTAAACACCAAAACACTTTTTTAAAGTTCTAAAGTTCTAAGTGTTTTGTTGTTTAGTGGTAAATATCTTCAAGTTTAGTTTAAAGTTTGCTCAAAATCAGTTAAATTGGGATGGGGAACAGGGAATCAAGAAATGGCGTAATATTTTATGAAGCGGGGAAACAAAAATAAATTTAATAGGTTCTGATGGTAGGAGATATGTTAGAAGACCACCCAACCAAAAATTATTACTAAAACATACTGTTAAAACTGTAAAGCATGGACGCAGTAATATAAAGCTGTAGGCAGCTTTTTCATGCTATGGTGTAGGACCAATTAACTGAATTAAAAAAAAAATGGACCAAATGAATACATCTGCATTTTTCAGGGAATCAAGCTGCCTTTTATAGAAGAACATATGTAGTTTGTTTTTGGATGGCGGATGAGGGAAAGACAAAGCACCAACGCGCAGCGCGGGTGTATTTTTTTGTTTTTAATATCTTTCTCCACGAGCCCACTTCATCATTATTATCAACACACACAAGCTTCTGGTGAAGATGGAATCCTTGCTAAACTTTTGAAATCCGCTGGTCCAGGTACAATCAAGGAAATAACGAAAATTCTACTAGAAGTTTGGCGAACCGAACGGATTCCGGAAGATTGGAAAGATGCTCTAATCCATCCACTACACAAGAAAGGAGATAGAATGGATGTAAATGGATCTGGAAACGCTGGCAATTATTAAAGCAACATTAACCAACACAAGGTCAAAAGTTAAATTCATGGGTGACATCTCAGAGCCTTTCGAAATTAAAACTGGAAAGAGACAAAGGGATGGACTCTCGCCACTCTTATTTAACTGTGTTCTAGAAAAACTAATACAGGAGTGGCGTGAGAAAAGTCGGCCCTGAATATTGACCAGCCCATTAAACTGGGGAGAACCAACATCAAAATTGATTGTCTGGCGTTTGCTGATGATCTAGCAATTTTGGCTCATGATATATTAACGACAAAAAACATATTGAAATCCTAAAAGTATCAGCAGAAAAGGTAGGACTCCAAATTTCCTTTGAAAGGACACAATACATGACTTGCAACAGACTAAGAACACCATTTCTACAAACAAAATATGGTAACATCAGACGAGTCTCTCAATTCAAATATTTGGGTGAAATAATCATGGAAAATGGGTTGGAAAAAGTGGCCAATTAGAGTAGATGTCAAAAAATGGAAACGGCATTGAGACTTACACAAAATATTTACAACAAAAATGCCTATCTAAAAACACAAAACTGAGACATTACAACACAGTTATTAAGCCATAATGTATATATGGGGTAGAAACGCTCATTTTGAATAAAAAGAGAGACATCGAGGACGTTGAAAAGAAGGAAAGAAAAATCATAAGAAAAATCCTAGGCCCCAAACAAATAAATAGCACAACATACCGACTTCGAGAAAACCAAGAAATCAAACAATACACAGATATACATAGCGATATGAGAAAAAGAAGACTTAAGTTTTACGGACACATAAAATGGATGAATCCGAGTAGGCTAACTAGACAAACAGTCGAATTTTATGAAAATAGGAGTAGAGCTAAAGGAGAAATAATTAAATGGATTGCTGCAATTAAAGAGGACCTAAGATCAGCAAATATTATACAAAGTGAAATTCTGGATAGATGCTGTTTCAGACACAAAGTTAAGGTTTGGAAGGTTGGCCAGAGAGAAAAATGTAGGAAGACTGGAATAACTTGGTCTGACGAAAGGAAAAAAACTCATAGCGAAGGAATGAAATTAGTATGGGCGCAAAGGAAGGCTAACAACAACAAACGTCCCTAATTGTACTTCGCGTGGTCCACCAAGGCCCATACATGAATAATAATAACATATGTATGTGTGTGTTTATGAATTTTATTCATATTCATAATTTCTTGAATATTTTCCCTTTTTGGCCTTTCTAATTATGGTTCAGGATTGTTACGGCATAGACTTGAATTTCAAAGGTTAAAGCTGAAGACAGAGCGTTTATTCTCCATTTTCAGTCATAGCAAGCATATGCCTGTAATGTTATGCGTAATACTAGGGTGTAACAAAATCAGATTGAAGTGTGTAAAACTCTCTTCAACAACCATACTGTATTGGTAACATAGGTAATCCAAGGCATAATAATGTTCTTGGTTAAAAAAAAAGAAATATTTTTTTTTATAAATATCTTTGCTACTTGTGTGTGATGGAAACGAAACCTAATTATTTTATTAATAATTATATTAGATTATCGTGACCATAAAGAGAGCGGAAGTTGATCATTTCTTTAGTGCAAACTAAGAGGGTTCATGATTGATTATATTGTTTAAAGCAACCCCACCCTTATAACTTCCGGAATAAATTACAATATAATGTTACATGACACAAGTAGTTTCCGAATTTCAACATCTCATATATCCCACCTACCGGTGTATTGACAAAAGTATGGTTCAAAAATATAGTCGAAACGTTTGATAAATATGATGAATACAAATTCAAACAAAGAGTTCAAGAACAGGAAGAGATGATAACTAAACTTCAAATCACTTGAACTTCTCGACGGAAGTTTCACTACTATGATGATGATCATATTAGCATCGTTAGATGAAATCATCTCCTAATGATGCTAAGATGGTTAGCGAAATGCGCATTGACAAGTTAAATAAAGTGATTTGGTGTTTAGTGCTAAATTCCTTCGAGATTTTAAGAAACAAACCTTTTTTTTTTGATTATAAGTTTACAATTCTTAAGAACAGATTTCTAGTTTTCGTTATGACACAAAAGTTGATTATTTAAATTCAAATGTATATTATTTTGATGGAAAACACGGATAATCAGTCGACAAAATCAAAATTTATCTCAATCTTAGCAGAAAGTTTCGTGGCCGATTTTTTTTAATCAAACTGTGGTGAAATTGAAACAAATTTTAATTCGAAGGTAGAGTGAAAAGTCAGATAATTTTCCAATAGATGGTGGTGCAACCGTAAAAGTCGTTGCATTTCTGACAAGAAGTTTCCTTGCTAGTAAATCTCGACGAATTTCAAGCCGATATTATATTCAGTTTTGTTTTGATAGTTTTGATAAGCAAGGTCAATATTTTTGGTTTCATGGAAAAAGCAAATCTCGCGTATCGATAAAACACTACCTTTTGCATGAAAAAAACTATCGCTCAAACAGAAGAAAAGTTAAAAAAGCATTATACGGGCTCTGAAGCCCCACACTTTATGGTTCATAAGTGGTTTAGAGAGTTTCAATGTGGTCGAATCAAAACAAATTTAGTTTTCTAAAACTTTCCGCCATTCTCGGTCTGAAACGATTCCAGATTCGTCTAATGCGTTACGGTCAATATCGGCGAATGCCGCTTTAACAGTGGCTCTCAATGATGCATTTGGATGTCTGGACTTGGTCACCAATCATTCAACCACGATCCATATATAGAAGGGAAGGATTTAAATCTGGGCTGTTAGGAAGCCACAATTCTTTGGACCAAAACATATCGATGATGTTCGACAACCAATTTTGAACCAAATGATTTGTGTGGGTAGACGACATAGTTTCCATCTGCGGCTTCACTACATTTGCCAGAACACGCAAATAAACTCCTTTTGTGACATTTTCCCCATTGTTAAAGAAATGCGGTGGCATCACATCACCCCCACTGGACACAATATTAACCACGTAAACATTCGTCGGAAATTTTGTTCTGGAAACAATTTCGCATGGACAGTAAAATTTTTCTCGTCAGAAAATACTCAGCATTGTTTCTGAAAGAGCACAAAAGGAAGTTGCAGCGTGTAACTCGCTTTGTCCTCGAGCTTTGGAAAGCATCTGTCTCACTTTAATTATGCAAAACTTGTAGCGGAGCTCCTCCTCGACGATTCGACGCATAGTTTTTTCACTCACACCGGCAACCGATTACAATTTTCGGATCGCCCTGCATGCTCAAAAATCAGCTTTTAAACCCATTGAATAATGTCGGGCGTCCTGGACACGCGCTCCTTCAAGATAGTTTTCCTTGTCAGTGTTGCAAAATCTTTGTGGGACTTCTCCGACTCATAATACTTCACGACAGCATCATACACAGTGGCTTTCGGATACCCAAAGAACCGAATGATTTCTGTCGCAGGGCGTCCAGCGCGAACACTTTCGATAATCGCGGCTCTTCGGTTATACTTCGCACTTGGTTTCAACATTGCGGCTGTTTCGAGGTTATGACATGTTTAGTACATCTGTTAAGCTATCTATTTTTTATTATTTATCACTCTATAAATGATACAGAACGGCGGGAAATACATACTACATAAGCCATTGATCATTGCGCCCTACGAGTTTTGACATACGGAAGTGAAACATGGACACTCACATGACACTATCATCGAAACTTAGGGTAGCACAGAGAATAATGGTTACAACCATTACAAAGCGGGACAGAAAGATCTGCACGTGGATCAGAGAACAAACGAAAGTGTGTGACATCATTGGAAAAGTAGGTGATGTAACGACCAAGGCAATCCTGGGATGGATAGCGTTAGGTAATTAACGTCCACAAAGAAGACTGAAAACAAGATGAACTGATGACATCATCAAGTATAGTGGATGGACAATGGCTGAATGATGATGTGGTCGAATTCATAAAGACATGCCATCATTTGGTGAAGAAAAAAAAGGATGTTTTACCACAAATATGCACCCACGCAATCGTTTGTCGTTGCAACAGTGAAACTGGCAAGTTAGAACTACGAATAAATCATCCACCCTATTGTCCGGACTTGGCCTCATCCAAGTTTTTTCTCTTTCCAAGCATTAGGAAAATCGTTGGGCGAAATATATCAAACTAAAAGCAGACTACGGTGAAAAATAAATTGATTTTCGATAAAAAGAATCAATATTTCATTTAAAAAGTATCCAATTTTTCACTCTATCATTCTATTACACTTTTACTCTACCGTTTTGTTGTATATTATAAACAAACAGATCTTGAACATTTTGAATGTATGTGATGACAATTAAATAATAGAAAACATATCCAAAATGAGTTTCACATGATGGACAAACATTATGGATGGATGTTAATGTACCTATAGACTATATTTATAATCCAAACATAGTATATGTCTTAGAGCCCTACATAATTGTCTTGACCTCTTCACTAAATTGATGATGATTACTGAAATTATTACTGAATTGATTGATGTTACTGAAAACGATTAGATATGTTGATAACAAATATGTGCAATTGGACAGTTTTAGCCTTGAGTGGTTCGAAAGCGCAATTTTTTATAATATATATTTAAAATTCAATATTTCGTTACGATAATGCCAAAATCTTATCTTTAGATAGAATTAGATAGAAGGAGGCAATAACAACTTAATAAAAATAATATCAGTTAATGTAATATTGCTAGTTTAAGTTAAGTGTCAGTGTCATAGTCGGAATTAGTTTCCTTTGAGATTTATTGAGTGATACAACAAAAAAGGTTCTTCACATTTTGCGTGATTTGAGAGTGTTGCTGGATATGACATTCGGCATGTGTAAGTAGTTATTGTATTCATATATTTCAACATATGATCTATATAATGTATACAATATTCAGGATTGTGCAATGAGAGCGTCAAAACTTTCAAATGAGGCACAATTATAACTATAAGTGATAATCCGTGCTTCCATTCGACACTTTGACGCTTGGTTTCTGGATCATATTGAAAAACCACGTCTCATCACCAGTAACAATGCTGTACTTGAAGTTTTCGTCCTTTTTCGACTTTTTAATCAAGTCCTTGCAATATTGGATTCGGACAATTTTTGATCCTCAGTCAGTTTGTGTGAAACAAAACCTTCCAAAGTCTCAAATAATCGGTCAAAATGCGATTAATTGAATCTTTGGACATGTTAAATTTCATTTCCATGTATTGCAACGAAGATTTTGACTGATTTTTTTTTATATATTCAAGCACACTTTCAATGTAACTTTGAGTAACTATGGAATTGTTCGGATCAGGATGTTCATCGTTCTTGATCTCCTCACTATCTTCTTTGAACCGTTTTAACCACTCGTGAACTCTGCCACGGGATAAACAATCCTCACCATACACTTGGTTCATTAACTGAAACGTTTCGGTGAATGTTTTACCAAGTTTAAAACAAAACTTAATATTCGTTCTTTGTTCGATGTTTCTTTTTCGACCGATGGTATAAACCCACTAACACTTTACACGATAACTAGGCTTCTAATGATCCGAATGTCATGAAATTTTGTCAAAATATCAGTGAATGATGCACCTTTCTGCATCAAAAGTCTGCATTCCACTAGAAATAGTTATATTTTTTTTAAGTCCTGTTTTCCGTGAGACACGCCTTGTATATTGAGTTGCTAGTAAAACAATTCAACTGTTTCGTGAGTACGCCCAATACTTGTAAAATTTTTATCAGATTCATCTTTTGCTGTTCCAATATTATTATACGGATTATTCAATATTTCTTCTTTAAAGCCAGCCAAATTTTATTATGACATTCATTATCCATTGCCATCTGACACGCAAGCACTTTCTTGTACAATTGTTATTATCAATGCATATATTGGAATTCCAAAGTATAAAACACCAAAAACATAGATATTTACCATAAAAACCAAATCAACCATCATCAGGAGATGAAAATATCTCCCGATGATGTTAACATGGTTAGCGAAACGCGCATCCAGAAATTAAAAACACGTAATTTGGTATTTTATAGTAAATTCCTAAGCACTTTATTGCTAAATATAGAGTTAGTCAAGTATAAACAAAAACAGCATAATTTGCAGATGATATAAAGTACAGCTCTAATTATTTTACGACCGTACAGATGAAGCTTCTATCCTCCATGATTTAGGATTATATATTCAATTGACAACAAACACATAAAGTGCTGTGAGAGCTGCTTATGCATCATGCGAGGAAGCTTCGCTCCTCTGTGTTGAGAGCAGCTGTTGTTGTCATTCATCTTGAAATAGATACAGAGATGTAAGAAACAAATTTGAATCATCAACAACCAGTGTCTTCGATCATCATCATCACTTAGTTTCTGAACTCCACAGTTACACATAAGGCTCTCTTGAGTCCTTGCTTCAATTTAATAAATGCGTTTAAGTCATAATGGCTTCTTGTCGAAGGGCGAAGGGGGTTCTCTATTTCGGGTGACATTATTTCGTGGTCTCTTTTCAGTAATCTTTCATGCCTCGGATATTCTAGCAATATGCCTCGCCCCATTCCACTTAAGGGTCGGTATTCTTCTAAATACATACAACAACTTGGTTTTGCATATCCTATTATTATTATATTTTATTATTATTATTTTATTTAATGTTAAAGTTTCTGACCCATACGTTAGAACGGACAAATCACATTATTTAAGGTTTCAAGTCTGGTTATCGAGGCTAATGCATATTTCATGACCCAAGCATTTGTAGGAAGTTTTATATTCAATAAATTGATTATTGTTTGTGTTTTTGAGATATTTATCTTTAGACCAGCTTCTCTAGAAGCTTTGTTTAATATTTGGAGTATACTAGTTGCATGCAGTCCGATATTTAGGCTACATCACCTGCAGATCTTGAATGGCACATATTTTCGTCATTTATATTTAAATTCAAATTATTCTCATTTATTTGTTTATAGATATAAAGCAATTTTGTGAATATCTTTGGAAATACAGTGTCTGCTTTTCTCACTCCTCTTATTCGGAATTTGTTAGTATCTTGATGAAATCTGATACAGGCTGTAGAATTTATAAAGAATGATTTTTTTAGCGTGTCCGAACTTCCGATAGGGGTCACCGACAAACGAACTATAAGTTTGCGGCGCAAGTCTATAAATCTGTGTCTCAATAGTCTGGCAACGCTTGCAAATTGTCGAAATTTATTATCAATATTAATATTCTCTGCGGATAAAGAAGTTGGGCTTTGTTATACGACTACGTGGATTACTTAATTCCGAATTTGAATGGTATTAATCTGGAGGAGATGTGGGTCTAGCAGGATGGCTCCACATGTCATAGAGCCAAAGCAACAGTCGATTTATTGAGGGAACAATTCGGCGAGAAAATTACAGAATTATTTCGATAAACGGACTTGTTAATTGGTCACCAATATAATTGTTATTAGAATTTAAAGTTCGGGGTTAAAGTAATTTTAAATTGAGTTTAAAGTCAATTCAATTTTTGAATATTTACTTGAAATCTTCTTGCACGAAATGTTTGATTTTCTAAATAAACACAATGGTACGTACTTTAGAAAACAAGGCAGCAGCTATCTTAATGCTTCGTGAATGTGGAAAGAATTTTCATGCTGCGGAGCGCCTTTTTAATGAGAGGTATCCAGATCTCGTCCTATGTCGAGCACTTCTTCTTCAGAGAAAGCTTCTTCAGAAATTTACCTTCAGAAAAATAGCCTATAAGGAAATGTGAACACTCGAAATGTAAGGTAACAGTGATCCTCACAATCCTCACGTGTTTAGGGAGAAACATAAACAATTTTCAGAAAAAGTAAATGTCTGAGCAGGTCTTCTGGGAAACCACATAGTTGTGCCTATATTTTTGAATGGCAACTTAGCCCGTAAAGCGTACCTGGAGATGTTAGAGACCGCGATTGATCCACTAATTCTCGAAATTTTGGATGACAATGCAGATGAATTTGGCAACTTCGGAGAGCTCTTAACTCTTTGAGCCGCTAATTCTCGAAATTCTGGATGACAATGCAGATGAATTTGATAACTTTGGCGGTCTCTTAACTCTTTAAAACTCCTCCACCCTATTGTGCTGCAGTAAAATATTATTTGGATCAGGAATATCGTGGTAGATGGATTTCACGACGAGGTCCGATAGAATGGCTGACTCGGTCACCGGATCTTACACCTTTGGATTTTTTTCTTTGGGGGCTACCCCTTGAGTGGGGACTCCCTGAGTAAGTAGGGTACCCCCTGACAGTATTGATGTTTTAAGACAACGAATTTTTGAAGAATGCACAGCAATTTCCGCTAAAACATATGAACGAGTGCGACAAGAGTTTACCAATAGGATGTTTTACTGTCAGGAAGTAAGTGGAGCACATTTACTGTTTGGGCGGACCTATGTGAATTATACGCTAAACTGAAATTTTAATATTTATTTATTTTGTGCCTCAAAATTACCTTGAACTCAAACAAAATTAGTATAGTTGAATAGAATTTGACATACCTTTCAAACGAGGTGTAACTTTTCTTAGGATCCCATTGAAAATTATTGGATTGGTCACAATGGCACTGTGACGTCATCAGTTATCACTAGTAAAGCAGTTTACGTCCAGTCATTTTTACATTCATTAATTTAAGTATAACCGCTCAAAAGATAAAGGGGGAATATATATATATATATATATATATATATATATATATATATATATATATATATATATATATATATATATATATATATATATATATATATTGGACCCGAATGATATGATATGATGCCACAACATGATATGAATGATATGAAGTAATGATATGATGCCACAACATGTAAAACAATCAACAATTTAAAGAACACTTTTCCTGGTTGTTTAATTTTTCGAAATGAAATTGTCGCCTCCTAGATCTCCCGATCTAAGTGTTCTGCATTATTTATATGGTTTTTTTTAAGGAAATTATTTACACAAATAAGCCCTAAACAAAAATATTCAAAAACTAATACCAAGAGAAAACATTTTTTCCCCGTGCTCCAAATATTATTTGCAGATTTCTTCAGACACCCCCAAACGTCTGCAAAAGACTCCCGAGCTCGAGCCCGATTGATGGCGGTTTAAAGCTAGAAACCGGTCTCGGGGGACGCTGACGTTTGGGGAAGGCTGAAAAATAAACAACTATAATTCTATAAACAATTATGGAATTATAATTACGTGGATCGCGAAAAAATCTTCCCCGCTTGCAACTTTTCATATAATTATACACATTCTAAAAACCCCTTTACCCGCCGCTGTAATTTCTCAATTTGCCAATTGATATTTCACTTGACATATTCGATTTATCACATAAAAATGCGCCTTAACTATAAGTACCGGTTAAAGTCAACTGATAAAAAAATAAAAAAAATTGTAAAAAAAAATCAGTATATCTTAATTATCCTTTAATTGATAACGTCGGGACAGGAGGATTATCATTTTCTAGCTTTTAAAAAAGTTGGTATTTCCCTAATCTTGCCAAATTTGCCACATACGATAAACAAAAATATTGATTAAGCATTTTCAATGATCCCTTTACGACTGATTTTTATTCGATTCGATTAACCAGCATAATTTTACTCTGCACTATTACTGAATCACTATTACATCATCCACATGTTAGGTCTGGTATAACTCGAATCATTTTTTGCTTGATCACCAAAATAAAGGAAATTCTTTGTTATTTCAGGTCGTATTTTGGACATTCCCTGCAAGGTGTGCGGAGACTACTCATCAGGAAAGCATTACAACATATTTGCTTGTGATGGATGCGCTGGATTTTTCAAGAGGTCAATTAGAAGAAACAGACAGTACTCCTGCAAAGCCAAAGGTGCCTGCGTTATCGACAAAACTCATCGTAATCAGTGCCGGGCTTGTAGATTAAAGAAATGCGAAGACGCGGGAATGAATCGCGAAGGTAAGGAATATATATTGATAAAAAATCATCCTTCATTTAGAAAAATGGAAAAAAAAATCAATGGATATAATACCAAGGCAGGGTGAAAAGTCAGATACAGTTAACTTTATTTTTCAACCTAGACTCCTTTTAGCTCGTTATACACAATTATTTTTCAAATTTTCCATGCCTTTCAAAAAGTTTGAATGATCTCGTCATTTAATAATAATAATAACAAATCCATTTATTAATTAATTAAATGTTAATGGAAAGTGCGAAGTCTAGCTCAACGAGAAACTTTAAACAAGCTTTAAACAAAGTATAAAAACATTTTGCAGGTTAAAATATAAATAAGGAGAACGTATGTGTGTGAAAATAAAACAAATAAACAAAAACAAGTAATTGCAAACAATAGCTCAACCCGCATTCAAAATTTGAAAGAATGATATAAATGAAAATAACGAAGATTCATAAATCAAAAATGAATATAATCATAAAATAATATATAACGCTCTATCATTAAGCTGATAGCAGATATTTTTTTTAATTTAAATCTAATGTGCTTTCTGTAGAACTTTAAATTAAACATCAAATCTCTACTAGAGAATGAAACAATTTAGCAACATTGTAGCTGAAAGAACGATGCAATATGGCTGTGCTATAACGTGACATCATAAGAACACCGTGACGAAAATATGAATGATGAATAGTTCGTAGAAAACTCAATATATTTTTAGAGTAAAGTGAGTAGGTAATCATTAAACGTTCAATACTCAATAGTAAGCTATATTTAAACAAAGAGACAATCCTTAAGCATCCCTAATCATTTATTTTTCCCGATACGTGATCGTACTTGCGCAAACCATGTACAAAACAGTAGCAAGAATTTTGTACCTTCTGGAGGCGGTAGCGAGTGCGCCATGCAAATAAGGAAAATACACAGTCATACAATAACGATACTTCGACATTACAAGACAATCATATAGTGTCCCGATAGCACATCTCCAGCAGAGTACAAAGGTTTTAGGCTAGCAAAACTTTGTCTTGTCAAATAAGTCATATGACCAAAAAAGCGTAACGTTTCGTCAACAAATAAACCCAAAATTTATAGGCAATTTACAATTTGGATGTTTTGTTGATTAATGTACAGATATATTTGAGAACATAGAAACTGCTTTTTCATATTTGGGCTAAAAATTATAACTTTAGATTTGGTTAATTTCAAATGTAGACAATGATTTGCAGAAAATGTAGAAATGTTGCAAAGATTTTCATTAATGGTCCTAGCTACTGCTCATAATCATCGCATAAGAACTTCTTGTACAGCTGTGTGTCAGTCGCAAAAAAAGGTGATATACAATTCACAATAGCTGCTTGTAAATCGAAATAGGCGTAAACTCAGAAAAGCAACAGACCCCATACGGATTCTGGAGGTACATCTCAAGGTATGAGACATCTCAAGTACACACAGAATAGTTCTTTGGGTACGATTGCTCAACTATATATATATATATATATATATATATATATATATATATATATATATATATATATATATATATATATATATATATATATATATAAAGAAAATTCAGCTTAATTATATAAAGAAAATGTCATATCGTCTTGAAATTGATGGAGCGTTACTAGGAAAGAAGCTACTTCGCCTTCAGAAGTGCGATCTCCCTGCCATCTATCGGAAAAGTCGATGGTTGTTATTCTATCCCCGTAGATATAAGACCTAACCGCATAGAACTAAATCAGGGAAGCTAGGGCGAATAGCTAAGAATTGCAATTGCTTTTAGAGTCAAAATTTGATAAATGATGGTGCTTTTGTGATATGAAGTATTTTTGCGTAATCCAGCTTCATGGAGAGCAATACTCCTAACACATCGGTCAATAAGTCCTCGGTTTGACATATAGATGGCGTCACTTACGAAAAATCCTTACCGGTAGTCGATTGTGCCAACCTTCAAATTTCATGACAATCTGTCTACTAATTTCTGAGTGATTGTACATTAAGTGACGCTACATTTGCAATTTTCAAAACAGCGAAAAACAAAGAATTTCGTGTGTTAAGCGTTGTTTTTTCATGAAGAAAAATACCGTTGAAGTAAAACAATGGGTTGATAAAAGCAACCATAATTGATTGGCATGCTGAATTCAAACGTGGCCTTACGAGCACCGTTAATGCTAAACGTTCTGGACATCCAGATGAAGTGGTTACTCTAGACATCAGAAAAAATCACAAAATTATTTCGGAAAACCGTAAAGTAAAGCTACAGGAGATAGCGGGTATTATGAAGATATTGAAAGGAAGTGTTTAAACCATTTTGCATGAACATTTAGGCTTTTGATGTCGAAATAGGTACCACTTTTGCTCACTGCGGACTAAAAACAACAACGTATTGATAATTTTGATTATGTTTTCATATGGTATGTGACAATGGATTAAACATCGATCCATCACTATACTCAGAAGACAAATCGGCAGTCAGCTTAGCGACCAACAACATCGACCGGCAGGCAAGATTATGTCCTTTGTATTTTGGGATACGCATAGGATATTGTTCATCGATTATCTCGATAAAGGTAAAACCATCAATAGCAAATAGTAGATAGAGATCGCAAAAAAAACTTCAAATGAACAAAAAAAGTGCTGTTTCACCAAAACAAGGAACCGGGTTACAAATCGTTGGCAACCATGGCTAAATTGCACGAATTGCACTTCGAATTACTTCCTCATCCACCATATTCTTTAGATCTGTCCCCCAGCGATTATTTCCTGTCCTCAGAACTGAAAAAAATGCTTGCTGGACAGAAATTTCGCTCCAACGAAGAGGTAATTGCTGAAATTGAAGGATATTTTAAATGCAAAGAGAAATCGTTCTGTAAAAAGATACAAACATGTTAGAAAAACGTTGGAATGATTGTATTGCTCTCCAAGAAGAATATATCGATGAATAAAATCGAAATTTTCAAAAAAAGTGCGTTTTATTTGTCAGAACGTCAGAACTTATTGACCGATGTGTTAAAAATGAGATTCTAAAGACATTTCAACAGACCCCAAGAAATATCATCAGATTGCTTCATCGCAGATTTTCGACGAGGATCTGTTACTTCAGTTCATATTCATCGAATTCAGCATTTCACACAAATTAAATGGAATCTGCAAAACTAAGTATCTCAAAAAAACTTTCGACAAAATCCAAATATCACAAAAGCGGTAGTCTCTATTATTTAATCAAAAACCTTACAAATCCACTACTTAAAACGCTACAAAAAATACCCTCAAGATATTTCAACGACCTTAATTTGCTGTTATTTCGAGTTTGTGCACTCGAATTCAAGTAGAAAGTCTTAAAACTTTGAAACTGTTTCAACGAGAGGGAAAAGAAAAACTCGGTCCCCTTAAAAGAAATAACCCTTTGCTATGTCGGAATCCACAAAACCTTCTTAATACGTCCATGGTAGCTTTTTAATTTTTATCAGCACCAGGTGCCTCAACAAAGATTTCGGTTATTTTAAGGTATTAGAGCTTGTGCTGTTATGTTTTCTTTGGTTATAAATGACCCTCATGGTCTAGCCTGCTCAATGTTTACTTTACTCTTACTAGGGCGATGTTGTTATTATAAATTTCTGGTATTAAAATCCATAATTATATTATTTTTAGGGTGTTTGAGTGTAGATAATTTTTATGTTTTAGACAGGGTGTACTAAACAAAACAAAAAGTATTCTGGGGCAAGTAAAATGTTGTTTTATGCAAGTACAGGGTATATATATATATATATATATATATATATATATATATATATATATATATATATATATATATATATATACATATATATATACATATATATATAATACATATACATATATATATATATATATATATATACATATATATATATATATATATATATATATATATATATATATATATATATATATATATATATATATATATATATATATATATATATATATATATATATATATATATACACATACATACATATACATATATATATATATATATACATACATACATATACATATATATATATATATATACATACATACATATACATATATATATATATATATATATATATATATATATATAGATATATATATATATATATATATATATATATATATATATATATATATATATATATATATATACGAGGGTTGATCCAAAAGTAAGTTTCCCAAAGAGCTGCAGCAGCGTTGGAAGCTGCTAGGCGAAATTCGACAACACCGCTGTGCACGGCAGATCCCCCACTCCCTTTTCCGCCCGCGAGCGCTGCGCTACGCCGCTCAGTCTTGGCTCAGCAGCCGTTCGCGATGGAGCCTCTTATTGTTGATCCCGCCAGGTGCGAAATTCGATCGGTTATTCGGTTTTTGCATGCGACAGGAATTCCACCTGTGGAAATTCATCGAAAGTTGACACAAGTTTACGGCGACAAGTGTATGTCCGTTCAAATGGTCCGACATTGGTGCAGGGAATTTAGTGACGGACGGAAGGAGGTTCACGACGAAGAGCGGAGTGGAAGACCTGCAGTTTCGGAGTCGATTGTCGAGAAGATCGAACGCGAAATGCTTCAAAACCGGAGAATCACCATCCGTGAACTCGTTGATAGGATTCCTGGGAGTTCTTACGGTACAGTGGAAAGAATTTTGACTGAAAAGTTGGGGTATCACAAGTGTTGCGCTCGATGGGTACCGCGCATGCTGACAGCAGAACACAAGGAGAAACGCCTCGATTGTGCTCGACAGTTTCTTCAAAAGTGTCAAGACGATAAGGAAGAATTTTTGGACTCCATCGTGACCGGTGACGAAACGTGGGTTTTTCATTTCACCCCCGAAACCAAAGAAAAGTCTAAACAGTGGCGTCACTCAGGGTCACCAGTCACAAAGAAGTTCAAGCAAACTCCTTCTGCTGGCAAAATCATGGCCACTGTCTTTTGGGATCGCAAGGGGATACTGCTGATCGAGTTCCTGACACCCGGGACAACAATAAACTCGGACAGGTATTGTGAGACACTCACTAAACTCAGGCGTGCTATCCAGAACCGCAGGAGAGGACGCCTGACAACAGGTGTAACGCTGCTTCACGATAACGCCCGACCTCACACTTCCCGCAAAACCCAGGAACTTTTGGAGCAGTTTGGATGGACTGTCATGCCCCACCCACCTTACAGTCCGGACCTCGCGCCCAGCGACTATCACTTGTTCCCCAAGTTAAAAGAACACCTGAGTGGCAAACGCTTCCGGAACGACGAGGAAGTGAAACAAGAGGTGCAGCGCTTTCTTAAGGGTTTGGCGGCGGAGGTGTACGACATGGGCATACAAAAGTTGGAGCACCGTCTACAAAAATGTGTTGATCGAAATGGCGATTATGTCGAAAAATAGAGGAAAGTTTCATCTTTCCGACGATGTAAATTTTAATGAAAATAAACATAGTTGTCTATTTGAAAAAATGAAGGGAAACTTACTTTTGGATCGACCCTCGTATATATATATTATTTATTATTCACGTATGGGCCCTGGTGAACCACGCGAAGTACAATTAGAGGCGCTTGTTGTTGTTAGCCTTCCTCTGCGCCCATACTAATTTCATTCTTTCATTATAAGCTTTTTTCCTTTCGTCAGACCAAGTTGTTCCAGTCTTCCTACATTTTTCTCTCGGGCCAACCTTCCCGTTAACCTTTTGTCTGAAACAGCCTCTATCCTGAATTTCACTTTGTGTAATATTTGCTGATCTTAGATCCTCTTTAATTGCAGCAATCCATTTAATTATTTCTACTTTAGCTCTACTCCTATTTTCATGAAATTCGACTATTGGTCTAGTTAGCCTACTAGGATTCATCCGTTTTATGTGTCCGTATAACTTAAATCTTCTTTTTCTCATATCGCTATGTATATCTGTGTATTGTTTGATGTCTTGGTTTTCTCGAAGTCGGTATGTTGTGCTATTTATTTGTTTGGGGCCTAGGATTTTTCTTTCCTTCTTTTCAATGTCCTCGATGTCCCGCTTTCTATTCAAAATGAGCGTTTGTGCAGCATATAGACATTCTGGCTTAATAAATGTGTTGTAATGTCTCAGTTTTGTGTTTTTAGATAGGAATTTTTTGTTGTAAATATTTTGTGTAAGTCTCAATGCCGTTTCCATTTTTTGACATCTACCCTTATTGGCCGCTTTTTCCAACCCATTTTCCATGATTATTTCACCCAAATATTGGAATTGAGAGACTCGTCTGATGTTACCATTTTTTGTTTTTAGAAATGGTTTTCTTAGTCTGTTGCAGTTGTGTCTTTTCAAAGGAAATTTGGAGTCCTACCTTTTCTGCTGTTTCTTTTAGGATTTCTATCTGTTTCTGTGCCGTTAATACATCTTGAACTAAAATTGCTAGATCATCAGCAAATGTCAGACAATCAATTTTGATGTTGGTTCTCCCCAGTTTAATGGGCTGGTCAATATTCAGTGCCGACTTTTTTTCACGCCACTCCTGTATTACTTTTTCTAGAACACAGTTAAATAAGAGTGGCGAGAGTCCATCCCCTTGTCTCACTCCAGTTTTAATTTCGAAGGGCTCTGAGATGTCACCCATGAATTTAACTTTTGACCTCGTGTTAGTTAACGTTGCTTTAATAATTGCCAGCGTTTTCAGATCTAGTCCTTGTTCTTTCAAGATTCGGAATAAAGATTCGCGGTCAATAGAATCATATGCTTTTTTGAAATCCACAAATGTACAGACGAGATTTTTATTGTACAGTTTTTGATGTCTTAGAATCAACTTTAGATTCAGGATCTGTTCAGGGCAGGATCTGCCCTGTCCAAAACCTGCTTGATATTCACCAATGTTAGGTTCTAACTCTCCCTGTGCTCTATCTAGTAGACATTGAGATAGAATCTCTTTTCTTGTGTAGTGGATGGATTAGAGCATCTTTCCAATATTCCGGAATCCGTTCGGTTCGCCAAGCTTCTTGTAGAATTTTGGTTATTTCCTTGATTGTACCTGGACCAGCGGATTTCAAAAGTTCAGTAGTGATTCCATCTGCACCAGAAGCTTTGTCATTTTTAAGCCGCTTGATTTGCCTAATTATTTCATCTTCATTCGGTGGTAATGAATCTGGGTTTGTTTGTTTAGGGTTTAGTGTTGCTAATTTGTTTAAGGGCTCAGGACAGTTTAGTATTCGTTCAAAATATTTCGCAAGTTCTTTGCAATTGTCTTGGTTATTTAGAGCTAATCGTCCGTTTTCCTTTTGGAAGCAAAGACTTTGCGGTTGATAGCCTGTTAATTTAGTTTTAAATGTTTTGTAAAAGTTTCGGGTGTTATTTTTTTGGAAATCTTTTTCTATTTCATTAGGTTGATTGTTTTCATATTTTCTTTTAGTTTGTCTAATTAGCTTCGATGTTTCTTTTCTTACTTCCAAAAAGATGTTATAGTTTATTGCTGTTTTTTGACTGTTCCAATCTTTGAATGCTTTACTTCGGCTTAATACTGCTTGCTCGCAAACTTCATCCCACCACGGATGTTTTCTACGTTTTTAATAATTTTCTGTTTCAATTCTTGCGAGTTCTGTGCTGGTTGTTTATCAAGCTCTTCTGTTAGGGCTGGTTTTATTTTCGTTGGGTCAAACTTTGGTATTAGCAGCCTCTTTTGAATAAGTTTTCGAGGTTTTAAGCTACGTTTGATTTTAGTCAAGTAGTGATCCGTGTCTATATTTGCTCCTTTCCTGATTTGAACATTCAAAATCTCTTTATAATAAGGGTACATATATATATATATATATATATATATATATATATATATATATATATATATATATATATATATATATATATATATATAATCATGAAAATCAATGGTACGAATGACTGCAAGCTCACATCGAAGACACATCAGGTGTTGCCTGCCTCCCCTCAACACTTCATGTATCAAACCTCGTATTCATCAGATATTAATGTTTGTTTATTTACTTTCAGCTGTGCAACACGAACGTGGACCTCGCAACTCTACAATTCGACGCTTTATGGAAAGTCAACGATCTTGTGTTATGACTAGAACAACTCCTCTGCCTTTAGCTCCATCAGTTATTTCACCAGTCAATAACAGTATGCTCAATATGAGTCTTCCACATGCACCACCGATGACTGCTCTATCCTTTGATCCAACATATATGGCCAGATTTCCTTCCATACCACCGAGACCATATATGTTCAATAATATAGCAATTCCAATGGTAGGTATCAGTTACAAAACAAATATCTATTCCTTTTGATGTACCCATAAGTGATTTCGTTTTTTTTCAAATTTTAAAAACATTGCCAACCACTGAAGAAAAAAAACTTAATATAACATAACCTATATTATAGTTATGTATACATAACTTCCCATTTAAATAACATGGGACGTTTTTACTTTTTTCATTTAATTTTTTTTCTCTTGAACAAGTAAATATACAGCAATATTCAATACACATTTTTGTAGGAAATTGAACGCTGTACAAAAAAGCCATCTTACCAATTTCCGATAAAATTCAAATTACTTATTCAAAGTTATTCATGGTCAAAGTTGAGTTCTTGATCAATATGCCTGCTTGTGCACCATATTTAAAGTAATACCAGTACACTAAAAAAACAATTAATTTTTTATGAACCACTAATTATAGCTTACTGACATCTATACTATTTTTCTAAAAATATAAAGTGGATTGTACAATATAAAGTGCCTAGTGCATTGTGTCTAAATTTGTATACTGTCATCAAATATTTCAGCAAAACGTTGTGGATATTATTTCTTTACTTTTACAATCATGTGTATTTTACGCGATTACAGTGATTTTTTAGGACATAAGCTAAACATTTAGGGAATTCTGTTGATAAAAATTAACTTGATTAATAACTCCTATTGATGAAAATTATATTTCTTTGAATTAATAATTTCTTAGCTTAAAAAATCATGAAATTGACCTTGAACTTTAAAAAATTTAAAATTAAAAATTGAAAATATTATACTGATAAAAGAACTTTTTCGCAGAGCCTTCAATTAGATATTGTTGCATATTAGAGAAATGTATCGTGATTTGGCAAGGTTTAATATTAAGAACTTTTTTGGTTTGATATTATTTTAGGGCATAAACTAAACATTTAAGGGGCGCTGTTAAAATATTTATATTTACAGGGTGTCCCATAACTTATCCGCCATAAAGCAATCGGTGATAGTAGAGATCAAAATAAAAACGATTGAAGATATCAGGTTCAAAATCGGGCTAGTTGGGTTTTCAAAGGCGACAAACCGAATTTGGTACTAGCTTGAGCCTAGTTCCTAGAGGGCGCTTGCTACCTACTTTGTGACGAATTAACTACCTCATATTTTTTAATCTATAAAGCTGGGAATATTTTTACTTCAAAATAGAGAAGAGTCATAATTTCCATGTAAAAAAGGTACCCTCAATATCGATTTCTTACGCCATTTACTAGATATTCGTGTTCAAATATTCCATCGCACATCTTATGGATGGCTAAAAAAAGTATTCAATTCACAAATATACCTTGAATGTTGTGTAAAAATTATTATGCCTTGATGACAACTGTCATTGTTTTCTATCTCCACCTATTAACGTAGGTGGAAACCAGTTTCTTCAATCTTGAGTTGGTATTAAATAATTTGTAAAAAATATCCAGACTTAATCAGTTTCCTAACCGTGATTTAAGGAATATGTTCTGCGCTTATGCACAAGTATATTACAACAGTCGCGCTGCAGTTAGAAGGTATGAGGAGCTCTACGTAACCAGAATCGACAGATTTTTCAAAGAATTTTCAATCAGATTGGCGAAACAAGTTCGTTTTATTACAACAATTCTAGTGAATGACCGTAACGTATAACAGTAGAACATGAAGAGGGCATTTTGGTTAGTATCGCGGACAATCCTAAACTAAGCACTAGGCGTTTGGAGGCATCTACAGGAATTAGCAAATCTACCGTTTCAAGAGTTCTCCATAAAGAAAAATTGTTTCCTACTATTTTTCGCCTGTTCAAATTTTATTGCCACTAGATTTGCCGGCTAGATCAGAATATTGTCAAAATCTAGTACTAATAATAAAAAACGAAGACTCGATGCTCCTGAAAAAGATATTGTGTACTGACGAGACAACTATTACCAGACGCGGAATTTTTAACTGTCGAAATAATCAATCATTATTACACCCTAGAAAATTCACAAGAGAGCGACACCTGTCAAGAGAGCGACATTTCCAGCACGAATTTTCAATTAACATTTCGTGCGGCATTATCGAGCATTTTTTAATCGGCCCATTTGAGTTTCCGCAAAGACTGAATGGAGATCAATATGTGCAGTTTTTAGAAAATGATTTATTAGACCTTTTGGACGGTGTACATCTAAACTTAAAACAAAACGTGGATCATACAAGATGGGGCGCTACCACTTGTTACTATTGCAGTGCGAAATCATTTGAATCAACGTTTTTCACGTCGATGGATTGGGCGCGGTGGTGAGTTTCTAGTGGTGTGGTGATTCAATACCCGAGACGAAGGTAAACTGTGTAAACTGCCGCTTTGCGCCACTTCAACGGCTATTGAAGTAAATGTCAAAAAATTGTTATTTTAAATAAAGTTCGTTGTATTTTTGAAATCTTAATGTTTTGTGCTCGTATTCAAGGCACACCTTGTAAATTACGGATTTTTCAGCCATCGACAAAATGTGTAATGGAAGAGAATGGTACGTAATTTTACGTGGGAATTATGACTCTTCTCTATTTTGAAGTCAAAATATTCCGACCTTTATAAAGTAAAAAATTATATGCGAGTTAATTCCTCACCTGATATCTTCAACGGGTTTTAAATTAGCTCAATTTTCCGAAAATTTAGTTTCACTTTCAATACCATGTATCTTTTTAATATAAATATAAATATTTTAACAGCGCCCCCTAAATTTTTAGTTTATGACCTAAAAAAATTTCAAACCAAAATAGTTATTGATATTAAATCTTGCCGAAAACACGATACTACGCAAAACACGATACTACGCAAAACACGATACTACGCAAAACACGATACTACGCAAAATTTATTTTGATCTCTACTATCACCAGTTGGTCTATGGCTTTGGCCAAGTTTGGGGCTCTCTCATTTGGCATTTTCAAATGTTCACGCTTCGAGCGAAGAATACAATAACAATAACAAGAAAACCATAACAATACCATAAATCTCATTTATGCAATTTATCCTGGTGCTTTGGAGAGCAAAACATATCAGCGTTGGTGCAAACAATAAATAGAAAGATAATTTCAACTTTTTCGACGCTATAAAATTTGGATGGCTTGTTAGTTTGATAAGGATCTATTGTTTGCTGAAATTGAAACTACTCCCAAATAAACCATCCATGTATTTTCCACAAAGCTTAATAATTCATGGCCCACCATCCACAGTGTACTTTTGTCCAAATTAGGCAGAGGCCCTTTTCATTAAAAAATGGTTACTGGGGATGAAAACTGGCTTGCATATAACAATATACACACAAGACAAATTAATCGAAAAGAGGTTATTCTACAGCATGACAATACAAGGCCTCATACTGCCAGAATCGCCCAAGAAAAAAATCAAAAACTTAAGCTGGGAAGTACTTGCTCATCAGATTACTATTTTTCCAGATCTAGGGAACGTTTTCTTTATAAAAAAATCTTACTTCGTTAGCTATCAAAACTGCGTTCGAAGACTATTTAACTTGTAAATCATTCTCTTTTTGCAAAAAGGGAATATAAAGTTGGTCAAGACTTAAACTGTTTTGACTATTAAATAAAATAGAATTTTTTACAATATGAAAAACGATATTACTTATGTGAACATCGATGACTTGTTAAATAAATTATATTAACTAAACTTATTTTCTTTATAATAGCTTCCACCACCAACCACTCCAATTCAGTTCGCCCCTCCGTCTTTATATAGTCCACCAACAACACCTCCACGACCGATAAGTCCTGAAGAGATATGCGAAACAGCTGCTCGCTTGATGTTCATGATGGTGCGATGGGCAGGCAGTTTTTATCCATTTATTAACTTATCCCGTCCTGATCAAATAAATCTGATTGAGGAAAATTGGAAATCGTTGTTCGTGCTATTCGCCTCTCAGCATTTACCATCAAATTTTGAATCTCTAATTAACAACAATGTCAGACTGAGAGAAGATACCGAATTTTTGCATAAATTTCAAATTTTCCAACAATCATTAATCAAACTTAAAGATTTGGCCTTAGATGAGTATGAATATTCTTGCTTGAGAGGATTGGCTTTACTCGGTGTTGATGAGATGCCGTCCAGTTTGATAGATGAATTGGTTGATGGTAGAAAAATCGAATCTTTCTTAAAGGATTTGCAAGGTTGTCTGTTGACGTATGCATCTCTTACTAAAACTGACAGAACAAGGGTAGGCCAATGCTTGTATGTGTTGCAACATTATGTGAACAAAGTTCCAAAAGAGGTAATCGAGGAACTTTTCTTCAAAACGACAGTTGGTACCACACCAATGAATAAAGTCGTTAGTGACATGTATAGGCAACAAAATAACATACGGTAATTACATATGATACTACAAAGTAATATTTGTGATAAGTATAAGATTTTGATCGCTCGCCTTATTTACACAAAATAAAAATCAAATATTATACAGGGCAATGTATCCAAAGTGACGTTTTCATGAACTGAATGATCTATAACGTACATATATTTTTATAAAATATTTTATAACTTAGAGTACTACAAAGTACAACTAATAAACATGTGATAAATGTCTGGATGGCCTTTTGTTGATAAATAAAGATATTTTTGTAAATATTTATTAAACAAAATGCAACACAAAATATTTTTATAATTTACTACAAAGTACTAAACAGATATATTATTGCAGAATCTGTGATATATTATAGTGTTTCGCACTTTTTGATGACCAAAATTATTTGTCATAACATTTTCAAAAGAGAATTGTATAATTTATTTATATAACAATGTGATACTTACAATTCAAACAGAATGTATCAGTACTACATAGTACCACTAATGTAACGTAAGATAATTTTGTATTAATGGTTTTTTAATAAATTATGGTTAAGTTTATTTGTGTTTAATTGTTCAAAAAGTAAACCTTCAACGTCTCAAGTATTAATAAAAATTTTATTTGGATAAAACATTGATAGTCAATTGCATTTACATATATGGATACTATTGAATCGATGGAAAAGTTCGTCCCATTTATTGAGAAAAATTGAAGACAAATTTTACTAAAATTAATAAAAATGAATTTTAATGAATTAATTAATTACCTTAAATTAACTAAGCATGTGCCATTCTGTCGATGAACATTTTCCATCTCCCCGATGGTTATATAATCCTGCGCTTTTAGAGCTTCTGAAGTTTCTGGCTAACGAAACCATGTAAGCTATCGTTTCTCAACGTATTTAGTGTCTCGACCCACTACATAGCCAAAAAATTAAGTAAAAAACGTTGCGACCCCCTCACTACAATATGTTAATTTGACGTTTATCAAAGTTTTACATCGCCCGGTTATCAGAGCGACGATTCATCCTTTTTCAGTATCGGTGATTTATGAAACATGGTTTTTATATTTAAATGGCTTATAAATACCTACGGGCGTGTTCACACGCTTACGAATCGTGAAAAAAACGAATAATCTATTTGTTTTTGTATTAAATGACGAATCATCAATGACTGATTAACGTGTGACTGATGAATGATTGATGAATTCTACTTCAAATACCGAACTACAAAACTTGTGTAAGTACTTGTTCTTATATTACTTTCACCAGTTCGAACCTGTGCCCTGCATTTGCAAATGGACAAATTTGTGACAAAACGAAATGCACTGTTTACATCTAGTGAAACAGTAAAGAAAAAGGCTAGATTGTGCAATGTAAAATATGTATTCATTGCCTTGGATAAGAAGCCACACAGCATGAAGCCTTCAAAATTAGTCCGGTATCTGGAAGCAAAACACCCGTCTTTACAAAACAAACCATTAGAATTTTTCGAGCATAAATCACTCGTCTTTAAAAATCAACAAATCAAGTTGTAATGAGACCGCATCACTGCAAGCATCCTATTTAGCAGCATTAAGAGTGGCCAAGGAGTCTAAACCCCACACGATTGCGGAAAAGCTCATTTTACCCTCTGCCATTGATATGGTCAATGTGATGATAAGTCAGGAAGAAGCAAAAAATTTGAAAACTGTACTAGTTTTAATTGACACAATATCAAGAGTCATCGTTACTAAGCTTATAAATTTATTTTCAATTTGATATAACTTTTTAATTATAACGAAAAAATAAACAAAAATTAATATAAGTTTCGTTATAAAATTCTCTGGATCTTTCCATTTATGACAAAAAAAAATTCTGCAAGACCCTTTGTGTGTAAAATTTGTAATGCTATAGCTTTTTTTAACGAAAAATTTTCAATATATTCAAACAAGGCTTCCTGATGATTCACTTAAAAGGCTTAATAAAGCATTAAATTGTTACTGTTAGTGTTACTGTAGATGTGTTAGTGCTACTTTTCTTATTACAGCTAATATTCATAATTTAAGATTAAAACGAACTATTTTTTCGCCGCAATTTAAAAAGTTTATTAAAATAAATTGGTGTGCGTTTATAACCACACGAGAAGTGAAAACTTCTAATTTTCCAATTTCAATATATATATAATTACATTGATGTTATATAATGGATTAGTTCGGTAAATCAATAAGGTGATATTAATATTGTTATATAAAATTATTTATTCTTATCTCTGTGAAGTAATATTAGTTACAAAATAAACAATTATATATAATTAATTATATTGTTGAATTTTACTCTGATTGGACTTCTTCATTCTTCTCTTCAGAAGGACAGAAGAGAATGAAGAAAGATTGTACTCAAAGCTAAGACACACATCACACTTCGAACAAAAAGATTCATAATGTGTCCAAAATTCAATCATTTCTTCGAAAACTTCGACAACGTCTATTTTTGTTTTGTTTATTTATGGGAATTGGGTTTTTGAATAAAAAATAATTATCGATTTTTTTACTTTATTTTAAAACTTTTATCATAAATAATATTGATAATTGATGCGAAAAACTTTTAAACGTTTGTTTGTAATTAATTATAAATGAATTAAAATTTATAAAATTAAAAATAAAATCACGTGACTATGAAAGCGCCACGATTGGTTGCCATGTTTATGATGTCATTATGTTAAAGTAGTTTCATGTACTTTTCGATGGTTTTTTACCTGTATATATACTGTCAAAATTATTGATGTTTTGTTTAGTTAAACAAAATATTGTTGATTACTAATTTAATTTAGTAATGTGTGACAAACACTTCATAAAGGGCTAATTCTGATAATATACCTGTTGTGGATATTTTTATGGTCACAGATTTTCTCAAAAATGACATTCGGTTCAATTCAGCTGAAGTTCGAAGTGCTAGCATTAATTTGAGTTTTTTAATAATGTAAATGTAAATAAAAAACAAAATATTTTTATTAAATATATTAGATTATTTGTTGGGTGCCACGCGAAAATTACGATGACAAGGTTATAGGTTATGTTCAATTTAACCCCAAAAATTATATTTACACGGTGAAAGGGTGTATATGTCCAGAACATAAACGTCTAAGTATAGCTAATATAGTTACCTTAATTATTAATAAAAAAAAAGTTCAAGACACTCAAATATTCAAACATTAAAAATTGATACAATAATAATTTTTTGTATATATTTGATAACGGGCGGTCGTAAAAATTTCATGTTGTTTTAAGATTAATACGTCGTGTTGCTTGAAACCATTGATTTCGACGATTAACATATTGTGGCACATTTAAAATCACTTTTTTCGGGAGTTGGTTTTGTAGTATTCGTACGAAATGGCACGAAAGCTAATTAGATTTGACATTTTCAATAAATTTATCAATACACTGATGATAATAATTCGAATATGTTGATTAAAAACTAAAACACTCGTATCAGTTGTTTATAATGTTGAGGGAAAATAAACATTGTGACGTCACACGCGCTCGGAGTTTTTTCGGAAACTGTCGGCGCGTCATCGGTACTAGGTCTACAAATTTATTTTCAATTTGATATAACTTTTTAATTATAAGGAGAAAAACAAAAACAGTTTTGTTATAAAACATATATGATCTTTTCATGTAGGACATTTTTTTCAAAACCCCAATTTAGTGTTTGTTGAACTTGGTTTTTTTAATTAAATTAACTTTTCAAAATGCCCACCATCCCATTCCCCATGAAAGAAGCTTCCTTGTTTGACAAAATATTGGACACAAAATTTGAATTCCTTTGATTTAACCCAAGAAACCATTCTTAATATTTCTGTCTGACTGAAAATCAGCGGATAAGAGTGCTTGTATTATTTGTACATGATAAGGATAGAGTAATTCCTCTTTCACTGTTCGAACACTCACTTTCTCACTTTTCAAGCAACACTTCGAGTACTTCTGAATCATCTTCAATAAGATAGAAAATTTCCTCTTAGACATCAAATCCAATTTCTTGAAATTTTGGCACCACACATTACCCGTATCCAAAAGTCTTTGAGGAACTTGGACAAATGTTTGCCGATCTGGAAGCGGCCTTTCGGTGTATCATTGCCCAGAAATACGCTTGGCTCCTTAGCGGAATTTTGGAGAGGCTCCCCAAAAATAAGAAGCATATCCCCGATATATTCGCGTACAGAATATCTGAAACATGCACGCTGAAATAACTTTTATCACACTTTTGAAGTAACAATCTATATCATGACAATACGAGGGTTTATCAATAAATACCCGTGTGTGATAACAGATGACGTTGACGAGTGAAATTAACATTACCATCGTGTACTGTAGACTGTTAAACGACCTCATGCTGAATTTCAGATAAATTCATAGGTTAGTTTTTTTTGACAGCCAGTTGTATCATTCGTGTTTTGCATTTTTCGATAAAATGGAAAAAAAGCGATATCGATCCGTAATTCGTTTTTTATTTTTGGATGAAAAAACATACGAAGAAATAGAAGTGAAGTTGGATACTATCTTTGAGGACCCTTCACCATCTATCCCTTTAGACGTGGAAATCGTCGTTACCGAGGAAATCGTCGAAACGAAATCGTCCATGACATGATTCTCGCTGATTGCCGAACGAAAGTGCGCGAGGTAGCTGAGGCCGTAGGTGTCTCGTACGGAACGGTAATCAAGATTTTAAATGATAAGTGTGGGGAAAGTGTCGGCCAAATGGGTGCCGTGATTGCTCACGGTGGACAACAATGTCAAAGCAGTGTTTGGACCACTTTAAGCGAAATCCACAGGACTTTTTACGTCGAGTCGTCACCGTTAATGTAACCCGGATACATTATTACGCGCTAGAGATCAAGGGATAGTCAAAACAATGGATTTTTCGGAGTGAATCTGCTCCGAAGACGATAAAAACGGTTCCTTCAGTCGGAAATGTTATGGCCACGACTTTTTGGGATACCAAAGGAATAATCCTCATGGATGCCTCAGGGTAGTACTACGGTGAATTGTTGGACAGATTCGATAAGAAATTGAAAAAGACATGGCCCCATTTGGCTAAGAAAAAAGAGCCCTTCCATTACGATAACGCACTGGCACATTCATCTTTAATTGTCGCGGCCAAATTCTATGAACTGCGCTACAAATTGCTTCCGCACCCACCTTACTCGCCCGACCTGGCATCCAGCGACATTTTTGTGTTCCCTAACTTCAAAAATCAGCTCAAATGAAGAGGTTATCGCCGTGACAAAAGCGTACTTTGGACAGTTTGAAAAATCGTATTTTTAGACGGCTTAAAAAAGTTGGAGAAACGCTTGAAAAAGTGTATAGACCTAAAAAAACTACATTGAAAAATTAAAATCAATTTGTAAAAAGCCTTTATTTCAAACACTGGTACTTATTGATCAACCCTCGTATTGCGACGTTACTACATCCTTCCTGGCTGATCCTAAAAAAGAAATGTTTTAAAATGTTCTTTAGTTTATTTGGAGCTACTTAGTAATGTACAATTAATGAGCAAAATTTCAGTCAAATGGCCACCATGGCACTTTTTGCAGACACGGGTCCGCTCGCGCAAATTTTCGATGACACTGGCGCACATTTTAGGCTGTATGGTGACAATTATGGCTTGACGAATGTTAGTTTCCAAGTCACCAATAGTCACAGGTTTATTACTATAAACCTATGTTTTCACATCACCAGAGAAAATCGCATCGCACAATTGCAAGATCTCATCAGTCAAGCGATGGATTGGCTCGCAATAAGCCCATGTTTACTCGGGAAATATGCGGTGGTGCACCATCCTGTAAAGATGAAAGTCATCCGCATCGATTTCATCAAATTCCGGAAAAAAATCTTCCAGCATTACTTTGTATTGCTCGGTAATGATGATAACGGTGGTTCCTTCGTGATTTTTAAATAAATAAGGACCGGTGACTCCTCCATGCCAAAATTCACATCAAACTGTGATCTTTTGTGGATGCAGAGGACTCTCATGTATCATGAGTGGATTAGATGCGCACCAATACTGACAATTTTGTTTATTAACTGAGCCATTGAGCCAGAAATGAACCTAATCGGAGAAGATGATTTTGCGATGAAATTCGTTGTCGGATTCCATAATTTCGAGAGCCCAATCGGCAAATTCACGACGAATATGATGATCGGTTAGCTTCAATTCTTGTGCCAGTACCATCTTATATGGATGCAAGCCTAAGTTGCAAGCAAAATTCGCCAGGTTGTCTCTTGTCGAGTAGTCCAACTATTTTGTATCGTATGGAAACTTTGTTTCGCGATTATTCGCCACGCCCCTCGGTTGGAATAAGCGGAGCTTTGTGGAAGTTTGTGGTAGTTTCTGGACGGCTACTATTGGGCTGCTATATAAGCGGCGCGTGACCGCGATTCTGGCTGACGGAACCACCGACATCGGACGTGTAGAAAAAGTCTCGTCATGTCTTCGATATGTTGATTTTACAGATAATAAACACCATATACTTAAAGAGATGTTCCTTGAGTACATTCTAACGGTCGATGTTTCAGGATCCGGTCTCGCAAATCTTATTATTACAGCTCTGAAAAAGCATGGACTTGAATGTTCTCATGTGGTTGGTCAAGGTTACGATGGGGCTGCAGCTATGAGTGGGTATTTGCACGGTGCCCAAGATTATGTTCGCCAAGAATGTCCTCTTGCTCTTTATGTACACTGTAGTGCACACTTCCTCGACCTTGCTATTGCTGATTCATGTTCATTAGCAAATGTCCGAAATTGCATTGGGATTGTGCAGTCTGTTGGTTCCTACTTTCGACATTCTGCTCAACGCACTGCTTTGTTAAAAGAAAAAATTCAAGAGCTACTACCCGTCGGTAAGCAAAAAAGCTTGCTCTCAATGTGTGAAATACGGTGGGTCCACAAACATGAAGCTATTATAAGATTCAGGGAAATTTATTCAGCGATTGTGAATGCTCTCGAAGAACTCCAATTTAATCACAATAAGGAAACATCGCAACAAGCCGCCCAATTGCTAAGTACGCTTCGATCTTCGGATTTTGTGATGTGTTTAGTGATTCTTCAAAAAGTTATGAGCTAAACATTATCGCTATCAAAACTTCTTAAAGATCTTATCACGGCATTCAAACATGTAGATGATGTTATTAATGTCTTACAACTCCTGAGAAACAATACTGACGTCGAATATCTTCATCTCTATAAAGACTCAAAGGTTTTACTGGAAGAAAATGGTGGTATACTGCGAATGCCACGCGTCGTCGGAAGACAATTAAAGAGACCAAACATTCCTGCATTGGATGTATGCACGTATTACAAAATTAATTTGTTCATTCCATTTCTTGATCATACAATTTAACAATTGGTTGAAAGATTTACCAAACATCGTAAAGTAGTATCAGCATTATCTGGTGTGCTACCTTCAAATTTTACTGCCAGTTCTGAAATTGAAGAAACAATTTCCATGTACTCGTCACTGCTTCCCGAAAGCAACATATCAGTGGTTAAAGCAGAACTTGAAGTATGAAAAACAGTGATGACAAGTATCTCGCCTACCCCGAAATCTAGTTTGGAATGCCTAGATATGTGCGATAAAAACCCTTATCCTAATATTTACACATTACTACAAATCTTGGCTACCATTCCTGTATCCACTGCTACCCCAGAAAGGTCTTTCTTGAGCCTAAGGAGTCTGAAAAGCTATTTACGAAACACTACAAGTGAAAACAGACTTAATGGTTTGGCTCTCATGAACATTCACTATGGAACAGAAATTCATGCAGATGAAGTAGTGGATATATTTAAAAGAAAAAGCCGAAGATTTCTTCTTTAATGGTTTGAGATTTAGCGCAGAGGAACGAAATTAATTTAACCATTTCATTTAAAGTTAAGAACTTTATAAATATGTCGTAATTTTTCCGATGAATATATACATATTAAATTTCATGTAAGTATATTTTTGTTGTTTTATTTACTTCAAACTACCCCCCCCCCCCCCCCCCCCCCAAACTAAATCCTGGCTACGCCCGTGATATGCAGAGTGATTCAGGAGGAAATGTCAATATTTCAGCTACATATTCACGGATCGAAAATTAATATACGAGTTTCTATAAACATGGGTCCTATTCTGAGCTGTTACAGAGATACAGGGATAAATATATTTATGGTTGGCAAATGTAATAAAGAGTGAGAAAATGCACCTTTACTTTTTTTTACTGCTAAGCAACCATTGTTTATACCAGTTCACTCGTGATGGCATCAATAATCTTTATAACGAACATCGATGGTCCGATAAATACCCTCACTCTACGCCCGAACATAATTTTCAACATCGATTTAGCATTAATGTATGGTATGATATGCTAAAAAATGAATTAATCGGTTCATTCATCTCACAGGAGAAGTTTACTTAAATTTTCTACAGAATCATTTGCAAAACCTGTTAGAAAATGTTCCACTTAATATGTGACAAAACATGTACTTAAGTAATGTCTGAATGATTGTGGCCTGTTCATATATTTTTTTCTTTACTTTTATTTTATATTTTTTATTTTTTCGTTTTTTATTTTTAATTGTCAATGTAAGTATCATTGACATACATAAAAAATATATTTACTTCCTATCTTTTCATAATTTATAGAAATTAATATACTTTATTTTTAGATTCGTTTTAAAAACGGGAGGAGAATACTTCCCGAAATGTTAACGTTAAAAGTTTGTATATTTTTTTAGAACATTTTTATATTTTTAAAATTTTGTTCGTTAGGCAAATTTATTATAAAAAAGAATCACTAAGAAATTTGTCTCCGTTTGGTATTTTGTCTTTACCCAGTGATTATTTATTTACATAAGAACATTTATTTTTGATATTTTTTGAGTTTTAGATCGTGGCGAAAAACCCAAATAAAGAAAAAAAAACATGTACTTAGGTGTGTCCGAGGTGGTAAACATGTACTTAGGTGTGTGAGGTGGTCCGCACAATTGGCCAGTTAGATCACCAGATCTTAAACCCCTGGATTATTGTCTTTGGAAATGGGTTAAATCTTTTGTATTGCTAAAGTAAACACTAAAGCTGCATTACTCGACCGGATAGTAAATGAAGCAGCAGTTATATGGAACCGACCCGAATCCATTCAGAGAACAACCCGAGCTGTTCATGAGAGAGCTGACAAGTGTTTGGAAGTAAATGGTGGTATTATTGAAAACTACAAAACGCAGCATAACTATTTATTATAAATGTAATATTAAAAAAAAATAAACATTTTAATTTTTGTTTACCCCTGAATCTCTGTATCTGTAACAGTTGAGAGTAGGACCCATGTTTATAGAAATTTGTATGTTCATTTTCGGTCCCTGAATATGTTGCTGAAATATTAACATTTCCTCCTGAATCACCCTGTATACATATTCAAATATGTATTGGTTGCTGCAATTAGTTTATTTCCAGTGCATGAAGGTCATTTTATTCGGATTGTCTATTTCGATAAAAAATTATTGTAAGTTATCAAACGTAATGTCCTCGCGAGATATAAATTAAACAATATTATCATGCGAACTTTTCCATTTCATAACTTGGAGTGTTTGAACAAGCAATAAGAATACTAAAAAAAACCCTAAATCAATATAGAAAAAAAGAAAATTATAATTGTCGGGGTGAAATTATATCGGCGAATGTCGCTAATCCCCAAATCCCGTACCGTTCAAAAAAGAAAACTTTAAACCCGTCACTTGAAAGTGGCATTGTTTGAGGCTGGCAGGGTTGCGTCCTTGTGGCGTCAAATGCGACAAAACGTATGTCATATTCATGTGCGTGCGTTTGGTGAGGAAGTGTTTTCATTGACAACAGTTGCGCGTGATGGGAAAGTGGGGAGGGCGCTCTCGGTTTGCGTTTCATGTTGATTTCGACGGTTTATGACGTAACAGAATAGGTTCGATGAGAAAACGATTAAAATTACTATGACATCTTTTTGATTTTATAGTTGGGGGAGTTTGGGAACTGACGATCATAATAAAATATAAACAATGGGGATTAGAGCCCCACTAAAAAATTAAACAAAAATTTGATATTTGACGACTTGAATTAAATGATTTTCTTTTCCCTACAGTGGACCCCAAACATATTCAGACAACTTATTTAAAAATCATTCTAGCAGTCCTAATTTACGCAAAAAAACATAAATTTCTGCCGTATATTTTACCGTTCTTACCTCCATTTAACTTCTTCTATAGCAAAATTCCGAAATAAAATTTAAAAATTAAGAAAAAAATATAAATATTGTAAGAGTTTATAGTAATGTTAGAGTTTAAATGTATTTCGCGCTTATCATCTTTTTTTTTTAATTTATGAATCGTACAATACGTACAATATCGTTTTTTACACATCTCAAAAATATCCGGACGCACACACAAAAAAATAAATATGGATGAATCTCTATGAAGATAAGTGGTAATCTTCGAATTTTGTTTACTACAAATAGTAATTGGCAGACTGGTGTTGAAGGAACATCTTAAAATGGGTCGTATACTAAATACATAAAAATAGTTTTGAAAATAAGCAATTAGTAATATTTCCTGATGAAAGGGGTAATTTCTACCGAAAAATTGGGCAAATGTTTCAATGAAGTAAAAGTACCGTTGGAGATATCGTGCAATGCTACAAAAATTTTAACAGAATTTTTCCGAAGAAGCAAACAGGCCCTACAAAATTTTAGATGAAAAAGATCAACGCTTTATTTTAAAAGAAGTACATTAAAACCATAAAATTAGTGCATCTAAGCTCAAAACATTAATACAAAACCATTATCAAGAAGTAGTCAGTACCGAAACAATACCCCGTTGTATAAGAAAACATACATATCATGGACCAATGGCCCTGAAAAGCCTTGATTAATAAGTAAGAAAAATATTAAAACTAGACTGGATTTTACTCAGGAGTACGTTTTGAAGCCTGAAAATTATTGGAACAACGTTATTTTCTGGGATGAATTAAAATTCAACATTTTTGACGCATATGGGCATCAGATGGCGTGGCGAAGAGTTAATGAAGAGCTCAACACAGAAAATCTTTGTCCAACTGTTAAACACGATGGGGGATCGGTAATGGTTTGTGGATATTGAATGAATATGAACATTACAAACTCATTTAGATTTTACCAATACAATGACCCTAACAATAGTGCAGGTATAGTTCGCGAATGGCTATTCTACAACTGTCCAAAAGTGTTTAAAATGCCACCTTAGTCACCTAACCTTAATCCCATTGAAAATGTTTAGCATTATTTGGAAACTAATATAAGGAAACATGAAATTACTAATAAAGAAACTTTAAAGAATATGGTTATTAAAGGAATGGAATACAATCGACGTAAATTATTTTAAAAAATTGGTGCAAAAAGTTTAGGGAATGTGATTAAGGTCAAAGGTGTTATTACCAAATACTAATTATAAGCTAAGCTTTTTATATAGTTATTTTTTTTAATACTAATTAACGCCCGAACATTTTTGAGACTAAATTTATAAATTGATTTTTTTATTGACGTATTTACTATTAATATGAATTTATAATTATTTAATACTTAAATTATGGTTGTACTAGAATTATTTATTAATGTATCTAATAAATTCTTTATTATTTTTTTTTTATTTTCATAAATACATCTTACAGCAATATACTTGTCCGAATATTTTTGGGATCCACTATTTATGGTTATGTTCGTAGCATGTAAAAAGCCATAATGCATAATCGAGAACTGGTTCACGAAATTATATATTTGAATATTTGCAGTAGACAAGTATACGATGTGTGAAAATAAAGTAATGAGAGATTTTTTATATATTTGTTTTGTACTACCAAAAAAGCAAATCAAGATGCTTTTGATCTTTGATTTGCTCATTCAGGTTTTTTTTTGGCCATGGTGAGGTTGTACTCTGCTATTCCGGTCAATGGAAGCATCTTCGTCTCCTTCGAGGCACGTACGCCTGGTAAAATCAATTGTTTTAATTGTTTCTTCCTTTCTGATCTGTACTGACTTATACATGTCTGAACATAACCGTGACATGCTTGTTCCTGTAGGATATTCCATACGCGGTTGTCCGAGATGTTTAGCATCCAACAATCTATTTAAAATTCAGTATGCGATTGACCAACACGATATCCTGGATTTTCTTGACCACTTCCTCAGTAGTGAGTTCAAGACTATATCATACGCGTGAAGTGTTACTTTTGCTGGTTGGAATACATCGAAACTCAGTAAAAGATTTATGAACCACATAGTTAAAAAAAAACAGAATCTCCATTGTACTAATACATATCGATTTTGCTAAGAGATGGCATTATTAATGCATTTGTTGGTCTAGAGTAATGACATCTATGGTGTTTTATAGCGAAACATATACTATCAAAAACCACTTCGTTATTAATTGTCAATGTAGAATAAACATAGTTTTTCATAGTTTTGAATATGTCGAATTATGTACCAGAAAAAGACGTTTTAGGGGGGAGTTTGTTTTTTTGAAGCTTATTTTGAATAGGGTCGGACCCAAAAAACTTGTGAACGATGATTTAGATGCTTTAAAAATATAATTTTGATATAAAAAACGAGATGCGTCTAAGACAGCCGAAAAAGTTTGAAGATGCAGATTTGCAAGCATTATTGGATGAAGACTCAACTTGTACGTTGAAACAATTGGCAGAAGCTTTGAATGCTGCCCAATCTACCATTTCTAAATATCTACACCCACTGGGAAAGATCCAGAAGAAAGAAAAATGGGTTCCATATGAATTGAAGAAAAGAGACATTGAAAGGCGAAAAACTATTTGTGAAATTTTGCTTGCCAGTCAGAAAAGAAAAGGGTTCCTGCATCGGGTTGTGACAGGTGATGAAAATTAGATCTATTTTGATAACCCAAAGTGCAAAAAATCATGGGTAGATCCAAGCCAGCCTTCAACATCACTACCAGTGCGCAATATATATGGAAAGAAGGCTTTGCTGTGCATTTGGAGGGATGATAGGGGAGCTGGGTATTACGAACTACTGAAACCTGGTGAAACGGTTACTGGCGATCGATACCAACAACAATTGATAAAATTGAACCGAGCATTGAAGGAAAAACTACCAGAATGTGCCCAAAGACACAATAAAGTAATTTTTTAACATGACAATGCTCGGCCCCATGTTGAAAAATGTGAAAACACTATTTGAGAAACATTAAATAAGATGTCTTACCCCACCCGCCGTATTCACCAGACTTAGCCCGTTTGGACTACCACTTATTTCGTTTGATGTAGCACGAACTTTCACATCACTTTACATTCTTACAAAGAAGTGAAAATTTAACTTGATGAATCGTTAGCCTCAAAAAACCAAAAGTTCTTTTTCCCAGAATCCATTCTTTGACAGAAAGGTAGAAAGAAAGGCCGATACTTTGATTATTAAGAAAATGTATTTTGTTATGTGAATAAATGCTCAAATTTTGAGAAAAAATCGACATTATTAAAAGAAACATCTAATATCTTCTTGAAAATTGTAGAGCTTTACTAAAAAGGAAGCTATTTTTCAGAAAACCCTATCGGAAAAGAAACTGATTTTTCACTCAATCCTCTTATTTAGGACACTTAATATAACTAGTTTTTTGTTAATTATAAAATATGCAATACCAAATCAAAGTTAACGTGTATGAACTTTTTTAAAGAAAAATGGATAAGTTTTAAAAAGTTTAATTACAAACAATATTATTCGCATCAACATTCGGTAATCGTTAAAAACTGTAAGTAAAAACGTAAAACATTTTAGTAAACTTAACACACGATTCTTTACAACATTCTGAACAGAAATTTTCTTAATAATTGGCAACGTAGCATCGACGTGTTTATTTCGTTCGAGTGGAATTAATTGTCCATGTTGTTTCATTGTCCTCTTAAGATATTATTTAAAAATAAAATGTAATATTTTTATAGCAATTCATTCGATACGTTTCAGTATAAAGTTTAGTTTGTTTTGTTACAAAAAAAAACTCACACACTATTGTCGTTTAATGCGAGAGTTCAAATTACCAACACTATTTTTTCTTATCATATGACGTTTCAAGCATTATATCATGTCACGTTCTCAAACGATTCAGAACAATTTAGAACCACATGATAGTTTGATTAAATTAGCTGTTCAAAATATTGATCATCCAATTTATCGTAAAAGAAGCTTAGAAGGTTGATAAAATATTGAACAAAAACATTGGATTCCTTTGGTTTGGTTAATAAACAATTCCAAATATTTTTACTTCTGTAAAAAAATTAGGAGATATTTATTTTTTAGTGTTCTATATACAATCCAATGGGAAACTTCAACTTGTCGAGAAAAACTTGTTTTGTAAAATCCTGTTCAACAAGATGTAAAATTTGTTCTTCGTCTTCAGGACCCATTTTTCGATGCCGCTCTCATTCTTGGAATTTTGGAACCACACTACGCATATCCAAAAGTCTTTGAGAGAGTTCAAGAGTCTTATATTTTTTTTCTTTATTTGGGTTATTCGCCACGATCTAAAACTCAAAAAATATCTGTTTTTACATCAATGAAGAATTACTGGGTAAAACAAAAACCAAACGGAGACAAATTCCTGAGTGGTTCTTTTTTGTAATAAATTTGCCTAACGAACAAAATTTTAAAAATATAAAAATGTTCTAAAAAAATATACAAACTTTTAATGTTAACCTTTTGAGAAGTATTCTCCTCCCGTTTTCAAAACGAATCAAAAAATAAAGTATATTCCTTTCTATAAATTATGAAAAGATAGAAAGTAAATATATTTTTTGTGTATGTCAATGATACTTACATTGACAATTAAAAATAAAAAACGAAAAAAAAAAAAAATGTCAATGTCAATGATACTTACATTGACAATTGAATTTTTGATCGTGGCGAAAAACCCAAATAAAGAAAAAAAAATATATGAACACGCCACAATCATTCAGACATTATTCAAGAGTCTTGATAAATGTTTGCAGAGCTGGAAGCAATCTTTCTGGTTATCGTTGCCCATAAATTCACCTTGCCTTGTAGAAATTTTGGGGAATTTCTCCGTAAATAAGAAACGTATCGCAATATTCGCGTACAAAATTAATTTCTAGTTTTAAATGGAGGTTAAATATATACACAGACATACAGTGAAATAATTTGTGTAGCAATGTTGAAATAACATTTTTTGCCGGTTGTTTGAAATGTTGGCGCATCGATGTTGGCTGATGTATAGCGTGATTTGTAATTTCACTGATAAACACTGTTTTTATCACACGAATTGTGTAATGATATTTGATTGTACTTATCTACGGTCATTACCAAAACAATTTTATTCATTTCCAAGTGACCCGCTGTTTTTTACTCAGCTACATATTCAATTTCACCTCCTATACGTGTTTATGTTCGAATACCGTCATTTCTGAAGTTAGATAGCTATCACAGTCAGCTAATTTAAATTAAGGCTGCAAAGATGCCACGAAAGTATTTAAATCACTCGGATAGTTTTTGTTAACTGTGTGGAGTATTAACATTTACCCCGAAAGCGTCGAAATTTCACACCATTAGTAACCAAAGTAACCGTGAACCAATAGATCACGTATTTATATTTTTATATTTTCCATGAAAACCTGGGTGCTATGAGTGACGAATACAGCGAGAGATTCCACCAGGATATGTCCCTTACAGAGATGCGATATCAAGGGAAATGGAGTCCTAGGATGTGAGCTGATTACCGTTGGGGATTGAAAAAGGACCTACCGAAGCTAAGTACTCGCGAAAATCATAAATATTGTGTATAAGTGGATAATTGTATAAATGTACATGTGTTTTCGTTACATTTTTTATAAAAATATATATTTGAATGTCACAAAGAAACCTGACGTGTTAATTATTATCACACGTTTTCGTGTGATAAAAAAAAGTTTAAATTTTGTGGACCAGTGTTTTTAATAAATTGTTTTAAGTGTTCATTAGTTTATTTGTAGTTTATTCGTTAAGTAATATTAATATTTGTCAAATAAGTTTTTACTCGTATTTGCTTAAAATGTTAATTTTTATCATTGCTTTTCGATTGGTGATATAATAACTTTGCAATTTTTTTGTCGGGACCCATGGGTTATTGACCCTTATGGTAAAGACATTTTTCCTTTAAAAATTATGTGAAAAATAGTCGGTAAAATTTACGAAAGTACTCTTCTTACACAAAAATGTAAATGCTAAAAATTCAAACCCGATTTCTTCAAATATTTTATATATTTAATACTGCTGAAAAGAATTAAAGCGGTGCCAGAAAATATATACTGTATCCCTTTTTACTTATGCCATATTTTCGAAGAATTAACATTGTGAACGCAGAAAATAATACCCGACATTTCTAATCTTTTGTCGGCTACTACAAACACCATCAGAAACTAAATCCTTTCGAAAAGATTCAATCGCCCTTTTGTTGTTGCACCATCAGGTAAGTAAAGTTAGTCTTAATTAGTGGGGTTTATGTCTTTTTCCATGTCAAAAGACATGCTTTGCTACTGACTTAGTTGAGCTAACATCTTTGATGCACCCGTACAGATTAACGTAATTCCTAACAAGTCCTTTAGGTATAATATTCTTGGTTTTATTTTTAAATGGTTTAACTAGTATCGTCGCATTTACTGTTAATCTTTCTGTAACAATGCGTTGTAATATTAAGTTTGGACTAAAGTTAATAGTGCTTTTTTCTTATTAAATGTTATAATAGTTTTGATTGATTGCGCGGTTGGCTCTTGGTGAAACATAGTAACAATGATAATAATTAAAACACTTGGTATTTGTTTCACAATATATTCAAGATATTCTCTAACATGTTTCGGCCTCGCGACCATTCTCAAAGAGAGTTATGTATAAACTAAACTAAAGTTTCAAAGTGCTGTCTAATGGAAGTCGGTTTTTTCATCTCGTTAAATTTATTACACTATCAATAATTGGAGTATTTCCGAAGTCTAGCTGGGTGTTTGTTAGGTTTTTGCCGTCGTATATGGCTTTTTTAATTTCGAAAATTTCCAGGTAATTTAACAGCCTGCTTTTATTGCAGCTATGTATTAATTTGGTATTATTAATGTTAAAAAAATGGTTCTGGTCTATACAATGTTCGGCAAAGCCCGTCTTTCTCTGATTGTGTAAAATTGAATATTTATGTTCTTTTAGCCTATCATTGAGCGATCGGCCCATTTGGCCTATATAAATAGCGTCACACATATTACATTTAATTTCGTATACTCCAGATTTGTCACAAAATTTTGCTCTTTCTTTGTTATTGTTTAACATCGATGCAAGATTATTCTTATTAACAGAGATAATATTAATATTTTCGTTCTTTAACTGATTTGTGATTCTTGAACTTAATTTGTGAATATAGTTTATAGCATGTCAATTTTTAGAATCTTTTTCGGGTGTTGCGGCATAAAAATGTTTGGTGTTGTTTTTCTTAATCTTGTTTTTTATCATTTTTGTCTATGATGCTTGGCTGATATCCATTATTCCTTGCGATATTTTTGATAATATTAAGTTCTGTTTCATAGCTGTCTTTTTTAAGTGGAATCGTTAGAAGTCTGTGGGTCATACTATGAAAAGTGGACATTTTTACATTCCATGACTGATTTGAACTTGCGTGAATAATTGTATCGGTATACGTGGGTTTTCTAAATATTTCTAATTCTAATTTATTCGGTGTTCTTATTATTTTTAAATCTAAGAAATTTAATGAATTATCCGTCTCTGTTTCTATTGTGAACTGGATTTTTGAGTTTACACTGTTTAAATATTCATCATATTTGCATATGGACCGGTACAGAAAGACTATTGGGTCAATTTCTTGAAATATCGCAAGGAATAATGGATATCAGCCAAGCATCATAGATAAAATGATAAAAAACAAGATTAAGAAAAACAACACCAAACATTTTTATGCCGCAACACCCGAAAAAGATTCTAAAAATTGGCATGCTATAAACTATATTCCCAAATTAAGTTCAAGAATCACAAATCAGTTAAAGAACGAAAATATTAATATTATCTCTGTTAATAAGAATAATCTTGCATCGATGTTAAACAATAACAAAGAAAGAGCAAAATTTTGTGACAAATCTGGAGTATACGAAATTAAATGTAATATGTGTGACGCTATTTATATAGGCCAAACGGGCCGATCGCTCAATGATAGACTAAAAAAACATAAATATTCAATTTTACACAATCAGAGAAAGCCGGGCTTTGCCGAACATTGTATAGACCAGAACCATTTTTTAACATTAATAATACCAAATTAATACATAGCTGCAATAAAAGCAGGCTGTTAAATTACCTGGAAATTTTCGAAATTAAAAAAGCCATATACGACGGCAAAAACCTACCAAACACCCAGCTAGACTTCGGAAATACTCCAATTATTGATAGTGTAATAAATTTAACGAGATGAAAAAACCGACTTCCATTAGACAGCACTTTGAAACTTTAGTTTAGTTTATACATAAATCTCTTTGAGAATGGTCGCGAGGCCGAAACATGTTAGAGAATATCTTGAATATATTGTGAAACAAATACCAAGTGTTTTAATTATTATCATTTAAATGTTATACTTCCCAATTTATTAATTACACATTGCCACATTTCTTAATTACTCATAATAGTACTGGTTAGATATAACTCCCAATGAATTATTTGTATTGTAAATTCATATTTTAAACTTTCAGATCGAATAATAAACATCTCAAACTATATCAATTAATGTTTTATTATCCTAAAAGGTGTACAAATAAGTTTTGAGGTTTTTTTTTTGTAACTTTGAAACTTTATTCAGAGAAATTGGTACAATGTATTTTATTCAAAGTATTTTTATGGTTAGAGCACAAAGCACATTCACGTGCTTTATGTATCAATACCTCCTTTTGTCTTTTAAGTTGGTATTTACTTCGATTACAAAATTCCTTTAAGTTATAAACTGACAAACGATGTCAAATTTTCGTTCGGCGACATCCTGCTACATTGAGAATGATTCTTTCCATACGTTTTAAATAATCCAAATATTATTTAGAACGTATATTTTACATTAATTAGAAATTAACAGTTTTTAAAACAAACCACATATGATCTATAGACTAAGTTGTACAAATCCAAGTCGATACCAATCCCTCTTAGGTAATAAGTTAGACAAGATCGATTGTACCACGTATGTCAATATGAAACCGGAATTTTTGTCTAGAAAATACACGTTTATTGTATGAAAATAATAAAAAATATTGCCCATCGCTAGCTGTACATTTTTCCCACCTGTCGGTCAATTTGTGGATACCACGAAAAACTTTTACTCTTTTAAGGCAAACCAATCATCGATCCATTTTCGTAAGAAGTGAAGCGCTACTCAGCAAATGGAATCAGGAAAATATTCCCAACTAAACAGCTCAACCATTTCCTTGACCAATTTCGTTATGTGTGATGGTGTATTATCATGGCTTCGCCTTCTTTGGAGCTGATCTCTCTTGTCCTTCGTCTCACGTGTAAACTAATGAACCCATGGTTCATCCATGGTTATGAATCGACGCAAAAACTCAGCTTTATTCCCGTGAAATTTCGCCAAACACTCAATTGAAATATCCTCACGATGCTGTTTTTCTTCGATGTGTAATCGCGGCATCCATCTTGCGCACAGCTTCTTCATATCGAAATTTTCAGTCAATATGCGATGTACAGCACTTTTTGAAATGCCTATCCTACCAGCTAGCTCACACACTTTCAGTCGACGTTCATCCAATACCATTTTGTAAATTTTCTTCACCATTTTTGGTGTGTTCCCCTGGTTTAGTCGACCACCACTATGTTCGTCTTGGCACTCGTACGGCCTCGTTTAAACTCTGCTGCCCAGTATTTTATCGTTGTAAACGAAGGAGCAGACTCCAGAGTGGAATATAGCCCAACTTTGATATCGGTAGGATTGAGACCTTTCAAATGAAAGTGTTGTATCACATAACCAATTTTGACCAATTTTTTCCATGTTTACAAATTCACAAACTTCAAACTTAAGCTTTATAACGTTGGTACTTTCTACCATAGTTATTATTTTCAAACAACCACCATCTATACGTCAGGTCGGGTACTTCTGGGACTACCATCGTACATTACATTAGAAGCCAGTTCATTATTAATGGTCATTGTGCAAACAACATAGTTTTTCATAGCTTTGAATATGTCGAATTATGTACCAGAAAAATACGTTTTGCGGGGAAGTTTAATAACCTTCTTTCCTTGTTATAACCTTGTTGATTGAAGCTTATGGTAAACATGATCTAACCCAAAACAACTTGTGAACGACGATTTAAACTCCATAAAAGTGGCAATATAAAAGACAAGGAGCGCAAAAAGACAAGGAAAGCAATATACAAATTTTCAAGTATTATTTCTGAACGTCTACCCACATTGGGAAAGATCCGGAAGGAAGAAAAATGGGTTCCATATGAATTAAAGGAAAGAGACATTGAAAAGCGAAAAACCACTTGTGAAATGCTTGCCAGACAGAAAACAAAAGGTTTTTTGCATCGAGTTGTAAGAGGTGATGAAAAGTGGATCTATTTTGACAACCCAAACCGCAAAAAATCATGGGTAGTCCCATACTAGCCTTCAACTTCACAACCAAGGTTTTACTATATATTTGGTGAGATATTAAGTGAGCTGTGTATTACATTCTAACGAAAAAGTGAAAACTATCTTGTTGAATGGTTGGTCTCAAAAAAACAAAACTAGCTGCGGAATCAATTCGTTGACAGAAAGAAGGAAAAAAAGTAATAGCTATCGATGGCCAATACTTTGATTATTAAAGTAATTTATTTTGTTATGGAAATAAACGCTCAAATGTTGCAAAAACTCGACAATTATTAATCGAAACACTTATTCAATTAATGTATAAAAGAGTGTTATCAGTTGAATATAAATCAAACAAATAGCATTCCTTTTGTAAGTATAGATTTGACACATAGTGTCAAATCGTTTATCTGTCAAATAAGTTATTTCAACAACTATCATGCAAAGAATAGTAGCAGAACCTGTTGACACTATTAAAGCTAAGAAGCTCCCAAAAGCAAAAGGAGATGAAACTGCAAGTACAAAATCGTATAATGTATATCAAGACTCAATATTTGATCGTTTTGACAATATATCGTTTATATTATTTTGGATAATCGTCTCCATTCTGTTTATAATATTAGGATTTGTCGTTTCTAACACTTATTTAAGTTATTATAGACTTTCATGTCAATCAGCCAATAAAACATCTAACAATCAATTTTAAACTATAAACAAAATTACTGTATTTATGAATGGTGCTTTTCGTTTAAGATAATGTAATATTAAATATTTTACCTTTACTTGAAAATCTAATATGAATATAGAGAATGTTCTCAAAGTTCAGTTACTTATTTTAACACGTTATGGAACTCGTAAAAAGAAGTAATTTTACCAAAAATTATTTATATAAAAGTTGCAAAGTAGAGAAGCTTTTAACAGTTACAAAATTTAAAAATAGACCTGACTTTTTGATATTCTCAACCACTGCGTTGTAGAAATCAAGAGCAAAGAGAAGTCAATTTAGCAAAAATCATTTATATAAAACGTCCACAATAACAAAAACAAAAATGTTACATGTTACAAAAATTGTTCAAAATTGTCACCATTTGTCCGGTTAGCACAAAATCTTGCTCGGAGTACCTATGCGTCAATACACGCGTGAAAAATAAATTCCCTGTTTCCACGAATACCATCACAAGCGTTTTCGATGCGCTGTTGTAGTTCTTCCACAGTATTTACTGTTAGAAACCACATATCCTGTCTGATATTTAAAGGAACATCTTATAATAATCGTGGCATATTGTTTTAAAGAAAGTCTAAATAATTTTGTAAAAGTATGCCATTAAGTACGCCAGCTCAAACATTTACTGAAAATCTGTGCTGAAAATGGATTCTTTTTACAGCATGTGGATTTTCTACTGCCTAAACATGGTTGGTAACCATGTCGACGGTAATAACCAAACCTCGTCAGTATCCAAAATAAATTTGATAAAATTTTCATTTCTGTTGTACTGATGTAAAAGCCACTGACAAAATTCAACTTTTCTAGGATAATTTTCGGGTTGTAACGCTTATACCTGTTGTTAATGATAGGAATGAAAGGGTTCTTGTATTATAGTCTTCCACACTTTCTATGACCAACTTCAACTTAATCCTCTATAGACCTAGTGCTCGTTGTTGCCTCATTTCCGATAATTTCTAAAATTCCTTCCTCAATCTCTACCATTTCGCGTGGAGGTCTTCCAGCGTGACCTCCTCGTTGTGTACCCTGTGTCGCGAAGTCTTGTAACTAAATTTACAAATATCCGCGGAGACAGATGATTTCTTAAAAGGCACTTTTCCGCGTACAACCGACATGCTATGCATGCATTTTGTTGGCACTACCGTAAGTTAATATTATGTACACTAGTTCATTGTTTTCATAAACGTGTGCCATTTTAATCGCAGAAAGTACCCAAAAGTTAAACACGCACTATTAAGGAATTATTACCGCTGGTCCAATCGGACATCGCACTCAAAAAAAATATCGTACAAGAATACAAAAAATTAGTCATACCCAGTATGTTTACAACAGTACAGTAGTCGAGAATATCTAAAAGTCAGATCTGTTTTCTCACTTTGTAACTGTTAATAACTTCTTTATTTTGCAACTTTTATATAAATGATTTTTGGTAAAATTACTTATTTTTGCTAGTTCTACAACTTGTTAAAATAAATTACTAAACTTTCAGAATACCCTGTACAATAAAGGGTTGTTCAATAAGAGTGTCAGAACTTTAAAATAAGGCACTTTTATTTTAAAAAACATATAATGGTCGTATGTTTTGAATATAATGTCGTTCAAATGTCCCCCTCGGCTTCGTAAGGTTAACTAATTATTCATAAAAATTATTTGTTTATAATTTTTTTCATGATTATTTTCAATCAATCAATCAGTCAATCTAGGTTCATTGCTACCTACACCTGATGCGTCCGAGGAACATATAAAAAAGGTATATTTTCGAGTGCAGGGTATTTGGGATAAAGTATCTCACTAAAAAACTGAGAATGAAAAATTGAGAATAAGTTTCTACAGCTAATTACAGTAACTCAGTCACCAGCCGCCGAAAATTTGCTGAAAATGATCTTGGTTCGTGTAAGACCGGATGTTGACCGGCTTGTGGATACAAAAAAAGTGTCTTGCATTTCTCTCCAGTTTGTTCACAATGCAAGGGTAACAATTGCTTAAATGCAGCAACAGTGATATGGATGAATGAATTTGAGAATGCGCATAATGAATAACTGTAATTATTCATAAAAATTGTTTGTCTAAATTTTTTTTCATAATTATTTTCAATCGTTCATCAAATCAAGCGCTCATTAAACCACATCCAAAAACAACTGTTTTAATCTAGCTTCATCAGTACCTACACATTATGCAACCGTCGTGAAATAAATAAAAGGGTGTATTTTCGAGTGCAGGGTATTTAGAACAAAATATCTCACTAAAAAACTGGAGATGGAAAATTAAGAGTAAGTTGTTTCAGTAAATTACAATGACTTAGTCATCACCTCCTGAAAATTTGAGGAAAATGATCTTTCGTTCGTGTAAGACTGGATGTGAACCGACTTCTGGATGCAAAAAAAGTGGTTTTAACTTCTCTCCAGCTTGTACACAATGCAAATGCAACAGTTGCCTAAATGCAGCTAGTGATACCGATGAACGAAACTAAAAATGGAGATAATCAATAAAAGAAATTATTCATATAATAAAAATTGTTTATTTATAATTTTTGAATGATTGTTTTCAATCGTTTATTAAATCTCATGCAAGAATAACTGTGTCAATCTAGCTCCATTGCTACCTACACCTGATGCGTCCGTGGAACATATAAAAAAAGTGTATTTTCGAGTGCAGGGTATTTGGGATAAAGTATCTCACTAAAAAACTGAGAATGGAAAATTGAGAATAAGTTTCTACAGCTAATTACAGCGACTCACCCACCAGCCGCCGAAAATTTGCTGAAAATGATCTTGGTTCGTGTAAGACCGGATGTGGACCGGCTTGTGGATGCAGGAAAAGTGTCTTGCATTTCTCTCCAGTTTGTTCACAATGCAAGGGTAACAATTGCTTAAATGCAGCACCAGCGATATGGATGAATGAATTTGAGAATGCGCATAATGAATAACTGTAATTATTCATAAAAATTGTTTGTCTAAATTTTTTTTCATAATTATTTTCAATCGTTCATCAAATCAACCGCTCATTAAACCACATCCAAAAACAACTGTTTTAATCTAGCTTCATCAGTACCTACACATGATGCAACCGTCGTGCAATAAATAAAAGGGTGTATTTTCGAGTGCGGGGTATTTAGAACAAAATATCTCACTAAAAAACTGGAGATGGAAAATTAAGAGTAAGTTGTTTCAGTAAATTACAATGACTTAGTCATCACCTCCTGAAAATTTGAGGAAAATGATCTTTCGTTCGTGTAAGACTGGATGTGAACCGACTTCTGGATGCAAAAAAAGTGGTTTTAACTTCTCTCCAGCTTGTACACAATGCAAATGCAATAGTTGCCTAAATGCAGCTAGTGATACCGATGAACGAAACTAAAAATGGTAATAATCAATAAAAGAAATTATTCATATATTAAAAACTGTTTATTTATAATTTTTGCATGATTATTTTCAATCGTTTATTAAATCTCATGCAAGAATAACTGTGTCAATCTAGCTCCATTGCTACCTACACCTGATGCGTCCGTGGAACATATAAAAAAAGTGTATTTTCGAGTGCAGGGTATTTGGGATAAAGTATCTCACTAAAAAACTGAGAATGGAAAATTGAGAATAAGTTTCTACAGCTAATTACAGCGACTCACTCACCAGCCGCCGAAAATTTGCTGAAAATGATCTTGGTTCGTGTAAGACCGGATGTGGACCGGCTTGTGGATGCAGGAAAAGTGTCTTGCATTTCTCTCCAGTTTGTTCACAATGCAAGGGTAACAATTGCTTAAATGCAGCACCAGTGATATGGATGAATGAATTTGAGAATGCGCATAATGAATAACTGCAATTATTCATAAAAATTGTTTGTCTAAATTTTTTTTCATAATTATTTTCAATCGTTCATCAAATCAAGCGCTCATTAAACCACATCCAAAAACAACTGTTTTAATCTAGCTTCATCAGTACCTACACATGATGCAACCGTCGTGAAATAAATAAAAGGGTGTATTTTCGAGTGCAGGGTATTTAGAACAAAATATCTCACTAAAAAACTGGAGATGGAAAATTAAGAGTAAGTTGTTTCAGTAAATTACATTGACTTAGTCATCACCTCCTGAAAATTTGAAGACTGGATGTGAACCGACTTCTGGATGCAAAAAAGTGGTTTTAACTTCTCTCCAGCTTGTACACAATGCAAATGCAATAGTTGCCTAAATGCAGCTAGTGATACCGATGAACGAAACTAAAAATGGAGATAATCAATAAAAGAAATTATTCATATATTAAAAATTGTTTATTTATAATTTTTGAATGATTATTTTCAATCGTTTATTAAATCTCATGCAAGAATAACTGTGTCAATCTAGCTCCATTGCTACCTACACCTGATGCGTCCGTGGAACATATAAAAAAAGTGTATTTTCGAGTGCAGGGTATTTGGGATAAAGTATCTCACTAAAAACTGAGAATGGAAAATGGAGAATAAGTTTCTACAACTAATTACAGCGACTCACCCACCAGCCGCCGAAAATTTGCTGAAAATGATCTTGGTTCGTGTAAGACCGGATGTTGACCGGCTTGTGGATACAGAAAAAGTGTCTTGCATTTCTCTCCAGTTTGTTCACAATGCAAGGGTAACAATTGCTTAAATGCAGCACCAGTGATATGGATGAATGAATTTGAGAATGCGCATAATGAATAACTGTAATTATTCATAAAAATTGTTTGTCTAAATTTTTTTTCATAATTATTTTCAATCGTTCATCAAATCAAGCGCTCATTAAACCACATCCAAAAACAACTGTTTTAATCTAGCTTCATCAGTACCTACACATTATGCAACCGTCGTGAAATAAATAAAATGGTGTATTTTCGAGTGCAGGGTATTTAGAACAAAATATCTCACTAAAAAACTGGAGATGGAAAATTAAGAGTAAGTTGTTTCAGTAAATTACATTGACTTAGTCATCACCTCCTGAAAATTTGAAGACTGGATGTGAACCGACTTCTGGATGCAAAAAAAGTGGTTTTAACTTCTCTCCAGCTTGTACACAATGCAAATGCAATAGTTGCCTAAATGCAGCTAGTGATACCGATGAACGAAACTAAAAATGGAGATAATCAATAAAAGAAATTATTCATATATTAAAAATTGTTTATTTATAATTTTTGAATGATTATTTTCAATCGTTTATTAAATCTCATGCAAGAATAACTGTGTCAATCTAGCTCCATTGCTACCTACACCTGATGCGTCCATGGAACATATAAAAAAAGTGTATTTTCGAGTGCAGGGTATTTAGGATAAAGTATTTTACTAAAAAACTGAGAATGGAAAATTGAGGGTAGGTTACTACAGCTTATTACAGCGACTCACCCACCAGCCGCCGAAAATTTGCTGAAAATGATCTTGGTTCGTGTAAGACCGGATGTTGACCGGCTTGTGGATACAGAAAAAGTGTCTTGCATTTCTCTCCAGTTTGTTCACAATGCAAGGGTAACAATTGCTTAAATGCAGCACCAGTGATATGGATGAATGAATTTGAGAATGCGCATAATGAATAACTGTAATTATTCATAAAAATTGTTTGTCTAAATTTTTTTTCATAATTATTTTCAATCGTTCATCAAATCAAGCGCTCATTAAACCACATCCAAAAAAACTGTTTTAATCTAGCTTCATCAGTACCTACACATTATGCAACCGTCGTGAAATAAATAAAATGGTGTATTTTCGAGTGCAGGGTATTTAGAACAAAATATCTCACTAAAAAACTGGAGATGGAAAATTAAGAGTAAGTTGTTTCAGTAAATTACATTGACTTAGTCATCACCTCCTGAAAATTTGAAGACTGGATGTGAACCGACTTCTGGATGCAAAAAAAGTGGTTTTAACTTCTCTCCAGCTTGTACACAATGCAAATGCAATAGTTGCCTAAATGCAGCTAGTGATACCGATGAACGAAACTAAAAATGGAGATAATCAATAAAAGAAATTATTCATATATTAAAAATTGTTTATTTATAATTTTTGAATGATTATTTTCAATCGTTTATTAAATCTCATGCAAGAATAACTGTGTCAATCTAGCTCCATTGCTACCTACACCTGATGCGTCCGTGGAACATATAAAAAAAGTGTATTTTCGAGTGCAGGGTATTTGGGATAAAGTATCTCACTAAAAACTGAGAATGGAAAATGGAGAATAAGTTTCTACAACTAATTACAGCGACTCACCCACCAGCCGCCGAAAATTTGCTGAAAATGATCTTGGTTCGTGTAAGACCGGATGTTGACCGGCTTGTGGATACAGAAAAAGTGTCTTGCATTTCTCTCCAGTTTGTTCACAATGCAAGGGTAACAATTGCTTAAATGCAGCACCAGTGATATGGATGAATGAATTTGAGAATGCGCATAATGAATAACTGTAATTATTCATAAAAATTGTTTGTCTAAATTTTTTTTCATAATTATTTTCAATCGTTCATCAAATCAAGCGCTCATTAAACCACATCCAAAAACAACTGTTTTAATCTAGCTTCATCAGTACCTACACATTATGCAACCGTCGTGAAATAAATAAAATGGTGTATTTTCGAGTGCAGGGTATTTAGAACAAAATATCTCACTAAAAAACTGGAGATGGAAAATTAAGAGTAAGTTGTTTCAGTAAATTACATTGACTTAGTCATCACCTCCTGAAAATTTGAAGACTGGATGTGAACCGACTTCTGGATGCAAAAAAAGTGGTTTTAACTTCTCTCCAGCTTGTACACAATGCAAATGCAATAGTTGCCTAAATGCAGCTAGTGATACCGATGAACGAAACTAAAAATGGAGATAATCAATAAAAGAAATTATTCATATATTAAAAATTGTTTATTTATAATTTTTGAATGATTATTTTCAATCGTTTATTAAATCTCATGCAAGAATAACTGTGTCAATCTAGCTCCATTGCTACCTACACCTGATGCGTCCGTGGAACATATAAAAAAAGTGTATTTTCGAGTGCAGGGTATTTAGGATAAAGTATTTTACTAAAAAACTGAGAATGGAAAATTGAGGGTAGGTTACTACAGCTAATTACAGCGACTCACCCACCAGCCGCCGAAAATTTGCTGAAAATGATCTTGGTTCGTGTAAAACCGGATGTTGACCGGCTTGTGGATGCAGAAAAAGTGTCTTGCATTTCTCTCCAGTTTGTTCACAATGCAAGGGTAACAACTGCTTAAATGCAGCACCGGTGATATGGATGAATGAATTTGAGAATGCGCATAATGAATAACTGTAATTATTCATAAAAATTGTTTGTTTATAATTTTTTTCATAATTACGTTCAATCGTAATTATGATACAGCCATCTTGAAATAAATATAAAGGGTGTATGTTCAGCGTATTTAGGACAAAATACCTCACTAAAAAATTGGGGATGGAAATATGACAGTGAGTTGTTTCCGTCAATTACAATGACTTAGTCATCAGCTTCTGAAAATTTGCTGAAAATGATTTTTCGTTCGTGTAAGACTGGATGTGAAACAACTTGTAGATACAGGAAAAGTGTCTTGTATTTTTCTTCATCTTGTTCACAATGCAAAAGCAACAGCTGCTTAAATACAGCACCAGTGATATCGATGAATAAATTTTGATATACATAAAAATTGTTTATTTATAATTTTTTTCATGATGATTTTCAATCGTTCATTAAATCACATCCAAAAACAATTGTATCAATCTAGCTTCACTGGTACCTACACATGACGCGACTGTGGAATCTATTAAAAGGGTATATTTTCAAGTGTAGAATATTTAGGACAAAATATCTCACTAAAAAATTGGGTATGGAAATTTAAAAATAAATTGTTAAAGCCAATTACAATGACTGAATGATCATCCCCCGAAAATGTGCTGAAAATGATTTTTTCTTCAGCTAAGATCGACCGGTGTGGATCGGCTTGTGGATGTTAGAAAATAATTTTGGCTTTCTCTCCATCTTGTTCGCAATGTAAAGGCAATAGCTGTTTAAAGCAGCACCAGTAATATATTTGAAAATGAGGATAATGAATAATTTTATCCAGATCCCCATTAATTACTTTTAATTATTCATACAAATTGTTTGTTTATAATGCCTTAATGATTAATTTCAAACTAATCATTTTACTACGGAAAATTCATGCAACGAAATTTCATGTTGTTTCATTAGAGTCTTCTAATATTAATTAATTCTTTTTAATCGAATTTTTATAATATTTATTTATTTATAATATTTTTTTTTAATTTTTAATTATTATTTTTAATTTTGGTTTTTTAACATAGATTCACACTCAGCACTTAAATGGTAGACTGACTAATTTAGATACAGCCAAATATGATTATCCGTAATATCGCGTAAAACATGATTCATTCGATTAATGGAAATAATTTGTTTAAATAATTAAATAGGAACGTGATTATTCGAGGAACAGACCGATTAAATGGCGACCAATGACGACCATTATGTTAAATCTTTGGTCTATGCCTATAAGCCAGCAACTATCGACGCCTTGGAACCCAACATAACTCGGACAATTGCGAACAAAAACCCCAATTTCTTGAAAAAGTGGTCGGAAATTGAATTGACAGAGCGCATTGTCAGAAGTAGCGGCGGTCGATATTCGTTCGAAATTGTTTTCAAACATTAAAGCCGCTGAATGTTATTTCACATAAAATAAATAGTTTCAAGTCATCTAATTGTTGTTGTTTTATTTAAAAGTAAAGTGTAAAGTGTTTGGGTTAGAGGCGCATCAGCAACTAGGCTATTAAGCGACTGGACTTACAGCTTAACGTGGGTTCCGAACCACGGTCATCAGCTTCCGACAAACCCATATATATATATATATATATATATATATATATATATATATATATATATATATATATATATATATATATATATATTATTATTATTATTATTCACGTATGGGCCCGGGTGGACCACGCGAAGTTCAATTAGAGGCGTTTGTTGTTGTTAGCCTTCCTTTGCGCCCATAGTAATTTCATTCTTTCGCTATGAGCTTTTTTTCTTTCGTCAGACCAAGTTGTTCCAGTCTTCCTACATTTTTCTCTCTGGCCAACCTTCCAAACGTCAACCTTGTGTCTGAAACAGCCTCTATTCTGAATTTCACTTTGTGTAATATTTGCTGATCTTAGGTCCTCTTTAATTGCAGAAATCCATTTAATTATTTCTACTTTAGCTCTACTCCTATTTTCATAAAATTCGACTATTTGTCTAGTTAGCCTACTCGGATTCATCCGTTTTATGTGTCCGTAAAACTTAAGTCTTCTTTTTCTCATATCGCTATGTATATCTGTATATTGTTTGATTTCTTGCTTTTCTCGAAGTCGGTATGTTGTTGTATTTATTTGTTTGGGGCCTAGGATTTTTCTTATGATTTTTCTTTCCTTCTTTTCAATGTCCTCGATGTCCCTCTTTCTATTCAAAATGAGCGTTTCTGCCCCATATAGACATTCTGGCTTAATAACTGTGTTGTAATGTCTCAGTTTTGTGTTTTTAGATAGGCATTTTTTGTTGTAAATATTTTGTGTAAGTCTCAATGCCGTTTCCATTTTTTGACATCTACTCTTATTGGCCGCTTTTTTCAACCCATTTTCCATGGTTATTTCACCCAAATATTTGAATTCAGAGACTCGTCTGATGTTACCATATTTTGTTTTTAGAAATGGTGTTCTTAGTCTGTTGCAAGTCATGTATTGAGTCTTTTCAAAGGAAATTTGGAGTCCTACCTTTTCTGCTGTTTCTTTTAGAATTTCAATCTGTTTCTGTGCCGTTAATACATCTTGAGCCAAAATTGCTAGATCATCAGCAAACGCCAGACAATCAATTTTGATGTTGGTTCTCCCCAGTTTAATGGGCTGGTCAATATTCAGGGCCGACTTTTTTTCACGCCACTCCTGTATTACGTTTTCTAGAACACAGTTAAATAAGAGTGGCGAGAGTCCATCCCCTTGTCTCACTCCAGTTTTAATTTCGAAGGGCTCTGAGATGTCACCCATGAATTTAACTTTTGACCTTGTGTTAGTTAATGTTGCTTTAATAATTGCCAGCGTTTTCAGATCTAGTCCTTGTTCTTTCAAGATTCGGAATAAAGATTCGCGGTCTATAGAATCATATGCTTTTTTGAAATCCACAAATGTACAGACGTATATATATATATATATATATATATATATATATATATATATATATATATATATATATATATTAATTCATACAAAGATTAGTTTTCTTGCTTTCGCACTGGCAAATTTCGCAATTATCTAATCTTTAGGTATGGATTGAACAATAATATTCAATTCAATGATAATATTCAATTGATAAAAGGTTTGGCGTTTATTCCTGAGCAATGGTCGATCTTAGGTATGTTTTAATTAGTTTTAGTTTACTACAACTACGCTCTCCTTTGGCGACTCTTACTGGAATAGTTTGTAATATCCGAAGAGCAGTCCAAGTATTTGGAAACAAATCACACCAATCATTTTTGTGCAAAACATTGAACATCTTTCGCTTGGCCTTGGTATGCCTTTAAAAAATGCATCGGGCTTAGTATTTTTTCAGCCAGGTCCGTTCCAGAAAAATCGCTGTGTGAATCATGTGTCAAAATATTTTGCAAATTTAAACAGGATTGCTTCAATTCAAGCTTATCAACAGGTCGCTTTAAAAATTATACAAGAAACACCAACTTGCATTAAAATTAGACATCTGTTGAAAACGTATTTCTAGTGAATTTATAATTGTATCTATCAACTGAGGAATGCGGTGATCTTGAAATTTTGTTCAGAATCTATTGGAGGTTCATCTTGAGATTCATAATCGAACATTCTTTTATGTTTCTTCGATTTGTCGAAATTGTTTTCAAACATTAAAGCCGCTGAATGTTATTTCACATAAAATAAATAGTTTCAAGTCATCTAATTGTTGTTGTTTTATTTAAAGGTAAAGTGTAAAGTGTTTGGGTTAGAGGCGCATCAGCAACTAGGCTATTTAGCGACTACAGCATATATTAGGCTACAGCTTAACGTGAGTTCCGAACCACGGTCATCAGCTTCCGACAAACCCAGGCCAGCACCCCCCTCGGGCTATAAACCCTTGGTTATGTGCCTACCCATAAGTCTATCAGGAAACCTACCGACTGGCGAGTGACCAACGTAGAACACTTCTCAGAAGGCATCCGGCCTTACCCAGCCTTTAACTGGCGTGACTGAGGGGTAATTCGTAGTCGGATTTTACACTCTTGCCTAGAAACAATCACAAACATTTAGGAAAGATAAACGGACAGAAGAAAGAAAAATAACCATCCGAGCGCTGGAATCGAACCAGGTATCGCTCCAGCGCGGATTCGGCAAAGCAGGCGCTCTTACCGCCGCACCAACGCGACCGGCTTGTTGTATTTGAAAAATAAAAATATACCAATATAAATCATTCAAATAAAAAAACAAAAATCATGTTGTCTTATTTGAATAAAACTAAAAAAAATCACCCTATATATGACAATATTTCACTAGATTCGAATATCTGAAAACACATGTTAAATCAACACTATATAAAATGAGTTGAAATTTAAAAATTCAAAGTAACATTCTATTATATTACACGGTCTAATAGAATTATAACGTTTTCTACATTGTTGTACAAAATTTTAACTAAGCTTGTATCAATACTACAGGAAATTCTTTGAAATTCGTTTATCAAATCAATTTCATACTAAATTACAGGTAATTAATTCTTTTGCACTTCCTTCCCGTGCTCGATGGTACTTCTGAAGGTAGAGCGCGGTACTTATCCACTGATGGCTGATCGAGTGGGCCGTGTAGTGTTTGGAAAACCGCCGCATATGGTGCTGGTCTGATTGAGAGCCACTCCAGTTGCAACATTCGCCAAGTGGCTTTATTGTTTAGTCGCGATTCGAAGGAAACGCTAAAGACCCGCATCGCTGTCTGATGTTTTTTGGATGTTCCCGTGAGAATATTGATAAAATACAAGAAATTGTTGGATATTTTTTTTAATATCCCACGAGTCTATGAAAATTTTTCGTAATTTATTTTTAATTTTCGCTAACATAACGCTAAATAATTGTCACTAATGCACAGTGTCAAAATGTTAGACACGCCACAGAAATGTCAAAAAATGTAAATTTAATTAAGGGAACCCGATGGTCGGAAAATAAAAAAAAAAAATATTGTCTTAAAAAATTGTACATTCAATTCTGGTTATTTCTATATAGATATCATGAGGGTTTGAAACATGCAAAGTACATACAAAAAATTGCGAAAAGTTGATTTCGGCAGCATCTCGATTAGTTTACGGAATCGTTTTTTCTTATTGCTAATAATAATAATTCAATAAAATAGTCGTTTATTTGTCATGTATTTATGTATATTTGCAGTTATTATTGCAATTTGATATAGGATAACTAAAAGACAACTATTTTAGTGAATATCTAGAAAGGAATATGCATGCATTACTTTAACTAAAGAAAAATAACTGAGTAATTAGAATAAAGTAAAGTTTTGAGGTTAGAGGCGCATCGGCAACTGAGAAGGCTATTTAGCGACTGGACCTACAGTTTAACGTGAGTTCCGAACCACGGTCATCAGCTACCGAAAACCCCGGTCAGCATCCCCCTCGGGCTATCAACCACCCTTGGTTTTGTGTTTAACCGAAAGTATCTCAAGAAGCCAACCCACTGGCGAGTGACCAACGTAGAAAACCTATCAGAAGGCATCCGGCCTTACCCAGCCTCGAACTAGCGTGAATGAGGCGTGATTCCTCGTCAGATTTTACACTCTTACCTAAAAACATTTACAAGAATTTAAAAAAAAAACTTTTTTCTCCAGTACGAGAATCGAACCCGCTCCACATTAACTGCCGCATCTTAAGGCTGACGCCTTAGACACCACAGCTAATGTGGCTCCTTCTCAGTAATAAGAATATATTATTATTATTCACGTATGGCCCTGGTGGACCACGCGAAATACAATTAGAAGCGTTTGTTGTTGTTAGCCTTCCTTTGCGCCCATACTAATTTCATTCTTTCGCTATGAACTTTTTTCCTTTCGTCAGATCAAGTTGTTCCAGTCTCAGAAAAATGTAGGAACATTTTTCTCTCTGGTCAACCTTCCAAACGTCAATCTTGTGTCTGAAACAGCCTCTATCCTGAATTTCACTTTGTGTAATATTTGCTGATCTTAGGTCCTCTGTAATTGCAGCAAACCATTCAATTATTTCTACTTTAGCTCTACTTCTATTTTCATAATATTCGACTATTTGTCTAGTTAGCCTACTCGGATTCAACCGTTCTATGTGTCCGTAAAACTTAAGTCTTCTTTTTCTCATAACGCTATATATATATATATATATATATATATATATATATATATATATATATATATATATATATATATATATATATATATATATATATATATATATATATTGTATTGTTTGATATTGTTATATTGTATTGTTTGATTTCTTGGTTTTTTCGAAGTCGGTATGTTGTGCTGTTTATTTGTTTGGTGCCTAGGATTTTTCTTTCCTTCTTTTCAATGTCCTTGATGTCTCTCTTTCTATTCAAAATGAGCGTTTCTGCCCCATATAGACATTCTGGCTTAATAACTGTGTTGTAATGTCTCAGTTTCGTATTTTAGATAGACATTTTTTGTTGTAAATATTTTGTGTAAGTCTCAATGCCGTTTCCATTTCTTGACATCTACCCTTATTGGCACCTTTTTCCAACCCATTTTCCATGATTATTTCACCCAAATATTTGAATTGAGAGACTTGTCTGATGTTACCATATTTTGTTTTTAGAAATGGTGTTCTTAGTCTGTTGCAGGTCATGTATTGTGTCTTTTCAAAGGAAATTTCGAGTCCTACCTTTTCTGCTGTTTCTTTTAGGATTTCAATCTGTTTCTGTGCCGTTAATACATCTTGAGCCAAAATTGCTAGATCATCAGCAAACGCCAGACAATCAATTTTGATGTTGGTTTTTCCCAGTTTGATGGGATGGTCAATATCTAGTTCCGACTTTTTTTCACGCCACCTACCTGTACTCACTCACTCACCTGTATTACTTTTTCTAGAACATAGTTAAATAAGAGTGGCGAGAGTCCATCCCTTTGTCTCACTCCAGTTTTAATTTCGAAGGCCTCTGAAGGCCTCTAACTTTTGACCTTGAGTTAGTTAATGTTGCTTTAATAATTGCCAGCGTTTTCAGATCTAATTCTTGTTCTTTCAAGATTCGGAATACAGATTCACGGTCAATAGAATCATATGCTTTTTTGAAATCCACAAATGTACAGACGAGATTTTTATTGTACAGTTTTTGATGTCTTAGGATCAACTTTAGATTCAGGATCTGTTCAGGGCAGGTCGAAAACCTGCTTGGTATTCACCAATATTAGGTTCTAACTGTCCCTGTGCTCTGTCTAATAGACATTGAGATAGAATCTTGTAACAAACTGGGAGAAGAGATATTCCTCTATAGTTGTTTACATCCGTTCTATCTCCTTTCTTGTGTAGAGGATGGATTAGAGCATCTTTCCAATCTTCCGGAATCCGTTCACCAAACTTCTTGTAGAATTTTAGTTATTTCCTTGATTGTACCTGGACCAGCGGATTTCAAAAGTTCAGCAGTGATTCCATCTTCACCAGAAGCGAAAAGCGAAAAGCAACAGCGAGATGTGGTGTATTTTTGAGTATTCTTTTGTCCGTTTTACTTTTAAAAAGTCTGTAGATGCCGAATTCCAAGGTGTTATCATCTATCAATCTGGTTTCTTGCAAAGCTAAAATTTGGATTTTTTGCCGATTTAATGTTCGCCGATTTAATGTAGTTTTCCTGGACGCAGGAGAGAATTGATATTTACCGTTCCAAAGAAAGTTTTTATTTTCGGGTTCAGACGTTGGCCAGAGGTCTCCGACTCCCTCTGAAAGATTTTGCGTTTAAGCCCGGACGCCCCAGAATCCGAAAGTCCGGTTGTACCAGCAAAGCTGGCAGAGGATTGTCTACCTCCTGGGGTAATTTTGTAATTAGTAGAACGCTTCATCTTGTACTTTGAATTAAAGGTTTGAACCATGACGGTTCAGAGGTTAAGACTGGAGGGGTTAGTTCCAGAATTTAAATATCAGCCGCACCACTGGTGAGCAGACGCTGACCACTCAGCCACTTGATACAAGTCAGACGCTAAGTGGATTTAGCTTTCTTTTTGCCTTGGTTCGGGGCTGCTTATTTTGGGATATTCGCAGCTGTCCATTAATATCTAATGGAACTTTCACTATCCACCACCCATGACCCGTCCAGTACTTTAGGCGAGATATACTGGATATATATATATATATATATATATATATATATATATATATATATATATATATATATATATATATATATATATCATCATCATCATCATCATCATCAGCCCGTATCGATCCACTGCAGGATGAAGGCCTCTTCAGCATGCTTCCAACCTTCACGGTCCTGGGCTTTCCTCTGCCACTCGGGTCCAATATACTTAACGATGTCATCAGTCCATCGTGCTTTCGGTCTTCTTCGCGGACGTTTGCGATCAAGCGGTATCCACTCCAGGATTGCCTTGGTCCATCTGTCGTCCCATCGCCTCGCTATATGGCCTGCCCATCTCCATTTCAACTGTTTTACTCTTCCAATGATGTCACAGACTTTTGTTTGTTCCCTGATCCATGCGCAGGACTTTCTGTCTCGTCTTGTAATGCCAAGCATACATCTTTCCATTCCCCTCTGTGCCACCCGAAGTTTTTGAATTGATTGCGATGTGAGTGTCCAGGTTTCACTTCCGTATGTCATAACGGGTAGAACGCACTGATCGAATACTTTTCTTTTCAGGCAATGTGGGAGTCTGCTCTTAAACACTATGTTGAGCCTACCAAATGCCTGCCAGCCACATTTAACACGCCGTTCCACCTCCCGGGCGGTATTCCCCTCCATGGAAATCCTCTGCCCAAGATATACAAAGCTGTCCACAATCTCTAAATCCCTTCCTAAAACTGAAATTCTTCTGTCCTGAGCGAAGTTATTGAACATAACCTGACTCTTTTTCAGGTTTATTTTCAAGCCAAATGGTTCGCCAGCCCTTTGCAGTTCTTGTATGCGTCTTTGCAGCTCCTCTGGGTCTTGTGAAATGAGAATAATATCATCTGCAAATCTAAGATGGTTTAAGTTTGCACCATTGATCTTTACCCCATCCTGTTCCCAATCCAGTTTACGGAATACTTCTTCAAGGCCAGCCGAGAAAAGAATAGGCGATATTGCGTCACCCTGCCGTACACCTCGTTCTATATTAATTCCCACTTCAAGATCATCAAGGTGAATTGTGGCTGTAGCTCCATCATATATCGATTCTAATAGGTTTACATAGGCTCTCTCTACACCTTGGCTAAGCAGTGCATCCATTATCGCATGCTTTGAGATGGAATCAAATGCTTTTTCGTAGTCGATAAAAGCCAAGCACAGTGGCATGGTGTATTCGTTGTGCCTTTCTATGACCTGCTGTACAACCTGGATGTGATCCATTGTACTGAATCCACTTCTGAATCCTGCTTGTTCTCTTGGTTGTGCGTCATTCAGTTTTTTTAATATTCTTCTAGAAATTATCTTAGTGAAAACTTTGTACATCACTGATAGGAGGCTTATTGGACGGTAGTTCTTTAAATCTTCCTGTGCTCCTTTTTTATGTAAAAGGATCACTTCTGCATTTTTCCATAAGTCAGGTACTTTTTGTTCTTTGAGGCATTTTGAGTATAATTTTGCCAGTGTTTTATGTAACGTCCGACCACCAGCTTTTAGCATTTCGACAGTTACACTATCCTTTCCTGGAGCCTTGCCGTTCTTCATCAGTTCTATAGCATTTGTTACTTCCTCCACTAGGATATCTGGTATTATATATTGTTCTTCCGTGGGTATTGCTGTCCCTGACTGGCTCTGATCTTCATATAACTGGGAATAAAACCTTCTGACAATCTCTAACATTTGGGTACGCGTCCTGCACACTGTGCCATCCTCACGCTTTAATATATATATATATATATATATATATATATATATATATATATATATATTGAAGTGAGAGCGGATTACTTTAAAGGAGACAAAATAAATTTGGATCGAATCGAATCGGATATATATTTTGATCGTGGTTGTACAGAAAATTCATATGATGACAAATTATATATAACATAGCGCCGAGTTTTAGTCCAGGGATACTTGAAGTTCCCTTGCTTCAAACAAACAAATCCAAAAAACTTTGTCTTTGTTCGTTTGTTTTTTTTTTAATAGCGTTCAGGACTGAAATTTGCTTGGCGATATATTTGATATCATCGTCTATAGATAGCATGACACAACGCTCTCTAGATCGAAATTGCATATGTTTTTTCATTGTTGCCATTGTGAATGATAGTGATTTTTGAAGCTATTAGCACCAAACGCAAGTGGCCAGTATTTAAGGCTGGTTTCGAGCTCAGCGAGTCTTGTTTTTCTCTTCTTCACAAAGCAAGTGGCCTCCCAGTTGAACGATAAGTTTCGTGTGTCTCACCAAACCTAATTAACTTGACAATCAATGAAAAACTATGCCCCTACAATTCATCACGCCTGCGTTTAACGAGAAAATCATTGAAATAATTTATGAAATAAAAGTATTTCTTCTTTTTTCGAAAAACTCTTATTTTTGCCCAATAATTAAGCATAATTTTTTAATTTTTTTTATACAAATCCACAAGATTAAACTGATGAATAACTGATAAATTGTGATAAGACCTCTAGTGGATTAAGAAATTTTGTATAAAAGTGTGTCTAATATTTTGACGTTCAAAAAAATTTAAATATTTTACTAATAATTCTGATCAAAGTCCATTAATTTTGTTTCCTTTTTGAATATTTTAAGTTGCCAAATTTGGGGACCTTTTTCCAAAAAAAAAGGTTATAGCTGGCGACTTGATTTTTTTCAGCTTTTTAATCTTTAGTAGTAGTTTGATTTGACTTTTTTTTTGAATTTCGAATATTGCAAGAATTTTGATAAGCCGGCAAAATTTCGATTTATTTTTTCACTTTCAGATTTTTTTTCCTATATACTTTTGGACCTAAAAAAGGGCCAAAACAAGCACTAAACTGCTGAATATCAATTGTTCTATTGGAACCTTTGGTGTGATGCACTAAACTTGAAGAGATTTACCACTAAACACCAAAACACTTTTTTGAACTGCTCGACGCACGTTTCGCTAACCATGTGAGCATCATCAGGAGATGATTTAATCTAATTCTAAAACTAAACTCTATGTTCTATTTATATGAAAACCATACCTAACGATGGAAAATCATCGACATCGACGTCGACAAATTTAGGAGCCAGCATTACACAAATTTGAACGATATGTTCGATGGTTTGAGAAAAATTTGGTTCAATGCTCTATAATTTAATTGACTCAATACCAAAACGATGTCAAAAAATAATTAGAAATAATATTTTTATCACTTATTGATTAAAATTTAAACAATATATATATATATATATATATATATATATATATATATATATATATATATATATATATATATATATATATATATATATATATATATATATATATATGTTGCAGAGTGTAAACGTGCAAGTTTTATTATACTATTTACACGCTAAAAGAAAGCAGTGAAATTGTTATAGAAAAAAATATATTCTGTTTTGTTTTTTTTTAAGTTATAAATAATTAAAATAGTCTCTTGATTTTTTATACATTATTTATACATAGATAGGTGTTTCAAAATAAACATTGATGAAAATGATGTTACGTTTCAATGTACCAATGAACCAAGAATTCGAAAAGCATCTAAGACTGAATACTAATGAAAAATAATAATTTACTTAAAGTAATAACTTACTTAAGTACTTAAACTTACTTACTTAAGTACTTACTAAGTTACTTAATGTAATAAGTTAAAAAGTAATTTTTAATTCTAAATGTTCAAGTTTTATAAATTATTACATATATATACGAATACATCTATAAAAATTTTTCAAAAAAATGCCTTTTTTTAAATACCCGTATTTTTTTTTTAAACTGACTGAATGGGAGATTTTTTTTTATTTTTTTGCTATTCAATGTACTTTTAAAAGTTTTATAAAATTTTTCAGTTTTTTTAAGAAAAAAACGTCAATGTCTCCTTTTCTTTCCTAAAGAAACTTCGATTTATTCCGTGGATAAAGCCATTTTTTTCTCCGACTTTTGTTTCTATTTTTTTTTATTTCAAAAAAAATTCTTATTTTGTCCCAATCGTTTATTTTTTCTGTTACAAAAACTATGTTTTATAATAAAATAAATCCATGTAAATGGTTCTATGATATTTTATACTTAATAATCTAACCAAATGATTAATGATTAGGATTTCACTGTTAATACGATTAGCAAACAAATTTGACAATCTCAATTTGACAAACGATTTTATTTTATTTTCTTTAGCCTTCAAATAATTTTGTTTAACATAATAAAATTATTTTGTATTTCGATTATTATCTATTTTGATGTGACATAGTCAATAAAAAACATAATATTATATCCTATCTTATCGATTCAATTATGGTGGCAAATGTATATACTATTTATGTCACAGATCCTGCCCGGAACAGATCCTGAATCTAAAGTTTGCTGATGATCTAGCAATTTTAGCTCAAGATATATTAACGGCACAAAAACAGATTGAAATCCTAATAGCAGAAAAGATAGGACTCCAAATTTCCTTTGAAAAGACACAATACATGATCCGCAACAGACTAAGAACACCATTTCTAAAAACAAATATGTTAACATCAGACGAGTCTCTCAATTCAAATATTTGGGTGAAATAATCATGGAAAACGGGTTGGAAAAATGGGCCAATAAGGGAACATAAAACGGATGAATCCGAGTAGGCTAAGTAGACAAATAGTTGAATTTTATGAAAATAAAAGTAGAGCTAAAATAGAAACAATTAAATGGATTGCTGCAATTAAAGAAGACCTAAGATTAGCAAATATTTCACAAAGTGAAATTCAGGACAGAAATTGTTTCAGACATAAGGTTCACAACGTTTGGGAGATTTACGTTTACAACGTAAGAAGATAGCAACAGCTTGGTCTGGCGAAAGGAAAAAAGCTCATAATGAAAGAATGAGTATGGACGCAAAGGAAGGCTAAACAAATGCCTCTAACTGTACTTCGCGTGGTCCACCAGGGCCCATACGTGAATAATAAAATAAATACTGATACTTGCTGATATGCAATTTTTTTTGCGGTTTAAAACGTTATTGTTAAAAATACTATTATATAATTAATATTATAAAATAAATTGTTATCTTCTCTTTAAATTTTCACAATTTGTGATAAACCCCTATATATATATATAGGGGTTTATCCCTTTATTTATACATATATATGGTGTTTTTTTACTTCTTTGGACTGCGTTCAATGAAATCAAAAAACAAAAGTCAAAAAGCAAAAAAGAAGTAAAAAAATCCATCATGTATTAGCCATTCGACGAGAAGTCGACGAAAATATGGGTTGTTTGATTGTGGAGAGGGACTCCCAATTCTTGGCGAGAAAGCATATGTTGGTACCCTGATGAGTCTAAGCACCAATAGACGAAACATGTGACGTCCAATGTAAGGGATGGCTGGGGCTTCCTACCGGCCAAGCAACTAACCAATGCTCATATATATATATATATATATATATATATATATATATATATATATATATATATATATATATATATATATATATATATATATATATATATATATATATATATATATATATATATATATATATATATATATATATATATATATATATATATATATATATATATATATATATATATATATATATATATATATATATATATATATATATATATATGAGACACAATTCACCTTGATGATCTTGAAGTGGGAATTAATATAGAACGAGGTGTACGGCAGGGTGACGCAATATCGCCTTCTTTTCTAGGCTGGCCTTGAAGAAGTATTCCGTAAACTGGATTGGGAACAGGATGGGGTAAAGATCAATGGTGCAAACTTAAACCATCTTAGATTTGCAGATGATATTATTTTCATTTCACAAGACCCAGAGGAGCTGCAAAGACGCATACAAGAACTGCAAAGGGCTGGCGAACCATTTGGCTTGAAAATAAACCTGAAAAAGAGTCAGGTTATGTTCAATAACTTCGCTCAGGACAGAAGAATTTCAGTTTTAGGAAGGGATTTAGAGATTGTGGACAGCTTTGTATATCTTGGGCAGAGGATTTCCATGGAGAGGAATACCGCCCGGGAGGTGGAACGGCGTGTTAAATGTGGCTGGCAGGCATTTGGTAGGCTCAACATAGTGTTTAAGAGCAGACTCCCACTTTGCCTGAAAAGAAAAGTATTCGATCAGTGCGTTCTACCCGTTATGACATACGGAAGTGAAACCTGGACACTCACATCGCAATCAATTCAAAAACTTCGGGTGGCACAGAGGGGAATGGAAAGATGTATGCTTGGCATTACAAGACGAGACAGAAAGTCCTGCGCATGGATCAGGGAACAAACAAAAGTCTGTGACATCATTGGAAGAGTAAAACAGTTGAAATGGAGATGGGCAGGCCATATAGCGAGGCGATGGGACGACAGATGGACCAAGGCAATCCTGGAGTGGATACCGCTTGATCGCAAACGTCCGCGAAGAAGACCGAAAGCACGATGGACTGATGACATCGTTAAGTATATTGGACCCGAGTGGCAGAGGAAAGCCCAGGACCGTGAAGGTTGGAAGCATGCTGAAGAGGCCTTCATCCTGCAGTGGATCGATACGGGCTGATGATGATGATGATGATGATGATGATGATGATGATGATGATATATATATATATATATATATATATATATATATATATATATATATATATATATATATATATATATATAGCCATATATATAGCTAAACAAAAGCTGAGAAACAAAGGAACGCAAATATATGCTTTAAAGCGTGAGGATGGCACAGTGTGCAGGACGCGTACCCAAATGTTAGAGATTGTCAGAAGGTTTTATTCCCAGTTATATGAAGATCAGAGCCGTCCGAGCGGTCAGGGACAACAATACCCACGGAAGAACAATATATAATGCCAGATATCCTAGTGGAGGAAGTAACAAATGCTATAGAATTGATGAAGAACGGCAAGGCTCCAGGAAAGGATAGTGTAACTGTCGAAATGCTAAAAGCTGGTGGTCGGACGTTACATAAAACACTGGCAAAATTATACTCAAAATGCCTCAAAGAACAAAAAGTACCGGACTTATGGAAAAATACAGAAGTGATCCTTTTACATAAAAAAAGAGCACAGGAATATTTAAAGAAGTACCGTCCAATAAGCCTCCTATCAGTGATGTACAAAGTTTTCACTAAGATAATTTCTAAAAGAATATTAAAAAAACTGAATGACGCACAACCAAGAGAACAAGCAGAATTCAGAAGTGGATTCAGTACAATGGATCGCATCCAGGTTGTACACCAGGTCATAGAAAGGCACAACGAATACACCATGCCACTGTGCTTGGCTTTTATCGACTACGAAAAAGCATTTGATTCCATCTCAAAGCATGCGATAATGGATGCACTGCTTAGCCAAGGTGTAGAGAGAGCCTATGTAAACCTATTAGAATCGATATATGATGGAGCTACAGCCACAATTCACCTTGATGATCTTGAAGTGGGAATTAATATAGAACGAGGTGTACGGCAGGGTGACGCAATATCGCCTATTCTTTTCTCGGCTGGCCTTGAAGAAGTATTCCGTAAACTGGATTGGGAACAGGATGGTGTAAAGATCAATGGTGCAAACTTAAACCATCTTAGATTTGCAGATGATATTATTCTTATTTCACAAGACCCAGAGGAGCTGCAAAGACGCATACAAGAACTGCAAAGGGCTTGCGAACCATTTGGCTTGAAAATAAACCTGAAAAAGAGTCAGGTTATGTTCAATAACTTCGCTCAGGACAGAAGAATTTCAGTTTTGGGAAGGGATTTAGAGATTGTGGACAGCTTTATATATCTTGGGCAGAGGATTTCAATGGAGGGGAATACCGCCCGGGAGGTGGAACGGCGTGTTAAATGTGGCTGGCAGGCATTTGGTAGGCTCAACATAGTGTTTAAGAGCAGACTCCCACTTTGCCTGAAAAGAAAAGTATTCGATCAGTGCGTTCTACCCGTTATGACATACGGAAGTGAAACCTGGACACTCACATCGCAATCAATTCAAAAACTTCGGGTGGCACAGAGGGGAATGGAAAGATGTATGCTTGGCATTACAAGACGAGACAGAAAGTCCTGCGCATGGATCAGGGAACAAACAAAAGTCTGTGACATCATTGGAAGAGTAAAACAGTTGGATACCGCTTGATCGCAAACGTCCGCGAAGAAGACCGAAAGCACGATGGATTGATGACATCGTTAAGTATATTGGACCCGAGTGGCAGAGGAAAGCCCAGGACCGTGAAGGATGGAAGCATGCTGAAGAGGCCTTCATCCTGCAGTGGATCGATGCGGGCTGATGATGATGATGATGATGATGATGATGATGATGATGATGATGATGATGATGATGATGATGATGATGATGATGATGATGATATATATATATATATATATATATATATATATATATATATATATATATATATATATATATATATATATATATATATATATGTATATATATATATATATATATATATATATATATATATATATATATATATATATATATATATATATGTATATATATATATATATATATATATATATATATATATATATATATATATATATATATATATATATATACTCTAAAAACCAAACAAATAAATCAACTAACCCAATTTATAAAATTATATTAAATGGAATTTGAATAAGTCTTCTCTGTCGGAAAAAAAAAATTCTTAACAATCAGATATCATTGTATTCTATGGGCTAATTTAATATCTTTTAAATCTGCGGGCCTAAGATTTAGTGATTTTTGAGTTCCCCTTTAGTATTGGAACCTCCAGTCTGCCTGCTAAATTATACCAACTTAAACACCCACCCCGATAGCAGAAGTCAAATAACGACCGCCTTGACCGCCTTACCGTTAAACCATTACCTTAACCCGACAAAACGAAAATTCAGGAAATTCCAAAGTTTTTACTTACCAATAAAGCAGAAGTTAAAAAAAAATCATGTAAAATTGAAGACTAATGGAAACAAATGTAATAATTCCAAAGTTATTTTTGCAATCTAGATATTAAAAATTACAAAAAGGCGACAATTTAGTATATCAGGAAAATGTTACATTTATCAAAATAGATGTAGTAAGATATATAATTCTAAAAGTTGCATTTCCATAGTAAATAAGAAAAACTGGTCAAAAGATTAAAACTGACCTTTTAAAATAAACTTATAATATATCATAAATATTAAAATATAAATAAATATATAATAAAATTATATTCATATACGGCTTACAGTCGATAACGTAAAAGAAAACCTTACAATGAAAAGAATATTAAAAAGTTAGAAATAATAATATCGATAATTTATATTCATGCATTATTATATTTCTTATATAATTCCTACTCACCCGTAAATTTCTGAAAACACCACCTAGAATAGAATAATTCAAAATTTAAAATTTATTTAAATTAACTAAATTTTAAATTAATTCAAAAAATAAAACTCAAAATAACGGCTTCAATTAAAAATAAATTAGTTATTTAATTAATATAAAACAGAAACAATTATTAATTCATCAAATATATCCAACAGTAAAACAATCAAATGATTGTTAAAAACCAAAAAACAATAAAACGACGATTTATTAAATTAAATTAAATGACGATAGCATATTTCGGTCCAATTTCAGAACAAATAGCTTGCTCTTTAAAGAAACTTAATTTTCAAATAGTATATAAAACCTCCCCGGTCAACCAGTATATTACTTTTAATGCCAAAGATAAAACACCACAAAACAAAAAATCAATAGTTCATTTGCCAAGTTGCAACGAGTGCAGTAGCTGCTACACAAATAGGCCGAAGTTTTCAGACCAAATTCAGAGAACATCAATCTGCGTACCTACTAAAGAAACAAAATTCCAATTTTGCGAACCATTTCACAGACACCGGACATATATATTTCTCGATATAACATTTAAAAATTTTACATAGCCTCAAAAAGCAAAAACTAAACATTTTAGAAGCAATATAAAATATAAATAATAGAAACACGTCTAGACAGTTATTTAACAATCGGACAGATTTCAATAAAAGTGCAAAATAACTTATTAATAAAGTGAAAAATTTGTTTATTCCATTTAAAAATGAACTATCACAAGGCAATGGACAAATCAATCAATTATTTAATTTTCTATTTTTCTTATTAAGATATTAACCTTGTATAACTTACCTTGACCGTAAAACTTCAGCCCAAATTTTCGGACATGCACTACACAATTAAATATTTATTCGACTAACATAGAAATTCATCTAAATAACGGTAGACTCGCTTCAAATCCAGTAACAAATCAGATGCGCATATATCCCTGACGTTGTTATTGTTTTTTTTGTCGTGCATAAAAAACATCATCGAATCGCCTGAAATGTTTCTTGCGAATTTTTATTTGTTTGGGTTTAGAATACGTGGGGCGTTTCTAGAATTCTTGGGGAAAATGCAAATATTTAAAATTATATTTCCAAAATTATAAAAAAATAAAGCAACTGCTATAATTTTTATATTAATTAACTTTAAACATTTTTAAAATACAATAACGTGAGGTGCACGCGAGGCAATAATTTCAACCAAAGGAATAGAAAAAAATTACAGGGTGTCATTTCAGGCAAATACGAAGGTGGTATTTTCTGTTAATCTCTTAATAATTTGCCAAATAATGGACAGTTGAGTTAAACACAATGCAATTATGATCTAAAATTAATACGGAATGATCTCAATCAAATAATACCCTAAATATATTTGTTCTTGTTCTCTTCTGTCTGAATAAAATTTTTCTGGATTCCCTTTATTTTAATACCTTCGGTGTGAAACATTAAACACGAAGAGATTTACCACTAAATACCAAGTCACTTTTTTAAATTTCTCGACGCACGTTTCGCTAACCATACTTGCATCACCAGGAGATGATTTAATTTGATTCTAAAACTGAACTCTGTTCTATTTATATGATAACTCTACCTAATGAAGCATGTAAAAATGATGAACCGTGAAGTTTACTAAGCTTAACATTTATTATTAAAAATTAAAAACTATTATTGAAAATTAAAACATTAATAATTTGAAAAAGTTAACTGAAAGTTGTTCTATTTATATGATAATCCTACCTAATGAAGTGTGTAAAAATCATGAATCGTGAAGTTTACTGAGCGTTACATTAATAATTGAAAAAGTTGACTAAACGGAATAGGTTCTTTATACCGGTTCATCATTTTCTTACTTTTCTCTACTTGAATGTTTTCATATGCATCCAAAGCCCTATTGTTATTTACACTTTTAATCAATCTTAAATTACTAATATCGATATTGTGGTTCCAAAACTTTTGTCAGAGAGTTATGTAAAGACAAAATTGCAAAAAATATTTCAATATTTAAAAGCTAATAACGGAAATAACTTTGTAGTAATGGACAGATCTGTTTACTTTGAACACATTAAAAAATTAATTCAAGAGGGTGCGTATAAACGATTACCTAGAAATCTAGAATAGATATATTGCAATCTTGTAACAGCCTTATTTCTCCTTCTATGAAAAGCAAACTGCGTATTTCTAACCTAAAAGTGCATAAACCAGCACAAACCAAAATTAATGAAACCGTTTGTATCAGTCATTGATTCTCAAGCATACAACTTGGCAAAATGGTTAACAAAGGAATTCGAAAATCTACCAAACCAAGTACCTTCCTGTTCTTTGACAAATTCAACGAAATTCATAAAAAAAGTCAAAAACACAGCAAGGTAAGGTCTTGTTTTTCTTTGACGTATCATAGTTGTTTCCGAGTGTCCCGGTTCCGCATAGCTTGAAATTCCTGAAGAAGTTTTCTCGAGTTAAACGGTTTTCATAACAAGATTGTTTCTGAGTACATCTCCTTAACGAGATTATGTTCGAAGCAAAATTGTTTTCAGCTTAATAACAGAATTTACGAACAACAAAAAGGAACGGCAATGGGCAATCCTCTGTCACCGTTCTTAGCCAACATATTCATTAGTACATTTGAATCCGAGGTGAAAGATGGATTGATTTTATTTACTTTCCGAATATATGATTAAGATATGTGAAGGTTTTTGCAATTTTCGATTCAAAAAATGAAAACTTAGATGATTTTATTAAGAACTTAAATAGTAAATCCCAAAACATAGTATTCACGCATGAACCCGAAAACAACGATAGTTTACCATTTCTGGATGTTTTAGTCAGTAGACAATAAGAATAGGCTAGATTTTGATATTTTTGGAAAAAAACACCACCACTTCGAGATACATTCCTAACGATTCGAATAATTGCTTTCAAAATAGGCTAGTTTAAATTTTATGGAAATAGAATAATCAATTTTCCTTTAAACAAAGATAATTATGACAAAGAATTAAAATGAATTAGGGAGGTATCCGAAGTGAATGGTTATAATAGGAACATTGTAGATAAATAAATTAGAAAACATAAGTTTAGAAAATTATTGAAATAATCTTCGACTTTTCAAAAGGATCAAAACAAAAGTAAATTCATAATGATACTGTTTGATATCCAATTAACACGATGGTTAGACAATTCTTGACATTTGAAAAAAGTGGACATTAAGGTTGTGTACACATCATATAATAAATTAAGAGAAGCCCTTCAACAAGAAAGTGGGGGATTTATGAAATTAGTTGTTAAGATTGCGGTCGAAGGTATATTGGGCAAACAAAAAGATTCATATTAACGAGATATAAAGAACACATTGTCCAAATTAGATATGGGAGAAATGAAAAATCTTGTGTTGCCCAACATGCAATAGAACATAACCACAATATAGATATTAGTAATTTAAGACTGGTTAAAAGTGTAAATAACAATAGGGTTTTGAAAGCATAGTAAAGCATTCGAATAGAGAAATATAAGAAAATGATGAACCGGTATAAAGGACCTATTCCTTTCAGTCAACTTTTTCAATTATTAACGTTTTAATTTTCAATAATAAATGTTGTAAATGTTAGGTTAGGTTGGAAGTAAACATCATCAGGAGATCAGGAGATGATTTAATCTTAATTAAAGGAGATTAAATCATCCCCTGATGATGCTAACATGGTTAGCGAAACGTGCGTCGAGAAGTTCAAAAAAGTGATTTGGTGTTTAATGGTAAATCTCTTCAAGTTTAGCTTCTTATTGCGTGTTTATAGTGAGAATCGTCAAGCTCCTCAAAATAGCCATCAACCTCCATAGCGACCATCAATAGCGACTCCACCTCTTCATTGATGGCAAATCTTTTACCACCGAGCCATTTCTCAAGTTTGGAAACAGAAAATAATCCAAGGGGACTAAATCTGGTGAATAGAGTGTATATGGAAGCAATTCGAACTTTAACTCATAGACTTTAGCTATCACGATAACGGATGTGTGAGCTGGTACATTATGTCGATGAAATAAAACTTTCCTTTTCGGCACATGCAGTCGATTTTCTTGATTTCATCACTCAAACGCTGCAATAAGTTCGCATAATACTCGGCGTTGATTGTTTTTCCTTTTTGAAGATAATCAATGAAATTTATCCCACGTGCATCCCAAAAAACTGACGCCATGACCTTGCGTTCAGATGGAACTGTCTTCGCCTTCTTTGAAGTTGATTCTCCCCCTTTCACTCCCTTGTTTTCACTTTTCCTTCATCTCAAGTGTGAAGTATTGAACTCAGGTTTCATCCATGGTCATGAATCGAGGCAAAAACTCAGCTTTATTCCTGTAAAACTTCGCCAAACACTCGATTCAAATATCCTCACGACGCTGTTTTTGTTCCATTGTGAATTGTGGATAATTGCGGTCCAAATTATTAGTCAATTGCAGTGTACAGCATTTTTTGCAATGCCTACCATCTCTGATACGTCGCGCACTTTCAGTCGACTGTCCTCCAATATCATTTTATGGATTTTCTTCACCATTTCTGGCGTGATCACCTCATTTGGCCGGCCACTGCGGTATTCGTCTTGGCAGTTCGTACGGCATCGTTTAAACTATGCTGCCCAAGTAGTACTAAAAATGTCCTTTATGGTTTTTCAAAAGATTCTCATTTTGTATCAATACATTTTTACGTGAGGTAACCAATTTTCGAAATATTTATGCAACTCATATATGGTAATGTCAGACACCTGATTTGATGCGATGTCGGTGCAATTAATTTTTGATATTCAGAAAAAAGGAAGACCACATGATTATAAATCAGCAGTATAGGACGAATGATATTTTTTTTCATTAAAACGTCGATTGACTTACGACAAACAAATTGTTGTATCCAATTGGACATTAACATTGACAATTAATCTTAAAGAGATATACTACAAAATACCAAATCACTTAATTTTAATGGCTCGATGCACGTTTCGCTAACCATGTTGGCATCATCAGGAGATGTTTAATTCAGATCAAGTGATTTGGTGCTATGTGAAAAATCTCTTTGATTTTAGCGTTTCACACCAAAAATTTTAATGGAGTAGCCACATTATCAGAAAAGCCAAAGAACATCATTTTTCTTTTTTAGACACACTGCCTGAAGGAATTGTAGATTTGTTCCGGGTTCATTCGAAAAGTTCTCGGTTTGCCTCAGATAATACAAGTATGACCAAGTGTTGATTAACATTTTACTACTAGGATTCATTAGATAGCAGCTGCGAAGCTTCAGACGCCTGCGATAAGTTACTTATTTTTTGGGCGATTGAGTAAGGTAGCAAGTTTTGACATTGTCTAAAAAATATATTAATTGAAATTCGAACTATCATAGAGTAGTTGGGAAGGGATTTATATCGAATAAAAAAAGCTGATGCTACTCTAAATGACTTTCCCCTTTGTTTGCGAGGATTAGAACAGACTGCTGAATTTAAACGTGATCGTACATCTACTGAAAATGATGAACGCCTAGGATAATAGACAACAGGTACAACTACAATATCATATTCATATTAAAAAAGGAAAGAACCCTCTGTTGGATGAGTCCCGTTTTTGTTAACGGTCAATCAAAGAAGCATTTCAATGAACATTTTTCAAGTGTGTTTAAGCTTATTTAAATGCGGGTCTTCAGAATTTCATCGGCCTTTTATAACAGTAGATAAGACATGGATTCTGCATTACAAGAGGGAAGAGGGACAGCGGCCCATACACTGGGTGGCAGCAAGTAAAAGGGTTCCAAAGAAATTCCAAACGGTTCAATTTGCAAAAAAAGCTATTACTACAGTTTCTGGGATTCTCGTAGTGTGGTGCACTTGAACTAGTTGATAAAAACACGACCATAGACGAAGATTATTATGCTTTTCTACTTAATCTACTGGAAAAAAACTCTTTTAGTAGTATTGTGCGCTTGCATACATGTCTCTAGTTGTTGCTGCAAAACTTCATAGCCTAAACTCATCTTCCCCAACCTGAAGAAATGGCTCACTGGACGAAAATTCAGTTCAAATGATAATGTTAAAAGCCTACAACCGTTAGTTTTAAAAAGGTGACAAATCGAAAATGATCGTATGAAGATATTCGGTCCAGCAGATTTCGCTGACTAAGTTCGTGTGGGACCGACGCATCGTATCGGCAGACGAATATTTTTTTGCAGATGGACAAAAACAGCCGATTTCTCAATATTTCTTGGATTTCGTGGATGGTTTTGCGATTTTTTTCAAACCTCAATTGATAATGATCCATTCACAAATGAATCGCATATGATTATATTTGACGTTAAAGTTGCCAATTAAAAGTTAAAGAATAAACTCACCGCGTGTCCTGACTAATGCCAGCTATTCTTGTTAAGGATTGCTTTATCATTTTGACTGAGGATCCTAATAACTTGGAACCTAGTCAGTTCAAATGTAGTAGATTACAATATAAAAACAAGCAAACCAAGTTCTATTGGAAGGGAGTTCATAATCAAACTCAAAATCATAACTGTCAACTGTCAACTGTCAACTGTCGAAAACAGTTGACGCAGTGTTCTTGAGTTAGATTAGATTTAAAATCGTCAAAAATATTAGCACGATGCCATTCATGAAATAATCCATATTTCCGTCTCCTTTCACCTTTGAAAATCAACCGATTACAATAGTGTCTACAACATTCTGAATATTGATAAATGTCTTTAATGTGTTTAATACTGTTAACTGTGTACTGAGACAAAAACAGTTCAAAAAATTAATTTTGCTTTTCTCAATTTTTATTGAAAGTACATTTATTTTCACTTATAATAATGTACAGATATCATTTGTTGTACATTTTGTTACTAAATATCATATTTTATATATCTAACATCTCTCCGGATAGAATGAGCAGTACAAAGGATATATTCCTGCAACTATAACTCCCCTTTTTCTCATTCTAATGACATGTCTATCAAATCGCCTATAAAATTCATCTCGCTTTATGTCCTCCCAATCTGGATCGCTCCAAATCCTCTCCGCAAAAGCAGCTGCTCTTGGCCATATTCTACTTTCCACGTCTTCAGCAACAACCTGTTCAGTCCACAAGCAAACCTCACCACCCAGCACTTGATCAATTCGATCTTCATAGCGTTCCCAAGGTCGATATTTATACACTTTCAACCAATGAGCGTATGGATTACAGGCCCCCATAGCTTGGTTCTTTTTCCAGGGACCGAAGCCGCAGTCCAGATACCAAAATCCAACCGTGGAAAAGATGATTCTATAATTGTGATATAAAAGATGGTCGTATCGTCCTAACCAAAACTGAATCACCAAATTTTCTTTATTTTTTAAGTAACCTATATATCGGTCTGTGAGTGGACTTGACCAGAGAACTACATCAGTAGGTAGATTGCCGTTGTTGGCTGCTTTGACTCCTTCGACCATCTGATTAGTGAAATTAGCCCAAAGTATGTGCAGATCCCGAACATTCTTAGCAGCCAAGCTTTGCCTCCAACAATCCAGGAGAACCTCATCGTTACCAATATGAAATGTATCACTGTCAGAACCCAACGTGAATAAATCTTTATAAACGCTCTGTAAGGTTGTAAATACCTCCGAATTGTCCGGATTTAAAGTCGTTTTAAAAATGTCCTTCCTACCACACATTGTTTGTCCAGGAGGCCAAGCGCTGGGTGAGACATGACTGGGAGCATCTACCTCTAAAACGATTCGAACACCTCTTATGTTCGCGTAGTTCATCAAGTCTTTGATGTCATCTTCAGAGTAAGTCATTTCAGAGTCATAAGCACCGTTTTCGGAAAATGCCGCATTATTTGGTAACACCAGTGGAAAGCTCTCCCAATCTGATACGTGAAGATGCAACACATTCAGCTTATTCATGGCCATTCCATCAATAACTCTTTTCAAGAACCATGGTGACACAAAATTTCTCGCAACATCAACCATCACACCTCTGTGTTGAAATGAGGGTTGGTCGATAATTCGTATATCGTGAATAATCATCAATTTGTCAGAGGGAGCATCATACCAAATCAACTGATGTAAAGTTTCCAAACCATGTCGTACTCCGAAATATGTGGGTGCAAATATTTTAATCCACACTGTTTCTTCTTGATATCCTGTCATCAAAATGTAACTTTCATTCGTTGAAGATGTTAACTTTGTATCAGGTTTTTTAACGTGTAAGTACAACTTGACTACTTGTTCGTTTTCTTCATCCACTATTCGATTTGATCTCGATGGACCAGTAAGATTGTTTATAAACATGTTTGCTGCTCGTTCCAGCATCCTCTTCGTTTTATTAGTAGGTGAGAATATTCTGAGAAATATATGTTGTCTTTGGAATGCAGTGTAGCTTTTATTTTCAACTTCCATGAATTGTGGTGTTGGCCATAGCAAGGGTTCTTCTGGACACACCATGTTACAAGTTTCCATAGACATAACCTCATCGTCTTCTTTAATTTCGTGCTGTGGTATTTGGACGCAAGTTTCCCGTTCAGCTTCAACATCTTCTTTGCAAACCCAGTTTTCTTGTGAATACGGTGATTGTGCACTAAAAGTAAAAATTAAAATTAAGTTAAAATTAATTAAGTACACTCAGTGTCAAAATGTTAGATCCACCATGTTAAATACACCAAAAAATTATAATATAATTAAGATTAAATTTTAAATTTAATTTTTAAATTTTTAATTTTTAATTTTTAAATTTTTTAAATTTTAAATATTTTTTTTAGAAACACCTTCAGTTCTACTTAAGAAAACTAAGTTCATTTTACTGTAGTTTTCATATTAATAAGTTATTACGAAAAGTCTTTAAAAATAATTATTTAAGTGTGTCTAACATTTTGACACTGAGTGTATATAAAATAGGAAAGGAATAAAAAAATAAGGAAATTGCAGCCATAGAAGATGTTTGAACATTCGCTGAGCGTAAATTAAACTTTAGTAATAATTATTTTTTTATGATTAAAATTACTTTTAAATTATTTTATTATTTCTAACTTGGATCTTAAAAATGGAAGTATATTGGTCTTTTACACCCTCCCAATCCCCCTTAGAAGTTGATTTTTATGAACCCTTCTTCTTGGCGAATATCTACGACACGTGAAGAACATTAGAATAAAATTTTATTTTTAGGCGATTTTAATAAATCTAAAATTTGTCAACATGCATGGAAATAGAGACATAAAATCATTTAGAATAATTCCAAAACGGTATTAAAAGAATCGGTAACAAAATACAGAAGATTAAAAGAAACCGCTATAATTCATTTAAATAAAAATAAGTAGTTGCTGTCTTCAGTAGATTTAAATTCAATATGGTTCCCGATTCTAAAGAATACAATTAATAACATTTAAGTATTTCAATACACAATCACAATCATACAGTAAATATCACCTATATATATTTTTTGAGAATATGTCACTGTCATTAAAGTCTAATTGTCAATATAAGTATCATTGACATACACAAAAAATATGTTTACTTCCTATCTTTTCAGAATTTATAGATATTAATATAATATATTTTTATGTTCGTTTTGAAAACGGGAGGAGAATACTTCCCAAAACGTTAACGTTAAAAGTTTGTATCTATTTAGAACAGTTTTATGTTTTTAAAATTTTGTTCGTTTAGGCAAATTTGTTACAAAAATAAAGAATCACTGAGAAAGTTGTCACCGTTTGGTTTTGTATATTTTTTGAGTTTTAGATCGTGCTGAAAAGCTGAAAACCCCAAATAAAGAAAAAAAAAAATATATATATATATATATATATATATATATATATATATATATATATATATATATATATATATATATATATATATATATATATACCAAGTGTCCCATTAAGGATGGATCGCGGCCGTATCTTGAAAACTATTTATCCCACAGCTTTGTTATCAGTTATTATTTCACTACTACCTGCATTAAGTTAAAAAAATATTAACCTAATGTTTGCCTTCCTTCACACTTTACCCAGGCTTAGGACTGGTCCAAATTCTTCGTGCCATATTAATTTGGAGCGTGTTTAAAGGCCAACGGGCCAACAACGAAGATAATAATAATAACAACAGTCTAATAATTAACAGAATCTGAACTTTAACGCCTTTCTAAATGTTCAAAATGCCTTCTATCCTTAGACACGCAAAGATTTATTTTTCGACGAGTACTAAAAACGGCAGCTTCAATTTCCGCTCTTGAAATGCTGGTTATTGAATTTTGAATTCTTTCAATCATGTTTTCTCGTGTGGTAGGACGAGTTTGAAAAACAAGGTCTTTTAGTCTTCCCCATCGAGGGAGTCGATAAAAATCGAGGACTGTCAAATCCGGTGAGCGCGCCGGCCACGAAAATAAACTACCCCGTCCTATCCAACGATTTGGAAACGAAGCATCCCAGAAGTTTCGAACCACCTGCGAGAAGTGGTCAGGGCATCCATCATGCTGGTACCACATTTGTCTTCTTGTTTCCAACGAAACATCTTCCATTAGTTCTGGCAGTCCATTTTGTAAAAAATTTAAATATGTTTCATTATTCGAATGTCCATTAAAAATAAAGGGACCAATAATTTTGTCTCCCAAAACACCACACCATACGTTCACACTCCATCTAGTTTTGGTGGTTGATTTCTAACATCCAGTGTGGATTAGCAACTGCCCAGTAGTGCATATTATGTAAGTTAACGCCTCCATCACTGCTAAAAGTAGCTTCATCAGTCCATAGTATGCGTTTTAAGAAGATGAAGATCCCCCCCACCCCTCTATTCGCGAAGTTACGACAAAATTTCATAAAACAAAGTTGTAAGAGACAGTTTGCTAATTATAACTGAGAATTTTTCTTACTCGGTTAACACTTGAAAATACACAAAAAAAATGATTTTTAAAAATGTTTAGCTCGTCACGCCCTCTTGCGGTCGTTTTAGAAGCTTAAAAATATTTTCGGTGAATTTCTCATGATCATTTTTAGTACAATTTTTTTTCCCCCAAAGCTAAAGGGCCAAAGCCAAAGGGATAAATAGTTTTCAAGATAAGGCCGCGATCCATCCTTAATGGGACACATGGTATATATATATATATATATATATATATATATATATATATATATATATATATATATATATATATATATATATATATATATATATATATATATATATATAATATATATATATATATATATATATATATATATATATATATATATATATATATATATATATATATATATATATAAATATATATATATATATATATATATATATATATATATATATATATATGTATTAGGTTTTTTCCGAGAGTACATCCGGTTGTCGAATTGGTCCTTGTCGGGAGTTTGCAGACATTTCGCCAAAATCTTATTTGGCATCTTCGGTGCTTACTTTCGCGAGGTTCGTGACTTTCTGAAAAAAGAAAAAAAAAAGAAAGTAACGAACCTCTCGACAGTAACCACCGAAGATGCCAAATGAGATTTTGGCGAAAGGTCTGCACGCTCTCGACAGGGACCAGTTCGACAACCGGATGAACTCCAGGAAAAAATCAAATACTTCTTCCATTCCGTGAAACAGTACGCATAACCATTATCAATTTTCTAGGAGTAGCGGTCTGGATTTTTTAATGAAACTGTTTCCTTAAAAACGCCGAACTTCATTTGGCTTCTTCAAGTTTCATTTGGCTTCAGTTATTAAAAACATCAGGTCAATCTTCTCTATGTCAAATTTATTTGACTCAAAAAGTGAACGATGAACCGGAACAAATAGTAATCTGACGGAGCGAAGTTGGTGCTGTGTGCTGGGTAACGGAAAAGTTTAAATGTTAATTTCTTAATTTTTGAGGTGGTCATATGTGTAGAGTGTGGTCTTGCGTTGACCAAACCGATGAAAAAAACAACCCGTTGGATGAACAAAATTTATATTTTCAATAATAAATAATATTTCAATATATTAATGCAATACATTTGACATGACCTGATGTTTTTTAATAACTAAAGCCAAATGGAACTTGTTTTGCACCTTGATCTTATAATTTGTTACTTTTATTTCTTTTAGCCATGAAACTTAGCTCTAGACAAAAACACGTCAATTTAGATATCGAGCCACCTGCACCTAAAAATGTTAAATGGCAATGCGGATCTTGTAATATATTTAATTTTAAAAGTCTTGAAAATTTATTTTCGAACGTTTTGAAAGATGTCTTTATTAATTTACTTGCATGTATGCGTAATTCTATTCTTAGGTACTGAATATCCTGCAGCGGAGTTTTATATACAGGTGTCTTTAGATAACCTAAAAGAAATAAATCCAGCGATATTATATCTGGAGATCTCGCCGGCCATTCTACAGCGTCTCTTGTGCATATCCATTTGTCAGAAAACCTTTGATCTAACCATTGTCGAACATGTAATGCGTAGTGTGGTGGTGTGCCGTCATGTTGAAAATATAAATTTTGTTCATCCAACAGTGGGTTTTCTTTTTAATCGATTTGGTTAGGTTTGGTTGCGATATTTGAGCAATGTTAAGATATTATTTTCAAAATAGCTTCTAAGTGACTAACGCCGCTCGTGAAATTTGAGAAGTAGAGAGGGAAGGTACCATTTCAATCCGCATCGCTCAGGTTCAAAAAGTCCCGGGAGACATGAGTCTCGAAGATAGAAGGTAAGGTCGTCTACGGTCTCTCGATGCCCACGTTTTAAGAGCAGCTGTGACTGCAGATCCTAGAAGAAGCACTAGGAAACTTTTAAGGAGACTAGGATTATTCCATGCTCCGAGCTCTTCCGTTATCAATGCGGGAAAGATTTGTCAAAAAGGTCCATAGTGTGTGTTTGGTGCAATTTGTAATAATATGTGGAATTTTTGAATAATAGCCGAAGAATATCCAGTTTTATTCAACGCAAGACCACACTCTACACATTTGGCCACCTCAAAAATTAACAAATTAATCTTTAAACTTTTCCGTTACCCAGCACACAGCACCAACTTCGCTCCGTCAGATTGCTACTTGTTCCGGTCCATCGTTTACTTGTTGCGGGAAAAAAAATCCAAAAAGAAAAAACTTGGGTCTAAAAAATTCCGAAAGGATAAAATTCACCTCCAAAGACTCAACGTTGTATTCAAGAGGAATAGAGTTACTAGATCAAAAATGGGTGATCAAAAACAACGGTCTATATTTCGAGGAATAACCTTTCGAGGTGCATAACGAAGTATCTTAGAAACGAAAATGCTTTTGTTACATCCTAGTAGAATAATTATAAAAATAAATTATTTTTTCGAAGTAGAATGCAACTTTTGATAGATGGTAAAAATTTCTAATAATTATTTTCCAAATGTTTTTATTAAGATATTACATAATTTTCTTGAAGAAATAAATTAAACTCTTATGCAGAAAACAGAAAAAATTTAGTTTAGTACCTAATAAGAAAATGATTTATGAAAAAAAAATATACGAAAAGAACAGTTTTTAATCCGATAATTACATAGTTGTAACAAAGCTAATAAATTGAATATTTACATCTCATTTGGCTTAAAACAATGTAATATTATTACTTACTAAACATTTTGTATCACACTCATGTACAACTTCTCCAAAAGAAACACTGACCATATCAACACAAACAAACGTAAAATATTGTACTTCATCCAACTCATTTTTGCGCCGCATTTAATTCATATTATCCAAAGCAATACTGTTATGAATTCCGAAGCGACTAGTTACACCAAAACTAAACACATAAACAATCATAGATCGTTAAAATTACTTTGTGTATATTTTTGCCGAGAACTGTGTTAATTGTGGAAAAAAAATGATGAGATCAGCTTGGTAAGTTGAGTCAACTTGATAACAAAATACAGTTTCTGTTTGGGGGACTTGAAAAGTAAAAATAAAAATATCTAAATTTCTTAAAATCTAATAAAACAAAAATCTTTTGAAGAATTACGACAATAAAAATCACTAAATACTAATAATAGATATTTTTTAATATACAGTGCGGGGAAAAAATATAAACTCAAAGATTTTTTTAAAATTTATTTTTATTAACATAAATAACGATATTAACAAGGAGTATAAATAAAAGTAAAGTTAATATGGCGTTATTATTTCTAATTAAATGAATGAAATATTATTCATTTTCTGTTTAGTGATATTCCAAATGAAAAAAAATAAAATCACGTTGTGAACTTAACCTTCTATAATTGCTTATGATAGAGTTAATACAATTAATAAAAAAAACAAATTTTTGATAATAATTAAACCACTTGGTATTTGTTTCAAAATATATTCCAGATATTCTCTGACATATTTTCTGCCTCGCAACCATTCTCAAAGAGATTTATGTATAAACTATCTTTGACAATGGTCGCGAGGCCGAAACATACCAGAGAATATTGTGAGCATTTATTTTTTTTTCCTTGAGAACAAATAAAAAATATTGATCACAGCGACGGCAGCTATTCGCCGGGAGCACCGGGAATAAGGTCCTGGATAGGATGAAACTGCGCGACAAAAGAGTGCCACCCAGTTCGTTAATATATCTAACATTAGAAAAGACTCTGAAACCGGGAAGGGGTCTATCTTAAAAAAACAGTTTACTTGATTTTATATATTTAATTCACATAAGCACACTCAAAACACGACACAAAGCACTTTAAAAGATAGAAATAATAAAACTACAAAATAAAAGATACAGGAAGGTTTAGAGAAGGTCTTTAGCTTTTTCACCAGCTGATATTATCTAAGCCTTATGTTGCGACAAAAACAACTACAAATGCTCGTCGAGGTAAAATTGCTGTTATTACTTCATCACCTTATAAATTAGAACTAGAAGAAAATGACGCTAAAAAAACGAATAAAAAAAATGTTCCGAAACTTAGTGGTAACATAGCAAATCCTAAAAATTCCAAAAAGAAAAGTGTTTCAGAATGTGTAAATTTATTGCACAGAAATATACGGAAATACGCGATCAAGTGATGATTGGATGCAATGTCTTAAATGTAAGAAATGGGCCCATGAAGGCTGTACTGGTTGGGAACAAGATGAACTGGATGAGTTCCATTGCTTCTGTTGTTCAAAGGCAAAGTCGGGTATAAGAGAGTATACCCGGTTTTAGACCAGGTATCGGGCAAAACCGTAAAAAGTTAAATTTTAAAAATTATTATTTTTGTATTACTTACAATAATGAAACGTAGGATCTCGTTGACTAAATATGTTATTAATAACTAAAACTAAACGAAAGGTAATAAAGTTAATCAGTAATGTTTGAAATATTTTTTTATTTAATATTTCCCTTAGCGTCCTGATTTTACCCCACTTTACCCTATCTAATGTGGACAATATCTTCTTTATATTTAGTGAATATGGTTCTTTTAATTTGTCCTACATATCTTCAATCAAATTCTTGACAACTAATTTCATAAATCCCCCATTTTTCATGGTGGTAAACTTTATCGTTTGTATTGGCCAGGATTTTTCTTAAGTTATTATAAAGGTTGTAGACCACCTTAGAGTCAAATTTTTTCAAAATCTTGTATAATCCTCGTGTTTGTTAATTAAGCATCAAACCATATTACTATGAATTTGTTTTTGTTCTGTTCCTTTAATAGAAAAGTCGAAGATTATTTTAATGGCTGCCTAAACTTATGTTCTAATTAATCTATCTACAATATTCTTATTGTAACCATTCACTTCCTCCACCTCTTTAATCAGTTTTTATCTTTGTTATATCTAACATATCTTGGTTTAAAGGAAAATTAATTAATCTTACTTACTTACTTAATTATATGCTTTTATACCATTAAGTGTCACACAATGTCTTCCTAACTTGTGTCAGTTCTTTAATTTCTTCCCATATTATGCCCCTTTTTCTCCAATCTCCTCTCTAATCCCATCGTTCCATGCTCTTCTTGATCTTCCTCTAGAGTTCTTTCCTTGCACTCGCGCTTCGTACACTCTCTTTGTGAATCCGTTTTCCAGCATGAGACACACATGTCTCACATGTCCGAACCATCTTAGTTGTTCTTCTGCTGTTTTTTCATTTATGCGTTCAATCTGTTGGTTTTCTCTAATTATTTGATCTCTAATACTGTCTTTTTCTGTCTCAGTTTCAATGTTTCCATTTTTTTTACTTCTTTGAACGCTTCGCCTACTACAATCGAAAATAACAATGGACTGTTGAGCTGTGCGTTGGCGCATCCTTGTTTTACTCCGATAGTTGTTGTAAATTCATTCGATTCCTCATTGTTTGTCCTCACGATGTTCTTGTTGTCCCTGTACACAGCCTTTATAACTTCTGCTCTCCTATCTATTTCTCGTTTCTCTAGCGTCTTCTATATGTTCTCTCTTTCAATTCGATCAAAGGCTTTGTAGGTCTATCTCTGTTCTTTTTTTATTAGTTTTTCGCTTGTTTGTCTGTGTTTCCTCCATTGTCATCTCGATTTTGCTCCTTATCCTTTTCTCCAATATTCTGGTCATAACCTTTCCTGATATCCTTGTCAATGTTATTATCCTACAGTTATTGCAGTTTATCTTGTCACTCCCTTTATGTATTGGCAATATGATTCCAAAATTCCATTCCTTTGGGACTTTTACCTTTCTAAATGTCGTTCAACAATCCTGTCAGTCTTCTTACTCCTTTCGCTCCCACATATTTTATCATTTCTGGTGTTATACTGTCTCTACTGGGTGCCTTTCCCACCTTGGATTTCTCCATGGCTTGATATACCTTTTCTTCTTGTATCAAATCTATTTCTTCTATATCTTCAATATGATTTTCTTCTGATAATTTCTTGATACTATTTCCCATCTCAGTCAGTTCTCTCCATCTTTCCATTATTTAATCTTCTTCTTTCGTAATAACATTTCCATTATTGTCTTTTATATTCATCAAACTGTGCTTTTTCTGTCTTACCTGCTTTAGAGCTCCATAGAATAACTTTAGGTTTTCTCTGTAATTTTCAGTCATCTTTTCGCCAAATCTTATCCATGCCCAATATTATTATGTATAAATTAATCTGCTTACTATTAAGTTTAAACTAGCCACTTTGTTAAGGAAACTATGTCATGAATCGTTAGGAATGAACCTGGAAATGCATTGTTTTTCCTAAATATATAAAAATCTAACATATTTCAATATTCCCACCCACTAAAACATCAAAAAATGACATTCAATCGTTATTTTCCAGTTCAATTTAGTTGAACTTTTAGTCTTCGAGGTTAGTGTTTCACACCAAAGGTTCTGATAGAAGAATTGAAAAACTTTTTTTTGTTTAAATTAAATTCTGAAGTCTAATTCCCTGAAACTTGTCCGGTATAATAAGATACCTTAAATTTATTAATTGAATCAAAATTAGGCGAAAAATTGAAATGCGTTAAACAATTTCATTTGTCGTATTATAACATTTGCAGAAAGAGGAATCATAACTTTGTAGTGTCAAACCACATGGGTAAAACGTTACCCAAAGAGCTTGAACCCTACAGATATCGTTTCAGGTCTTTTAATCCATCAAGGGCGTAACCAATATTTTTATAATTTTATTTTTGTATATTGAACTTATTATTTGTCAGATATTTTTTATAATAGCTCATTTTGTCTTTTTTTATTCACATCATTTGTAAATTATTATATATATATATATATATATATATATATATATATATATATATATATATATATATATATATATATATATATATATATATATTAAATCATTAGTTTCTAAATCAAAGTTTCTAAATCTGGGTGTCGATCAATTCATTCTGTGAATAGTCACGACGTTTCGCCAAAATCTTATTTGGCATTTTCAAGTGTTGTCCGTATCGACTGATGAGTCCAACAGACGTCAGTCGAAGCGGTTCAACACCCAGAATAATTTAAAATCCGTAAAAATATGAGGTGTAACATATATGTCACATATATATGTTAGGGTGTTTGGTGCATCGTTTGGGAAATTAAAATGGTCGATAGGAGGGTTATAAAGAACCTGTGGGCCCAATAATGCTTTATGGAGACTGAGGAGATAGCAAAAGACCACTCATATCGGCCATTTTTATTTGGCAAACGATGCAGCAAACATCCTATATATATATATATATATATATATATATATATATATATATATATATATATATATATATATATATATACAAGTTATCTCATAACTTATTCACCATAGAGCAACTGGTGATAGAAATCATATTTCCTAGCGGGCGCTTGCTACTTACTTTGTGAGGAATTAACTCGCTCATATTTTTTACCCCTTAAAATTGGGTATAATTTGACTTCAAAATAGAAAAGAGTCATAATTTCCACGTAAAAAATGTACCCTTGGTCAATATCGATATCTCACACCGTTTGCGAGATATTCATGTTCGAATATTCTATTGCACATCTTATCGATATCTGAAAAATATGTAATTCGCAAAGCGTGCCTTGAATGCGATGAAAAAAAACAATAAAATGTAAAAAATAGAACGGACTTTATTTAAATTAACACATTTATTGGCTAAATCATCTTATTTTGATCTCTACTATCACCAGTTGCTGTGTATATATATATATATATATATATATATATATATATATATATATATATATATATATATATATATATATATATATATATGTGAGACCTCAAACATCCTTTGAACATGGCCATCCCATATTGTCTTCTGCCAGTATCTGTTGCTGTTAGAGAGTCATCAACTCCCACGGGTGGTCTGATAATGTCATTTTGGATTATATAACCAATAATAAATATAATAAATATAATAAATATATTATATAATATTCGATTTTCTCTAAGTTTTCTACTATATTTAGCGATATACCTCGACGTAAATAGACATTGCTGAACTTTTACACTAATTAAAAAAAAAATCTTAAAATCCCTTATTCTAATACCCTACATAAGCAACCAAAATAAAATGTTAGCTACGTCACTGGCATGGTTCAGCCGGCAAACAGATAATCCCAAACTAAACTGTGCACTTAAAAATGGACCCCTATTTTTATTAACCCTCCTCTGGCTCGAGGCTGTGCCTCCGATAGGGCGCTTTTTGACAAATTACCATTTTAACTACAAAACGTTGAATGCAACTGTGCGAGGGCACTGATTTTTCTGTCAACAACTTCGGGCGATCGAGGCGTTTTTGACCTGCCCGTTCGAGGGAACGTCCCACGTTTACGAAAACATGGCTTTGGTATCTAGTCCATATTCAATTCAATTGAGCATTGCGAATTCTACTTTTCGAGTTTACTTTTAACGGCATTAATGAAATAAGAAAAATGACTGTTGATTTAAACCTATCATTAATATCTAAAAATTAAATATACCTATAAAGTATCGGACATTCTGTTAATTGTAAAATTATCAATTTTACAATTAACAGAAAATATTTTACTTAAACCAGTGTAAGCCCTAAATAAGAAAGAACTAACACAATAAAAAAACTATTATAAGGTACATTACTTCTTTTATTTTTATTGCAGATATATTTATTTACAAAACATTTGACAAAAAATGGAGCAACTTTCAAAAACAGATTATTTCAGGCAAGAAAATGTTCAATAGCCTTAATTTCTTATAACTTCCTGAGTTATGGAGTACTGAAGAATCTATTGATTCTCAAATTTGTTTCAAAGCATCGAACATGTCGTTCAAATTCGTGTAACGATGGGTCCGAAATTTGTAGTACATGATTTTCTATAAATTTTCTATCGAATTTAAATCCGGAGATTGAATTGGGCACTTCAATATTGTGCTGCTTCAACCAAAGTTTCATATGTTTTGAAGTATGTTTACCTTCATATGAGAAGCAACCACATACTTTAACGTTCCCTCTACCGAGCTTCACAGTCTTCACGACGTATTAACATCGAAGTATTTTATTTTCTGGACGTCGAACGTAAAATATTCCGCCACTGCTTCTTATTACAATGAACATGTTCCATGCAATAGGGTTTTTCTATTATTTTTAGATAATAGTGATTTTTGGCCTGGTCTTCATCCAAACAACCCTCTTTCACATAATCTTCGTTGAATCCTTCTTATAGAAACATTCAAGAAATCCAAAACTGATTTCATACATGCAGCGCTCTTAAAGGGATCCACGAAACTTAATGTAATAATTTTATTTGTTAAGTAGTTTTTCTCGGTCTTTCTAGTTTCGTCAGGTTCAGTACGATCCAACGATGGAAAAAAATGTCACGAAATTACCGACTTAGAGAGCATTAAACATTTGGAAATGGAACATTACTTCTTATCATTTTTATAAGCTTCCACCACTCGATTTTTTAGATCCGCGAATATATTAACGCCCCCAGCCATCTTGCAGCTAGTAATTGTAACCAATAAGAGATTTAAGAATGCATCGATAAAAGTTAATGGGCAGTTTTTTAAGACGAATTTTTTGTCGCATATTAGAGATGAAATAAAATGAATAAAAGTATAAAAAATTATCCTGTATTTTAAAAGTTGTTTACAATTATGGAATTGAATAACCTACGTTTATATATGTTTATATAAACGGGATTTAGAGATTGTGGACCACTTTATATATCTTGGGCAGAGAATTTCAATGGAAGGGGATACTGCCCGGGAGGTGTAACGGCGTGTTAAATGTGACTGGCAGGCATTTGGCAGGCTCAACATAGTGTTTAAGAGCAAACTCCCACTTTGCCTGAAAAGAAAAGTATTCGATCAGTTTGTACCCGTTATGACATACGGAAGTGAAACCTGGACACTCACATCGCAATCAATTCAGAAACGAGACAGAACCCTGCACATGGATCAGGGAACAGACAAAAGTGTGTGACATCATTGGAAGAGTAAAGCAATTGAAATGGAGAATGGAAGGCTATATAGCGAAGAGATGGGACGACAGATGGACCAAGGCAATCCTGGAGTGGATACCACTTGAACATAAACGCCCGCGAAGAAGACTGAAAGCACGATGGACGGATGATATCATTAAGTATATTGGACCCGAGTGACAGAGGAAAGCCCAGGACCGTTTAAATTGGAAGCATGCTGAAGAGGCCTTCATCCTGCAGTGGATCGACACAGGCTGATGATGATGATGATATGACTCAACATGCTGTTTAAGAATAAACTCCCACTTTGGAAAGAAAAATATTTGATCAATGTGTTCTGCGTGTTATGACATATAGAAGTAAAACATGAACATTCACATGGAAACATCACAATCACTTTGTGTTTTTGAATCAGTCAATGCCTTTGTGATCCCTATATTAAATTATTCAAAACACTCAATCCAAAAATTGCTGGTCTCGCTGAAATTTCTGTCTTACACGTTGGGTATTTTCAGCTGATTTTCCTATGGGATGTCGGCCTAGTCCAGCCTAAAAATTTAGCTGCCAATTTGTATATTGTGCGCCTAGATGAAGCATCTCTGACGTTACAAATTTGTCGAAGTTTATGCGAGTTAACATAACATTTCTTACATTCCCAAAATAATTCCATCGCCCTGTATTACATTAAACAACTCTATATTTTAAAATTAGTTCTTCTCTTTTGATATTTACACAATTATATAAAAAAACTTCGAAACTTATTTTAAAAAAAATCACAAAACATTTCATGTTAACAAGATGGCTCTCAGACAGCAGACTTATACAAACTCTTTCGTTTCTCTCGAACTCTTCACGAAACAATTGACAAAAAGACTTCCACAACCGTTTTCACCAACCACAAAGCCATTCATGTATTGTTGCCTTTGAACAATCAAAATGTTTAAAAGCCCATTAGGAACCCAACCCACCCTATATTACCCGCTATTGAAACCATTGTTTTAAAATAGTTACTGATTAAAATTTTTAAGGGCTGATTGTAGCCACAGCTGTTTGACAGCGTTGTTATTGTAACAGTTTGGTGTTACTTCATTGGTTGTGTTAAAAGAGCGGAAACGAAGAGGAAAATGTATAAAACAAAATTATTTTTAAGAAAATAGTTTAGATTTGAGGTCAGCACTATAAAACAGATTGACTACATTACATTACTAAATTATTTGATTTTCACTTAAAATTCAACGTGTAAAAAATGTTACCACAGACCTCCTTGGTTGTTGTCGCCGAATTTGGACCGCTACCTAGAATGGACCACTACTCTATCTAGGTCGGATAACACATATATGTCCTAATATGGGCACTATATTGAACATTAGCGTAAACCACGTTGCTGGAAAAAGTAGTAATGGAGTACATTGTTTGACAGTGCAGACATAGGAGAATTAGGTATTTAAATAGACCTGAACTAAATAATTTAACAAACAACGAAACACTTTTGGTCATTGTTAAAGTAAGTAACAACAAATTGTATTACATATTTTAAAAGCAAATTTATTCAAGTACAAATTATTAAAAAGTAGGGTTATGTAGTATATTTTGGTATTATGGAGTCATGTTGCTTAGATTGAACCATATTGCAGTTGCTCAAAATAGACCGGTTCAATTTAAGCAACTCTGATAAACTACTTTTAGGCTATGAGGCTATTATATGGTTAAAACAGGACATTACGGACGTTGGTTCGAAAGTGATTTATTAAAGGCTGTTGCAGCTTATAGGAATGGTGATTTAAACGAGTGTAGTCGCATTCATCATGTACCTAAAGCAACTATAAAGAGATATGCGGATAAAAAAAATACTACTGGAAATTAAGTGAAAGCACTTGGTAGACAGCCACATTTACTAAAGACATAGAAACCTTTCTAACCAAACATATTCTTCAAATTGAAGAATGTTTTTTTTTGGTTTGAATATCCGAGAAGTGCGAAACCTAGCTTTCGATTTTAGAAAAAACTGTGGACGAGTTTAATTTCACCGCAGAAACTATTTTTAATGTCGATGAATCGGGATTTGCGACAGTACAAAAAACTCTACAAAAGGTGGTTGCTAAAGTAAACGCGAAGTAGGGGGCGTAACAAGTGCTAAACGTGGCTTTCTTACAACTATTGTATGCGCAGTTAGTGCTGCTGGGTTTTATGTTCCTGCGATGGTAATTTTTCAAAGACAAAATATCAACAAAGATCTTCAAATTGGGGCAACCCCAGCAAGCTTTGTTACAGTATCAAGTTACATAAATTCCGAATTGTTTGTTGAGTCGTTAAAGCATTTCAAAAATCATGTAAACTGCAATCAAGATAAGAAAGTCCTTTTACTGCTTGATAGGCATACGACTCATAGCAAGAACTTAGACGCTTGTATCTTTGCTAGAGAAAATGAAATAGCATTACTGCAGTTGCCTGGGCATACCACCCATCGTTTGCAACCTCTAGATGTTGCTTTCTCTGGGCCGCTACAGAAATATTTTGTTCGGGCGCAAAAAAATGTTCTTCGTCAATATAAAGGTGATAAGATATATCAAACTGAAATTTCTAAATTACTAAATACAACATATGTCAGAGCGGTAACCGTGACAGTAGCTGAAAATGGCTTTCGTACCACTGGTATTTAGCCAACTGGAAAGAGATGTCTGTTAACTAACAGACATGTCTTTCAGGATCACCGGTTTACACCATCAGATATGCTACAACCTCAACATTGTGGTACTGTTACTGAAATTGAAATAATTACTGGAAATTCAGCAAGTACGTCAATACCCAATGACAGTGAACGTGGCAGTGATTCCGCTGTTTAAATTTTTCAGGAGAAAAAGCGTAAAAACTTTGAGGATATTCTTCATAAAATATCACCGCTACCAACACTAAAATCCACAGCCAGTTCCATCGTCTTCTCGAGCACGAAGAAGTATTGCTCAGGAAGCACAATTATTATCAACTATTGATAACATTCTGGGATTAAAACGTAGCAAGACAAAACCACAAAATATTGGGAAGAAAAGATGTGGCAAAGAAGAGAAGATTAAAAAGAAAAAACCAAAGAGTACGAATGAAAAATACATGGTTTTGTACCATATGTAACAAAATAAGGGAAGAAGAGATGATTCAATGCATTACATGTCACGCTTGGGTTCATACAATTTTTGTTTTAATTGTACTTAATGGCCCATTCTACGAAAACAGTGGTACATCGCAAGAAACCGGTTTCCTTGGATGGACCGAACACTCAATTTTTAAAAATGAATTGCAAAATTAAAAAATAATATAAAAATAAAAATGCATTGGACCTAATAAAAGCCGGTCGCTTTGGTGCGGATGGTAAGGGCAGCGGTCTGCCGCTGCTGTGCCGAAACCGCATTGAAGCGGTAGTTGGTTCGATTCCAGTGCTCGGATGGTTGTTTCTCTTTCTTTCTTCTGTCTGTCTACTTCCTAAAATATTTGTGATTGTTTCTAGGCAAGAGTGTAAAATCCGACAAACGAATTACCCCTCAGTCATGCCAGTTAAAGGCTGGGTAAGGCCGGATGCCTTCTGAGAAATGTTCTACGTTGGTCACTCGTAGGTAGGTTTCCTGATAGACTTATGGATAGGCACATAACCAAGGGTTTATAGCCTGAGGGGGGTGCTGGCCTGGGTTTGTCAAAAGCTGATGACCGTGGTTCGGAACCCACGTTAATATGTAGGTCCAGTCGCTAAATAGCCTAGTTGCTGATGCGCTTCTAACCCTAATACTTTACATTTACCTTTTACCTAATAAAAAGTTGTTCTATAAGAATGTCAAAACTTTAAAGGTAAGGCTTTAAGAGGCTGAAGAAGTAATTCCTGAATAAATTGAGGATTTTCATCCACCCAGATCGTGCAGTTATGTTTGTTCACAAACCCTTAAAAAAAGTGAGAAAAAAAATCCCATAGTGATGGTAGATACGAATAATTCCTAGGCCCTGTTGCATGGTGTTCCTATGCCCTGTTGAATCTTTCCATAGTGAATTAGACACAATATACTGAACACTACAGTCTATGACTGACATTTACATTTCAAACAGTGTTGCCCCTACTACATTTCAAAGTTCTAACAATCTTATTGGAAAACTATTTCGATGTAAAACAAATTAATGGAAGACTTAAAGAACAAATTATTGAAGCGAGGAACTTAAGGCATGATGAACTTAGCCAGACATAGCCATGAACTTAGTCAGATACGTGGATCTAAAAAAGGATGGATGGTGGATGTAAAAGCCAAAAGCCAAAAGCCAAATAGAGAAAGCTAATAAAGTAGCAGAAAGTCTAAACAATACAATACAAATTTAAATTGAAACGAAGGTAAGGATCTATAAAGCAACCATAAGACCAATAATGACATACTAGCCTAATTTAAAAGATTGCGGAGCGACACCTATAGAGCAGTAAAAGAACTATATAATTTATTGCATTTTGAATTGTCTTTCTTCATGTGAGCATATAGGAAGTTTCAAGTCAATCTGCCAATTTACTCGTACAAAAACAGCAGCTTAAAGTAAACGTATCAGTGTTATTTTTTAATATGGAAAATATTGAAAATCGTGCTGTGATTAAATTCTGTGTAAAAAACGTTTAAAAGCAATGGAAATTCATGGTAAAATGGTAAATGTATTGGGGGAGTCTGCTCCTTCAAAAACGATGGCTTGTAAGTGTGCAGATAAGTATCTGTCTGGATGATGATCCTCGTTCTGGACGTCCGATAGGTGCAACTAGTGAACAAATAATTAATTTTATTCGTAAAATGGTTATTGATGATAGACAAATTACTTTGTGTGAAATTGCTAAAGCCATGGACATCATATTTTGAAAAGGGAGGAAGCGATGTACAGGATGGGTGCTGCATTTGTTAAATTCTCATAAAAAATGACTTCGAGTAAAACTTTCTAACCAACATTTGGTTAGAAAGATTTTAAACGTCGTTTTGTAACTGTGGATGAGCTTAAATTTACCACTATGAACCCAAACTCAATAAATCGCCGCCAACGTGGTCAAAATCGACCAAAAATGTTATGGCATCAATTTTTTGGGATGCAAACGGCATTTTGTTAATTGATTACCTTCAAACCGGTAAAACAATAACAGGACAGTATTACTCGAATCTTTTGGATCGATTGGATGCAAAAATTCGTCAGAAAAGACCTGGTTTAGCGAAGAAAAAAATCATTTTTCATCAAGACAATACACCGGCTCACAGAGGTTCTTGCAATGGCCCAATTGAAGAAGTTACACTACGAATTATTGGAGCATCCACCATATTCACCAGATCTGACCCCCTCTGACTTTCATCTGTTCCCAAACCTCAAAAATTCCTACAAAGCAAGCGATTATCATCAAATGAAGAAGTTATAGCAACCGTAGATGAGTATTTTGAAAGACTTCCAGAAATCACTTCAGAGATGGAACAAATAAATTGGAAAACCGCTGGAAAAAATGTATTGAGCTTAAGGGAGAATATACGGAAGAATAAAGTAATTTTTTCAACTATAAACTTGTTTTATCATTTCCGCTCCGCGAACTTTTCAATTAGCCTAGTACATATCAGAAACAAGACTTGCACAATGGTTGTTGGAAGTGTCTAAAACACAATGGTTGTTGGAAACGGCAGCCATTAGAATATTAAGAAGAATCACACATTGGGATGTCGAATTAGAAGTGACGAGGAAGAAAATAAACGAGTGGACAAATTAGTTGAAATTTGCTATCAGTTCATATCCTTATTTCAAAGCATGAAATAACATACCGCCGAATTGAATCAGACCTTTACAAACCCCAGTCAGAGTGTCATCAGTCTGCGGTTTCACTCTCTAAAATGGCGGCCTAAAATTAATTGATTCATCGCCCCTTAGAATCGCTCAACATGTCGTCCTCCCATCCGAAAAAAGGCCATTCTAATAGCCGGCCTGGCTGTCGTCCGTGGATAATGTACGGCTTAATAATACTCTGCCTAAAAGGCAGGTCACTTTGTATTAAACTTCATTATTTTATTTGATCCTGTCACTAACTCTCGTACCACAAAATGTTTTCTCTGCACCAACAAACACCGCCCGGGCCTGAACTAAGACAGCGGTCGCTGTAATCTCATGTTGGTAAGGGGTGCAAACCAACACAGCTGTGATTTTAAGCCGGCTATTGAATCCGTATGTGCATATGTCAGAGGCATCGCAGATCCGTCGAACGATTGGTGCATTGTTGCGATTCTTCACTCTGTTTATTTTCCTTGAAAACTGTAAAAATGTCGATGTCACGGGTCGTAGTGTAGCGATTGAATGAATTCGGTGTTTTGGGTTTCAACAAAAAAAAAACAGACTTGATCGGAATTTTGGGTCAATCGTAAACTTTTTGATTCTTTTTTTAAATCCTTGTGGGAGACTCGAGAAGAATTGAGCCTTTATCCTTATGATGTCAATAGATAAAAGGATGATTTCATTTTTATTTATTGTAAGACGAAAAAAAGAAAACGGCAAAGACGAAGAAAAATATCGGCATTTGTATTTAAGCAAAGAAATTTATTATTAGCATTAAAGGCAAAACATCAATAAAACTGGATGTAATAACTCAATATGTGTAAAAGCATATTTGGTAAATATTCATTGATTATTAAATAACACATAAACTAATGACTATTGATGAAACATAGTTGCCGCGGTGGTTAGATGGGCTACTCACATGCCTGGCGATAAAATGATCCTGGCTTCGAATTGTATTCGGTTTGAGTGTGTGCGTGGCACCATTAGAAGAGCAAAGGAATTGAAATGGAGATGGGCAGGCCATATAGCGAGGAGATGGGACGATAGATGAACCAAGTCGTACCTGGAATGAATACCACTTGATCGCAAATGTCCGCGAGGGATACTGAAAGCACGATGGACTAATTATATATGTGGCAAGTATATTGGACTTGAGTGGAAGAGAAAAGCCGAGACCCGGGAAAGTTGGAACCATACTGAAGAGGCCTTCTTCTTGCAGTGTATCTATCTATTATATATCTATCTACTAGACTAATAGTGTAGTGACTAGACTATTACTCTGCAAGTGTAACCGATCGTTTATGTCAACATCAACAAGTCAACAGGTTTTTGACGTGACTAAAAAACATACCGCAAAGGTTATCAGGCAAATTAAGAGAAAGTACATGAAGGAACAACTAGACTCTATAGAGGAGAATTTCCGCAATTATAAAACGAGAGACGTTTATAGAGAAATTCGTGAGTACACACCACAAAATATTTGCTTCAGAAAGCGGAATGGGAGATTAGCGCTAACCAATCAGGAGAATTGTCAGGAGCTAGCACACTATTTCTCTAATCTCCTCAATTTCCCCGAATGCGATACAAGATTCCCCAAGGAAAATTGTATCCATACCCACTCAGAACCACCACCACCAACACAGAAAGAAATGCACAGGCATGGTATCACCGCGGAACTATTGAAAAATTCACCAAATTCACTGCAGGAACTTAAGCAAATTATCACGAACATTTGGCAAACAGAAAAATTACCAGATGAATGGAAATGTGCTCTTATCCACCTGCTGCAAAAGAAGGGAGGCGAATAGATGTGAACAACTACAGAGGAATCTCCTTACTACAAGTCATCTACAAAATCCTCTCAGCATGCCTTCTCCAGAGAACACAAGAACAATTAGAACACAAAATTGGCGAGTATCAGGCAGGCTTTCGCCCTGGTCCCTCGTGCACTGAACAAATATTTAACTTAAAAACAATACTGAAATACAAAGCTATCAAGAACGTCCCAATCATCTGCACGTGCGCCGACTTCAAGAAAGCATACGACTGCATCGACCGAAAATCTATGTTCAACATCCTAGAAAAACAAGGACTAGACCCCAAAACACTACGATTGATCAAGCAGACACAGACTAACACAACCTCTAAAGTGAAATTTATGTGAGAAATTTCCGAACCCTTCCTGATTAAAACTGGAGTACGCCAAAGAGATGGGTTATCCCCACTCCGCTTCAACCTTGTCTTGAACAAAGCCATAAGGGAATGGGAAAAAAAACTAAAAATCAAGGGCACTGGAAAGCAATACGACTCGGACGATCCAAAAACAACATAGAAATATCATGCCTGGCCTTCGCAGACGACCTAGCCATACTCGCAGACAATGAAAAAAGGGCAACCAAAAGTCGTCAAGAAATGTTCAGAGAGTGAATTCTTCTGCTAAAAATTAGATGTCCAAAATTTCAACACCAAATACGGCAAAATAAATATGGTCACTCACTTCAAATACCTGGGCGAGATCCTCGAACCCACAGGAGGAAAGAAGATAGCAGAAAAGACTCGATTACAGAAGATGAAGAGGGCAAGGGCAAGACACGCAATATCTACAATAAGAAATGCCTATACACACTTGCAAAAATAAGACTACAACACAGTAATCAAACCAGAGGTACTATACGCAAGCGAGACACTTACACTTCATACAAAAAGCGGCATAGAAAACATACTAAAAGAAGAACGGAAAATTATGAGGAAAATTCTCGGCCCAAAACTGACAGAAGAAGGATACAGACTACATACTCGAAAAACCACTGAAAGAATGTCCAGCGTAGCGGCGAACATAAGTAAAAGAAGCTTGAAATTCTATGGACATATCAGTAGACTCCCACCGACAAGACTCACCAACAGAATTCTGCATACATGCAAGGGGTCAAGTCAACAGTACCATGGATAACACAAAGCAGAACTGATCTGGGAAAGGCACAAATGGGTTTCGACAGAGTTTGAGGATAGAAGAACGTACAAAAACAAAATACATATGTGGAACGTTCCATCAGAGAGCGAAGTTTCGAGGAGACCGGGAACAAAGTGGACGAAGGAGAGAAAGAGAATCCACGGAGAAAGAATGAGAGAAGTGTGAAGGATCAGAAGGAACACTCGAAAATGAGTCAAAATGCTTTGCGTGATCCAACCGGATCTATACGCACCTAATAATAATAATATATGCATATAGACCTGTTCTGATCCTATTTAAAGTTTTCCATGTGTGCCTTGGAAGATTGAAGCCTTGAGGTTTTTCCCCTAGTCCAATGACATCAACTACCTCGTTTGGGGAATTTTCAGTCTGAAGATTGTGCCATTTGGAATAAATATTGAAATGTTTCACTTTTAATTCTTGGACCACTCGTAGCGGTGGATTTCTAGAACGTACTCTATTCAGAGCTAAATGTGGAACAATATGGATGAGCAATATAGGATAATTCAATATTTTTATATGCTCTTTCATCAAGGCGTCTTGTCTGCGTAATTCAGGAGGACTAAGTGTGGTGAGCCAGTACAGAGGGGTAGTCCTAACACATCCAGTGACTGTTTTCATTGCTGTTTGTTTTATTCGATCGCCACAAACCAAACACACGCGTCGGACAAATTACATCACGCCATGTTATTTCACAAATGCCATAGCAATCTGGTCATACTTGCGTCATATATGTGTCAGAAAAAGAACATTTCGAACGACCCTTGTATAAGAAGAGTAATTACGTTTTTAAAATATATTTCTATATCTTAGCTTAATGTTATAATAACATTTTCATACCTTTCATCATGATTAACAGGTATACCAATCACAACAGTAAAGAATATTTCTACTAAATCCCAATATCTTTAATTTAAAATCATCAGCACTGAATAAGATTAAAACCCACTATTACCAATGTTATCTCATCATCAGAGAAGCCGAATTTTTAATTATTTCGGTATCCTTTTTCAGGTACAAGCATAAAGACATTTTCTTGAAATCTACACTCGAATAACCAAACGTAAAGAAGCTGGAATGGGCATTATGCTTCCTTTTATTTAGGCACAAAAGTCATGAGGAAGTTAATAAAATAAACAGCCCAGTCCTTGTTGGATGTATCAAATTAGTATTATAAAATATAATGGAGGGATCGTTAGGTACGGACGGTAGGTGGATAAAGGGTGTTAATCCTATCCTAAAGGATAAGAAATTACTTTTTGACAAAATATCTAGAGGCCGTTAAAAGAAAGATTTATACACCATTTTCTCTGGATTGTAATAAATTTATGACCTAAACTTTTATAAGGCGCTTAAGATTTCGTTTTTTTTTTGCGAAGTTCATAAGATATTAATGTGACTAAAATGAGTATAGTGTAAATTCAGTTTTTCTTTAGAGTAATCCCTCGATTTTCAAACTGGGAGACGTAATAATAATAATTTTCTTAGCAGATATATATATATATATATATATATATATATATATATATATATATATATATATATATATATATATATATATATATATATACAATACACCTGTGCCCAACGTTAGTGCTTTGTGGTTCCCCCATCCGCTATCCAAAGCGCCAGCAAGCGTCTCCCAGGATCGGTTTCTGGCATTAACTTGTCATCAGCTGGGTTCAGGCTGAACGCCTGGAGAGCGGATGAAGGGAACGGCTAAAGCCATGACCATGTCGAATGGTGGCTGCAATCACATGCAGCACCGCCATCCTGTGGTAAACGGTCGCGACAAATAAACTGTGCGAGACCGCTGTTCCGCATACGAGACCATTCTTCAAAAAATAATTAAGTGGGCTCGTGGAGAAAGATATTAAAAACAAATAAATTGCACCCGCGATCCACGTTAGTGCTTTGTCGTTCCACCCTTATAAAGAGTGTAAACATCAAGATACGAAATATATGCCCTCTAATTGAAGACATGGGTGAGACTTGTCCCCAGTCATGCAAGTGACAAAATGCTCACTTGCTCAATTAGGAGGAGACGCAGGTTGTTGTGTATTCCACATAAGATTGTGGAACTCCGCAGTTGGGCATTGACACTCAGCTACTGTTGTCTCATTGAACGCTGTCTAAAAAATCTAAAGCTGGATCCACACTAACAAAAGTTTGCGTGTGTGTTGAATTTACAGAAACAATTTGTTTGAATTATCAGGTGGACAACAGTTGGTTCGTGTGCGTGCTGTGCGGCGACAATATTTTTGTGTGACTTTGTGTGTCAGAGCCGCTCAGGTACACCACATACAACCCATAAAGCCCGCACAACGCAAATTTGTATTAATGTGGACCCAGCTTAACAATATATATATATATATATATATATATATATATATATATATATATATATATATATATATATATATATATATATATATATATATATATATATACCATCCGACGGGGAGTCGGCGAAAAATGGGTTGTTGACTGTGAATAGGGTCTCTTTATCCTTGACGATAGAACATATGCCGGTACCCTGAAGAGTCTAAACATCAAAAGACGAAACCTTTTCCCCTTTAATTGAAGGGATGGATGAGGCTTATCCCCAGTCAAGCAACTGGGCAATATATATATATATATATATATATATATATATATATATATATATATATATATATATATATATATATATATATATGTTTTGTGTAAGTCTCAATGCAGTTTCCATTTTTTGACATCTGCCCTTATTGGCTGCTTTTTCCAACCCGTTTTCCATGATTATTTCACCCAAATATTTGAATTGAGAGACTCGTCTAATGTTACCATATTTTGTTTTTAGAAATTATGTACTTAGTCTGTTGCAGGTCATGTATTGTGTCTTTTCAAAGGAAATTTGGAGTCCTACCTTTTCTGCTATTTCTTTTAGGATTTCAATGTTTTTGTATCGTTAATATATCTTGAGCTAAAATTGCTAGATCATCAGCAAACGCCAGACCATTAATTTTGATGTTGGTTCTCCCCAGTTTAATGGGCTTCTCAATATTCAGGTCCGCCTTTTTTTCACGCCACTCCTGTATTACTTTTTCTAGAACACAGTTAAATAAGAGTGGCGAAAGTACATCCCCTTGTCTCACTCCAGTTTTAATTTCGAATGGCTCTGAGATGTCACCCATGGATTTAAGTTTTGACCTTGTGTTAGTTAATGTGGCTTTAATAATTGCTAGCATTTTCAGATCTAGTACTTGTTCTTTCAAGATTTAGAATAAAGATTCGCAGTCAATAGAATCATATGCTTTTTTGAAATCAACAAATGTATAGACGAGATTTTTATTGTACAGTTTTCTTAGGATTAACTTTAGATTCAGAATCTGTCCAGTGGAAAACCTGCTTGATATTCACCAATTTTAGGTTCTAACTATCCCTGTGCTCTGTCTAGTAGACATTGAGATAGAATCTTGTAACAAACTGGGAGAAGAAATATCCCTCTGTAGTTGTTTACATCCGTTCTATCTCCTTTCTTATGTAGTGGGTGGATTAGAGCACCTTTCCAATCTTCCGGAATCCGTTCGGTTCGCCAAACTTCTGTAGAATTTTGGTTATTTCCTGGACCAGCGGATTTCCAAAATTCAGCAGTGATTTCATCTTCACCAGAAGCTTTATTATTTTTAAGTCGCTTGATTTGATGAATTATTTCATCTTCATTCGGTGGTAATGAATCTGGGTTTGTTTGTCCAGGGTTTAGTGTTGGTAATCTGTTTAAGGGCTCAGGACAGTTTAGTAATTGTTCAAAATATTTCGCGAGTTCTTTGCAATTATCTTGGTTATTTAGAGCTAATTGTCCGTTTTCCTTTTGGAAGCATATGCATGTATATATATATATATATATATATATATATATATATATATATATATATATATATATATATATATATGAATATATATATATATATATATATATATATATATATATATATATATATATATATATATATATATATATATATATATTGTTATATGTATTATGTATTATATATATAGATATGTTGTTATTATTTTATCAATTACGTTTATTTTAATTATAATATTAATACATTTTTTTCTTATTTAGTAGTTTATTTATAATGTCTTTATTATTTTGTACATTTGAGAGATGGTCGAGGAGACTTATTAACTAGATTAGAGACTATATCGAGTTTTTTTAAGGAGGACCTAGTAACATACAGATTGGAAATTTCTGGAGTAATCTATAAGGTATTCCTATGGTATTCTTATTTTTCTTCATTTAACTTGCCCCTTTCTTAGTGTTTGGAAGCTAACCAGGATTAGTTCCGTCTTCCATATCTATATTTTCTGCAATTTAATTAAAATTTTCGAAACATTAGTTCACCAACAGTCATTCTTCCAGCTTCTTCCATTTTTCTAGCTTAAGCACGCACCATATCTGAACAACATCGATTATTATCAGCAGAAGGTGTACCACTACAAATCTCATCTGCTTTCTGGAATGTATTCACAGTTCAATAAGATGCACACATCAAATTAATTCTATGTACAGTGATTTTACAAAGGCATTTGAAAAAAAACAAATTCTTTAAAACTTTCATATTCCGTAGTGAAAACTGTAAAATCATCCACATATCTTAGTCACACCCTCGAAAAGTAATTTAATTCATCTTTGCCCTCGACATCAAATTTGCTCATAAATAAGTTGGCTAATAATGGTGACAAACGACTGTATATTTCCGTTTCTTTTTGTTATTCATATAACCTGTTATTAAGCAAAAAACAATTTTGTTTCATACATAATTTTGTTAACGAGATATAAGTAGCAAAATGTAACAAAACCATGGACTCATTCGGTCAACTGTTTGAGTTATTAATGTAACGCTTGGTTAACTTTATGGTGTATGATTCCAGACGCTTCATTAAGTACAGTTGTCATAAAAATAAAACCTAGTTTAGATTGAATCATCTCCTGATGATGATAACATAGTTATCAAAATACGCGTCGAGAACATATATGAAAAGAGATTTGGTGTTTAGTAGTAAATTTCTTTGAGTTTACTAAGAATACTTTTATGGACAATGCTGAGGATTTATAGTTTTCACAAGCCTCGTTACCTCGTCACTAAATTGTTTACCCAATAAACATAGTACGTTCTGCTTTTTAAACTGATTTTGAAAGAACATTTTATATACCTGTTATAAGCCTATTTCCTTTAAGTTACCTCTGATTGTCAGTCCCGCCTTGTGTTTTGCATAGGCGATTTCCCAAGTACATATCTTTTTAGTTTTTGTAAATAACCCGAAAAGCACAGGAAGCTTTAGTCTGTGGTTCATTTAATCTCTGCATTGAATCTAAATCATGGATTAACGTTTTGCTTGCTTTTGTTGCGGCGGCGAATAACAAACGGAATTTGCGCCTAAATAACTTTTTAAGATTGCACATCAAAAGACGCCGACAACCCGTAATTCACATAGAAAAGATTAATCTATATATTTTTTCATATCTTTGTTAATATTTTGTGTCCACTTATGAACGCCAGAATGAAATTTCAGAATAAGAATAAAAATGTAATATTTCTATTGCATTTTTTTAATTGAAAAATTAAATAAGGCGTACTTTAAAATGTTATTTCAGTCGAATATTATTTAAATAAAGTAGTAGGGGCGACTCGAGAGTTCTTCGAGAGAAAGGTGCAAAGGAAGATATAGCCGTGAGCCGTGAATCACAATGGGTTGTAGAATATAACAGTCATATAAACAAAAAGATCAAAATAGATAAAGTGCGATGGACAGGACATGAGATTAAAGGTTAATGATCGGGCTAGAAAAAGCTTACTAGATAGACCAGTTAGAGAAGGGAAAGGCCGAAAATGAGATCTCTAGACAACGTGGAAGCCGATCTAAATAAGTTAGGAAAAAAAGAATGTCAAAGAAGAGCCCTCGACAAAGCTGGCTGAAGAAAGATTCTTGCAGCTGTAGCGCCAGTCTGATTATAATGATAACTTAAATAAAATATTTACATAAAACTTTACAAAAGCGTAGAAAACATCCGTGGTGGGATGAAGTTTGCGAGTAAGCAGTATTAAGCCGAAGTAAAGCATTTAAAGAGTAGAACAGTCAAAAAACAGCAATATACTATAACTTCTTTTTGGAAGTAAGAAAAGAAACATCGAAGCTAATTAGACAAACTAAAAGAAAATATAAAAACAATCAACTTAATGAAATAGAAAAAGATTTCCAAAATAAATAAAACCCGAAATTTTTACAAAACATTTGAAACTAAATTAACAGGCTATCGACTCTAAAGTTTTTGCTTCCAAAAAGAAAACGGACAATTAGCTCTAAAGCTCTAAGCTCTAAGCTGTCCTGAGCTCTTAAACAGATTACCAACACTAAACCCTGGACAAAAAACCCAGATTCATTACCACTGAATGAAGATGAAATAATTAGTCAAATCAACCGACTTAAAAATAACAAAGCTTCTGGGGAAGATAGAATCACTTGGTCTTGGATAGATCCGTTGGTCCAGGTACAATAAAGGAAATAACCAAAATTCTACAAGAAGTTTGGCGAACTGAACGGATTCCGGAAGATTGGAAAGATGCTCTAATCCATCCACTACATAAGAAAGGAGATAAAATGTAAACAACTACAGAGGGATATCTCTTCTCCCAGTTTTTTACAAGATTCTATCTCAATGTCTACTAAACAGAGCACAGGGACAGTTAGAACCTAAAATTGGTGAATATCAAGCAGGTTTTCGACCGGGCAGATCCTGAATCTCAAGTTGATCCTAAGACATCAAAAACTTTACAATAAAAATCTCGTCTGTACATTTGTGAATTTCAAAAAAGCATGTGATTCTATTGACCGCGAATCTTTATTCTAAATCTTGAAAGAACAAGGACTAGATCTGAAAATGCTGGCCATTATTAAAGTTACACTAACTAACACAAGGTCAAAACATAAATCCATGGGTGACATCTCAGAGCCCTTCGAAATTAAAACTGGAATGAGATAAGGGATGGAGTCCCGCCACTCATATTTAAGTGTGTTCTAGAAAAAGTAATACAGGAGTGGCGAGAAAAAAAGTCGGCCCTGAATATTGACCAGCCCATTAAACTGGGGAGAACCAACATCAAAATTGATTGTCTGGCGTTTGCTGATGATCTAGCAATTTTGGGTCAAGATATATTAATGGCACAAAAACAGATTCAAATCCTAAAAGAAACGGCAGAAAGGGTAGGACTCCAAATTTCCTTTGAAAATACACAACACATGACCTGCAACAGGCTAAGAACACCATCTCTAAAAATAAAATATGGTAATATCAGACGAGTCTCTCAATTCAAATATTTGGGTGAAATAATCATAGAAAACGGGTTGGAAAAACCGGCTAATAAGGGTAGATGTCAAAAAATGGAAACCGCATTGAAACTTACACAAAATATTTACAACAAAAAATGCATATCTAAAAACACAAAACTGATATATTACAACACAGTTATTAAGCCAGAATGTCTATATGGGGCAGAAACGCTCATTTTGAATAGAAAGCGAGACATCGAGGAGATTGAAATGAAGGAAAAAGAGATCATCAGAAGAATCTTAGGCCCCAAACAAAAAAATAGCACAACATACCGACTTCGAGAAAACAAATAAATCAAATAATACATAGATATACATGGTGATATGAGAAAAAGAAGACTTAAGTTTTACGGACACATAAAATTGATGAATTCGAGTAGGCTAACTAGACAGTCGAATTTTATGAAAATAGCAGTAGAACTAAAGTAGAAATTATTACATTGATTGCTGCAATTAAAGAGGACCTAAGATCAGCAAATATTGAATTAACAAAGTGAAATTCACGATAGATGCTGTTTCAGACACAAGGTTAACGTTTGGGAGGTTGACCAGACAAAAAAAATGTAGGAAAACTGGAACGGGTCTGACGAAAGAAAAAATCTCATAGCGAAAGAATGAGATCAGTAGGTGCGCAAAGGAAGGCTAACAACAACAAACGCCTCTAACTGTACTTCGCGTGGTCCACCAGGGCCTATACGTGAATAATAATAATAATAATAATAATATTTATCATGTGAGTAGGATAATAAAAAGAGGTGAGATTAAAAAAAAACAATTTCTGTCGATTTAAATAGTAGCTTCCATAATAAAATTAGTTGAAACTGTATGGTAGATAGTTTCATTAATTTTCCTTTAAATACAGAGAATTATGACAAAAATTGAAAATCAAATACGGAAGCAGCCGAACTGTCGAAGCAGCCGAAACAAACAAAGTTTAAAAAATTATTGAAAGAATCTTTGACATTTCAAAAGGAACACAACAAGAACACATTCATAGCAATACAATTTAATGTCCATATCCGTTGATAAAGCCATATAATAAGTTAAAAGAAGTAAGAAGTAAGAAGGTATGTTGGGCGAACTAAAAGATTCATACTAACTAGATATAAAGACCATATTACCTACAATAGATATCGAAGAAATGAGAAAGTTTGTGTTGTCCAACATGCACTCGAGAATGACCGTAATATAAATATTAGTAACTTAAGACTTGTTAAAAATGTAAATAATTATAAGATTTTAGATGCATCTGAAAGCATTCAAATGCAAAATGTAGAAAACCATGAACCTATTTTATTCAGAAAACATTTTCAATTACTAGGCAAATTAAAAAGTTCGCGGAGCGACACCTATAGAGCAGTAAAAGAACTATATAATCTACTACGTTTTGAAGTTTCATTCTATATATATATATATATATATATATATATATATATATATATATATATATATATATATATATATATATATATAAAGTTGTATATATATAAAGTTTCAAATCGATCTGTCAATTCATTCGTACAAAAACAGCAGCTTAAAGTATACATAGTGTTATTTTTTTAAATATTGCAAATTGTGCAGTGATTAAATTTTTCGTAAAAAAAAAGGTTTAAAGGTAATGGAAATTCATAGTGCAATAATAAATGTATTAGAGGAGTCCTTCAAAAACAATGGTTTGTAAGTGGGTAGATGAGTTTCAACGTGGTCGTACAAGCCTGGATGATTATCCTCGTTCTGGACGTCCAATAAGCGCAACTACTGAACAAATAGTTAATTCTATACATGATATGCAATTTTAATTAGTAAACTTTGTGTAGAATCATCACATGCACAAATTAATTGATGGTTATGCATTTATTAAAGAAAAATTTGATTTTCTACAATGAACATCTAGTGGAGCTGGTTAAGAAAACATTGAACGCGCGTTGCTCAACTAGCCCCAGTTAAGACAACAAAATAAAAATTAAGTTTTGAAAACATCATAAGAGAAAAAATAAATAACCATCTATAATCGAAAGAACAATAATTAAATAATCTTTAAATTCTTACTTGGACCGGTGGGTAAATTATGATGACCTGTAATATTCTTTTTATGCCGAAAAAAAAAACAAAGCGTTCTCTAATTTTATCAGAGCACCCGACAGCAATTGACAGTCAAGCAATTGACAGTTCTCTCCAATAACCCCTTCTTTTCGCCATTTACACTTTTGTTGTAAGTTCTTTTGTTGTTCTTCTTCTTGCCTTAACCAGCCAACATTAACTGGCGTTTGCTACAAGCGCGAAATACTATAAGACATTATAAACTCTTACAAAACGTCGTTTTGTAACTATGGATAAGACTTCAGTTTACCACTATGATCCTGAACTGCAACAACAAACCGCACAGTAGACTCAGCCCGGTTGTTCAGCTCCGAAGCGGCTGCTTCAAAGTTGATGCTTTAACCTTTTTGGTCGATTTTGATCACTTTGGCTAAGGTGATCAAAATCGACCAAAAAGGTTAAAGCATCAATTTTCTATAATTCAAAAAGCCTTTTGTTAATTGATTGCCTTCAAACCGGCAAAACAATAACAGAAAAGTATTACTCAAACCTTTTGGATCAATGAATGCACAAATGAATGCACAAATACGTGAGAAAAGACCTGATTTAGCGAAGAAAAAAAACATTTTTCGTCAAGAGAATGCGCAGGCTCCCAGAGGTGTAATAGCCAAATTGAAGGAGTTACAGTACGAATAGTTGGAGCCTCCACCATATTTACGAGATATATATCCCTCTCGGATTTTCATCTGTTCGCAAAGATCAAACAGTTCCTACGTGGCAAGCTTTTTCATCAAATGAAGAAGTTGTAGTAACCGTAGAAGAGTACTTTGAAGGACTTTCAGAAAATCACTTCAGAGATGGAATAAACGAATTGGAGAACAATGTGAAAAAATGTATTAAGCTTAAGGGGGTATATACGGAAGAATAAAGTCATTTTTTCAACTATAAACTTTTTTTTTTCCGCTTCGCGAAAATGTTATACTAATTGAAAAAAAAATCAATTAACATAGTATTAATGAAACGCTTGGTTAACTTCACCATTCATAAATTTTACATTCTTCATTAGGTATGGTTGTCATGTAATCAAAATATAGAATTAGAATAAATCTCCGGATAATCCTAACACGGTTGGCGAAACGTTATTTGATATTTAGTGATAAATATCTTCGAGTTTAAACGCAAGTAATTTCCATTATTTTTTGCAACCTTTTGCTAACGTAGTGTAGGCCCATAATGCCTTTTAAAAAAAGGTAGCATAATGTCTGAATGATTGTGGCGTGTTCATATATTTTTTTCTTTATTTGGGTTTTTCGCCACGATCCAAAACTGAAAAAATATCAAAATATCTGTTCTTATGTAAATAAAGAATCATTGGGTAAAAACAAAAAACCTAACGGAGGCAAATTTCTCAGTGATTCGTTTTTGTAATAAATTTGCCTAACGAACAAAATTTTAAAAATATAAACATATTCTAAAAAAATATACAAACTTTTAACGTTAACGGGAAGTATTCTCCTTCCGTTTTCAAAACGAACCTAAAAATAAGGTATATTAATTTCTATAAATTATGAAAAGATAGAAAGTAAATATATTTTTTGTGTATGTCAATGATACTTACATTGACAATTGAGTTTTAGATCGTGGCGAAAAAACCTAATAAAAAAAAAAAAATATATATATATATATATATATATATATATATATATATATATATATATATATATATATATATATATATATATATATATATATATATATATATGAACACGCCACAATCATTCAGACATTATTCAAGAGTCTTGATAACTGTTTGCAGAGCTGGAAGCAACCTTTCTGGTTATCGTTGCTCATAAATGCACCTTGCCTCGTAGAAATTTTGGGGAACTTCTCCGTAAATAAGAAGCATATCGCAATATTTGCGTACAAAATTCATTTCTAGTTTTAAATGGAAGTTAAATATATACACATACATACAGTGAAATAATTTGTGTAGCAATGTTGAAATAACATTTTTTGCCGGTTGTTTGCAATGTTGGCGCATCGATGTTGGCTGATGTATAGCGTGATTATTAATTTCACTGATTAACACTGTTTTTGTCACACGAATTGTGTAATGATATTTGACTGTACTTATCTACTCTCATTACCAAAACAATTTTATTCTTTTCCAAGTGACCCGCTGTTTTTTATTCAGCTACATATTCAATTTCACCTCCTATACGTGTTTATGTTCGAATAATGTCATTTCTGAAGTTAGATAGCTATCGCAGTCAACTAATTTAAATTAATGCTGGAAAGATGCCACGAAAGTATTTAAATTACTCGGATAGTTTTTGTTAACTGTATTAACTGTTCTAAAAAATACAAACTTTTAACGTTAACGTATCGGGAAGTATTCTCCTCCCGTTTTCAAAACAAACCTAAAAATAAAGTATATTAATTTCTATAAATTATGAAAAGATAAAGTAAATATAATTTTTGTGTATGTCAATGATACTTACATTGACAATTAGTTTTTAATGACAGTGACTAATTGTCGTTATATCTACACTGATTTGTCAATTTACACTGATATGGCTAAATGCAAGTTATCGACCGACATTTTCAATTTAAATTAATTCAGCTAACTGAAGGTAAATCAATGCGAATCTAAACATAAATATTATAAATAGTACAGGAATTAATATTAAGTAAATAAATATTACTAATTCAATACAGATTTTTCATTACAAACGTTACAAGGACAACTAATGGAAAATCCCTACGAATTTTCCAGACAACCCGATAGATTAAGCAAGTTCAACTTTCTTTTATAACAATTTATTTTATTCTTAAGTACCAAATTATAATCTTAAATTTATAAGAACTACGAAAATAACATTATTACATTTAAAGTATTAATGGTAATTTTCAATATTGATCATTCCTGTCATAAACTTCATTCAATCTCGAAAATGAACTACTGGTGTACTTTGGTTCATAATTTTGTTGATCGTTCGTATAAGCTGCAGGTGGCCTGGTTCTTGGAATATATTCTTGATTAGTCTGTGTGTAAGAAGGTTCTCTAAAATAATTTTTAATATATATTAGCTGTTTCATTTTTTTCAAATAATTACCATTATATATATATATATATATATATATATATATATATATATATATATATATATATATATATATATATATATATATATATAATATATATTATATATATTAATTTATATAATATATATCTATATATATATATATATATATATATATATATATATATATATATATATATATATATATATATATATATATATATATATATATTATATTAATACATATAATATATATTATATATATATATATATATATATATATATATATATATATATATATATATATATATATTTATTCAATATAATGTTAAAAAATTCAATAACATCAATACAATATTGAATCAGCCCGGTATAACGGATAAACAATGGGAAATGTCAAGAGGGCGAGAGTAATTTTAATTTATTTCTTTTGATTATTTGAACTGTGATAGTGAACCATCGGTGAGAATGAAGATAATTTTCAACTGTAAATAAATAGTTTTTTTTTAACAGACATTTTTTTATTTGCACCTTGGTGGCGATTTGTCGGAAAATCACTACAATATTATATTCAATACAATGGATCACATCCAAGTCCTACAGAAGGTCATAGAAAGACACAACGAATACACTGTACCACTGTGCTTGGCTTTTATCGATTATGAAAAAGCATTTGATATAATCTCAAAGCGGGCCATAATAGATGCATTGTTTAATCAAGGTGTAGAGAAAGCCTATGTACATCTACTAGGATCGATATATGATGAAGCTACAGCAGTCCAGTCCTACGACAGTCCACCTTGACGATCTTGAGGTTGGAATAAATGTAGAGTGGGGCGTATGGCAGGATGACGCAATATCGTCTCTTCTTTTCTCAGCCTGTCTGGAAGAAGTGTCCCGTAATCTGAATTGGGAACAGAATGGAATAAGTATTAATGGTGCATACTTAAATCATCTTAGATTCGCAGATGATATCGTTCTTCTTTCACAAGACCCAGAGGAGCAGCAAAAACACATACAAGAACTGCAAAGGGCTGGAGAACCATTTGGCTTTGAGGACAAAAGGATTTCTACTTTAAGAACGGATTTGGAAGTTGTGGATATATATATATATATATATATATATATATATATATATATATATATATATATATATATATATATATATCTTGGGCAGAGGGTTTCAATGGAAGGGGATACCGTCCGGGAGGTGGAACGACGCGTTAAATGGGGCTGACAGGCATTTGCCAGGCTCAACATAGTGTTTAAGAGCAAACTACCACTTTGCCTGAAAAGAAAAGTCTTTGATCAGTGTATCCTGCCCGTTATGACATACGGAAGTGAGACATGGACACTCACATCATAGTTAGTTCAAAAACTTCGAGTAGCACAAAGGCAAATGGAAAGATGTATGCTTGGCATTACTAGACGGGATAGAAAGACCTGCACATGGATCAAAGAACAAACGAAAGTGAGTGACATCATTGGAAGAATAAAGCAATTGAAATGGAAGTGGGTGTGCCATGTAGCGAGGCGATGGGACGAAAAATAGACCAGGGCGGTCCTGGACTGGATACCGCTTGATCGCATTATTAAGTATATTGGACTCGAATGGAAGAGGAGAGCTCAGGACAGCGAGAGTTGGAAGCATGCTGAAGAGGCCTTCATCCTGCAGTGGATTTATACGGGTTGATGATATATATGTAGGTTTTTTTCTGTTTGGTGCTTTCTTCTCCAAATGTTTAAATGACACTAAAAGTCTAAAATGTCACCTATACTATATTTTGAATATACTATTTACAGTTTCCAGTCACAAATAATCTATGCCTCGCAAACGAAGCTTTGAATGTCTTTTCACTCAATTAATATACACGTCGTTACTTCACTAGTACATTAGTCTGTATTTTATTATTCTCGCTAATATAGATTATACTATCACCTCTCTTACGTATTCTTCTTCACTCAATACGTTCGTCAATCGCACCCTCAACTCTAAGTTGTACATCAATTCAGATCTTCGCATAGGGTCACTATATTTCGTCTAATACTCGACACTACGCTCTAGTCAAAAAACGTCTAACTATATCATCGTTACGTCTCTCTTTTGTTTTTGTATGTCGCCTCTGATATATAATCTTTTAGTGTCAGGTTCCGCCACTTACTGTCAATCAATTCATCGCTATGACTGAATATTAGGAATATATATATTTTTTATTGTAGTGGTTCTTTTCTTGCTTATTTCTTCCATTACTACTTTTGTAAATGCCTTAAGTGTACTGCTCAATAGTGTTATACCACAATAATTATTTGACAGTATATTTTTCGGTTAAATAACATACCGGAATTTTATATAACGATCAAATTAAATATATAAAACTTCAAAATATGTAACTAAACTAATTGGATAATTAAGTCTATTCTTAACAAACTGCCTCCATGTGGTTAGTAATCGAGCCATGGAATAAACTATAAACTTTTTAGATAGTGTTTATAATCACTATTATAGATTTCGATGAACTGGTCAGACCTTATTGACATTAAATTTCATTTCGACATTTACCTAACATATTGCTGCTGCTGTTGCTGCTGTGGTGAGTTATATGTAAGTCTCGCAGGCCTTGGAGTTGATGAGGGATTATTCCTGCCACCAGCAAAATAATTAAAGTTCACCTTTAACCCAGTAGGGTCTTTATATGAGTAGCTTCCTTGTATATATCCTGTTGGGTCACCTTGAGCTACGTGAGATATCCCATCTTCTGTTCTATATTGAAATCCAAAAGTACCTAAAAACATATCATTATTATCAAACTCTATAAATCGTTCAACATTATTTCGAAAAAAAATAGTTGACAAAAAAGAGTTTTCTCTTTCTTTAGTGGCGACAACACTGTTTGAAATGTAAATGTCACTCATAAAAATGTCACTGGATCATTGCGTGAAATGTATAGTCAACATAATCGAACCCTCTAACGGTCTATTTATCGTCTCGCCCAAAAATTTTAATAACTGGCTCAATTGTAGATGAATGAGTAGCATTGCGTCGAAGGACCGTAAGAAAAGATTCGAATTTATATATTTCACGTCGTTGTTAGGAACTCAATATTTTTCTAACGACTACGTGGAGAATTTTGTATAATGTTCTTCGTTGTAAGACTTATAAGATTCAATTAACTCAACATTTGAAAATTGGACTAGAGCCGTTGGAAAGGTGACCCCCACTTTGGGAGAAGAAATATCTTTTTTACGCACTTCTAGCCTAATAGGTCCGTGAACAAATATAATTGCAGGACTTAGACCGATGAAAATCCTCAAATAATTCAGGAATAACGTCTTGATGCCCAGAAAGTCACTGTTTAGTGCGGTTTTTAGGCTAAAAGACTGAAAGGACCTTAGTTTTTTTGAAAGAGATGATTGAGATTGAGAATTGAGATGAAAGAGATGAAATCATATTCCTGGTAATGGTGCATCTGGCTCTCGCCTAGGCTTCTATTATTTTTCATGTGTCTTATGATTTCTTTGATTTCTTCCATATGAAGTTCCGTTGATTCCGTTGTGTTCTGCCCTTCCGCTCCTTCCTCCAGTTCCCTCTCGATATCTCTGTCCATTCTATCATCTTCCTCTCCATCAGTGCTTCCTAGCGATATTCTTCAATATTCGTTCAAAATAACCTCCCCAACTTTCTATATTTTCCTTTTCGTTTATAAGTAGTCGTTCTTGCAGTATATGTTTCTTGGTTGGTATCCTTTCTTTTCGTTCCTAATACCTTGGTAAAAATTCCTTATTTGCTTTTAATTATAGTTGCTTTCAATTTCCTCCAAATCTTGTTCGAAAAATTGTCTTCGTTCCCTCTTACATATTTGTTTGACCTCTCTTGTTCTGGTTTTTTAATTCAATTTTACTCCCTTCGGTTTTTTTTTCTCCAGAAACTTCGCTTTACGCTACATCACATTCGGTGTTAAACCAGCTATTTCTCTTTGTTTTTGTATCTGTATTTAATATTTCTGAGCTATTGTTACTGTTGTTATTGTATTCTCTAGATCATCGTTCATCTATTGTTTCATGTGCCATTCTTCTTATTGTACTTTGCGTCCTCTTCTCATATTTCCTTCTCATTTCCACGCTTTACAGATTATTTCTAAATATATTTCTTTTATTCACTTTCCTTTCTCTTTGGTTGGTATTTTTCCATTTCATTTTCACTCTTACCAAGAAGTGATACGTATTCAAATCCGTTCCTCTATAACTCCTAATCTGGTTATGATCCTTGTAGTTTTTTTCTCTTTCACTACGTGGTCTATTTGGTTTATTGCCCTGCCATCAGATGAAATCCAAGTCCCTTTGTATATTTCTTTGTTTACAAAATATGTGCTCCTAAGTATCATGTCGGTATCCATTGCAAACTCTATCATTTTCTGTCCATTTTCATTCGAAATTTCGCGTTTACTGTGTTTTCCTATAGTAAACAGATATTCTTGTTCTTTGCCGATCTTCGCATTAGCATCCCCCATAACTATCTTAATATCATAAGTTAATAGCTCCGTAATACTTCTTCAGATAATTCTTCTTTCTTCCCCCTGTCCTTGTCTTCTTTTGGAGCATGTATGTTCAGAATGCTTATTTTCCTGTTTATGTGTCTGATTCTTATATAACAAATTATATTGGATACAGCCTTAAATTCCACAATGGATTTTTTCATACACTTGCTGACCAGAAATCCGGTTCACAATATATTATCGTCACAACCACTATTACAGAACACCGAGTTCTTTAGTTCCGTTATTGCATTATATTTCTGCTTTATTTCTTGTACAGCCAATATCTTCATTCTATACATTTCCATTTCCATTTCTAAATTCTTAAGGCTTCTCTCAGAATTTGTGCCTCTTACATTCCAAGTACCAAATTTGCTAATTATAAATAACGAAAATGTATTTTAAAATTTAAATTAACTAATAAGATTTAAACTAATCCACATCAAATAAAAATAAAACTCTTTTTATATTCCACAACGTAAAAACTGTTTAAAAATTGAACGCGAAGCAATTAGACTAATTTAAACATAAATTAACAGTAAGCTGTTGAAAAAAGGTTAGTTAAACAAATTTCAACAGTAATAACATTAAAGCAGTTTCCATGTTCCATTCACTTAAACTATTTAATCTAATCACGCCATCTTCAAACCAACTTATACCTAACATTTAGGTTTCTTTTAATAATATTAATAACGAAATTTATTTCAGTGTAAGTTTTCAACCATGAAAGAAGCAGTGCTCATTATAATAACACAGATAATTTCTTCATTATGTATTGTTACAAAATTTGATATTTTTTCAGATACATATTTCGTTGATGAATGTATCAACAGATTAACTAAAGACGCGCATGCTTATTTTAGATCACAATTTCCATACGCACCTCAATTTCTCTTGACATTTGTGCCTGTGAATAACCCGGATACCCTAAGTTACAATATTCAAGAACAACTGCTGGAAAAGATTCACGATCAGAGAAACTGGGTGATCCAAGTGATAAAAAACACCATTCAAGATTTCGAATCGTATTCTGATAATTGCAAACAGTTACCGTCAAATCCTCTGAATCTGAGAAAGTTCCGACAAAAGAAGGATTGCAAAAGACACAATGTGCTAAATTACAAAACACAACTATACATTTTACTAGTTGAAAAAGAGGCAGAATTTAATGACAAACTGAAGAATTTGATGAACGATTCGTATTTCAACTCGGAAGCACAATTTTTAATTTACGTCACAAATTTCGGTTTGGATAACCGGGATATTTCCAAATATATTCTTTTAAAATTATACCATAAAAGGATTGTTAAAACACTGATTGTTATATCGAAGAATTCAACGATTGTGGAATTATATCGCATGTATGTAAGAAATTCTTCGAAACGTCCTTGCTTCACTAAACTGGAAGTTGTTAAAATACAACAATGTGTTAACGGTATGTAGCAAGTAAATAGTAACATGTTTAATTCATCAGTTAATAAACATATGTACAGGATGTATAGCATTAGATTTTTATTATATTAGTACCAATTTAAAATTGATAGATTTGGCCATGTTTTAAGATTTATTTATATAAGATTTTTTATTTTTATTTCAATTTTAACACTTTAACCGAAAGACGGTCTGAAGTTACGTAAAGTGAAAGACCTGATCTGACAAACCATGTTCAATTTTGATGCCCTTTTTCCATTAATGGGATATTTTATTGCCAAAATCATTGATTCAGAAGTTAAATAAAATATATTGAATAAAAAGGAACATTTATTGACAAAAAAAAAATTGTCAATATAATATTAGTTATTGATACAGTTAATTTAAAATAGTTAATCAAAAAAAGTAAATCTAAAATAAAGTAAATGAAATGAAAAATTCTCTATATTATTGTGAAGTACCTGGAGCAGGAACAATCAGCGCACAATACACAAACATTTTTGCTATAAGCTTCCATTTCTATAACGTTTTCCATTTCAATATAAGTGTCCATTTCTATAACGTTTGTGTCTCGGTAGTTTGATTTTTCGATATTGCAATTGAGCAGGAAAAACTTAACCCGAATCATCATCTGAATCGCTAAAACCTGCTTCATCTTAGCTAGTTCATTCATCGCTTAGTTCTTGCAACATCTGCATGACGCGACTAGCAAAATCAGGGTGCGTAACACTTACTTTTTTTTGTTTCTTGATGTATTTTTCCTTTCCATTGTGTACAAATAAAATGAAGAATTCATCAAACAATAACAAATAAAAGAAAAAAATAGTTTACGTAAAACGAAAGACCTGGTCTGTGAAACCCGTATGTTTTGACAAATCAATCTATCTAGGCCAAACAAAGACAGTCAACTAAGAATGCATAGGGGGAAAGATACTGCGAGCCATAAATCAGTCGGAAAAACAGGGTAGCAACATTCAAGTTTAAAATTTCTCTACTCGTCTCACAGACTAATCTTTCGGTGTTAAAATTTATTCATTTAAGATTATTGGACGAAAATGAAGACGACCTCCAACAGCTATTATACAACTTCACAACTAATTCTAACACTAATCACAACTAATTCTAAGTTCAATATGACAATATCGACTGAAAAAAACACAAGCAATGGTTTCACAAATAAACCAATTAAATGCAAGCTCGTCATCATGGCAAATTTTTTTTTTGATTTTCAGAAATACAGTCATTTTCATACAACCCAGTACCATACTCCCAAGTAAAGCATCTGCAAGTACAATCGAGTTCAATGCAATGCATATCATATAGAAATAATTTTGAGATTAAAACAGTACATCTTTAGAAGCTCTTGACTCCTTAAGAGCTACAAATATAGCTAACGAAACTATGAAGGATGTATTTGATAAAAAATCAGCCCTATATCACAAAAATCTTTAAATATTTCCGGGAACAAGATAAAATTTATATAAATTCTCTTTTGAAGTAAAAATATTTTTTTTTGTAAAATGTAAATGGACGTGACGCAATTTTTGAGGGAACTAAAACTTTTTTGGGTAATTTTTTATTTTCCTTGCGTCAAGTCCAAATTAAATTTTCATATATCTCGAAGGAAAAGAAATATTTTTTTCTTAACCTGTAATAATTTTCTTTAAACTGTCTGTCGTTAATGTTTAATACTTGGATAAAATAAAAAATTGTATAACAATGACATTATGGTAACCAAGACTTTCAGATCTCTTCAGTTTTACCTTTCTGGTTTTGGCATACTCCAATACTCAGGTGACGATATGTCAATAGACAGCAAGGTTCGAATCTACAAAACATGTGTAAGGCCGATACGTACATATACCATAGCTATATGTGCAGAAACAAAGAAAACTAGAACCATCAGAGATGAAAACGCTAAGGGCAATATCCTTAATCATTGTGGCACTGGTAACCATTCTTCGACACAGCTTCTTCGCTGTTCTACTTTTTTAACGTTTATAAGGCATCAACATAAAAAATTCTGTTTGTTAGACAAAATTTAATGCAAACATTTTTCTTTGTAATTTACATAATCAAATGTATCGACTTTTGGAAGAGAAGCTGGGTAACACACAGTTTGGGTTTAGAAATGGGCTTAGTAGTATGGGCTCTTTAGTTTTAATGTAGTGGTTCGATGGTAGCCTTGATGACAATAAAAAAATTCAAGCGTCCTTTATACATTATGAAAAGGACTTCGTAAAGTAAGGCAATAGCAATGAGAAAGTAATAGAGCCACTACGGGAAAAGCGAATAAATAAGCTAGATTTGGGAATAATGGAGACCTTATACAATAGTCAAGCAGTTAGAGTCAGTCCGTGTAGAAGCAGAATATACAAGGCATACAAGGCATACACATAAAACCAGGCGTAAGGCAGGCTCTCACCGACACTTTTGAATATGTATTCAGAGGTCATCATTAGTAATAATAATGTAGTAAATAGAGTTCCTATTAATAATATAAGGTATGCCGATAACGTAGACGTATTGACGAAAAATATCGAGGACCTGCAAAGAATGACTTCTAAATTAAATTGAATTTAGATATTTATTGACGTATTTATTGAAATTATCCCTCAAGAGAAGCACTGGATAAGGAATACCCAGGGGTGAATTAAAAGTGTTTTCCCTTATAAATGGTCACGTTGAGGGGATGATTTTGAGAGAGGGAATTTTTTTACTATCCCCACTACAGATCCCTTACTATAGCTATCTTAAGATGTGAATACTAACAAAAATATAAGCGACTATAGTCAGTCTATGGGTATACGCCACCCAGTGCTGTTGTCGTTTCAATGTTTTGTCAATAAATAAAAACCGTTAAATAACGCAGTTTGTGGTAAGTAAATCGTAAATATTATATTTTCTATAGTATTTTTATTGAAAACTTTAATTTTTAATATATTTTTTTAACATTTATTTATTAATTGTCGGTCGCGCCGATGCGAAACCGCCTTGGAGGGGTAGTTGGTTCAATTTCAGCGCTCGAATGGTTGTTTTTCTTTCTTTCTTCTGTCAGTTTACTTCCTAAATGTTTGTGGTTGTTTCTAGGCAAGAGTGTAAAATCCGACAACTATTTACCCCTCAGGCACGCCAGTTAAAGGCTGGGTAAGGCCGGATGCCTTCTGAGAAGTATTCTACGTTGGTCACTCGCCAGTCGGTAGGCTTCCTGATAAACTTATGGGTAAGCACATAACCAAGGGTTGATAGCCTGAGGGGGTGCTGGCCTGGGTTGACGGTGGCTGATGACCGTGGTTCGGAACCCACGTTAAGCTGTAGGTCCAGTTGCTAAATAGTCTTGCTGATGCGTCTCTAACCGTAAATCCTTTCCTTTCCTTTTATTTATAAATTTCTTTCATTTTCTATTTAGCTCAAAATGGGTGTTTATTTTTCTCGTACTCGCTGCGCATCGGAAATAGAAGCGTTAAATGAGGCAGCTGATATTTTCGACGACAAAGAGAGTGAAAGCGAGACTGAATCTGTTTTTGAAGAGCATCATACCAGTGAACTTTACCTAACTAAATAAATATATTTTTTAAAATAAAGTTAAATTATGTAATAAGTATCTGAAAGTACATTAAGTCCCCTTTTAAATGTCGTTGGAAGAAAGTTTTTATCTATTAATTTCGCCTAGATATGATAGTTTGAATAGAACATCTGATTTTAACATTTTTTTTTAATTTTTGCTGATTTTTTCAATGGTATTAGAAATACTATTATTTTTTGGAACATTCTATAGACATAGTCTTTTTCTATACTGATTAAGATTTAAATTAAAAAAAAATATATTAAAATGGATAATTTAATCAAAAGATATTAATAATTAAAGAAGCACAATAATGTGCTCTTGAAGCGGGGACCACACAAATGCTTCTCTTGAGGGTTAAATGTATTAAGATTAAATACTGGTTGTTGGTGAATTTTGAATGTCTGTTTTACTAATTTTAGGGAAAATGGAGGGACAATCTGAACGTATATTCGAAAGGGTATCAATTAAACGATATAACAATTGCAAAGTAACAGTAGCAGCTTTACCGTACGAACCATTTGTCAAAAATGAAAATTGTGGTTTCGAAGTAGATATTATTAACGAAATTGGTGGCGCTCTCAATATTTCCTTTGACATAAGAGTGAAAGACAGTGACGCTTTCGATTTGGGTGAGAAAAACGCTGATGGTACTTGGACGGGATTCGTGGAACCCATATACAATGATGGGCAGTTAGGCATAGGAAATATCGCTCCACATGTAACGTATTTAAAAGATTTTCTATATAGCGTTGGATACTACTCTGAAAAGATTGTTTGGGTAGTTCCAATAGCTGCATTAATTCCCAGGTAAAGCGTTATTTAATGTTTGATGGGCATTTTAAAACTAATTTCTTTATAACCGTGTATTACTTCGTAATTATATCGAATTAATTTTAATTGTAATAGTAAGTATACGAGGGTTGCTATTTATATATCCGGACTAATATATAAAAACAAATATTTATCATCGTTTTATTCAAATTTCAAAATTGACACTTTTGCATACATTTGAACCAATTTTCATAGTACTTTTTCCATTCCGATTAAAGTATCTCCAAAACATGCATTTTGAACGCATCAACCGCTTCTTCTGGCGTCGAAAATCGTTGACCACGTAGTTTATTCTTCACGAACTGCAACAAAAAGAAATCATAGGGTGCCAAATCAGGACTGTACGGCGGATGACCTATCAATTCGATGTTTTGACTGGTCAAATGTTGAGTTATTTAGTCCAATGTGTTAGAGCTGGTCGTTGTTATGCTGAAGAATAATCCTGTGTCGCTGATTGTTTTTTCTTGTTTCTTCAAAGACTTCTGGCAAACAGGCGATCATTTGCTTCGAAGGGTTTCCTGCATGAACAACTTTTGTTGGGTTTGGCTCATTTTGAAAGACTCATACAATCGACTGCTGTTTAACTTTCGGACTATATGCATAAATCAAAGATTCGTCACTTGTGTAGATGTTATACACTGTTTTTGATGCATCACAATTGTATTTTTTGTGTAATATATGCAACAGTCGACACAGCCTTTTTTTTGCCTATTCTCAAAATATGCGGAATCCAACACGCACAAATCTTGTTCAGGGCTAAATGTTCATGTAAAATATCCTGTATGATTTTCATACTAATGCCTACGGATGTATCAATCTCACGGTATGTCACATGACGATCAGTTCGCGTACAGTATCGATATTTTCTAGCGCAACACCCGATTTTGGACGACCTTCTTTAAATTCTTTAAATCGTGCGCGAACGAAGGTCACGATTGAATTTACTAAACCAGTGATATACAATAGTTTTAGATAGAGCTTCATCGCCACAAGTCGAAAGGAGTTCATCGGTGCACTGTTATTGAGATAATCTACGTCGAAAATCGTAGTAAAGCATCGCACGAAATGTTTCAGGAGTTAATTCCATTTTTTGATTGAGATGAAATTTTGAAATCACTAGGCAACTTAAAACGGGTCCGTATGATATGAATCCGTATGGATACGTAAATATCAACCCTCGTACTATTATGATGAAAAAGTAAAGTGACTTTTTAAATAAATCACAAAGTATATCAATTCTTCTATTGGAACCTTCGGTGTGAAACACTAAACTCGAAGAGATTTACCACTAAACACCAAATCACTTTTTGAGGCTTTTCGACTCACGTTTCGCTAACCATGTTAGCATCATCAGGTGATGATTTAATCTGATCATTTGAGATTAAATCATCTCCTGATGATGCTAACATGGTTAGCAAAACGTGCGTCGAAAAGTTTCAAAAAGTGATTTGGTGTTTAGTGGTAAATCTCACATAGTATATATTTATTCATGCAAATTTATTTTGTTTTCACAAAATTAATCCTCTCTCGCTGCAATACACTTATGTCCAATGTTTTTCTAGTCTTCAAAACAGTGTTTATACTCCAATTCTAGTATTTCCTTCCCTAAAGTGGCATCTATTTAATCGAGGGAACAGCAAAGCCTCACTCGGTGCAATATCTGGTGTATATGGTGCTCGTGAGACGGTATTTGTTTGATTTTTAGCGTAAAATGGACGAATTACGATGTGCTATGATCCAAAAACCATGAATTTTATTGCAACAAATCTGGACATGTTTTGAATGGCCTCAAACAAATGACACATGACGATTACAAAATATTATTCATTATCTGTTTGACCAGTTAGAAGCGACTTCTTGTGAACAAACCGCGGTAATAGAAGAAAAGTGTTAACATGACTTAGATTTTTGACCAACTTTGACGTGGTTTTTCTGATTTTGGTTCATATTTAACACGATACTCGCTTGATTAGATATTTGTTGATTATAAACATAGATCCATGTTTCATCACCAGTAATTATTCAGTTCAGAATGTTATCCAAAGAAAGTATATCTTCAGCAACTAGTATGTCGCTAATACTTACATCTATTCTTTTGTAGTCCTTGTAGCGCTTCATAGATTCATAGCACACAACACCTTCTTAACATCTTTAATGTATCCAAGTACAAGAAATTTCGTTTCCTAGATAAAATGCTATGCAAATTCCTTAGTCGAAAAATTAGTTCATTAATTAATTAATTAAAAATATACATAAAATATTTAACAATTACAGAAGTTGCTATAAATTCTACCGTAATAAGCGAAATAATACGAAAATTTAAAAAACGTAAAGCGCGCGAATTTTTTAAATAAAAGTCATCTTACTTTTTAATCCTAGTGTATGTGTTAAAATATATATAAGAAGTACCCATAAGTAATCAATTATTTCAGTGGTAAAACAAAAAAACGAATTTATTTACATTTAATTATATCTTCAGTCGATTATGTAATCTTCGTCGTTATCTAAGACCTTTTGCCATCATGCTGGTAGAGTTTCAATCCCCTGTTCATAAAATTTTGTTTCCAAAAATATGTTTCTGGTGAGCTCGCACATCATCGTTATTTTTGACATTTTTATTCCATAAGGAATGTTCCATGGATCGGAATAAATGAAAATCGGATGGTGCTCTGTCTGGAGAATAAGGTGGATGTGGTAAAACCCCCCAGTTTAGCTGTCTTTTTTGGGTTAATCTTGCAGCATACGGCCTGGCATTATCGTGTTGCAACATTACCCCTCTTCTGTTGACCAGAGCTAGCCATTTTACCAACAATTCGTTACGTAATCTACCCAGTTGTTGGCAATACAATTCAACCGTAACTGTTTCTCCTGGTTTCAATAGTTGAAAATGAATTATGCCATCACACTCCCACAATACGCACAGTAACACATTATTTAAACTGAAGGATGGTTTAGGAGTGGGTACGGCTAGTTAATTTGGAGAAAACCTTTGTTTGGTGCGTTTGCCGTTGTTGTAGAAGACCCATTTCTCGTCAACAGTAATAATGCTTTCTAAAAACGGATCACTTTGTTGTTTGCACAATAGAGATGTGCAAATTGTATGTCGTTGTTCTTTATTAATCTTCGAGAATAGATGTGGAACCCATATACCCTGCCAGTAAACCTTCCCGATTTCATGAAGATGTCTTTGGACTGTTGACAAAGTAGTCTGAAGAGTGTTTTCTATTTCCTGGATACTCAGTTTGGGATCAGGTTCCACCAGTGATTTTAAAGCGTCATTATCAAAGTTTACAGGGTGTTCACTTCGATCGCTATCAGATAAGTCAGAATCACCATTGGAAAAAATTTTAAACCAACGTTAGCACTTATTGACTTTCAATACGTCTCCAAACACATCACATATTTTCTTTGTTGCAACCGTTGCATTAACCCCCGATCGAAAATGGAACAGCATACAATGACGTAAATGTTCTTCAGTTGATTGATTGTCCTCCATTTTACACCGGTGTAATAAAAATGTTTGAATTTAGTTGTCACAAAGGTCAAGGCCACGTGTTATTATTTTGCGTAATAAAACACCTTTTTATACATTCACACTCTGAACTACATATATATATATATATATATATATATATATATATATATATATATATATATATATATATATATATATATATATATATATATATATATATATATAACCGTTACAATTTTAGATGGAGAGTTTTAACTGTGATCTTTTCGACTCAAATGTGGATGATCTGCGTAATGGTTATTTTTACTTTCGGATTTTTATTTCATATTTCGAAAAATAAATTTGAAGTAAAAAAACTAGCCACGTTTGAAAAATGTTTGCTGGCCGCTTTTGAAGTGGTCATAGCTATACCGCTGTATAAACATCCAGTTGGACACATCACTAGGATATTTTTTATTAGCCTGGCGGTTTTCGCTATCATTATGAACTCAGTTTATACGTCGTCTTTGATTTACTATCTTCAAAAACCAATACGGGAACATCAAATATCTTCAAACTTAGAAATAATAAAATCAGGTAAGATTTTCCACACTTTTATAATGTAAACATAAGTAAAAAATAATATTTTTCTGGTATGATCTACCAGCAAACTGTTAGAGAAAGTTGTGTGTTAAAAAATTAACTTCTGAACTATGCATCACATTCCTTAGATTTGATTTGTTCCATTTTCTTTCTCAAGTCCCCACGTTTTAAATGATTCACGATCCATTATTATTAAATTAAATGTTCAAACCTGACACAAAGTTTGAATTCAATAATAAAGAAGATGCATATTTAATTTGTAAATCTAATTATTATTTTTTTAGACCTAAGCATTGGTGGTTCATTAAAATATAAAGAAATGTTCGACAATTCAGATCCAACAAATGATCTTTCGGAAATAATTCTGGAAAAATTTCATACTGTTAATAACACTTTGGACACGTACATATATTGGCTCGAGCAAGTAGGAAATAATCGTAATATAGCTACTATAACAATTAAGTTATGTGCAATTTATCTATTGTCAAAAAACCATCCCATTGTTACCGATAGTAATGGATTTCCCAAAATATACGTATTACCACAACAAATTATATCTCAAAACGTAAGTAAACATGTTAAGTTCGAAACTAAAGTTTGTACCAAGGTCGTTCAAAAAGTTCTCGGCCTTATAAAGAATAATTTTTTTATTACCGTCCCCAAAAAATCGGAAAAGTTGCGATATATATATATATATATATATATATATATATATATATACGTACACCACGCTCCAGGAACTGACAATCCCTAGTTCTAAACTCCCAGTGGAAACACTGGACCTATAAGCTTATAAGCAACCATGACTCGTGCAAGTATTAATAATGATACCCCAGGTGGTAACCAATCCACCCGACGACAGACGGCAACCGCGTGTTCGAATTCTGGGGAACCTAGACTTTCACGACCTCAAAATAAGTCGGAGCTTTCCGGCAAATTTCCACATAAAACACTTACATATATTGGCACCTTCAACATCAACACGCTGATCCAACCAGGAAAATTTCACAACCTAATTTCAGAACTTGACAAGCAAAATATACGTTTGCTTGCCCAAGAAAGAAACAAGCATCACGGATGAAGACACGGTAGACTATGGGAACTATCGCATATTTAAAAGCAGGACAGACAAACGAGTGGCCAGGGGCGCTCTGCTTCTGGGCAGGGCCTTTGTGGTACATAAAGGGATAGTTAACTCTTTCAAGGAAATCACGCCCATAAACAATAGACTAATGACAATGCGCATACAGTGCACTAATAAAAAATACACCATGATCAACGTACATGCCCCCACAAACGGAGACAACAAGAAAAACCCCAAGTCTACAGAGACATTCTGGGCAACACTAGAGAAGGTAATGACAAAGGTCCCAAAGGATAACGTTAAAATTTTACTGGGCGACTTTAACGCACAAATTGGTAGAGAAAAAATCCATCAGAAAACAGTTGGCAAATTCGCCGGTCACAAATTTAGCAATAAGAACGGCACAAGACTCATCGAACTATGCCAACAGAATAATCTTAAGATAATATCAACATCCCTAAGAAAATCTCCACGAAAACAGAAGACATGAAGATCATTGACTCAGACTAATACCTAACATGAATCAAAGTCAAGTTCACCCCAAAGATAATCATCACAAGAAAGCACATCTACAGAAATTCGACACAAAAAAGATCAAGGACTCCAACATAACAGAGGAATGGGAAAAGGAACAGGCAGATACATGGAAAAAAATCCACAAAAAATTACACAAAAAGCACAGGAATTGATCCCGTTGAAAAAATAAACACAAAACACCCTTGGTGGGATTCTGAATGCGAAAGTGCATTGCAGCGACGCAAACGAGCATTTCAGGAGTACAACGCTAAAAAGTCTCCAGAAAGTCAACAGATTTTTGACGTGACTAGAAAACAGACCGCAAAGGTTTGCAAAATTACCAGATAAATGGAAATGTGCTCTTATCCACCCGCTGCACAAGAAGGGAGACAGAACAGATGTGAACAACTACAGAGGAATCTCCTTACTACAAGTCAGTTACAAAATCCTCTCAGCATGCCTTCTCCAGAGAACACAAGAACAATTAGAACACAAAATTGGAGAGTATCAGGCAGGCTTTCGCCCTGGTCGCTCATGCACTGAACAAATATTTAACTTAAAAACAATACTGAAACCAACCAATGCCAAAACACAATGTCAGTCATTGCCAATCAAGCAGACACTGACTGACACAACCTCTAAAGTGAAATTTATGGGAGAAATTTCTGAACCCTTCCTGATTAAAACTGGAGTATGCCAAGGAGATGGGTTATCTCCTCTTCAACCTGGTCCTGGACAAAGCCATAAGGGAATGGGAAAAAGAACTAAAAAGTCAAGGATACTTAGATAGGTAACCGTCCGAAGAAGAAGAAGAAGAAGAAGGCTAGATGTACTGCATTTCAACGTGCAAGAGTGTAAATAGTAATCCGGCTAAAAATCATCCCTCGGTCACGTCATTTCGAGGCTGGGTAAAGACAGTATGTCTTCTATATATTCTACGTTGGTCAGTCTGTAGGCTTCTACAGACTACTGAAAAGACTACAAACTTTTACAAAAACTGACAGGTTTCGCACAAACAAAGAACTGATAATCCTGAGCCTGAAAAGGGATGCTAATCGGAGTTAATCCTTGTATGATGACCGTTGTTCGTAACCCACGTTAAGATGTAGGTCCAACCACCTAAAATGTACCACCGAAAAAAAATTAAATCAATCTTTTAGTACACAGTGCTTATTGAAAAAGATACTCTCTGGAGTTATAATTTCTTAACACCCACAAGGCACCATTAGAAAAAATAACCACCCGCATTTCGAATAAATTGATAAGTGGATCAACTTGGAAGGGAGAAAGCGCTAGATAAAGACCGTGGAAAATGATCCTAGTAAGAAGAAGATCCTGGAGAGTAAAAAACACGAAAAATGACGTTGAGAGTGAATGAAAATCACGATTGAGGAGTTAGATTTTTCAGAAGGTAACGATAGAACTCGGAGAAGGGAGTTAGATATATTGATATTAACGAAATGTCAATATCACCATCATCATCATCGCTTAACAGTGTCCACCCACTGCAGGATAAAGGCCTCTTCAGCATGTTTCAACTCATGCATATTCCAAAAAAAATTCGGAACTCATAAAAAAAGAAAATTTCCATTGAAAAAATGTAAATCAATCTTTTAGTACACAGTGCTTATTGAAAAAGGCACTAATGGTGTTATAATTTATTAACACCCACAAGTCCCCACTAGAAAAAATATCCACCCGCATTTCGAATAAATTGATTAAATAACTAATAATGGTGATATTAACGAAATATCAATATCACCATCATCATTATCGCTTAACAGTGTCCACCCACCGCAGGATGAAGGCCTCTTCAGCATGTTTCAACTCATGCAGTCCTGAGCCTTTATATTATAGCCAATATATTTTATGATGTCATGAATCCGGAGTGTTTTCGGTCTTTCTTGTGGACGTTTATGATCAAGTAGTATCAATTCCAGAATTGTTAGGGTCCACCTGTTATTAAATCGTCTTTCGATATAGACTGTCCATTTCTATTCAATTTTTTTAAGATGTGACGTACTTTCGTCTGTTCTCTAGTCCATGTGCAGGTCTGTCTCATCTTGTAATGCCAAGCAAACCACCTATTTACGCTACCAGACGTTTTTAAATTAATTGCCATGTGAATATCCAGGTTTCAGTTCCATGTGTTGGAACCGGCAGGACACACTGATCAAAGACTTTTTTCTTGAAATAAAGTGGGAATTTGTTATTAAACACTATGTTGAGCCTACCAAATATCAATACCAAGAACCGAGAAAGATGTTTAAAATGCTGATTCTGAATACTGTGATACGAATCTCGTATGGAAAAATTAATTTGTGTCCCTATAACGATTTTTTTCCAAAAATATTTAAACTTAAAGAGTTATATACTCCAATGATGTAATAATTATCAACAATAAAGTAGTTGACGTTGTTTTCAGGTTGGAATAATGATGAGAAAAGGTCATTTTCTAAGAGACGACTTAAACATTATGATACAAAGACTAATTATCGAGTCGGGAATTGGAGATATGTTCAGACGCCAGTATTTAGGATTAGGACAATCAGATGATGAGCAATCTAAGACCATCAGTGGGAAAAATCGTAGGAATGAAAGTGGGGGTGACGGTGGGAAATCATCGAAACTGACTACTCATCATTTAGAAGGAGCATTTGCTATTTTAGGTTTTGGATATGTGTCGGGAATTATAGCATTCGTTTTAGAAGGTGCTATATATAATTTAAGAAAAAAGAAAACTTATAACATAAAAAAAGATTAGAATATATATTAGAAGTTCTGAATAAAAAGTGGAATTTTATTAAAATATGCATTTTAAATCCTATAACCCACGTCACTGATTTATTTAAACTTAGGAACTTTCACTTTTTTATGCTGAATTATTATTTAAGGGTGGTATCATTTGTCAACAAAAATATTACTAAAATTCCCCTAGATCTGCCATCGAGATTTATTCAACGTGTGTTTTTAAATAATTTATTTTGGTTTTTATTAGTTTCTATGCTTCCTAAGCAACAAAAAATATTTTAAAAGTACCTGGAAAGCAAGTGGAAAGGACCACAAAATATTAAAATATTTGTTTATATTTTTCTTTTGTTAACTTTCCTCTTTCTTATAAAACTGAGCATGTGTCTAACATTTTGACGTATCTAAATATCAAAAATCCATTAAAACAATTAAAATATTAAGAATTGTTTTGTTGAGAAGCATCTTCAGTGAACCTGTAGAACTTTGCAGTGAAACAGTGCGGACATATTCCTTCGCTCCGTTATCGGTTTTACAGCGGCAAAAAGACTGCGATAAAATTCTATGAATAAAAATAGAAACTAACGTTGAACGGGACAATATTTAAAATCACAAGTGCGGTACAAATTAACATTTTAATATTGCCTGTCCGTCGGGGCTGGCAAATGGAACAATGACCACTTGTCTCCACCGATAAACGATGCACAAAAACGATACCAGTGGGATCCTAAAAATATGTTAACCCAAAAGAGATATTATTTACCACCAGAGCTAGAACCATCAGATGATAGCAGCCAGCCAGGAACTTCTTATACTAAAGTAAAAATACCGAAAATCCCTCCAATTTTTCTACACGGTCAATACATTCACAAATAAGTTGTAAGCGATATAAAAAAAATAACCAGCAGTGAATTTACCACAGTAGCCACAAGTAAGTCGTTAAAGATCAATTTAACCTCTGACAATGATTATCGTGCTTTAGCTAAACATTATCTAGACAATAAAATTCAATATCACACATATCAGGATCCAAAAACTAAACCACTAGCAGTAGCATTAAAAAATGTTCCTCTCTCTCTAACTACAGAGGATATTAAAGCACTTTTAAAACAATATGATCTGCCTATATTAAAAATTAATAGACTCTACTACAAAGACAGAACTCCAATGCCGGTAGTTATTGTCGAATTAACAGCAAATGAGAAAGCTGAAGAGATTTATAAAGTAAACAGACTGGAAAACTCTGTAATCACAGTTGAATCAAGAAGACTAGCCAAAAACATTCCTCAATGCCACCGGTGTCAACAGACAGGGCATACTAAAAATTACTGTAAGCGTGATCCAAAATGTGTTAAATGTGCAGGTGATCACTATTATACCGACTGTGCTAAAAAAATAGCAGACCCGCCAACTTGTATAAACTGTAACGGTGAACAGCCCGCAAACTATAAGGGATGCAGCTATTACCTCGAGAGTACTGGATTCCGAAGAACCCCAAGAATAAATCAACACTATACATCAACCCATAATACTTACACCACTCAGATAGCAACTTCAAGTCAAAAGAAAACCTATGCAGAAACCCTAACACGCCCTTCACAAGAAAATCTCTCTCCATCATTCCTTAACAATATTCTCTCGACTCTCCTTGACCTTCTGAAACCGCATATCACACAAATTAAAAATTTCCTTTTAACAAACCTTTTCCCAATACTGTTAAATGGCCCATAATCAAAAACTAATTAACAATTATCAACAAACCTTCAACGGTCCTAAAATACTCAATTGGAATGCCAATGGAATTCAGGCTCAACGATCCATCTTTATAGCCTTCTTAGCCCGTCACAACATTGACATAGCCTGCATCAGCGAAACCCATCTTGCTAATAAAGAGAAATTGAAAATACCAGGTTATAAAATCTATCGAACCGATAGAGAAGCTAGGGTAGCCTCGGGCGGAGTCGCCATTTTAATCAAAAACAATATATCTCACATACCAGTCGATATGCCAAAAGTTACAAGCTTAGAAATTGTATCAATCAAAGTAAACTTTCTCAATAGCACCAGCATCCAGTTATACACTGTCTACAAACAACCCAACAAAAAATTAATGGACAACGACTTACAGGCAATTTTTAATACCACAGAGGCAACATTGTTAATTGGAGATCTTAACTCCAAAAACACTGTCACGCCACCAAAAACAAGAAAAACATTTAAAAACAATACCCCTCCTACCTCTACAAATCAACTAATTAAGCAAAAGAATCGGGCCAGACGAGAATGGCAGAGAACAAGGGATCCTGCAACCAAAAATCTAGTTAATAACTTATCGCATCGCATTAAGCGAGAACTAGATACTGTTAGAATAATTGAATACCAAAAACGCATAAGTGATCTAGAGCCGCAAGATCCAGGATTGTGGAGATCTACTAAGAAAATGTACTGCTTTTGGTGACCACTTGGAAACACTGTTTGATCAACAGCATACACAACAGGCCTTTGCAAATTTGGTACAAAATGAAGTGAAAACCCACAGACCACTAGCTGGTGTAGACATCAAACCTATATCGCCACAGGAGATAATGTCAGTAATTAAAACCCTATCGATTAAAAAAGCACCGGGCTATGAGCAAATACCGAATTTAATACTCAAAAACGCAAGCAAAAAGCTGATTGCCTACCTAAGTTCACTTTTTAACTCTTGTCTAAAATTGGGATATTTTCCACAAACATGGAAGCACTCATACATTTTGCTTTTCCCAAAGCCAGGAAAAGATCACAAACTTATTTCAAGTTATAGGCCAATAAGCCTCCTATCTACAATGGCTAAACTCTTTGAAAAAATTATATACGACAGATTAAACCAAGCGATTGTCAACGAGAACATAATTCCAGCCTTCCAAATTAGTTTCAAACAAGGGCATTCTACGTGTGATCAACTCCAACGCTTAACAGAAACTATAGAAGAGGGGTTTGAGAACAAGGAGTACACTCTAACCATATTCTTAGATTTGGCCCAAGCCTTTGATAGTGTATGGCATGACGGACTAAAACATAAAATAACATCGGCTAAGATTCCAGAATATTTAAAAGCCATCCTTTTTTCATATATAAACGACATACACCACGCACCATCAACTATTAGAAAAATTAAAACCGGCATGCCACAGGGGAGTATACTTGGCCCAATTCTTTTTAACCTATATACACACGACATACCAGAAACAGAAGCCTCTCTTCTAATGTTTGCAGATGACGCAGCTATTCTAATCAAGGAACAGAATCTTGAACTTCGGGTAACCAAACTTCAAGAAGCTACAAATACCATTGTAAAATGGCTCAATAAATGGAATTTAAAAATCAATACAGAAAAGTGCGCAGCAAAAATTTTTACTTTAAGGAGAATCAATAACCCTCCGATTATTCACATAAATCAACACCCAGTCGCTTGGAAAACAAACGAAGAATATGTTAAATATCTGGGTGTACACCTGGATACCAGATTAACGTGGAGAATACACATAATTCGCAAACTCAACGAAGGGTATGCCACACTCTCTCAACTCTACCCGCTTATCAATAGGAGATCCTCATTAAAAACAGAATGTACCTTATTGCTATACAAATCACTAATTCGGCCTTTAATCCTTTATGCATGCGTTATCTGAGGCAACGCATCGCCTACCAATGTACATAAAATGCAGGTTCTTCAAAACAAAATATTACGAATAGCTGTGAATGCCGAATGGTACGTAACTAATCGACAACTGCACCAAGAACTCGGTCTACTAACAGTGTCAGAGTATATTAAAAAACGAACGATCATCTTTCATGAGAGGCTAGAGCAATCTCCCAGCACTGAACATTATCTACTAGGACGCAGAAACATACATACAAGACTGAAGAGGAAACTACCTCAAGATATGTATTTAGAATAGATTTGTGATGTTAATGTTAACACTATCTTGTAGAACAATTGTAATTGTTGAGCAGACATTTCCATAAATAAAAAAAAAAAGATGGGTAAAAATTAATTATATATTAAGTTTTCCATATTAAAGTGTTATTTTAAATAATCTTTAAACATAATTGTTTGAGTATGTCTAAAATCTTGACACTGGACAAACGGAGACATATGTCTCAGTAATTCTTTTTTGTAATAAATTTGATTAACAAACAAAATTTTAAAAATACAAACATGTTCTAAAAAATATACAAAAATGTTAACGTTAACGTTTCGGGAAGTAATCTCCCGTTTTCAAAACGAATCAAAAAATAAATTATATTAATTTCTATTCATATTTTTTGTGTATGTCAATGATACTTACATTGACAATTGTAATTAATTGTCAATTCCGAAATTTTGTTGATAATAATCATTTTCTAATTGAAAATATGTGGTTTTTAAGCACAGAGTTAATATTCTAAAATTGTATTTATGTTTAGTTTAGTGCGGTCTTTTAATGTTGTATCATGTTCTAATTTTTTTTCTAATTATTAAACGTGTTTTATCAACTGGTACATTAGTAAATAAACTCACCACGTAAAAAAACTAAACATTAAATTTTGGTTTGCAATTTTAATGTTCGAAATTTTATCTAAAAAATCTGAAGTATTTTTAATATATGAGTTTGTTCTACCCGAAAGTGGATTAAAAATGTTTAATAAAAATTTTGCTAGTTTATAAGATGACGAATCTATATTACCAACTATAGGGCGAAGTGGTATATTAGTTTTGTGTATTTTTGGTAGACCATTAAAATGAGGAGGTTTACTATTATGTGGTGTAAATTGTGATCTTTCTAGATCTGTAAATTCACGTTTGTGTTTATATAATGTATTGAAAATTTGTTTCTCTATTTTTAAGGTTAGATCTGTAGGTATTTTAGTGTAATTTCCCTCATCAATTAAAGTTTAAATTTTGTTTTTATATTCTGTAGTGTCCAGAATAACAGTGGCGTAACTTCAGTGGTCTTACTTATCTGATGGCAATATTTTAATAATAATTTAATAATAATTTTAATAATTATAATAATAATAAAATAATAAGTGTTGTTACTGTATACTAATTGCTTTCTAATCAAACAATAGAACATGTGATGACTTAATTCTTAAAATATCATGACTTATGATGGATGTATTCATTAGTTTAATAATAACGTAAAGCCTAAGGTGAATTCCATTAAAAACGAATTATTTATTAAATTATTATTATTAAAAACAAAAATGCAAAAATCTCAAAATTAAGACAGATAGGTATAAGAGATGTTTAACAAGAATAGAAGTAATATATCTTAGAAATACTGTAAAATAAAAAAATATTAAACATTCCATTTTAAAAAACCGAGATATGTTTTGATATTTTTTTATTTATCTCAGTTATCCTGGACACCCTGTATAACTTAGACAAATTTTGTTTGCATTATTTATAGTTTCACTAATACCCCTACCAAAAATGATAATTCTACATCAAAAAAAAATTATATATAACACTGCAAAACAGAGGCTGCAACTACGATATTTTTTACAAAATGGCGGATGCCGTTAAAACCGTTGAGTTTAGGTACAAGACATGTTTCACGAAATATGTTTAGAATCGATAGCAGAATGCAAAAATAGATGAACATATGGGGTGTTCGGAAAGAAAAAAAAAAGTATAGCCCGCCACGATTTTATGAAATAACCTATACAAATTATACAGCCTATTTAGTTAACTACTTTAGTTAACAACTGTTATACTTAAACTTTTTCTCTATCCCCGGTCACTATTGGGACACCCTGTGTGTGTGTTTATATATATATATATATATATATATATATATATATATATATATATATATATATATATATATATATATATATATATTTTTTTTTTTTTTTTGAAAAAAAAGCCAAAGAAAGAGAAGATAAAAAAAAGACGTCAAGACCTTAACATCAAGTTTTTAATTTTCACCACAGCGTAATAAATAATTTCTGTATAATACATACCGTCAACTTTTGGTTCCAATCGTGAATCTTGTATAATTAAAGGATTTGATTGGCATGAAACTTTGCTGCACATCACAATACACAAACTCTGCAATAAGAGTAAACTGTAATTTGGATACAGCAGGACATTATTTTACTATTATGGTTATAACAACATAACAAAACAAAATCACTTACAACGAAATAAATAAATTTTGTCCTAGAGAAGACCATTTTTTTGCTATCAGTATTTTGTCGTGTATTTTGCATCGAACGGCGAAGAAATCGCGAGCTTAGTTTATATATCGTCAATAGGACACGCCCTTTTACGAAGACACGAAGGCAGAACATTCTTGCATTTTGTTACAGATAGAGGTTTTTTTTATTTATACCGGATCCACTAACATGATAGATTTTAAAAAGACTATTCCATAAAATAGATGGTTATTTTGCTAAGATTTTTATAGTATAAATAAAACAGGTCTCCAAAATTAAAAAAAATTGTGTCGCCAAGATTTAAACATAATTTTAAAGTATAGTGTCTAGCAATACTCTCAGTAACATAAAATTATCAAAAGTTCGTACAGTTTTTAAACATCTCGCATTGATAAAATTTTCTTCTTAGTAGCCATTTAACTTGTTTATTTTTGTTGTTTGTTCAATTAAAAAAGTTAGTAAATAAAACCTGGAAGATGTCTGATTGAAAATCAAAGACGTTGATAAACAATGGATTCCAAACAATGTTTGCAACATGTATAGTGAACATTGAAAGCAATGAACGAAAGGTAAAGGAAGTCAATTGAAGTTTGGTGTGCACATAATTTGGAGGGAGCCAAAAAAATCAGTACGATGACTGTTACTTTTACTTAGTCAAAGTGCATGCATTAACCGAAAAAAATGACCTAACCCGATCTGGTTTCTGCTAAAAAACCTGTTTCTCATTCAGATGTCTCAGTTCCAACTTTTCGTGTACTAGCCAAGAAAGTGATAATTATGAAGCTACGTGAAAACCCTTACTTTTTAATCAAGACGCTTTATGTGACGTTATCAGAGACCTCGACCTTTCAAAAAAAAAGGTCAGAACTGTTGGCACCCAGACTCGAAGAGACAAATTTACTTTCTCCAAGTAAATCAATTCTTCTATTGGAACTTTCGGTGTAAAAACACTAAACTCGAAGAGATTTACCACTAAACACCAAATCGCTTTTTGAAAACTTCTCGACGCACGTATCGCTAACCATGTTAGCATCATCAGGAGATGATTAAATCATCAGGAGATAATTAAATCATCAAGAGAATGGAAATATGGAAGAAAGTTAGCAGGGTCGATGGGATGAACACACAATGGCTGATTACTACTGGAGTATCATGCGCGAGTGCCTGGAAGGATTGTACTCGAAGAAATCACGAAAAAGAACCTTTCTTTATGTTCAATGATGTAACAATAGGTAAAGAATATGAAAATATGAATCGTATTTTTTCGACACCTATCAAAACTACACGTACATTTTAAAAAATATATGTACCGTTAGAACCATCATAAGGAGCATATTTAAAAACAGTTTTAGTCTTTCTGGCACCAAATCCACTGTAGACTTATGTAATAGTTTAAAACTTTTCATAAGTTACAATTTCCATATGCTTATAAATAGTTTTGCGCGTCAAAACTTTGAAACGTAATAGAAGCAACACTGTTTTTGTGTTATATTGACTGTTATTGTGTCTATTCACTATGGAAAGATGTACGGTTCAAAAGCACGTAGACATTGGAGGACGATCGCCACTTTGGGGAAAGAATAATATTTTCCGACGAAGCGCACTTTTGGCTTAGTGAGATTGTTACAAGCATAACTGTAAGATTTGAGCCGATGAAAATCCCCTAGTGATTTAAAAGTTACCTCTTCATCAGCAGAAAGTCACTATTTGATGGAGTTTTTAGGCTGAAAGAGTGATAGTATCTTTTTTTGTTTTTAAGACGACGACAAAAATTGTGTCACTATTAATAGTGAACTCTATAAAAACATACGAACAGTATACCTTTGGCCTGAACTGATAAATGTGGATATAAACAATGTTTTCCTTCAACGAGACGGTGCAACTTGTCACACAAATCTCGCCAGACAATCGACTTATTGCCAGAAAAGTTTGTTTTAATTTGTTCTTCAAGATAAAATAAAAATTACAGGATTACCACTTGTAGTTGTCCACCATTGTGTCTCATTTAAAAATTCTGACGCTCTTATTGAACACCTCTATTATAGGCACAAATATTTTGATTAAACATAGGTCAAAAATTATTATAAAAATAATCGATTGAATGTTAACGAAGGTTAAAACACAAATTTTTACATAAGTATTCTAAAGTGGAAATTACTTTTATTAAAACAGGCGTAAGCAATGACAATCAAAACATTTGTGTAGTTCTAAGGCATTCACCAGTATGTCTTCATCACCAAGCAGTCATTAACTTTGTAACTAATTTGGCCCTAAATATACAAACTCAGGTACATACCAGTAAAGTTAAACAGTAAGATTACTTTAAATAAAACACAAATTATTTATTATTCATCCTGATTTATTTTGCCTCCTTCAAAGTAGCCCTCTCATACTGCAATAAACTTAGCCGAATGTTTTTTCCAGTCTTGGAAACAGCTTTTTTGCTCGACTTCTTATATTTCCTTCAAAACCCTCCAGCGAACTCTCTTGAGTGGCTTATGTGGACTGTGGACTGTGAACTGTGAAAAGGTGTATACGAAATAGTTCCTTCAATCCTTCTATCAAGGGAAAATATAAAAATCACACGGTACAATATCTGAAAAATTGACGATTAGTTATTGAGAAACCATTAATCGTTTTGCCTAAAATATCTACAATACCTACAATGTCTCTAACACTTAATCAGCAATTACTCAGTAACATAAGTTTGATTTTGGTAATGTGTTTTCAATGGTCAACGTGGAAGATCTTCCTGAACAAGGTTCATCTTCAACTGCTTCTCTACCATCACTAAAGTCCTTGTACCACTTTTGCAAATAGTTTTTATTTACTTAGTTTCATCGCCGTAATCCCTCATTAACTATTTTTAATAATGTGTATGCCTTAGTCATTGAGATGTCCAAGGCACACACTCAGGAAAAATAACTCTGGAGATCAAAATTACAAGCCTAGATTACAACCTAAAGGGAAAAGGAAGAATATAGTAAAGACAGTATCTCAGAAAAAGAGGGACTGAATGGGTGTTGTTGAAACGATATGATGCTAAGTGAAAATGGAATAATGAAACAAATTGCGTTAGACTGAATTAACCTCTAACCAAAAATATGTAACATCCAAGGATGTTCACTCCTCGATGCCATTTTACTTAACAATATTGCCCTCATCAGTCATTATTAGATTCAGAATGAAGTAATGACAACTTAAAAAGGGCATTTTGGAAAGTACTATGTCCAGTATAAAGTAACAGCGCTGAAACGTCTCTAGATGAAGTAATAAGAATTCAAAGAATGTTGCATTAATACTCTCTTACAATCTATAGGTGTGACGGATGTGTCTCTTAACAATTTTAATATTCATCCGAACTATACGATAACATTGAAAAATTAGGTTTTTATGTATTGTTTAGTGTATTTATAATCAATTTTTTCTAATATTTGACGGTAGGATTGGTTTCTACATCTCTAATACTCTACATCTGTAATACGTATGAGAAGAATAACAAATTATTCGTCTCTAGAGCTTAGCAATTAAGATTTAAAAGTTTAAATTGCTTCCTGATGTCCTTTAAAGCAATTTGCGTTAATCGCTAACTTGTTATGTATACTGGTTCAATAAATAATAAAAGAATATTTATTTGTATTATTTATTATTATACTTAATATTATACTTAATATTATTATATTTAATATTATTATTAGTAAAAAATTTTAATTAAATAAAAGTCAGTAAAATTATTTTCCATTTAAATTAAAAGTGATTAATTAAGAAAAGTAAAAAGGAGGAAGGGAAAAGCAAAAAAAATCTTCAGCAGCATTATTTTCTTCTACGGCTCGTGGGTTTTTAAAGTGAGAGGTCACTTTAAAAACCCACGAGCCGTCACTGTATTAAGAAATCGCGATCAGGACACAAACAGGACTTTTTGAAAAAAACAAATATTAATTTTTTCGGTAAAAATCATTTTTTCTATCCAAATTAATGACCCCCCTTGTGTGTCTTTACAACGTCTTGCACAGTCAATTAGGTTGACGAATGAATTTCTGAACCCGACCAAAGATATGTCCTTTAGAATGGCGATCGGCGGTCTTTCATCGGTAAATGTAGTTTCTCAAAGATGTAGAAGTCACAGGACCGAATTTAGGCGAGTGTGATGAATGATTGATAGTGTGATGAATCAATGATGAGCGTCGAGTGATGGGACGGTGTTTTATCGTGCAACAAGCGCCAACTGCCTTGTTGACGGTATTGTGGCCACACACGACGAATACGCGACAACAGACCTTCATAACAGTAAGATAAAATGCAGCATTAATCGTTTGGTGAGGTTGGAACGAACGCCTTGTGCACACAATTATCTTCAAATCGTACAAACAAATCAACATTGCTTTGATTTTTGACTTCTCGAGACGGCTTTTCGTCCTTTTTTCGATTATTTAATCAAGTCCTTGCAATATTGTATTCGGAGCAATTTTTGAACGTCAGTCAAACTTTCTGAAGTTCCAAATGATCGGTTGAAATGAGATGAATTGAATCTTTGGACATGTTCAACCAAGGATTGCCTTGGTCCATTTGTCGTTCCTTCGTCTTGTTTACTCTTCCAATAATGCGACTTACTTTCGTTTGAATCCTGATCCATGTGCAGGGCTTTCTGTCCCGTCTTGTGATAACAAGCATACATCTTTCAATTCCCCTCTGTAGTACCCGAAGTTTTTGAATTGATTACAATGTGAGTGTCCAGGTTTCACTTGCGTATGTCATATTGGGCAGAACACACTGATCGATGACTTCCCTTTTCAGGCAAAAAGGGAGTCTGCCCTTACATATTAGGTTAAGCCTACCAAATGCATGCTAGTCGCATTAAACATACCGTCCTAAGCGATACCCCCCTCCAATGAAATCCTCGGCCCAAGACAGTGGCGGCTCGTGAGGTAAGGCGTTGGGGCGTCGTCCCTCCAGCATTTATCACATTAAATAATTTTTCAGAGCAAAATACCATATTTTATTTCCGTTCAGTTTCTTTCTTTTAACTCATTTTCCTGTTTGACCTCCTGAATATAGGTGAAAGCAAAAAAAATCTTCAGCAGCACTATTTTCTTCTCCCCCCCCCCACTTTAAAAAACTACGAGCCGCCATTGCTCTTTTTTTATGTACATGTATACATGTGCATATATATATATATATATATATATATATATATATATATATATATATATATATATATATATATATATATATATATACATACATATATATATATATATATATATATATATATATATATATATATATATATATATATCCCGAGAGACGAAACATATGTCATCCAGTTGAAGGGATAAGTGGGCTCCTTCCCGGTCAAGCAACCAACAAAAGAGTTCATTTAGGCGAAGACGCAGGTTGTTGTGTGTTCCACATGAGATTGTGGAACCCAACGGTTGGGTGTCTGATGACACTCAGCTACTGCTGTCTCATTGGACGGAGTCCACAAGAAAATCTACCACTACATATATATATATATATATATATATATATATATATATATATATATATATATATATATATATATATATATATATATATATATATATATATATATATATATATATATATATATATATATATATATATATATATATATATATATAGATATGAGCCCAGGGGAATATATTTTAATTTAATAGAATAAATAGAATATAGAATAAAAATAATTTAATAGAAACCAATATTACAAATTAAAGAAAAAGTAAATGAAAAAATGTCATGGTAAGGACAGACCAGGACTCGTAAACAGGGAAAAACGAGCGCACTAGATTTACAAAAGCAAACAATTGTATTGCTACCAAAGCTAAAACTTTCTCTACTGTTAAAAAAACGAAGGCTAGCATTTCTACACCTAAAAAGTAAGAAAGCATTTTGAAACACCAAATTTAAATTTGAAGAAAAACATGTATTAAATAGCCAAATAATTATATAAGAGTGGTTTTTATTTAGTTCATTAACCAACATTTAAATGATAACGATGTTAATGAGACGGTTATTGCATTCAAAATATTTATTCGAATTGAGTTAGGTCATCGAGTATGGTACCAAACCTATATTGATTTCTTACTCTCGTTCCATGTATTATTCATCAAGCGATTATTACATTTAGTTTAAAGGCATTGTTTTTATCACATTTAAATGTAATATTTTTGTCATGTACTATGTCAATTTTTGTAATAGAACCTCCAGTATGAAACACTAAACTCGAAGAAATTTAGTACTAGATACGAAATTACTTTTTTTTTTTTTACGACGCAAATTTCGCTAACCATATAGCATCATCAGGAGATTTTCTATTTAAATGCTTTCATGCGCATCTAAAGCCCTATTACTTACTATTTACACTTTTAACAAGTCTTAAGTTATTAATATTTATATTATGGTGGTGTTTGAGTGCATGTTGAACCACACAAGATTCGTCCATATCAAATGGATAATATGGATCTATTACTTTACCTATATTTTTATTACCCATATTTTATATATTTATTTTATAAATCTACTTTTGACTTTTGCTTTAACAAATTTGTTTTGTCTCTTTCAAAGTAATTCCCTTTCTCTGCACTATACTTATTCCAACATTTATTCCAGCCTTCTAAACTAATTTATACACAACTTCTAGTTTTCTTCAAAATGACCAACTTGAATGGATTTTATGGGCTTAAAATAGCGTCTACAAAGTGATTTCTTGAAGCGAGGGAACATGAAAACCTTACACCGTGCTATATTTGGTGAATATGATGTTTGTGAAATGATATTTGTTTAAATTTTAGCGAAATATTACGAATAATTATTGGGGGGTAAGACTATGAATTATCATGATGCAAAAAACATATATTTTATTTGTCACAGTAACATCTACAATGTATCTAATACTTAATTGTAAAGTAAAAGTAAAGTGTTTGGGTTAGAGGCGCATCAGTAACTGGGCTATTTAGCGACTGGACCTACAGCTTAACGTGGGTTCCGAACCACGGTCATCAGCTTCCGACAAACCCAGGCCAGCACCCCCTTCGGGCTATAAACCCTTGGATATACTTAATTGGGATTACACATTACTAGATCCTTGATTTTAATAATATTCTCTTTATCAGGTGACGTGGGAGATCTTCCTCAGCAAGGTTTAGCTGAAACTGCTTCTCTATAATCGTTAAAATCCTTATAACAATCTTTGCAAACCTCTTTTTGTGACATTGCCTCATTGTGCAGCATGGTCGCCTCGGTGCCCCACTAAGCACTCTCGAAGTCATTTTCACTGATTGCTTCACCGATATGAACTAATACTTTTATCGCCGTAATAATTTAACACTTTTAAGGCATCAGCACAAGAAATTTCATTTTTAAGGCAAAATTGACTACAAATTCTTTGATAGATAAATTTAATCCGTTTTAAAAAATAAAATCGCCGACAAAAAATGGTAACCCTTATAAAAAAGCACTTCTAATTTAACAAGCGATATGATATAAAACTTCTGTCAAATGACGACAGTTATACCAACTTAGAAAACAAATATTTAAATCGATACGTAAAGCGTACGAATTTTTAAATTAAAAATCATTATACTTTTTGATTACACGGGCCTACAAGAATTTTTTTTTGGTGCCTAGGATTTTAGAACTGATTTTAACTATATTTGGGGCACTAAATCTAAATATGAAATCAGTTTCGCTCTATCTGCTCTGCTTTTTTAGATACATCCACTTTATCTATCAATGATTTTTTTAATTCATTACATTCAAGTATTCATTTGTGCCTCTGGGATAGCAAAGACAAAACACACCACTGGGTTAGAAAAGGCTGGCCTAAGAGAGGAAATATTGGGGAAAAGAATGTCATTAACGACCCCTTAGTTGGACAAGAGTAAATCATCTTTCCTCCACATCATCCTGCATATCAAGCTGGGCCTAATGAAGCAGGTTTTAAAGGCTCTTGACTCTAAAGGCTTGGTCTTGAATTTAGACCCCTTATTTTTTTTTTATATATGAGCATGTAAAAGCATTTTTAATAAAAACATTTAGGTGGAAAGTAGTTGTACTATTGTAATCCTCAAACTAACATAACTATTTTATGTTTTTACTTATTATTATCATAAAAAATTAATTTTTAAAACTTGAGTGTTCGGTCCATCCAAGGAAACCGGTCTCTTGCCATGAACCACTGGTTCCTTAGAATGTACCATTAAGTACCATTAAAACAAAAATACTTCTTGATCTTTGTACTAACACCAGCACATTTTGTATGAACCCAAGCGTGACATGTAATTCATTGAATCATCTCTCCTTCCCTTATTTTATAACACATGGTACAAAACCATGTAGTTTTCATTTGTACTCTTTGTTTTTCTTTATTCTTCTCTTCTTTGCTACATCTTTTCTTCCCGATATTTTGTGGTTTTGTCTTTTTAATATTTTCTTCGATGCTACGTTTTAATCCTAGAACGCTATTAATAGCAATACTTTCTTTCTAAACAATACTTCTTGGTGCTCGAGAAGACGATGAACGTAGCTGTGGATTTTGTGTTAGTTGCGGTGATATTTTATGAACAATATCCCCAAAGTTTTTTCGCTTTTTCTCCTGAGAAATATAAACAGCAGCGGAATCACTGCCGCTTTCACTGTCATTGGATTTCACTGTCGCTGAATTTCCAGTAATTATTTCAATTTCAGTAACATTACCACAATGTTGAGATTGTGGCATATCTGATGGTGCAAACCGGTGATACTGAAAGACATGTCTGTTAACTGGTCAAATACCAGTGGCACGAAAGGCCTTTTCAGCTACTGCCACAGTTGTCGTTCTGCCATATGCTTCATTTAGTAATTTAGAAATTTGAGTTTGATATATATATATATTAATATTGACGAAGAAAAGTTTCTTGCGCCTGAATAAAGTATTTCTTTAGCGGCCCAAAGAAAGCAACATCTAGAGGTTGCAAACGATCGGTGGTATGCCCAGGCAACTCCATTTTCTCTAACAAAGGTACAAGCACAAGCGTTTAAGTTCTTGCTATGAGTTGTATGCCCATCAAGCAGAAAAAGGACTTCCTTATCTTGATTGCAGTTTACATAACTTTTTAAATGCTTCAACCACTCAACAAACAATTCGGATTTTAAGAGAATTTATTACTGATTCTGATATAGTACCAAAGCTTGCCAGGGGCGCCCCAATTTGAAGATCTTTGTTGATTTTTTACTTTTAAAAATGATCATCAAAGGAACATAAAACCCAGCAGCACTGACTGCGCATACTATAGTTGTAAGAACGCCACTTTAAGCACTTCTTACTTTGCGTTTACCTTTACAAGCAACCACTTTTTTTGTACTGTCGAAAATCCCGATTCATCGACATTAAAAATAGTTTCTGCGATGAAATTAAACTCGTCCACAGTTTTTTCTAAAATATAAAAAAAAACGTTCTCTCTATTGAAGCCTCGAGCTCTTGCTATTGAAATATCTTCAGGTTTTCGTATTGACAGCTGTAGATTTCTGCGCATAAATGAGTAGAACCACTTTTTCCTTGTTATTTTCTTTTCTTTATTAAATCTATGTGGAAAAGACTATTTTTCAGCGAATTCGAAAACTAGTTTTCGCACTTCTCGGGTAGTCAAACCAAAAAAACATTCTTAAGTTGAAGAATATGTTTGGTTAGAATTGTTTCCAAGTCTTTAGTAAATGTAGGCTGTCTACCAAGTGCTTTCACTTTATTTACAGTAGTATTTTTTTATACGCAGATCTCATTATAGTTGCTTTAGGTAAATGATAAATACGACTACACTCGTTCAAACCAGTTCACCATTCCTATAAGCTGCAACAGCCTTTAATAAATCACTTTCGGACAAACGTCCGTAATGTCCTCTTTTAGTCATATAGTTTATTTACAGTAGTATTTTTTTATACGCAGATCTCATTATAGTTGCTTTACGACAAGTCGGTAATGATTAAAACGAAATAACTAATTTTTTTAAACTACGAACATACGTTTTTTTTTTCGGGTTTTATAATTAATATTTGCCTTTCAATTATATACACAATTTAGCACTAATAACTAAACATTTGACCAGTCCTACATGATTTTAAATCAACGGTAAAAAAATGTTAAAACAATTCCATCGGAGCAAATGCTATGAACAACTACTTATTTCTGTGTTAGACTGGAAACTTTTCAAACTACCCTCATAAATTCGTAGTCTCGATACAGGTAATAGTGCATAAATATAGTGGATTAACTATGAAACGGATTAACTATTCTTAAATAAAAAATTGCAGAAATATTAGAATATGAATCAAATATTTCAAGGTTTAACAACAAAAATATTGCTATTAAATGGCAATAGAAACATAAATTAAACAATTAAATTGTTCTGGAATGTAGCAGATACACATATGCAGGCGCTTATTTCTGACAAACGAACCATTGTAATAAATTTAACATAATGTTTCAATATAAAAATCGAAGCAATAAATATTTATTATTCTTATGCAAGAATGTATGATATAAACCTTTTATCATTTTAAAAAGTATAATAATTGCTAAAGTGAATATAAAACAGGTATTTTCATTTAATATTTTTTTGTTAAATAGGAGTATGCCTGACGCATCCGCCATAATGAAAAATAAGTTTTAATAAAGGCGCCTGTACAAAATGTTATTATATTTAAAATGTTAATAGGGTTTTAGCCTACAATATCTTCATCATTATTGGCAATCTTTGACTCCACCAAAATATACCAACTTATAAATGTAGACAACCAGCACGACAAGTCGGTAATGATTAAAACGAAATAACTAATTTTTTTAAACTACGAACATACGTTTTTTTTTTCGGGTTTTATAATTAATATTTGCCTTTCAATTATATACACAATTTAGCACTAATAACTAAACATTTGACCAGTCCTACATGATTTTAAATCAACGGTAAAAAAATGTTAAAACAATTCCATCGGAGCAAATGCTATGAACAATTACTTATTTCTGTGTTAGACTGGAAACTTTTCAAACTACCCTCATAAATTCGTAGTCTCGATACAGGTAATATTGCATAAATATAGTGGATTAACTATGAAACGGATTAACTATTCTTAAATAAAAAATTGCAGAAATATTAGAATATGAATCAAATATTTCAAGGTTTAACAACAAAAATATTGCTATTAAATGGCAATAGAAACATAAATTAAACAATTAAATTGTTCTGGAATGTAGCAGATACACATATGCAGGCGCTTATTTCTGACAAACGAACCATTGTAATAAATTTAACATAATGTTTCAATATTAAAATCGAAGCAATAAATATTTATTATTCTTATGCAAGAATGTATGATACAAACCTTTTATCATTTTAAAAAGTATAATAATTGCTAAAGTGAATATAAAACAGGTATTTTCATTTAATATTTTTTTGTTAAATAGGAGTATGCCTGACGCATCCGCCATAATGAAAAATAAGTTTTAATAAAGGCGCCTGTACAAAATGTTATTATATTTAAATGTTAATAGGGTTTTAGCCTACAATATCTTCATCATTATTGGTAATCTTTGACTCCACCAAAATATACCAACTTATAAATGTAGACAACCAGCACGACAAGTCGGTAATGATTGAAACGAAATAACTAATTTTTTTAAACTACGAACATACGTTTTTTTTTTCGGTTTTTATAAATAATATTTGCCTTTCAATTATATACACAATTTAGCACTAATAACTAAACATTTGACCAGTCCTACATGATTTTAAATCAACGGTAAAAAAATGTTAAAACAATTCCGTCGGAGCAAATGCTATGAAAGAAAAAAAGAAGAAGAGAAACGCATGCAGTAGATTTTTTATGGAAATTATTGTTGTTGAAATGCAAACAACGAAAATAATTTCAAAAAACAAAGGGATTTCTTCCCATACTTCAAGTAAAATTTGCCTAATCCTTCAGTTGCCATCAAACGTCAACGAGCGTTTCTCGAGGCCTTTTTCTGGCCTTATGTCGTCATCAGCCGGGCTCGAACGATCGAAAGTAAATGAATGCTTGACCAAGGGTCCTGATCATATATACAGCTCGTATAAAATAAAATCAGTTCATTAAACATGTGATCAATATTTTGACTGCCCTGTTGCCAAATTGTGATAAAATATCATAACCTTACTTTAGCGAATCATCTTTACAATTTAAACTTAAATAACAATTATATAAACCAACTCTAAATTAAATGCAAATTACTAAGTAACTAAAAAAATTATAATGAATGTTGAAAGTATTGCAAGTGTCGTCGATTTAATACCTCTAGACAGATTCAGCATATGTAAAATGCTTCGTTCAAAAACCATCGACATTTTTTAATATTTATATTAAAGCACTTATATTTTCATTAATATAATCACTTATTTTCAATCAAGTATATGCTCTCTGTCATACCGTTTCATTATTTCAATTTCTGAAAGCTTGATTCTATTTTTTTTTTGATCAAAGCAATTTTTCTTTCCTTCATATAACCTCTCAAAAATCTATACGTTTTAGGGCAACATTGGAAAGTTCCATAAGCATTTTGCAAGCCATAAGTACATAAGTAATTTTCAAAACCTGTTAGAGAATGTCTAAACCTGTTAGAAAACCTGTTGAAGAATCCACTTAATGTACGACAAAACATGTACTTACAACATGATGGAGCCCTTGCACACTACAGCTTACAAGTGCGAAATTTCTTAAACAGCTTCCCAAACCAATGGATCTCTCGAGGTGGCCCGCACAAATGGCCAACTAGATCACCAGACCTTAATCCTCTGGATTATTGTCTTTGGGTGTGGGTTAAATCTTTGGTATATGCAACTAAAATGGACACTAGAGATGCATTACACGACCGGATAATAAATGCAGCAGCAGTTTTAAGGAACAGACACGAATCCATTCACAGAGCAATACGAGCTGACAAGTGTTTGGAAAAAAATGGTGGTATTTTTGAAAACTATAAAACGTAACCTATTTATTATAAAAATAATATTAAAAAATCTTAAACATTTTAATTTTTGTTTACCCCTGTATCTCTGTAACAGTTAAGAATAGGGCCCATGTTTATAGAAATTTTTATGTTCATTTTCGGCCCCTGAATATGTAGCTGAAATATTGACATTTCCTGCTGAATCACCCTTTGTATATATATATATATAAATATATATATATATATATATATATATATATATATATATATATATATATATATAAAACTAATTCATTTCGAAAAAAAAAAGATCTTACCTTAATAATCCAACAGGCCTCTTTTATGTGATTAATAAGTTCTTCCTTCTTGTATTAAACGGCCTTTTAAAAACTATGACTTTTATGTAACCCCATAAAAGGAAATCACAAGGGTTAGATGGATTACATGACCTATGCGGTGACCTAGTAACTGGTCCTTCACGGCCTACTCACTTATTAGAAAAAGTTATGTCTAAAAACTCCCGCACTTCACGCCTAAAATGGACTACGGTTCCATCGTGTAAGGACCACATGTTCTGTCGGACATTCAAAGGCACATTTTCGAGAAGACCGGGAAGATGATTTTATAAAAATTCGAAATATTTTTCGCCCGTTAAACGGCAAGATAATCCGGCAAGATAAAAGGCCCAACAAGAATACTGTTAATAATCGCCGCTCACACATTGGGCGAAAATCTATGTTGAAAATTTGTTTGCCTTGAAGCATGAAGATTATCAACTGACCAAAAATGAGTATTGTAGAATTTGTGAATTCAATTTCGGGTAAATAAAGCCTCGTCCATAACCAAAATTTTTCTGGTAAAGTTTTGACTCGTCTTATGTTGATGTAAGAGCCATTCGCAGAACTCAACTAAGTTAGGGGAGATCTTGTGGTTCTAAGGCTTGAACTCGTTGCGCATGAAATGGATACAACTGATTTTCCCGCAATATTCTAAAAACTTTTTTTTTTGGCTTAGTGTAACTTACCATGCTATTTCTCAATTACTGGTTGTTGGATCTTCCTCAATCCGATTCAAAATGTGTTCCTCCCGTTGCATGTTTTCAGATACGCTCGGTCTTCCCGCGTACCTTCCACGATGTTCCCTTAAATCACCAGTGTCTCTGGGTCCTTGCACAACCCGAATAAATTTTTCGGCAATGGGTGAACCCGAAAAGAAAAATGTCCAGAGTATAGCTGAGATAGCACTCTAAATAAATTAACAGCATAAATTCACTATTCCCATACACGAGGGCCATTTTATCTCTCCAAAAATCACCGTAGAAATCCGCGTTAAGACTGACAATAAAATACTAGATAAGAAAATAAAGGAATGCATGATTCACAAAAAAACGATAAACATTAATTGGCTTCTGTTTACGGGCGATCGATTAAATTTGTTTATGTTATTTTAAGGGCCGGCCTTGGGTTTATTAAAATGTATTAAAGGTTGTGGCGGCCTAATTTTAAAGGTATTTACAAAATGGAATTTGAAAAAATGTTTGTCTTGAATAAACAGTTCTACACGCTATTTTAAAAAAGTCTTAACTTAGGAATCACCCTGTATACCAGGTGTCCCATTAAAGATGGATCGCGGCCGTATCTTGAAAACTATTTATCCCACAGCTTTGGGGAAAAAAAAATTGTACTAAAAATGATCATGAAAAATTTACCAAAAATATTTTTAAGCTTCTAAAACGACCGCAAGAGGGCGTGACGAGCTAAACATTTTTAAAAATCTTTTTTTTTGTGTATTTTCAAGTGTTAACCGAGTAAGAAAAATTCTCAGTTATAATTAGCAAACTGTCTCCTACAACTTTGTTTTATGACATTTTGTCGTAATTTCACGAAGGGGGAGTTTTACCTATTGAGATAAAAAGTCGTCTAATGTCCGTTTGCCTTAACCGATTTTCCCCAATTTGGATTCATTTAAAAGGCAATTGCTGGGACAATCAGATCATCTGGGAGATAAATTATTTAGTTTATAAATGAAACCGCGAGGTGGCGTTACATTCAACAATAGCTTTTTTGAAGTTTTGTTCAGTTTTTTCAAATGGAATGGTACAGTTTTTACTACATGGCAAGAAAGGTAATTTAAAGAGGAATCGTCCAGTGAAAACCCGAAATCGATATCTCTGACATGTCAAGAGATATTTCGATTTTTCTGAAAAAAATCAGTTTTAATTTTTACCGTAATATTAAGTTAAAAATTGGTCATAATATTTAGGTCGCAATCGCAACCGCAACAATTTTATTTAAAAAATAAAATTATCTATTCAGTATCAATCATCATAAATGTTCTAATCCTGACCTTGATAATATTTTCTAATTTAATTACATAAGCGGAAAATATGCCTTTCCCCAATTGTTGTATTTTATCTTTTGTGATGCTTAAATACTACTTGACAGAATATTGAAATCAGTCATTAATAAATATACCTACTCTTTCTTTTAAACTAAATGAATGGATGAATGAAATTATGCGCTTTTCGGTTTCCAAATAAACGCATGCAATCCTTAGGTACATTACACAAAGAGTGTAAGAAGAGAACCATGGAAACAAACAAAAACAGTCAAATTAACTTGTCAGTTTTGAAATGCATTACATTTTCAACACTGCATTTATTGATTATTAATAATTATTAGAATAATATGTAACAATGCCTTTTACGAATAACGAGGCCTATGACATGTTGGCGGTGTATTTCCAATGTTTTGAAAATGCATGTATTGCAGAGCGGCAATATGCAAGTCAATATCCCGAAAGAAGGCATTATTCGAAGAAGGTGTTTACACGTCTAGCAAGACGCTTACGAGAAACAGGAATTGTGCATCCAGATCCAGTCCGCACCAGGTTACGTTCGATTCGTAATGGAGATAATGTCGTAAATGTTCTGGCTTATGTTGAAACCAACCCCCATTTAAGTATCTAAGAAATAAACAATTCTTAAAACGCATACTATGGACTGATGAAGCTACTTTTAGCAGTGATGGAGGCGTTAACTTACATAATATGCACTACTGGGCAGTTGCTAATCCACACTGGATGTTAGAAATCAACCACCAAAATAGATGGAGTGTGAACGTATGGTGTGGTGTTTTGGGAGACAAAATTATTGGTCCCTTTATTTTTAATGCACATTTGAATAGTGAAACATATTTAATTTTTTTACAAAATGGACTGCCAAAACTAATGGAAGATGTTTCGTTGGAAACAAGAAGATAAATGTGGCACCAGCATGATGGATGCCCTGCCCACTTCTCGCAGGTGGTTCGAAACTTCTTGGATGCTTCGTTTCCAAATCGTTGGATAGGACGGGGTAGTTTATTTTCGTGGCCGGCGCGCTCACCGGATTTGACAGTCCTCGATTTTTACTTGTGGGGAAGACTAAAAGACCTTGTTTTTCAAACTCGTCCTACCACACGAGAAAATATGATTGAAATAATTCAAAATTCAATAACCAGCATTTCAAGAGCGGAGATTGAAGCTGCCGTTTTTAGTACTCGTCGAAAAATAAATCTTTGCATTTCTAAGGATAGAAGGCATTTTGAACATTTAGAAAGGCGTTAAAGTTCAGATTCTGTTAATCATTAGACTGTTGTGCTGTTAATTTTATTTGACTGTTATTATTATTATCTTCGTTGTTGGCCCGTTGGCCTTTAAACACGCTCCAAATGAATACGGCACGAAGAATTTGGACCAGTCGTAAGCCTGGGTAAAGTGTGAAGGAAGGCAAACATTAGGTTAATATTTTTTTAACTTAATGCAGGTAGTAGTGAAATAATAACTGATTTTTTGAGAAAAATCGAAATATCTCTTGACATATCAGAGATATCGATTTCGGGTTTTCACTGGACGATTCCTCTTTAAATTACCTTTCTTGCCATGTAGTAAAAGCTGTACCATTCCATTTGAAAAAACTGAACAAAACTTCAAAAAAGCTATTGTTGAATGTAACGCCACCTCGCGGTTTCATTTATAAACTAAATAATTTATCTCCCAGATTATCTGATTGTCCCAGCAATTGCCTTTTAAATGAATCCAAATTGGGGAAAATCGGTTAAGGCAAACGGACATTAGACGACTTTTTATCTCAATAGGTAAAACTCCCCCTTCGTGAAATTACGACAAAATGTCATAAAACAAAGTTGTAGGAGACAGTTTGCTAATTATAACTGAGAAGTTTTCTTACTCGGTTAACACTTGAAAATACACAAAAAAAAGGTTTTTAAAAATGTTTAGCTCGTCACGCCCTCTTGCGGTCGTTTTAGAAGCTTAAAAATATTTTTGGTGAATTTCTCATGATCATTTTTAGTACAATATTTTTTCCCCAAAGCTGTGGGATAGATAGTTTTCAAGATCCGGCCGCGATCCATCCTTAATGGGACACCTGGTACAGTTCGATTGCTGAATCGATCGATATGCGATATCAGATTGTAAATTTATTGTCCGTACAGACAGATTGTTATGTTTGTTGGAATAATAAAAAAATCGTTGAGCTATTTTCTGTTCAACAGCCACAAAAGCTATTTATATTAAATATTTTCCATGTATTCCTAAAAATCATTTACAGCATAATAATATTAGATAATAAATATTATTACAAACATTTCACACACATTTGATTTTTTTATGAAATCACTATCTTTACCACGTCCTTCTATATTGAAAAAAAAAACATATTTACGTCCATCTTTAACATTTACACGTCAATTATCTTCGATCTCCTTGATATCTTGAAGGTAAACGCCTTAGTTACAAAAATTATACAGATTTAAGAACAGTACTTTTGATAAATTAAGCTTATTTTTAAGACAATCTGGGTCTGGATGACCTTGACCATTAAACGTTATATCAACTTCCTGGAGCGAAAAAAAATGGTCTCCGCCTTTACAATGCCATTTTAATATATTAATATGTTTCCTAGAATATTTATATCACATTTTTCCAATATATTTTATATATAGTTTAAAATAAAAATTTTAAACTATACAGAAAATACTTTTCGAATTAGCCAGTTCACAAAATACAATATTATTTAATTAAAATAAAAGTAAGAGAATACTAGTTAGCGACTGGACATACAACTTAACTTGGGTTCCGAACCACGGTCATCGATTACCGAAAACCCCGATCAGCACTCTCCTTGTTCTATCAACCCTTGATTTTATGGTTAACCAAAGTCTCTCTCGAGAAACCTACCGACTGGTGAATGACCGACGTAGAAAGCTCCCAGAAGGCATCCGGCCTTATTCAACCTCGAAATGACGTACTACACTGGTGGGTGAATCTTTGTCAGATTTTACTCTTGCCTAGAAACATTCACAAATATTTACAAAAGTCCTTAAACAAGTACAAGGATCGAATCTGCAGCCACGCTAACAACCGTATCTTTAGACTGCCGCCCTAGACCTTCATCCAATTAAAATATATTAATTTGTTAGTTAAGAATTATTACCTAAAACAAAGGATTTATCATTGAAGAGGGTGAACACTCGAAACGTCTAAAGACCACCATGTCCGAAATAATCGGAATGGAGTTAGATAATTATCGAAGGTACGGAAACTTACTGACACTGTAACCATCTCGACAGGCCATATACACTACATTTTAGATAATGTTTTAGATATAAAAAAGCTTTCAGTTTGATGGGTGCAGCATTTCTTAACAGTCGACCCAAATATTCTTCGACGTTTTATAACAGTAGATGGAATATGAATTCACCATTAGACTCCAAAGGTTAAACAGCGGACCAAACAGTAGGCGGAAGCAGGTGACAGTGCACCAAAGAAAGAGAATGCTGTTTCATCTAAAAAATGTAGATAGTAAAAACCTCAGTTTTTCCTGTATTGCTATATCCCGCAGGGATGGCAATAACCTGAAAAGACTGGTAGTACAGGGGCGGTTGGAGAGTTCTAGACCACGCGATAGACCTCTAAAATGATGGACAAACCAAATGAAAGACCTAATTGGTACATCTCTCCAATATGTTACCAAGGAAGCCAAAAATAGAGAACACTGAGGAGAAGTAGTCCGGATATTACGCGAATTGTATGAGTTTCCATAGATCACGACTCTTCTGCAAAGAAGAAGAGATTAATATTCGTCATATTCGGCTTGCAACGATTACTTTGTTTTTAATCAACAAATAAGCCCTGGCATAACCTATGCAGCAGTAATAACCGTCAGCTCTGTAACCAGAAGGTTGAAGAGAAACGAAAATAATAATCTTTGAGCAGAAAAACATGAAAATTGTAAATTATTTTCAATATGGTTCTTAATCCCCTATAATAAATAAAATACTGAAAAACAAATATATACAAATATATATATATATATATATATATATATATATATATATATATATATATATATATATATATATATATATATATATATACACGAAGGTTGATCAATAAGTTGATAAGGTTGATAAATACGATAATTTTTTATCCTGCGAGCTATGTTTTCAAGTTAGGGAACAGAAAAAAGTCCCTAAGTGCCAGATCGGGCGGGTAAGGTGGGTGCGAAAGCAATTCGTGCAATTTGGCCGCGACAATTAAAGATGAATGTACCGGTGCGTTATCGTGATGGAAGAGCACTTTTTTCTTAGCCAAATAGGATCGTGTCTCCTTCAATTTCTTATCGAATCTGTCCAGCAACTCACTGTAATACTGCCCTGAGACATCCATGAGGATAATTCCTTTGGAATCCCAAAAAATCGTGGCTATAATCTTTCCAGATAATGGAACCGTTTTTGCATTCTTCGGAGCAGATTCACCCGGAAAAGTCCATTGTATTGACTGTCTCTTGGTCTCTGGCGTCTAATAATGTATCCAGGTTTTGTCAATCGTCGAGACGTAAAAAGTCCTGCGGATTTCGCTTAAAGCGGTCCAAACACTGTTTTGACATTGTTAGTCGTACCCGCTTGGTGCCCACCGTGAGCAATCGCAGCACCCATCGGGCCGAGACTTTCCTCACACCTATCTTATCATCTTATCTTTTAAAACCTTGATTGCCGTGTCGTACGAGACACCTACGACCTCAGCTACTTCGCGTGCATTCGTTCGGCGATCAGCAAGAAGCATGTCATGGACTTTTTCGACGATTTCCTCGGTAACCACGTCTGACGGGCGTCCTGACCGTTCTTCATCGAAAACGACCACGCTTAAACTCGTTAAACCAATATCTCACGGTTGTCATAGATGGTGAAGGGTCCCCATAGACAACATCCAACTTCACTTTTATTTCTTCGCTGGTTTTTCCATCCAAAAATAATAACGAATTACGAGTCGATATTGCTCTTTTTCCATTTTATCGAGAAATACAAAACACGAATGATACAACTGGCTGTCAAAAAAAAACTAACCTATGAATTTATCTGAAATTCAGCATGAGGTCGTTTAACAGTCTGCAGTACACGATGGTAATGTCAATTTAACGTCATTTAACGTCAAAGCCATCTGTTATCAAACACGGGTACTTATTGATTAACCCTCGTATATTATAATTTAGCCGTCCAAAACCATTGTGTGTACTGCGCCTGCTATATTTTCGGTTGGTGCTTCTTCCTAGCGCCTGCGAACGAATCCTTCAATGTCATTTTTTTGTCTTGGTTCCTGTTTGTTGGAAATAGAAATTCTTTGTCGTATTTATATTACTACCAGATAGTGGTCCGACCCTGATAAAACACACTTGATACGATGTATTTGTTTTCCTTTTTTTTGGTTTTGTCGGCACGATCTAAAACTCAAAAAATATCAAAAATATCTGTTCTTATGTAAATAAAGAATCACTGGATAACGAATAAAAACCCAAACGGAGACTAATTTCTCAGTGATTCTTTCTTTTCGGTACTAAATTTGCCTAAGGAACAATAAAAAAGGAAAAAAATATATGAATACGCCACAATCATTCAAACATTACTTACGATGTATTTGGTTTCCTGTATGTCCATCATATGAGACCCATGTTTCCTTTTGAATGTTTTTGAGTGAGTACTTAGTATACATAACCCAAAGGTCCTTGCAAAGAGCAAATTGTATTGTTATTTCTCCATTGTCATTTGTGTTATCATGTAGACTGCACTTATTTACTACTTGGATATATTCTGATTATTCTTGTACAGGGTCGCTATTATGTATGAAAACGGTGAAATATCTCGAGAACGATTTCAGATTTCTTAATGAAATTTTATACACAAACATCAAGAAATGTTTTCAATGAATATTTTTCCTTGTCGTATATTTGAATCTAAGACTAACTTAATTATTTATAAATGATAACAGTACTTGAATTAGGCATTGTTGGAAAGATCTTTTTTTTTAATTCAACGAGGTAAATATTATGTTTTTTTTTCAAGATAGATTTTAACGAGTTTCGGTCTATTTTTAAGTCTCCTATTTTTCATTTAGTAGACTATGATGGATAACAGATAAAGTATTTGATTATACTTGACAACTCTTAACGTTAATTTGTGAATTTAAAATTTCTTTTTTATTCTATTTTAATGTTTATATAGAATTAATAATGTATTTAATGAAAGAGAATGAATTGAAATACTAACAGTTATTGAATACGGTGACAGAAAACGCGCTTATGGTAAAGTTTGTCGAGTATTTAATGAAGTACATCGGAATAAAAACATCACCAAGTCAACAGTTTGAACTGTCAAAAGATTTAATGATACAGGCAGCATTAAAAGTCGTCCAAAGTTAGGAAAACAAAAATAAAAAAATAATGACAAAAATTCGTTGAATGTTTTAATTGAATACATGAAGTTCACAAATTGACTTTAACAGTTGTCAAGTACAATCAAATGAACGAAAAATATATTTACCCCAAAACAGACCTAAACCATTTTATAAAATCTATTTTGAAAAAAAAACCATACAATACTTACCCCATTGAATTAAAAAAAAAACTGTTTTCAATGATCTCAATTTCAATTGTTGTCATTTAAAATTAAGTTGGCCTTGGATTTCAAATATGCAACAAAAAAAAATTAAAATATACCCAAAAAGTGGCAAACATTTTCTAATGTGTGTGTGTACAAAATTTTATTAAGCAATCTCAAAGCGTTCTTGAGATATTTCACCGTTTCCATACATAATAGCAACCCTGTATAGCAGATCCTCACATTTACTGGGACTTGACTCAAATTTTCTTTCTATAACAAAGCCACAACCAAATTAGTGCTTCTTAGTCATGTCCACTATAATATATTTGATATCTACATTTCCTCAAAGATCCAGTGTCCATATCTCCGAGTTCCTCCACCTAATCTTTTGGAGTGTTACTATATCCAGATAGTATTTTCTTATCTATTGAAGGATGTTACTTAGAGCTCCTAGTTAATATAAGGTTTTTATATCCCATATGGCAAAACTCATGTCCTTATTTCGTTGCCGATTTTTTTTACATTGCATCAATTCAATCCAAGACTGTGTATCAAATTTCGTAGTAACAATGTTTTACTGGGATGGGACTGCTAGACCCACCTATCCTGAAGGATCCGGAACTCTTCTATAGGGGTTACTATATAGGGGGCTTCAGTCGACGAGTCCTGGTTTTTAGAACTCCGCTACCTGTCTCCGTTTGCTGTACCTCGCCGTTCAGGACCTAGAGCACATAACAAGGTCGTGGAAATAGGATTTGTTTTTATTAAACTGTGGACTTTGATTAGAATCGGGTCGGCACACTAGACTGTTTCTGGGGCCTTATTACTAACCATTTTAAGCCCTCCAAAGCAATATACTTTTAATTATATACATATTAGCATCATCAGGAAATTGAATTATAGATTGAGTCATCTCCTAATGATGCTGACATGGTTAGCGAAACGCGCGTCGAGACGATTAACAAGGTAAACAGTTATTTTATGTTTCAATTAAAACCTTACAGTTGAACCGCCGAAAGATTAGCCCCCGTCATCAATTTTTATCCATATGAATCAAATCAAAAAAGACTAGTCAAATTAGTGCTAACTTTCATAATGGACGTGGTTGGTGCTTCAAAAGACGGAAATTTATTAAACTTGAAGAAATTTACCACTAAACACCAAATCAATTTTTTAAACTTCTCGACGCACGTTTCGCTAACCATGTTAGCATCATCAGGAGATGATTTAATCTAATTCTAAAACAAAACTATGTTCTATTTATATGAAAACCCTACCTAATAAAGCGTGTAAAAATCATGAACCGTGATGTTTACTAAGCCTTACATTAATAATTCAAAAAGTTGACTGAACGGAATAGGTTCTTTATCTCGGTTCATGAGTTTCTTACATTTTTCTATTTGAATGCTTTCATATGCATCCAAAGCCCTGTTATTATTAACACTTTTAATTAATCTTAAATTACTAATATCTATACTGTGGTCATGTTCGATTGCATGTTGGACAACACAAGATTTTTCATTTCTCCCATATCTAATGAGGGCAATATATCTTGTCAATATGGATCTTTTTGTTTGCCCAATATACCTTCGATCACATTCTTGACAACTAATTTCGTAAATCCCCGATTTTTCATGTTGATCTACTTTATCCTTTGAATTACCCAGAATTTGTCTTAATTTATTATATAGTTTATAGACAACCTTAATTTAATAATTAAATAATTTATTTGTGTTCTGATACTTTTGAAAAGCCGAAGATTCTTTCAATAATTTTCTGAACTTATGTTATCTAATTAATTTATCTACATCTTATTATAACCGTTCACTTCAGATACCGCCCTAATTATTTTTAATTATTTATTATAATTGTCTTTATTTAAAGGAAAATTAATTAATCTAGATCAGCATGAAAAGTCGGGGATTTACGAAATTTGTTGTCAAGACTGTGATCGAAGGTATATTTGGCAAATAAAAAGATCCATATTGAACTTTTAATGACCAGTACGAACAAACACCTTTTAATTATGTGTTACTTCCTCTTTCTACCCCGCTGTAACGCTATTGTACCGCAGTCATCATACCCGAAGACATACGTATTGACTTTTTATCTCTTCTCCTATCTCGGTAAAGAAAAAGAACATATTGAGACAATGTCCATGATATAGACAACTGATAAGGCACGGGTAATCTTTCAACGGTTCAACTGTACCTATCTAGCATTTTAAAAATTACTCAGATCTTCCCATAAAGTTAACATTTCAGTTTTAACTGCTATAATTACAATTGTAGCAAATAAAAAACAGAAAAAAATTAAACATTCATATATTTTACAATCCTTATTTCGCAGACGATGAATCATCTTCAGTCTCACGTAGTCATCGGTGTTTAATCAAAGAATAAATAAGTAAACATCGAATGACAATGACGATAAACCTTATTAACAAAATTTACAATAAATCCTTACAAACAGAATATAAATTCCTCTACAAAATTACAAAATTTAGGATTGACTTAAGCCTTCTGGAAACTGTAACTGTAACCATCGGGAGATCTGTTGAGAGATAGTTTGCCTGGTGGGTAGAACCTGTGTGGAGCTGGAGTGGTGGTGGTGTAAGCATCGTAGTTGGGTCTGTACTGAGGCTGAGACTGTGGTTGATATTGAGGTTGAGGTTGATATTGGGGCTGTGGCTGTGGCTGAGGTTGATATTGGGGCTGTGGCTGTGGCTGAGGTTGATACTGTGGCTGAGGACGGGGTTGAGCCTGAGGTCTGTATTGTGGCTCAGGTTGATATTGGGGTTGGGAGTTATATTGTTGTCGTGGAGGTTGGTAATCTGGAGGATTGTATTCTGGAAGAGGATTGTATTGTGGTTGAGGAGCAACGGGCAGAGTGGTTGGTAATGCCTGAGGGATACCGTCACCAGATGCCATGAAACCGTGTTTTCCGGCAGTGTAGCTGATAGTGTGCCTGGAAAAGGAATAATATAGCCACAATCTTTGAATCAAAAACAATATAAGTAAGTACCTTTGTCCGTTGGGATCTACATAGGAATAAGATCCTCTACGAGTACCATCAGGTTCACTTTCTTCTTTGAAAGCAACTCCATCTTCTTGACTGTACTGAGAACCAAATCGTCCATCACCTCCTAAATATCTCTGTTCGGCCAAAATCGCAGCGGTTCTTGGATCACCGCCGTATTTTTGACCCAGAGCAAGTCCAAGGACAGCCGACAATACCACCTAAAATACACATTTATTTAGTATTTTAAAATCAATATTGAAGGTGTTTTTACTAATCCAAACATTTGTACCATGTTTGCTTTTTTTAGTAACATCACTCAAATTAATTTATTAGCAATATTTGACTGTAAATTGATTGGTAAAGAGTGGGGTAAGTATTACGTTATTATTTTAATAATTTGTGTTTTTCAAAAGAAAAACAGAAATTCTTTGTATATATTTATTTTAAATTTTAATTTTGTGTTATTTTTTTAAATGATATCAATCAAATGTGAGCTATTAGTAGCAAGGCGACTTTTTGTGTTCCTTTATAACACATTTTCCAGAACTTTTACCAATGGTATTTTAATATCTTACTAATGTCAGTAGGCAACAAGTAAGTCTTGAACAATTTGAATCTTATAGGGAAACAAGTACTTCTGAAAATTCGACATAAACTGCATGGAGAAATTTCTAGTTGTGCACCATGTCGCCGAGACGACGTTTCTGGAGACTCCTCTACACTTTGCTCCATACGAGCAATATTTTCAGCCCTTCGCGCTGTTCTTAGACCTTTGAAGCCAGGCCTATCCCCAAATGATCAAAAATCTCAAAATTGCAAAAATCAACGATTAATTGTTGTTTTATTCACAGCTGGTCACGTTGGAGCGGAGGGTAGGAGCAGCGGTCTGCCGCTGCTATGCCGAAACCCCATTGAGGCGGTAGTTGGTCCAATTTCAACGCTCGGATGGTTGTTTTTCTTTCTTTCTTCTGTCCGTTTCCTAAAAGTCTGTGATTGCTTCTGGGCCAGAGTGTAAAAACCGACAACGAATTACCCCTCAGTCACGCCAGTTAAACGCTGGGTCAGGCCGGATGCTTGATAGGCCCAGTAGTTCGGAACCCACGTTAAGCTGTAGATCCAGTCGCTAAATAGCCTTAGTTGCTGATGCGCCTCTAACCCTAATACCCTTACCTTTTTATTCACATTAAGTTATAATAACTGGATTATTTTTTAAATTACATGAATTTCACTGCGTTCTTTTAGTGTGTGTTTGTCCAGAATAATACGTCTGCACTACCATTTATAATTTGCACGTCTGCACTACACAACAATCAAATACAAACTGTCACAAATATAACGAAAACAAAAGACACCGAAGCAAAATAGTAGCGTGCCACTTGCTCCATCCGATATAATACTTGATCGATCCAGAATTTCATTTATTGGATGACTTCTTTTTGCCTTAAAACCCTGAGTGAGTTTTGGCATGTTTGACTATGTTTTCCATTCAGCTTGAACACTGCTTCACCATTAGATCATGTTCATTGATTTTATATCATCCCTTACGTCGTTCAACCACCTCAATCTCAGCCTGCCTCTGTTTATATTTCCTATGGATCTCCACTGAAATATTCTCTTCGCTATTCAAGTTTCGTCTTGGAAATTCATTATTTAAAGGTTCATTGACTTCTCGGCTAAAATGTGACGGAGCTCCACCATATAGAAACCACATATTCTGTCTAACATTTAAAGAAACATCTTGTAATAATTATGGCAGATTGTTTTGAAAAAAATCTAAATAATGTCAGTCGACCTGGAAGAAAAAGGGGCTCAGAATCATGCCATTTACTACACCAGCCCAAACATTAACGGAAAATATGTGCTGAAAATTAATTTTTGTTACAGCATGCGGATTTTCTACTGTCCAAACATAGTTGTTGTGGAAATTATTTACTCCATTTCTTGTAAATGTGAGTTCGTCGGCAACCAAAACAAATTTGGTAAAATTTTCATTTCTATTGTACTGATGTAAAAACCACTGATAAAATTCAACTCTTCTAGGATAACCTTCGGATTGTAACGCTTGTACCCGTTGATAATGATAGGAATAAAGGTGTTCTTGTCGTATAGTCTTCCACACTTTACTACGGCCAACTTCAACTTGACCTTCTATAGACCCAATAGAATTATTTGAAATGTCCCATCTATGTAAAGCATTTCTCTTCTAGACGTTTGTTCAAAATCCATGCAGATTATCTATGTTCCATCTTACGCAAGATCATCCTCTGAAATATTCGGTACCATCCTTCATATCCTCTTGTCATTATCCAGGTCTCCCACTAATATGTTCCAACAAATTTAATGAGTATTTTTTATATCAGTTTTTTGTTTGCATAGTAAAAACAGTTGCTGCCGACAATATATGATTTGATTTCGTTACTTATATTGCTATCCTGGTTTATTTCAATGCCCAGATGTTTGAAGGGTTCGACGTGCTCGAATTCTTGATTTTTTATTCGAATGCTTTTGTAAATATTGTTTTGAATTCTTTTAAGTTCTATATAATATATAGAAATAATATATTACTTTGCCTTATTCTCCTTGACAATAAGAAGGTTTTTTATGTGTCATGGTCAATAGAGATCACGCTTTCATTTAAAGTGTCTTCCTTTAGAGATTTTTCTACTGCGTTCTGAAACTGAGTGACAATAATTTCGAGCAACGTTGCGTTATTAAGTTTTATTTCAGAGTTTGGCATAGTGCGACAAAAACTTTTGCAACATTTCAACAGGCCTATGGAATTCAGATGATATAATTCATTCTCAAGACCGAGACTCGATCGAAAACGACACGGAAATGAAGCGCCAGAGCCAGGAACAGCACTCCAACCTCACCGTGGGCAAAAAAAGCCAGAATAAACAATCAGCGGATCATTCATAAGGAATTTGTGCTTTGAAACCAAACGGTAAACCACCATTTTTACCGAAATATTCTTCAAAGACTTTGAAAAAGGGTCAATCGTCTGAGATTAAATCTGGGTGCTTCATCACGACAATACGGCTTGCTATATAGCAATTTCAATCAACGAATGTTTGGCAAGTAATAACATCACTGTGGCCTCGCAGCTCCCTTATCCACCAGACTTGAATCCTTGTAATTTTTTCCTTTTCTCGAGATTGAAAATTCACCTACAACGACACGAAAACAATTGCACGGACCAACAAGTGACTCTTGGAGGGTCAAGCTTGTACTGAATACGAATCAGATGTTGCTCACCTCCCTTCGGAAGGCAAAGCCGGCAATGTTGCCATATCGGACTCTACGCTACTATTCTCAATACTTTATTTACCTACCTTGCATCATAAATAATATCTCTATATAAAGTTCATCATCACAAGAATTTCACAATAATATGAGGATATTCTGAGAATATTCACAATAATATGAGAATACGAATCAAATTAAGTGATTCGTTCCCAACGAAGACAGTGTACCATGGTGTGATTATTCTAACATTGTATGAAACCTGGGCCACCATAGTACAGTGGCGACAAAGAGAACCCAATACAAGTATGGGAAGACCACAGAGGCGATAATTACACGACATTAATGAAATACTAGAAGGAGTTTGGTTTCAGGTTTCCCAAGATAGGAACAACTGGAATACGCAAGAAGAGATCTATATCCAGAAGGGGATGCCTTAGGGCGTTTGAAGAAGAAGAAGCTGCAGGATTTCGAAACCTGATACCCATACTAGACGCCAGATCTAGCCCTCAGTGTTTTTTTTTTATTCCTTAAGCTGAAGAAAGGTGTATGGGAACTAAATATGCAGTTTATATTATAATAAATATTTATATTAATAAAAAATGATTTCCATTGTCAACAAGTTACGTGGTTTAGGTTAAAAATTGTATAACAACACAAAAACCCGTTTAAAACAAAAAAAATGCATATCTTAATGATTGTGAGAATTTCAATGACATTTCAGCGTTTGCGATTAATTAGCCGTGATATCGGCAACCTTAACGCCAGCCTAGAAATGTAAATAAGTTATAACAGAGAATAAAAAAGTTCACACTGTTATATTTTTTGTTGATTCGTGTAAGAACCCACCCAATTTTTAATTTATTCTAGGTCTTTGAACAATCATATCTGACCCTAGACATATTAAACCCGTTTAGAATTAATTATTCTGTAATAAGATTAAATGTTAAATTACATAAGAAAATTGATTGGTATAACTGTGATATTTAGTTCCCATGTATTAACTAAACAATACAATATTAAATAATATATCAATTATCATACTAATGGGTGGTAAAAAAAGTGTTATTTCGATGCAGAAGAAAATATTAACACCAAAATGATTTGTAATAAATGTAGTTTTGATAGATATAGATTGATTATTTAATTATGGAAGATTGTTTCGTAAAGATGGCATTCTTCTTGCTGTTCTTCTTGTCTGGAGCTTTGCTTCAAAATTCGGCATCTCAAATACCAAACAGTTTTTCCAGAACACATGTAATTTCTTCGCGAAAGGCAATTTTCAGTGGGTCTACTATACGAAGATGTATAGTAGCTGAAAGAAAATATAAAAAATGTTGGTAAGTGAGATCTAGAACATTAACAAGAAATGTATATACCAAGAATGACGTCACCTTGTCGATATAACCTTCCAAAATTAATTATTCAATGTTTAACTGTCAAGCAGTGGCGGCTCGTGGGTTTTTAAAGTGAGAGGGAGTAGAAGAAAATAGTGCTGCTAAAGATTTTTTTGCTTTCCCCTTCCTCCTTTTTACTTTTCATGCTATCGAAACCCTATACAGGAGGTGAAAGGAAATAAAAGGAAATAAAAGGAAATAAAATATGGCTGGAGGGGCGCCCTCCCTCATGAGCCGCCACTGCTGTCAAGACTGCATTTATTACAGACTATTTTCATGTTATATAGTAAATCAAAGAAGTCCGAGTCATTTGGAAAACATACGTTCTTCTTGTGCTTCCATGGTAAATCAGTAAAATGAATGCATATCTATTATATTAATAAATCGTTGTGTACTGTTTTAAATCAATTGCCTGTAATAATAATTCTGACCCAATCAATAAACGAAATATATCACATTAGAATAAATTTATACATTAATAGGGTGTGTTAAAGGGTGTGCCAAGTAAAAATTCACATAGTTTTCACTTAAACAAGCTTCAGGGTTACAAGGTAGATCGAAAAAGATACGAAATCCCAGTTAAAAGTTCACTTTTCTGATTAAGTTTATCGTATAGATGATGAACTAACTTTAGGTTATTAGAAAAATGAAAACACATCAAAATGTATGAAGAAAATCGCTGGAAGATGTTGGACAGTTGGAAGAAGAAAAATGAATTAAATAAGTGAACATTCATTGAATGAGCACACTGTAATTTTTTATAGTTTCGGAATTTTATTTCGTGATTTTAACGCATTTCAGTTAATTTCGTACTTTTCATTTTATTTCAGAATATTCGTATATTTCAGTAAATAAGATATAAATGAAAGCAAACAAGCCTAGCCTCACTAAACTCGAATAGATTTATCACCAAACAATAAATTACTTTTATTACATCCTCTGCGTGTTTCGCTAACCAGCAACATCATCAAGAGATGATCTCTCAGATAATTTAATCTCTTAGATCATTCAATCTCTCAGAAGAAAAAGAAACATTATCAAACCTATATGCAACAAAACTAATAAAGAAAACATTACCAAAATTAAAGATCTTGCACTAAATAGTTGTCGATGAAGTATTAGAGACATTGTAGTTATAAACGTCCCGATATCTAGCAAAACAAGTCGAGCGCATACCACAGTAATTTTTTGTACATTTTTGCTAAAAATCAAACAAACACCATTCTATAAGTACCATATTCACCAGATATGATACCGTGCAACTTTTTCCTCTTCTCTCGATTACAAAAATCACTTCCCGGACGTCGTTTTAAGTCCATAGACCATAAAATGCATTCAAGAGAGTTCGCTTGTCGATTTGAAAGGAATTTCAGAAATTGAGTACTAAAAACTAAACGAAGACTCAAAAACATATTGGAATAATGTTATTGCAATGAGACTTGATTACTTTAAAGGAGATTAAATATATTTGAAGTAATAAATAAATAATTTGTGTTTTATTTAAAAGGTCACCATAATTTTTTATCATAGTAGCAAATTTTATCAGAAGTTAACAATAACGCATTTAACATTCAATATGATACCTCAGCTGATTATTTGGAATGGTTAAAAAAGGAAATTTTAAATTGTAACTGTAACTGTTTATTTGGCTAAGCGTTGAACTTCAATTCTAGAGTGACGTCGATCGTGGTCGATGATTGGATGGGTCGTAAAATAAACAAAAAGGCAAATCCAAAGAACATCCCAACACTTAGAAGTAAAAGGGATATCAGATTAAAAAAATGCGCAATTGAATGTAATAAATCGATTCCGATCGATTTTAATAGTCGATTCGAAGACTGATGGAAGGTTTTTTCGGCGCAAAGAGAACGTAGCTGACCTGTTACCTTGAAACGGAAAAAAGGTGTTACTGATTATTGGATTACGTTTGAATAACTACCCACTACAACGAGATTACGATCAAATACAGAATTGATAATATTTTAATACAAAAAAATTACGAATTTTCAGATACATTAGGGTAAACCAACAATATAATGTATGTTCTTATATCAGATATTGCATAATATATATATAAATATATCGTTCTCCTAAGAACCCAGAGAAGCTGCAAAAATACATACAAGAGCTGCTGAACTATTTGGCTTGAAAATAAACCTGAAAAAGAGTAAAAAAATTAGCGAGGACACAAGAATTTCTACTTTAGGAAAGGATTTGGAGGTTGTGGACCGCTACATGTACGTTGGGCAAAGTATTTCGATGGAGAGGAATAGCGCTCTAGGGGTGACTGTGGTTGGTGTTAAATGTGGCTGGCATGCATTTGGCAGGCTCAACATAGTGTTTAAGAGCAAACTCCCACTTTGCCTGAAAAGAAAAGTATTGGATCAGTGCGTCCTGCCCGTTATGACATAAGGATACTTTCATCATTGAAAGCGTAAAGGAATTGAAATGGAGGTGGGCAGGCCATATAGTAAGGCGATGGGACAACAGATGGACCAAGGCAATCCTGGAACGGATGCCGTTTGATCGCAGACCCTCACGAAGAAGGCCGGAAGCACGATGAGCGGATGTATATTGGACCCGAATGGCAGAGGCAAGTTCCTATTTGTTTTCTCTGAAGTTTAATATATTTTTTTTTTTTTGGGATAGTGTTAACTGAAGACAAAGAATGTCATATTTCATGCATAAAAATGAATAAAAAATAAATAGGAAATAAATTATTCAACAAGATATAGTTGAATTGTTCTGAAAATGGTTTTACAAAATAAAGCGAAACGTTAATAAAATAGAAAAAAAAATAATAATTTATAAATATATATATATATATATATATATATATATATATATATATATATATATATATATATATATATATATATATATATATATATATATATATATATAAAAAGAAATTTGTGAGATAAAATTTATGATATATATATACAAAACCAGAAAACCGCTTTAAAAAAATAAAACTGACACAATGGACGTCATCAAAGTTTATTACAACTTGATAATAAATAAATAACATATTTTTAAATATGTTTTTAAAAGAATGACTAATAGAAACTTACATCTCCACCACAAAAAAATTCACCAAAACTCTGTAACAAGAAAATGTTCCAAATAAATCATAATATATATATATATATATATATATATATATATATATATATATATATATATATATATATATATATATATATATATATATATATATATATATATATATATATATATATATATATATATATATATATATATATATATATATAGGTGTGTCAACATCTAAGGTTATTTAGTGCCTTGCCTATGTTCAGTTCCGGGTAAACTATTATTATTTTGAATTAAATAAACACAAACACAACGGTGCCTTAGTTAGCCTTAGACTTATCTGGCATCAGACCATCGTCTTAGGCATTCATACATACTTAGGTATACATGTATATATATATAACTATATTTTTTTGTTTATTTATCTCTAGCTGATTACGAATGGTACCTGGAGTTTAATTAAATTGGTCAAATATGCCAAAACCGTCTCCCCTGGGATCATAAACAATAAATATAAATAACATTTTCCAAATGAAGAATCCAAAAATGGGAGTCCAAGTTCAATTAAAAAGACAAAAAGAAAATGGATGCTATAATTGTCATTCTATAAATGAACTAATCAATTCCTCAAATGTTAAGATGAAAAATATCTGCCCCATCTGTCAGATATGTACTAGAGATTAGGTTATAATAAAAAAATAAAAATATAAAGGTAACAAATTTATAAAATGTTTCAAAAATATGTCAACGGAAAATTAAACAAAAAATGTCACATTTCATGTATAAAAAATTTAAAAATTAATTATTCAACAAGATATAGATGCTGTTTGTAAATATAAATTTGTATTGTTTATAAAAATAATATACATATAAAATAGTAAAAAAATAATAATTCATTAATATAATTGACCGAAAATCTATATATAATAATATATATATATATATATATATATATATATATATATATATATATATATATATATATATATATATATATATATATATATATATACTATATATACTACTATATTTTTTTTATTAATTAGAAATTGAGATATTATTTCTCAAGAATTAGATTCAGAAAATATCACAATGTGTATCTCTAGCTGTTTTACGAATGCTACCTGTGGTTATTACTGGTATTAAATTTGTCAAATATATATTAACCATATAAAAAAAATTACATTTTCCAAATGAAGTGGGAGTCTAGTCTGATCTAGTTCAAAGGTTTCAGTTAAAAAGACAAAACGAAACTGGACGCTATAATTATCATTATATAAATGACAACTAATCAATTCCTTAAATGTCAAGATGGAAAAATATCTGTCGCATTTGTCAAATATGTACTAGACCAGCTGTCAAAAAAAAACCACTATTTATAACAAAACTGAATTTCCCTGAGATTTTGTTTTATAAAAAAATTCCTTTACTGTGTCAATCTAATTCTGACAATAACAAATAATTAAGTTAGGTTATTCGGATATTTTATACTCACTAGCGTAAGTATGTTCAAGAAGATTAAAGCAATAAAAACCTTAGACCAATAATCATCATCTCCTTCGAGCGATATACGTTCGTAATAGTAAAAAATCTAAAATCCGTGAATTAAAAACTAGAATTTTCATTTTTTAAATATAATTCAATCCTTTTAAATATGATCACCGTATATTAAGTAATCCACAATTAAAAACGAAATCACGTCACTATCGCCGAATTTCGATCAAAAATACTCACTAAAAATTTCATTTTTTTTTTTGGTGAAAAATAGCCGAATAGGTTCTAGCTGCACTACCTATCACCAACTACTGCCCCCCATGTCCCTGCTATTAGTTTTTATACCAGGACACAGCCTTGGTAAAAGTGACCCTGGAAGCAACACTCCCTAAGCTAACAACACGTTATTGCACTGACTGTTCTTAAAAGTAAATAGCGCGCGGGAATAGTTCCGATCCTACGTCGGCGATTTCGTGCAAAATCATTTCTATTTTCCTTATTATTTCTTTCTTTTTATCTTTAATTATATTGCGTATATTAAAATATTAATTTACAATAGTGCGGTTTGGTTTGATTACTACATTATTTCTTCATTAGTAGTTCTATGTAATTACATCAAGCTTTAAGAAATATCACTGAATATATTTTATAAGAATAAGAAAATATAAACCAGATATTTCACAAGAACTGTGTCACTACGATACACTACAATATGTCTATACTAAATCTCAAAGGAATTGAACTAATTTTTTAATAAAACTTTTGTGCTTTAGAGTGTTTTACATTGATTGCGTGAAACGAAACTCAAAATTCACCCAACTATTATATTTTTTCTTCTGCCTCCATCCGAATCGATCTCCAGGAACCCTTTACCAGTTTGTGATATGCAGTAGTTCTTCAGCATCTCTTACGTTATCCTTCCACCATGACTTCGTCTACCTCTCTTTCTGTTACCTCCTATTCGTCCATCTATGATTCTCCTTGGTTTTCAGCTTTCTGACATTCTCTCCACGTGTCCCCCCATCGGAACTGTATCCCCACATAGTCTATAATATCAATCATTGTCTACCAATACATATCCCTGTCGCAAACTTTTGATCTCAAATTCTTCCATGGTATGTTGTTAGATTTTTACTACTGCCTTAAAGTTAAGCTTGGTCACCCCCTGAAACTAATAAATAAGCTTAGTTAGTATTCTCATTTCATCCATGGTTTTGTAACGGGTCTTTCAAATTCAACGGTTTTCTTAATTCTTGAAACAATACACTTGAATAGTACACAATACAAAAACGCGCTGAAAAATGTTTTTAGAAACTTATATAATATTTAGGATTTGCACTATCGTCCATCTAAAAATTTCAAGAAACTGATGGAAGATACAAGAAGAGCGATATATAGTCATAGTGGTCGTTCACTAGAGTATATTGATTTGGTAAGTGAAAGTGTTGATGAAGACCAAGAAATTTGCATTAGTCGACGTTCACAATAATTTGTACACGGTGAATCGAACATGGTGTATTAGCATTAGATTTAGCTTCAAATAACATGGGAGCTAAAGCTACTGGGTTATTTAAAACGTAGTGTATATATCAATTGGATCAAAGAACAAACAGATCTCAAAAAATCACCTTTTTTACTCAAAAAATCATCTTTTAAGATGAAGCTTATTTAAAAATTGATGGTTATGTTAATAAATGAAATTGCCACATTTTGGGTGATGAACCACGATTGATTCATTAGAAACCTTTACATCCTAAACGAGTCACTGTTTGGTTTGCATTATGGTAAGGAGTTGTAATTGGGCCATATTTCTTTCAGAATATGTCCAATACAAAGAAGCCAAAGTGTTTTCAAACTAGGCCCTTTAGATAACTGAAGCTGTACCACTGTTTAAAATACGATAATTTTTTGGTTTGATACAGAAATGACACAAGTATGACATTGACTATGATATTTGTCAAGTACGTTTTTCTTTATGGCGTCCTTCCAAGCGTCAGACGTGCGATTAGTTGATTGTTTATGGTGATTGAATAAAGCAAACAAGTATTGACAATTTCTGACAGAAATGGTTAACACTGAAGTTCGAGGAATAAGTTATGAAAAAGCTTTCCGCCCGATGGGTGCCGTGTTTATTAACAAAAACACATTAGAATAAACACTTCTCAAGAATGTTTGGACTTATATAAATGCAAATCTGCAGTTTTTTTTCAATGTTTTATAGCAGTAGGTAAAACATAGATTCACAATTACATGTTATAGAGAAAACAGCGATCTAAACAGTGGATAAGAGTAAGTAAAAATGATAATATTGAACACGGACAGGGTTAGGTTGAACGGATAGGGTTGGTTCGACTGGACTTCGGAGATGCTCCGTCTATAGGGGGTGTCATAGATTTGGCGAGACGGGGAGGGGATCGGTCTCCATTAACAGCACTTGAGGTTTTGGTTTAGTTTGTGTATGGCTCTCTTTGAGAGGGGTCGCGAGGCCGAGGCATGTCGGAGAATGTCTTGAGTATGTTGTGGGACGGGTGCCGAGTATTTTAATTATTATCATTGTTACTATGTTTCACCAAGTGCAACCGCGCTATCAATTGAAACTAGCGTAAGTAAAGGAAGCGAAAATAATTCCACCTACTCAGGAAAAGCATTGACTACGGTTTTCTAATATTCTCGTCGCTCATAGACGACCAGGCTAAAGGCAGGACCGTAAATAGGTGTATTAAGCTGCTACTCAGGGAAAAGGTTCATGTCACACGATAACACGGTTGCGCATACGTCTTGGTTTATTTCTGTAAAATTTCACAACCTAAGCTTTGAAATGCTTCCGTTTGCCCTGTATTCGCCGAAATTGAATCCTTAGTAATATCCTCTTCCCATACTTGAAAAAATGACTCGCTGGCAATGACGAGGCAAATTGAACTGTAATCACCATTTATAAAGTTGGAATGCTTGTGGTCTAAATGTATTGAATTGTAAGATGATTAAGTTAAAATATAAAAAATCTCAAAGAATGCTGCTGGTAAAGCTGTAAGTGTGAATGGTTTTCGATATCGCGACATGAGAACTAAATTTTTATGGGGGTCAATTGAATAATATTGAAATGGAGCTACACCTCACTGTGCTAATGAAACAATTGATTTATTGAAAGAACAATTTCCTGGATGAGTTATTGCAAGAAACAGTGAAGTTAATTGACCACCAAGATCATTTGATTTAACACCGTCGGATTGTTTTCTTTGGGGTTACGTGAAACGCCAGGTCTATAAGAACAATCCACAATCTAATCCTGAACTACAGGATGAAATTATTAGAGTCATTGGTGACATAGAACAACGGTTATGGCAAAATGGCATCCAAAATTTTGATAAAATAGAGGACGCCTGTAGAGCTGTAACAGGTGGTCATTTAGCAGATATCGTCTTTCGTGTTTAAATGTCATACATTCTGCTTCAATCCCTAGAAATAAGAATGTAAATGTTCGTTTGTTCAAAATCTTAAATATCCGAAAGTTCTTCATCAATTGCTTTCAAATATTGCCACAACGTTCTATTCGAATACGCGTGTGTTTTTATATACCTATTATATAGATGTCACGCCTACGAAAGGTAAAAAATATGCTATTTTTGAAAAACAGCGCCATCTGTTGGACGTAAAAGCAACACACGCTATAGTAAATATTTTACGGCAATGGCAACGGCATATGTTGAACGTAAGAGCAAAACATTCAATACTAAACATTGCTCATGCCGGACAGTGTGCTTCTTGGCAGTTGATATCACTAAGCATTTTCAGTGTTTCCGATTGCATTGTTAAATAGAATTTTCACAGATTTCGATTTATTTTCATTTCGATTAAATTATTTAACCAGACTGAGCCACAGCAACGCGAGGCGGGGTACAGCTAGTTGTAAATAAAGATATAGTAGATATCTTTATTGTAAATAAATATCTTTGTAGTAAATAGATATCTTTATTGTAAATAAAGATTTGTGAATGATATAATTTAATCGAATAATCGATGGTCGATCCGGAAAACGATACAGGATGGCAAAAATACGAGTGGACTAACCTGCGTTAAGGTCAATACCGGAACTGTCGAGGCGGAGGCAATCCGGTACTGCTTCGGGTGGTATCTAGAGCGGCACGCCCAAAAATTGTTACCTTAGCACACAATCGTGGTTTATTGAAAGATACAAAGTGACTCAAAAAAAATTACGTATATATATATATATATATATATATATATATATATATATATATATATATATATATATATATATATATATATATATATATATATATATTAAAAACAAACAAAATACACCCGCACTCCACGTTGGTGCTTTGTCGTTCCCCCATCCGCCATCTAAAGCGCCAGCAAGCGTCTCCCAGTACCAGTTTCTGGCCTTAAGCCGTCATCAGCTGGGCTCAAGCTGAACGCCCGGAGAGTGGATGAAGCGAACGGCTCAAACCATGACCATATAAATTGACCATGTCGAATGGCGGCTGTAATCACATGCAACTCTGCCATCCTGTGGTAAACGACCCCGAACAAACTGTGCGAGACCGTTCGTGGCCAGTCTAACCTCGGGGAAGTACCAGCTCTGTTCAAAAATAATGATGAAATGGGCTCGTGGAGAAGGATATTAAAAACAAAGAAAATACACCCGCACTCCACGTTGGTGCTTTGTCGTTCCCCCATCGAAAATTTCTCACTTGTAAGCTGTAGTGTGCAGGGACTCCACCATGCCGTAAGTACATGTTTTGTCGTACATTAAGTGGAACATTTTCTGACAGGTTTTGCAAATGATTCTGTAGAAAATGTAGATAAACGTCTCCTGTGAGATGACCGTCGAATATGAATGGACCGATTGATTAATTTTTTTAACATATTTCTATTTTGTCAGCTTGGGTTTTGAGCTAGCCTTTGCGGCCCTTACTCATATTGACTTGATTAAACCCTTGTATGGGCATTGATGATTTTAGGGGCCGCTAGTTGACCCATGAAATTACTGACTATCGCCAGTAGATTCTGCAGGTGGATTTATGAAAGAAAGTCTTGGTCGACTTTGGAGGTTAAAAAGAAGATGGGGGCGGGCCTTGGTTGGCCGGTAAGTGTGTACACTTACGCGCGAGTGTGTACACTTACGAGGTCGCTTCGTCTTGGCTGCTTTGAGTTTGTAGTCCAGAACGTTTTTGCTGTAGTTTGAATAGTGTGTTAATTTGTGCCTGGATGAGGCACATCACTTGCTGCATTTGGGCTGTAAATTCTACAATCTTGGAGGTTGAATCTGCAGGTGCTGGTGGAAACCGCTTTGGAGACGACGTCTTCGAGGCTGGTTTCCGGTTAGGGTTTTCGCTGCACCTGGAGTAGTTCGCTGTATGCGACTCCCCGCAGTTGAAGCATTTCGGCGGTTAACTGGGGTCCAGTTTGCACTCACTGCTGCGGTGAAGACCCGCGCACTTTACACAAACTGATGATTCTTCACATTGGGACGAGACCGAATTTTTGACAATTAAAACACTGGCGTGTTTTGGGTTTTCTGATTTGGACCACTACTTGAATGGGCTGGTTCAAGATGCGGTTGATTTCCAAAATGTTGGTTTCGTCTGACGGGACCGTGACTTGGACAATCGCGATCGGCGTCTTCTGGTTGGTTTGCCATCTTATGATGTTTGTCGGATGGAAACCCATATCCGTTAGCTCGTGTCTGATTTCGTCGGTTATGATGGATTCCATTATTCCTCGCAGAAGGACGTGGAGGAATTTGTGTCCATTGTAGAAGGCTTGAAAACGGTAGCCTTTTTCTGTGAAATGCTGTAGGATTTCATTACGATCTTTGTCCGAACGGGGTGTTAGTAGAACCCCGTCCGGGCTAGTTTTGGCTGGCCCAATAGCCAAATTGTTTTTGTCTAGGTGGCACACCACCTCGAGCAGGGCCGATGTGTCCCGGAGGATTATCGGCGATTGGATGGACCCGGTGCCAGCAGGTGGTGCTGGCGCCTGGTTGGTTGCGGGTGTGTCTGCTGTGACCGGCATGGCTTGGGGGTTGGTGGGTTCAGACTTTGTCGGGTCCGTCGGCTCTGTATCGGCTTCTGAGGCGTTGTCCTCGTCAGCTTGCAGTCTAGCCTTCTTTCTCCTTCGTCGTCTGGTGGAGATATGGTGTTCTCCTGCTGGTTCGGGCCCCATGGTGGGGGCAAGGGTTTCGGGGACCGGAACGGTCTCTTCGGTAGTTGGTGCGATTTGATTAGGTATATCGTTTTTGAGAGCTGTGGATTCAGCGGAATCCCTTAGTCTCTGGTTTTCATTCTTTAGCTCGACAATCTTGGTTTCAAGGACTTCTATTTTCCGAATTTTTCTGAAGAGCATGTCCACCATGTCGTCGTATTCTCTTTTGGCGGCTTTTGCTTTGGTTATTTCTTCATGTACTTCTTTAATCTTGATGTAGGATAGATTAATCCGGAAGTATGTTTCCAGAGTTTCTTTGGATAGTAGGTGGATAATTTCATCCGTGACATAGGTGCAGCCTGTGTTGTTCGCCATACCGGCGGAGGTGATTCGCGAACGCGACTACTAACGATTACTGAACGATTACCGCACCGGTGGAAGGAGCGCAGAAGCGATCGAAATACGTCCGATCTCAACGGCTGCCTGGACTGAACTGATGTTTTTTTTAGCATACCATACCACACATAAATGAGGGTTTTCATCGGACCATCAATGTTAATTATGAAGATTATTTATGCCATCACGAGTGAACTACGCTTCATCAGTGAACAGAACATACTTGTATAATCACCGATTTCAACTTATCCAGTTACAAAACTGCTTCCTTACCGCAAAATCACCATCCTGCAAATGTTGCACCGGTTGTAAATAATATGGATATAAAAAATTCATGTGAAGATTCCTCCAAGCAGACGATTGTGTGATTTGGAAAATATCTGCAATCCACCTTGTACTTACGCTTGGATCAATCTCAACGATGTCAAGGAATGCCTCCTTCTTGTTCAGGATACAGTTTCAATTGCCGTTCGGAAACAATTCTCGTACTTGGAAACATAGCAGATTCTCCAGCAGTGATAAAAACTTGTTCAAAAATCCTTCTACGTGGCAGTCTCCGATTCGGGAAAAGGCACTAATATTCGGAGACTGGGCGATTTAATCTTCCGTTACAAAAGTCATAAACAAATAATATATAAGCATATAACGAAGACAAACCAATAATTAACTGGTTTAAACAACGTTGCGTGGCAGAAAGAAAAAGTAAAGGTACAGTTCAGAATAGGACCCAAGCAGGTTTATAGCAACTTTTATATTCTGTAATCGAGTCTTCTGTGCTATCTTCTCTCGTCCTGTGGGTTTGGGTATTTGAAGTTTAGCTATCTGAAGTGAGTGACCCTATTGATCTTGCCGTATTTAGTATTAAAATTTTGTGTGTCCTTGATTTTTCAATTGTTCTTCCCATTCCCTTATGACTTTGTCCAGAACCAGATTGAAGAAGAGTGGGGATAACCCATCTCATTGGCGTACTCCGGTTTTAATCAGGAAGGATTCGGAAATTTCTCCCATAAATTTCACTTTAAAGGTTGTGTCGGTCAGTGTCTGCTTGATCAATTGTTGTGTTTTGGGATCGAGTCTTTGTTCTTCGAGGATGTTGAACAGATATTTTCGGTCGATGCAGTCGTATGTTTCTTGAAGTCCACGAACGTGCAGATGATTGGCACGTTCCTGATAGCTTTGAATTTCAGTAGTGTTTTTAAGTTAAAGATTTGGTCACTGCTTGAGCGATCAGGGCGAAAGCCTGCCTGGTACTCGCCAATTTTGTCTTCTAGTTTTTCTTGTGTTCTCTGGAGAAGGCATGCTGAGAGGATTTTGTAAGTGACTTGTAGTAAGGAGATTTTTCTGTAGTTATTCATATCTGTTCTGTGTCCCTTCTTGTGCAGCGGGTGGATAAGAGCACATTTCCATTCATCTGGTAATTTTTCTATTTGCCAGATGTTCGTGATAATTTGCGCGAGTGCCCGCAGTGCATTTGGTTTTTCAATTGTTCCGCGATGATACCATCTTCACCGGATGTTCTTTTATTCTTTAGTTTACGTATGTGCCTGTGGATTTCTTCCTGTGTTGGTGGTGGTGATTCTGAGTGGGTAAATATGCAATTTTCCTTGGAGAACCTTGTGTCGCGTTCGGGGCAATAGAGGAAATCAGAGAAATAGTGTGCCAACTCCTGACAATTCTCCTGATTGGTTAGTGCTAACCTCCCATTCCGCTTTCTGAAGCAAAGATTTTATGGGGTGTATCCATGGTTTTCTCTTGCGAAAGTCCTATAAAAATTTCTCGTGTTATAATTGCGGAAATTCTCCTCTATAGAGTCTAGTTGTTTCTTCATGTACTTCCTCTTAGTTTGCCTGATAACCATTGCGGTCTGTTTTCTAGCCTCGTCAAAAAGCTGTTGACTTTCTGGATATTTTTTAGTGTTGTACTCCTGAAATGCTCGTTTGCGTCGCTGCAATGCACTTTCGCATTCCGAGTCCCACCAAGGGTGTTTTGTATTGTTTTTCAATGGGATCAGTTTCTGTGATTTTTGTGTAATTTTTTAGTGAAATTTTTCCTTTTTAGTGAAATTCCTCTGTTATGTTGGATTTCTTGATCTTTGTCGTGTCGCATTTCTGTAGATGTGCTTTCTTCTGATGAATTCTTCTTGGAGTGAACTTTGATTCAGGTTAGATAGTGGTCTAAGTCAATGTGCACGCCCCTGCGGACTTGGACATCTTGAATCTCTCTTTGTTGTGGGTATGAGATCGCAACGTGGTCTATCTGGAATTCCCCAATCTGTTGAACAGGCGATTTCCATGTCTTCTGTTTTCGTGGAGATTTTCTTAGGGATGTTGACATGATCTTTAGGTTACTCTGTTGGCATAGTTCAATAAGTCTTGTGCCATTCTTATTGGTAAATTTGTGACCGGGGAATTTGCATCTATTGGGACCTTTGCCATTACCTTCTCTACTGCAGCCCAGAATTTCTCTGTAGACTTAGGGTCTTTCTTATTGTCTTCATTTGTGGGGGCATGTACGTTGATTATGGTGTATTTTTTATTGACGCACTGTATGCGCATTGTCATTAGTCTATTGTTTGTGGGGGTGGTTTCCTTAATAGAGTTAACTCTCTTTTTGTGTATAACAAAGGCCATGCTCAGAAGTAAAGCGCCCCTAGCGACTCCCTAATATGTCCTGCTTTCGAATATGCGATAGTTCCCATAGTCCACCGTGTCCTCCCCCGTGATGCGTGTTTCTTGTAGGGCAAGCACAAGTATCTTTTGCCTGTCAAGTTCTGAAGTTAGGCTGTGAAGTTTTCTTGGTTGGATCAGCGTGTTGATGTTGAAGATGTCAATGTATATAGATGTTTTCTGTGGAAATTTGCCGGAAAGCTCCGACTTTTTTGAGATCGTGAAAGTCCGGATTCCCCAAAATCCGAGTACCCGGTTGCCGTCTGTCGACGGGTGGATTGGTTACCACCTGGGGTATCCTTTTTATTAGTTGCATGGTTGCTTATAAGCTTAAAGGACCAGTTTTTCCACTGGGAGTTTAGAACTAGAGATTGTTAGTGTCTGGAGCGTGGTATAGAGCCGCACCCTCTGGGTGAACATACGCCGACCTAGTTGCTGGTAGTTGTCACTGCAGATGCAACCTGAGTTTTTTTCTGCCAGAGCCCTGTTAGCTGTTTGTTCCCGAAATAAACATCCGGGTTCAGCCGTTGTCCGCTTCCTGCGACGTGGACGAAGGATTGGACCTTTACGAAGCTATATATATATATATATATATATATATATATATATATATATATATATATATATATATATATATATATATATAGAGTGAGAGAACTGGTGAATCACTTTAGGATTTTTATACAATCAAATCCTTCAGTTATGTTTGTCTTCAAACCCGTTAAACCAAAAGTGTGATTCGTCTGAAAAGATTATTTTTCCCCAAAGTGGAGGAGAGTTAATTTCGTTGCATTTTATATCATTCCATGTGAATTGATGCAATGGACTGAACACAGCAGTCTGTGAGTGACATTTACATTTCAAGCAATGTTATTAGAAAACTTTGCCTCATTCCCCCACTTTGGGGAAAAATAATATTTTCAGACGAAGCACAATTTTGTTTTAACGAATTTGATCCTCAAGTGATTCACCAGTTCTCTCACCGTTACCATCCTTACCAAGTCACTGCTTGGTGCAGTTTTTGGGCTGGGTCCACTGGGCGAGTAATCGGACCTAATATTTTTTGAAAGTGATGATGGAAATCGTGTTACTGTTAATAATGAAAAATATCTTTGGCCTGAACTGATAAATGGGGGTATAAACGATGTTTTATTTCAGTAAAATGATGTAACTCGCTAGAAAATCGATTTATTGCAAGAATAATTTCCTGGACTCTTTCTTTTGCGAAATCGAAATGTCAATTAGTCACCAAGATTATGCGATCTCACGTATTTGGGTTATTTTTTGTTATGTTATATATTTAGTTTACAGAAATAAACTACGAATAATTCTTGACCTTAAATGAAACATTCAGGCCGCCGCAAAAAATATACCACGCGATGTCATCAGGAACGTAATGCCATTATTTGTTCTTCAAGGGTGGCTACCCAAGGAGGCTTTCACTTGTAGTTATCATTATGCCTTATTTTCAAATTGTGACACTTTTAATGGACAACTCTTTAGTAATATGAACGGAAAGTGAGCAATGGTACATTATCGTGATACAAAAATTAATAAAAAAATAAATTAGAATTTAATATCTATGGAAAACCACATACTCAGATATAACAATTACAAAACAATCAATCCACCCCCTTACACATAAATATGCTGCATATAAGTCTATGATCCACCGAGCTTTTACAATTCCACTATCTGAAAATAATAGAAAAATAGAACAGCAAAAAATAAAACTAATAGCACAAAATAACGGCTGCAAAGAAAATGAAATTTGCTACTTAAAAAATAAAAAATGGAAACAATTGCTAATTCATCAAGTACATCCAAAAGTAAAACAAAACAAATGATAAAAAGTACTGTAAAATTTCATATTTCGGTGCAATTTCAGAACAAATAGCTCGCTCTTTGAGGAAATACAATTTGCAAATAACGTTTAAAACCACCCAGTCAACCAGTAAATTAATTTATAATGCCAAAGATAAAACATCAGCAATATAAAATGTGGAGTTTATATCTTAAGGTACAACGAGTGCAGTAGCTGCTATGTTGGACAAACAGGCAGAAATTTTCAGAATATAAATCTGCATACATATTAAAGAAACAACACTCTAATTTTGCGAACCATTTTATAGATACCGGACATATATTTCCCGAGATTACAAATTTGAAAATTTTACATACAGCGCCCAAAAGCAAAAAATTAAACATTTTAGAAGCTATTGAAATTTATAAATATAATAAAGATCCGTCTAATAAGTCCTGGGAAATTCTGGAAAAGACTATCTCTAAAATTCCATCTAACCATGTAAAAATCCTATTGGGTGATTTCAACGCCCAACTAGGGAAAGAAAAAAAGTACAGGAAAACAGTCGGCAGTTTTCCCGCTCACAAATGGACTAACCATAATGGTAGAAGATTGGTCGAACTATGTTCGCAGTTTAATCTAAAAATAATGTCAACCCATTTTAAGAAGAATATAACAAAACAAAAGATCTGGAGGTGCCCAAACATGTACATGGGTGAATTTCAAATTGACCATGTTGCCATTTCGTACCCCAATTATAAAGAGATTTTGAATGTTCAAGCCAGGAAAGGAGCAAATATAGACACGGATCACTACCTGACTAGAATCAAACTTAGCTTAAAACCTCGAAAACTTATTCAAAAGGGGCTGGTAATACCAAAGTTTGACCCAACGAAAATAAAACCAGCCCTAACAGAAGAGCTTGATAAACAACCTGCACAGTACTGGCAAGAATTAAAACAAAAAATTATTAAAACAGCCTTAAAGTTGGCCCCATTACACAAAAACGTAGAAAACATCCGTGGTCGGATGAAGTTTGCGAGCAAGCTGTATTAAGCCGAAGTAAAGCATTCAAAGATTGGAACAGTCAAAAAACAGCAATAAACTATAACATCTTTTTGGAAGTAAGAAAAGAAACATCGAAGCTAATTAGACAAACTAAAAGAAAATATGAAAACAATCAAGTTAATGAAATAGAAAAAGGTTTCCAAAAAAATAACATTCGAAACTTTTACAAAATATTTAAAACTAAATTAACAGGCTATCAACCGCAGAATCTATGCTTTCAAAAGGAAAACGGACAATTAGCTCTAAATAACCAAGACAATTGCAAAGAACTTGCAAAATATTTTGAACAAATACTAAACTGTCCTGAGCCCTTAAACAAATTACCAACACTAAACCCTAAGCAAACAAACTCAGGTTCATTACCACCGAATGAAGAGGAAATAATTAGGCAAATCAAGCGGCTTAAAAATAACAAAGCTTCTGGTGAAGATGGAATCACTGCTGAACTTTTGAAATCCGCTGGTCCAGGCACAATCAAGGAAATAACCAAAATTCTATAAGAAGTTTGGCGAACCGAACGGATTCCGGAAGACCGGGAAGATGCTCTTATTCATCCACTACATAAGAAAGGAGATAGAACGGATGTAAACAACTATAGAGGAATATCTCTTCTCCCAGTTTGTTACAAGATTCTATCTCAATGTCTACTAGACAGAGCACAGGGACAGTTAGAACCGAACATTGGTGAATATCAGGCAGGTTTGCGACCGGGCAGATCCTGCCCTGAACAGATCCTGAATCTGAAGTTGATTCTAAGACATCAAAAACTGTACAATAAAAATCTCGTCTGTACATTTGTGGATTTCAAAAAAGCATATGACTCTATTGACCGTGAATCTTTATTCCGAATCTTGAAAGAACAAGGACTAGATCTGAAAACGCTGGCAATTATTAAAGCAACGTTAACTAACACGAGGTCAAAAGATAAATTCATGGGTGACATCTCAGAGCCCTTCGAAATTAAAACTGGTGTGAGGCAAGGGGATGGACTCTCGCCACTCTTATTTAACTGTGTTCTAGAAAAAGTAATACAGGAGTGGCGTGAAAAAAAGTCGGCACTAAATATTGACCAGCCCATTAAACTGGGGAGAACCAACATCAAAATTGATTGTCTGGCATTTGCTGATGATCTAGCAATTTTAGCTCAAGATGTATTAACGGCACATAAACAGATTGAAATCCTAAAAGAAACAGCAGAAAAGGTAGGACTCCATATTTCCTTTGAAAAGACACAATACATGACCTGCAACAGACTAAGAACACCATTTCTAAAAACAAAATATGGTAACATCAGACGAGTCTCTCAATTCAAATATTTGGGTGAAATAATCATGGAAAATGGGTTGGAAAAAGCGGCCAATAAGGGTAGATGTCAAAAAATGGAAACGGCATTGAGACTTACACAAAATATTTACAACAAAAAATGCCTATCTAAAAACACAAAACTGAGACATTACAACACGGTTATTAAGCCAGAATGTCCATATGCTGCAGGACATCGAGGACATTGAAAAGAAGGAAAGAAAAATCATAAGAAAAATCCTAGGCCCCAAACAAATAAATAGCACAACATACCGACTTCGAGAAAACCAAGAAATCAAACAATACACAGATATACATAGCGATATGAGAAAAGAAGACTTAAGTTTTACGGAGACATCAAACGGATGAATCCGAGTAGGCTAACTAGACAAATAGTCGAATTTTATGAAAATAGGAGTAGAGCTAAAGTAGAAATAATTAAATGGATTGCGGCAATTAAAGAGGACCTAAGATCAGCAAATATTACACAAAGTGAAATTCAGGATAGAGGCTGTTTCAGACACAAGGTTAACGTTTGAAAGGTTGGCCAGAGAGAAAAATGTAGGAACAACTTGGTCTGACGAAAGGAAAAAAGCTCATAGCGAAAGAATGAAATCAATATGGGCTCAAAGGAAGGCTAATAACAACAAACGCCTCTAATTGTACTTCGCGTGGTCCACCGGGCCCACACGTGAATAATAATAATAATAAAGATCCGTCTAGACAGCTATTAAACGATTAGACGGATCTCGGAATTTTCCCACTATTTATAATATTGTAAAAAATTAACCCCAATAAAAATATAAAATTAGGTACATGGAATAGATAAACAGCTGTAAAATCTTAGTTTTAAAGTAGTGTTTGAGAATGTAAAATCGTTTTACGATACTATAGCCACACAAATTTTGTTTAAAAATAAAAGTGATAGATAACAAAGTAAAAAATTGTTTTATTCCTTTTTAAAAAATCACAAAGTAACGGACAAATCAATCAATAATACAAAAATTAATAATTGTTTTACTACTCAAAATGCTCACTCAAATGACACATTACGCCTAATATGCCTATTTAACGAGTTTGGAGGACCTCTTTGTGGATAATACCATGGTAACAGAAAAAAAAACAGTAAACGTGCTTTACAGTTAATAATATTTCTTCTTTAGCCAGCGTCATGCATTTTTTCTCCAAACGCTTTTCTTTCCACTACAACTGAAAATTGTCCTCGTCCGAAAATATAACTGTTCTCCAAAATTCTGTTGGTTTGTTAATAAACGGCTTATTAACTGCTGACCGACCATGGTTACCCGTTGTTGCGGTAAGGTCTACTGATATTCTTTGGACACCTATACAACGTTTATATCATATTCTTCAACTCCAATTCAGTTTTTGTTTCTCCTTCAGTCCCCCCGGCTTATATATTCACCATCTTTATAAGCACAATCTTTTTCTTGGGCGTCCTAGAATGCATCTCCCACTACAGATTTCTCTCTTGCGATCCTCACCACCCTATTGTTTGCCATCCTTTCAATGTATTGATTCCATTTTGTTTTTATTTCTTTAATCCACTGATTAATCGCTTCTATGTTACATGTGTGCCTAATGTCTTCAGTCCTTCCTCCATTTCTTAAAAATATATCGAAGATACAATCAGAGGCAAAAATATTGAAAATCATAAATTCGTCAATACGAGGTGTGGCTATTAAATAACGAGACTGACGCTGCTACAGAAGTACGTATACGCGAAACGCCAGCGACCAACAGCTGTTTACCGTAAATCCTTCTCTTTCGAATACAGTACCTCTCGCTTCTGTAAACAAATCCGTTTAACCGTAGCCTTCGTTCGCATTAGAGTTGTTTTTTTGTTTCCAGGAAAAATGTTAAGTGTGACAATGGAGCAACGAATTTTTGTGAAATTTCACTTGAAACTTGGAACCCTCGCTACTGAAACTTATAATTTGTTGAAAGAAGTTTATGGCAATGAATGCTTATCGCGTGCACGTGTTTTCGAGTGGTTTAAGCGTTTTCAAGATGGGCGAGAAGACGTTGAAGATGATCCTCGCCAGGGTCGCCCTTGCACGTCCAAAAACTGATGACAACATCGAAAAAATCAGTAATCTGGGTCGATCTGAGCGTCGGTTAAGTATTCGTGCGATTGCTGAAACTGTAGGAATTGACAAAGAGTGCATACGGCAAATTTTACTTAAACATTTTAACATGCAAAAAGTGTATGCCAAAATAGTGCCTATAATTCTCACATTTGAACAACAAGAAACTCGCAAAAATGTTTGTACCGGCACTTTGAATGCCATCGAAAATGACCCAAACTTATTGCCAAACTTATTGGAAAAGCCCAAATTCGCCGAGAACCAAAAAAGCTCGAACGAGCAAATCAAAATTCAAGCAATGATCATTGTTTTTTTTTATATTCAAGGGATTGTGTACCTTCACTGGGTTTCTGGAGGTCAAACTATTAATCAACATTAAAAACGAAAAAACGACCAGAATTGTGGAAGGACAACTCATGGGTTCTCCACCAAGATAATACAACGGCTCATTCCGCATTTTCTGTCAAGAGGTTTGTAGTCAAGTACAGAATCCCAGTGTTAGACCATTCGCCTTAATCGCCGGATCTTGCGCAGTGCAACTTCTATCTGCTCGCTAAGGTGAAATCTGCATTAAGAGAAACAAGATTTGAGCCCGATGAAGCTGTGAAACACGCTGTACGCGTATCTGAAGAAGCTGACAGAAGAAGACTTGAACCAGCTGACAGAACCAGAACTGTTTCGAACAATGGATGATTCGCATGGAGCGTAGTAGGGATAGAGGAGGGGTGTATATTAAAGGTGATAGTAAGTAAATATGTATAAAATCAAAATTAAATGTTTTATAGCTTCAGTATCGTTATTTAATAGTCACACCTCGTATATTTGCTTTACAGAACATAGAAAACAAAAATTAATAAAGATAATTATAAAATAAAGAGCAAATTTCATTATAATCAAGAGTTAAATTAATAATAACAAATAATATAAAAAAAATGTTAACTAACTTTTGGTACTGCCTCGATTTTAACATTTCGGATTAAACAACATTAATTAACATTTTTGATTTAAATCTTTAGAACCACGAACATGAAATTTTTAATAATTAAATATTTCAAACTTTTAGTATGTATCGGAGGTATGTCAAACAAACGCTACAAAACGTTTGAAAATTTGACATTTTGACAGAGTATTTTTTGCTCAAACCTTAGGACACTATGAAAATTTCAAATCAATTAACTAAACCATTCGAAAGTTATTGTAATTTAAAATTATCGTAATTTTATAAGTGCTCTTATGGAGATTAACTAACAAGTTAAAAACGTAACTCCGCGTGTACCTCCGATATACCCTTAAGTGTTAAAATCTACCTTTTTTAACAGTTTTTCCTATGTGTCCTATATTCCTATAGTCCTGTATTCTGATTTTCTCTTTATGTATTTCATGTCTGAGTAAATTCAGAATAAATCGCCTATATTATAACACTAAATGCCAAGCAGATCGTGAGAATCCGCCTGGTACACCTTCTTATGTAAAGTGTCAGTAAAGTCAGTAAAATAAAAAGTTCATAGGCTTGAATTACTGAGAGCTAAAATGTCACTTACATTTAATATACAGGCTGTTTCAGGAAGGATCTTTTTATATTAAACAAAATGTTTGCTTAATATTTTTTTTTGAATTGTATTCTTTTTTTATCAATTTTCAAGAAGGTATTTCCTTTTAATGATTTGAACTTCAGTGATCAAAAAATACGAATGTACTAATTTTAGACACGTTATCACGTACCAATTCAGTGCAGTCAGCGTGCTATCACTGAGTTCATGTAGGCCACCTGGGAGACTTTGAGACTGAATCACAAAAGGCAGGAGTTCACCAGATGGTTCATTGTTTGATATGGGCCACCGCAATGAACAAGTAAACTTGTTCAATCCAAGTGATTCTCGGGAGGTTCTAACCCAGCATTTTCTTATCCCGCAGATTGACAAAGTCGACATTCCTGGTAGGGTTGTTTTGAAGGAGAGGTGTTCATTAATGTCTGTGTTATTTTTCAAGGCCGGTCGCGTTGGTGCGGCAGTAAGAGCGTCTGCTTTGCCGAATCCGCGCTGGAGTGGTAGCTGGTTCGATTCCAGCGCTCGGATGGTTATTTTTCTTTCATCTGTCCGTTTATCTTTCCTAAATGTTTGTGGTTGTTTCTAGGCAAGAGTGTAAAATCCGACTACGAATTACCCCTCAGTCACGCCAGTTAAAGGCTGGGTAAGGCCGGATGCCTTCTGAGAAGTGTTCTACGTTGGTCACTCGCCAGTCGGTAGGTTTCCTGATAGACTTATGGGTAGGCACATAACCAAGGGTTTATAGCCCGAGGGGGGTGCTGGCCTGGGTTTGTCGGAAGCTGATGACCGTGGTTCGGAACCCACGTTAAGCTGTAGGTCCAGTCGCTAAATAGCCTAGTTGTGATGCGCCTCTAACCCAAACACTTTACTTTTATTTTTCAAGTATCCAGATTGGATGGCACGATTTCTACCTATACCACTGAAATAACTCGACTGCACTGAAATGGCTTGCCGATCTCAACGTGGATGTATAATCGTTTAGGTATATCATCTCTGGATGGATCTCTGTGTGTATGCGCGGTATATGTGTTGTTTTTGTTTATGATATTTTGACCTTATGTGTACTTTTTGATTTTGTAGCATTTTCAAGTGCTATCCGCTTCGACTGCAGAGTCCAACTGATGTGCACGGGTCGTTGTGCTCGCTTTTATAGTCGGCCGACGACTGCGTAGGTTATATCGGGATAGTTCGGGACTATTTGCGGCGCTCGGCAACGCTGTCGGGGTCCGTTTATTGATTTTTTACCTCGCCGCCACGTTGCCACGTTTCTTCTTTTTTCAGGAGGGATTTCCATACTTTTGGAATGTTGCGAGCGTCGTTTCGTGTATTTAGCTCACCTCGTTCTTCTATTTCAAAGGCTTCTCTGATTGTTGTTTTCAATATTCGCTATTTCTTTGGCTCTTTCAAAATTGATTTTATGTCCTGTTTGTAAATGGTGCTACAACAGAGCGGAAGTGGTTTGTTTGTTTTTGAAGTGGTTTTTATGTTCTTGTATTCAGGCCGATATTCATCTGTTTGTTTGTCCTATGTATGCTCTGTTGCAGGAAACCAAGACACACCGATCGATACCTCAACGCTAAATCCCATCATCATCCTTCCTAAATCCAATGAGTAGCGAACACCTTGATTTCCAGATCCTTCTAACCGACACTACCAGATACACGAAGCGAGGAACTACCAAAAATGTCCACAGTACTTAGACAAAATGGATATTCAGAAAATTGTATTAGGAAGGCCATTCGCCGTCAGGAAATCCAAACACGAAGAACAATAGAGGATTATGAACCAAATACACTAAAGGTCCTGCTACCATACGTAAAAGGAATCACAGATAGGATAGGCAAACTACTAAGGAAACATAAGATCAGAACAGCCTACAAGCCGCACAAAACTGTTGCAAACATCCTAAAAAACCCCAAGGACAAAGTTAGAGTGGAAAATCATGGGGTATATAGTAAATCTTGTTCCGACCGCAACAGAGCATACATAGGACAAACAAACAGACGAATATCGGCCAGAATACAAGAACATAAAAACGACTTAAAAAACAAACAAACCACTTCCGCTCTGTTCCAGCACCATCTACAAACATGACATAAAATCAATTTTGAAGGAGCCAAAGAAATAGCAAATATTGAAAACTACAAGGTCCGAACAATCAGAGAAGCCCTTGAAATAGAAGAAAGAAGTGAGTAAAATACGCGAAACGACGCTCGCAACATTCCAAAAGTATGGAAATCCCTTCTGAAAAAAGAAGAAACGCGGTAACGTGGCGGCGAGGTAAAAAAATCAATAAACGGACGTCCGACAGCGTTACCGAGCGCCGCAAATAGTCCCGAACTACCCCGATATAATCTGCACAGTCGCAGGCCGGTTATACAAGCGAGCTCAACGACCCGTGCACGTCAGTTGGACTCTTCAGTCGAAGCGGACAACACTTGAAAATGCCAAATGCGATTTTGGCGAAACGTCGTGATTCTTCACAGAATCAACGGATCGACACCCGGAATGATTTAGAAACATTATCTACCATCCGTGAAAATATTAGATGTAACATATATATACTAACACAAGGTCAAAAGTTAAATTCATGGGTGACATCTCAAAGTCCTTCAAAATTAAAACTGGAATGAGACAAGGGGATAGACACTAGCCATTCTTATTTAACTGTTTTCTAGAAAAAGTAATACAGGAGAGGCGTGAAAAAAAGTTGGCCCTGAACATTGACCTGCCCATTCAACTGGGGAGAACCAACATCAAAATTGATTGTCTGGCGTTTGCTGATCATTTTGGCTCAAGATATATTAAAGGCACAAAAACAGATTGCAATCCTAAAAGAAATAGTAAAAAAGGTAGGAATCCAAATTTCCTTTAAAAAGACACAAAACATGACTTGTAACAGATTAAGAACACCATTTCTAAAAACAAAATAAGATAACATTAGACAAGTCTCTCAATTCAAATATTTGGGTGAAATAATCATGGAAAATGGGTTGGAAAAAGCGGCCAATAAGGGTAGATGTCAAAAAATGGACATTGCATTGAGACTTACACAAAATATTTACAACAAAAAATGCATATCTAAAAACACAAAACTAAACATTAGAACACAGTTATTAAGCCTGAATGTCTATATGGGACAGAAACGCTCATTTTGAAAAGAAAGAAAGAAAAATCATAAGAAAAATCTTAGGCCCTAAACAAATAAATAGCACAATATACCGACTTCGAGAAAACTAAGAAATCAAATAATACACAGATATATATAGCGATATGAGAAGACTTAAATTTTACGGACACATAAAACGGATGAATCCGAGTAGGCTAAAAATAGTCGAATTTTATGAACATAGGGGTAGAGCGAAAGTAGAAATAATTAAATGGATTGTTGCAATTAAAGAGGACCTAAGATCAGCAAATATTACACAAAGTGAAATTCAGGACAGAGGCTGTTTCAGACCCATTGTAATGTTTGAGAGGTTGGAACTAGAACAACTTGGTCTGACGAAAGGCATAGCAAAAGAACGAAATCAGTATGGGCGCAAACGAAGGCTAACAACAATAACAAACGCCTCTCACTGTACTTTGCGTGGTACACCATGGCCCATACGTAAATAATAATAATAATAATAATAAACATCGATACTGTTCGCAAAATGATAAAGCAAGATCGTCATGTGACATACTGTGAAATTGAGGCTTCCCAGGGTATTAGTATGATAAGCATACACAAGATTTTACATGAACATTTAGCCTTTTTAGAAAAAGATTTGTGCGCTTTGGATTCCACGTAATTTGATAATCGCTCAAAAAAAGACTCGTGTCAATTGGTGTAAAGAAATGTTCAAAAAATACAATCATGGTGCGTTAAAAACCGCCTATAACTTCTACACAGGTGTCGAATGTTGAATCTATGTGTATGAGTCTAAAGTAAACAGCAGTCGACTATATGAATATTTCAAAATGAGCCAAACCGAACAAAAGTAGTTCGCGCAAGAAGCACTTCGAAGTAAATGGTCGCCTGTTTTTTTTTTAGATAAATGGACATGTGGCTACAGAGTCACTAGAGAATCGTAGAACGATCAATTCTGATATCTGGCACACAACCATTTGTTTGCCGAGGTTTTTGAAGAAATAAGATAAAACAACCAGCAGCGCCGGATCATTTTTTACCATGACAACGTGAGTTCTCACACATCTCCCGAACAACTCAATATTTGACCGGTCAAAACATCGACTACGTGGTCAACGATTTTTGACACCAGAAGAAGCAGCTGATGCCTTCAAAATGGAGGAATCACGTTTCGGAGATACCTCAATCGGATTGGAAAAAGTGCTATGAAAATTGGTTCCAACGTATGCAAAAGTGTATCGATCATCTCCGTGAATATTTTGAAAAACAATAAAACCATTTTCCATGATAAATATTTGTTTTTATTTATTATTCCGGATACATAAACTCAACCCTCGTATAAAGCTGATATTAAAATTTGCAAAAATGAATTGTAGTGAAGATTTCCTACGTAACTGGAAATTATTTTTAGAGATGAAACTAAAATTAATTTATTTGGCTCTGATAGCAAATTGTGCGTGAAAAGTCGTATTAATGAAGAATTCAATCCATGTTTGGGTACAGTGAAGCATGCATCGTGGTGGTAACATCAAAGTGTAGTGGTGCTTTTTTTTAAAAGAGTACGTCCAAAATTTGAATAAAAGAAAATATGACACAAGAAATTTTCTTGGAAATTTTAAGGACATAATGCTGCCTTACGCTGAAGTAGGAATTTCAAACAAGAGGAGAATGGAAAGATGTATGTCGACATTACACGACGGGACAGAAAGCCCTCTACATGGATCAGAGAACAATGAAAGTTGAAAATTGATCGAGGTGATGGGATGACAGGTGAAGTAAGTCATTTCTGAAGTGGATACCACTTTATCGCAAAAATCCACGAACAACACCGAAAGCACGTGAATGGACACGGGCTGATGATTATGATGATAATATAAAAAAATATTATTTGAAATCTTTGTGTGAAAAGACGTATTGTCGTAATGCAGGTGCTATTGATGTTCTATATCGCCTTTTTCTTTCGAAATATTTTTAAAACCTCTCGGTAAAACTGTTTAATTTGCCCTTTCGCTTTGAAACACAAGTTCCTTATAGAGAATCCCATGACTATTAAACCATTAAGCCAGAAGTGCTCTTCATCCGAAAAGATTATTTTTCCCCCAAACTGGGGGTCACCGTCCAACTGTTCTACAGCGTAATTGTTGAATCCTGTATATTTTCATGGTCAATTGATACAATGTACTAAACACGGCAGTTTATGCGTGTTATTTACATTTGGAACAGAGTTGCGGCTATTAAGTGAGACGTCCGTAGGTTGGGACAGATTTTGTTTTTTGGAGCATTCCACTACATAAATTTTTCTCGCAGTTCTATATATCGTTGGAAAGGTAATGTTCTTGATTACACTTTTGCCGAAGGAAATAATGTTATAGCTTTAAAAACATAAAAGTTGTCAATTTTTTGAACACGTTGGTTGTACATTTTGGCCACCAAATTTCTGGTCCGTAGGTTGTGACAATTATAGAAATGCACAAAAGAGTTCAAAAAGTCAAATAACAAAGCAAGATTTGCAACATTTATAGTCGATTTATTTACTTAAAAGGCCATCAAAACAGAATAAAGAAAATCAAATATATGCTTCGTCAGAGTCGCAATGTTGGCAGGTTTAGTAGCCGCGAGTCATATTTACACACTTCATATGAAATGATTGTTTCACTTGTTACATTCAACGGCGCGAGCTAATTTGGCTGGCAAATCTCTCATGTAAATAATACAAAAATCGACATCCGACGACGACGATAACTGTCGCACTGGTTTGGCAGTCTTCGCACTGTTTTGGCTAGCGTTTCTTAGGTTGATTGTCGTCGCTTCTTTGCACTTCTTCCTTCTTTTGCTGTTCTTTGAGCACGGCAACTTGTCTGCTGATATGAGAATGGTGCTTTTCATTGGCTTATGCCCGCGGTTGGGCTTTTTCAAAGCTGTTGGTGACTGTTGTTTGTTGTTTGCTCGTAATAAATAAATAACTTGACAATATAATGATTTGAATTTATTAAATAAAAAACAAAAAGCAGACTACATATACCGGTTACGCCTAAAAACATGATTAAAATATATTAAGTTATTTGATAATCCTTTAGTTATTTGAAAATAAGAAATAGCAAACGTTTAACAGAAAAATACAAACCTAATAAAAGAAGGAATGGAAAATAATATGATAATAAACTAAAGATGTGCCCGGAAATATATTTCATTTTAAACCAACCTGGTAATGAGAGGTTAACTATATACCCCCATAAGTATATATATTTAACAAGGCATGATAATAAGATCATATTTTCTTGTAGAAGATCATCAAAAGGTAAACAATCTCATTATGAACATCTTTCTGACTACAGTAATCATAGTATTCTGACTACAGTAATTGTACTGAAGAGTTCATCTTCTTGTCCAATGGATACATGTAAGTATTTTATAATATCAATTATATATTAGACGTTTACGGAGAATTACTTAAAGTAGAGATTTGAAATTTTAGATAGTAATGTAAATAAACATAACCCTCCATTTAAAATATTTTCTGCGTTAGGGTATGCCAAATCTACTCTTCGCTAATACCAACTTTGTTTTTTTAGATTTTGTGGAGCATTTTGAAATTTTTTTCTATAACATATGCTAGACGTATCTTAAGCCGTTTCAGAAACAAAAAATATTTTTAAGGAAATTTGGCAAGGAAAATCCCTGATGAAAAATATTTCTTTTTGCAACCAAGATACAAGAATTCAAGATATTGGTATCTTGAACCAAGATTCAAGAAACCTGAATTCTTGAATACGATTCCTTAAAAGGTTGCTTTATTATAATATTATATGAGAATTCATTTATCGCATACAGGGTGTTTATAAAAAAGTGCGCTTTTGATAGAACTTAAAAATTCATGTTATGTGGGAATTTTAAATGGAACACCCTATATTTTATAGTGGAGCACAAAACAGCAATAAATTCTGTACTTAAAAGTATAAAGTGATGATATACCTATTTTTAGCGGTTTTAGACTTATAAGCAAAAAAAACCAAAATAATGCAATCAATTAAATGGTTTAGTTTAGTAGTGTGTCACGATCGACTAAAGTGATATTACTTCTAAACAAATATTATGAAAATGCATGAATTTGACATTATTACTTTGATAATTCATAATTAGCGTATTTAAGTAAGTAATTGTATCGGTAAAGAATGGAAGGAATTATCTATTTGAATGCAGTGGTCATGAATTTATTTATTTTATATGCACAGTGTGATAAAATAATCGACTGCACATGTAGACAATTTAACGCAATGTATCCTAATTTAGCACAAATGGTTAAAAGATAATTTAGACGGATTCAAACAAATTTAATAAATTTTGTTTTTTCGAAGGCACCCCGGAATTTGACCAGGCCAGTAACATCTGATGATGATAACGAGATGATGATAACATTCTGGGTTATTTCTATGCATATCTTCTATGAGAAGACCTGAAAACGAGCTGCATATAACATTCTCCTCAAAACAAAGAATACTGAAAAAACACGGCATGTGCCATTACAAATTTTCTAACGCTTAGTTTCTCAAATCAGATGACTATCCTCAAAGAGTGGAATTTTGTTAGTTCGTTTCCAGAAAGATCCACATTTTTGACAAAAAAAAAATCTGGACTCTAAATGACTCTAATGAGTCTAAATTTTCGAGAGGAGTTTTTAATAGGCAAAATTGTCACTTCTGTACCAATAAAAATGCTCATTTTACCAGGGATTCCGCATACTAAGAGAAATTTAGTTCTAATGTTTTTTTGTTTAATCATGGACGAACAAATTCGATACTTTATTTACGATGAATAGTTAATTTCACAAAAGTATCTAGAAATAAGAACAACAGTAGTAGAGAATTTGACAGAAAACCTTCCACTGGCAGTGTATCGAAGTAACTGGTATCAGCTTGATGGTGCCTGGCCCATTGTACAGAAGTAAGCAGGCAATTGTATGCACTATTCCAAGACAGGTGGTTTAGACTTTTTGGTCCTTAGAATTGGCTGTCGAGATCACCCAATTTAACTCCCCTTGATTTCTATCTTTGGGGCACTGTAAAAGATATTATTTACAAAACACCAGTAAATACTAAAGAGAAGTAGAACATCGGGTGAATCAAGCATTCACAACCTTAGATTCTATTAAGATAAGAAAATCCATCACGGAAGGTCCATATTAGAACGTTGAGGTGTTTGGAGGCAAAAGGTCAGCGTTTCTGGCATTTGCTATAAAGTGTAGTTTTTTACATAATATTATGTTTTGAATTTTAACATTGTTTTATTGTTTATTAAAATAAAATAAAATAAACCGTCATCTTTGCTTTAATTGCATTATTTTGGTTTTTTGTCGAAAGCCTTTAAAAATAGGTTAATCATCACTTAATACTTTTAGATTAGACAGAATTTTGACAGAATTATTTAGACAGACTTTTTTGGTTTTTGTGCTCCACTATAAAATACAGGCTGTTCTATTTCAAATTCTTATATAAAATGAATTTTTAAGTTTAATCAAAAGGACACTATTTTGTAAACGTCTTGTATGCGATAAATTAATTCTCATATTAAAATTAAAATTTTTAAATTATTAAAATTTTAAAATTTAAATTTAAATTTAAAATTTAAAGGGTTGTTAAAATTAAAAGGTTGTTGGCTGTGGATAGGGTCTCTCTATTTTTAATGGTATGGTGTATGTCGGTGCCCAGAAGAATCTAAACATCGAGAGACGAAACATGAACATGAATGTATATATATATATATATATATATATATATATATATATATATATATATATATATATATATATATATATATGTATGTATATGTGTATATGTTTGGAAAGGGGGTACGTCTTCAAACGTGAACTGTCTCTTGGAAGTGACGGGAAACTGTTTCGGGGGCGAGGTGCGATTCTGATTTCGCCGGCCGGCTTCAGTATGGAAGCGAGGAACGCAAAGAAACCCATCTGCAGCACAGTAGATTAAACTTTCTTGGGCAAATTCAGCGCTGCAACTCTTTAAGCGGAGATCAACAAAAGAAAAGGAAGAGGAAGGAAATGCCAGCTAGGGAAGAACCCCAACTGACAAAAAAAATTGAAGACCCAATAGCATTCGTGTTGATAGAAACCATAGAGGCAGTGCTGAAATGCTCCAAGGAGCTGGAGAGAAAGCTTGATGAAAGTCCCACAACCAAAAAAGAAATCAGAGACCATCAAAAGGTTGACTAGACAAACAGAAGTTTTTGACAGAACCACAAGCAAGGAATGGCTTAATCAGCATAGATGGGAACACATAGAGACTCCAAAATACGATGCAGATACACAGACTGAAGCACTCAACAAAATTACAACAGAGAACAGCACCCAAACAAACATGCGGCACCAGGAAGATAGATTAATACATACGCTAAAAGAAATAGACACAATAACTAAATTCAGAAATATTGAAAATAAAATATGGGAAAATAATATATATACAAATACTGAAATTGAAGTAGGAAACCCCCTTAATACGAAAGACGGCGTGACAAAAGTTGTCCTAATAGAATCTAATGACCCAAACATGGACAAGAGTATACAGAAGATGTACAAAGATAGATTCCCAGAACTTATTGAAATAACAGGAGATTTTGAGTTTATCGAACAGACCACAAAAGTTCGATCAAAAACGTTTCAAGGGACAACCAGCAAAAAAATAATAAAAATCAGTCACATGGAAACGGATGAAGACATTTGATTAAAAATCCAAAGACTAAAAAAAAAACAGCGGACGATACGTGGGTTTCAATGCACCACATAAATTGTATGACACCAGAGAGATTAAGGAAAATGACAGAATGTATCTTTCATGGCTCAAATACCAAGGTGAAAATATTCACTACCAAGCAGACTATAGCCACAAACGACCTGGACAAACCAAAAACCAAGCAACGAAACACCTACGCCATGATAGTAGAGCACCCAGGAAAAGATTATAAAGAAGTGCTAAACAATTGCAAGGAGATGTTAAAAAATAATAACATAGTTGGAAACGCCATTCGAGGTCTAAGGAAAACCAAGGACGGTAAACTACTTATTACCACTGAAAAAGACCAAAGGAGCACTGGCAGAGCTAGATAAGATTCTAAAAGTAAATACAAACTTAAAAACAACACGAAGGGATGACATAAAACATAAACTAGTCGTACTGCACATTAGAGACATGGACGCTACCACAACAAAAGAAGACCTCATCTATGCAATTGAAAACAAAATTGGGCTCGTTAAAGAAAAACATACATACAAACTCGGCGATCTTAGACCAAATGCACGAGAAACACTGGCAGTCACCCTAACAACCGACAGAACCACCGCGGATTTATTAATAAAGAATAACCAAATACGGATAGGTTTGGTAAATTGCTCCATCCTCAAAAGAGTGCAGGTTAGTAGTTGCCAGAAATGTTGGTCTTATGAGCATAATACCTCCGAATGCAATGGCCCCGACCGAACAAATACCTGTTACAAGTGTGGGGTTGATGGACATAAAAAAACACAATGCAAAGCCGAGGAATTCTGCCCACTATGCCATGCAGCAGGTCACAAGTACGGTACAATCCAGTGTAAAGCCTTCAGACGCGCACTATCCCTAGCCAGAAAACAAGACTAAAAAAAAAAAAGAAAAAAACCACACCATTCCAAAAGAGATTAAATTCCTGCAGATAAACCTTAATCGGTGTTATGCAGCCCATGATCTCTTAAACCAAACGATTTATGAAAAACAAATCGATATAGTAATCGGTCAGGAACCCAACATAAACAAGGTGGCAACCGATTATTGCGATCTAGATGGCAATTGTTTTATCCGCGTGAACCGCCAACTATCGGTGACCCATCACTTTAAGGGAAATGGCTTCACAAGCGTAGAAACCCAGGGCCTGGCTATATACTCGTGTTACTTTTCGCCAAACAGACCTATAAATGAATTTGAGGAATTATGATATAATCTCGAAAGACATATACGCGGAATTGAAAAAAAATATAATTATAGGAGGTGATCTAAACGCAAAAACAACCATTTTCGGGTCAAAAACAACAAACCAAAGAAAGTATATTCTGGAGAAATGGTTAGAGGCGAACGATCTAATTACGGTGAATGAAGGAGATACTCCTACTTTCTGCGCTGCAACTGGCAGTTCTCTCATCGACATTACTATGGCGTCAAGTGGATTAAGCAATCGTATTACTAATTGGCGAGTAGAAGTAGAGTTCGAAAACATGTCCGACCACCGTAATATATGTTTCGAACTCACACGGGGAGAATTGAACAATGAAAGAGAATATACAAGCGAATCCTATCGAGGATGGCGAATATCCCCAGATATTCTAGAAACTTTTAAGAACAACTTAGCGACAAGTCAAAATAAGGGGTCAATGGTTAGCGCGCCACATGACCTCATTAAACAAATAAAACATCTCTGCAACAAGTATCTCCCAAGAAAGAGACAACCGAAATACGGTCATTCCCCAGTTTACTGGTGGACATCAGAAATTGCTGAAAAGAGAAGACGATGCATAGCTCAAAGAAGATCACTTGTACGTTCTAGAAAACTAAAAGACAACAACGATTACACAAAAGAGCAGGCATATAAAACAGCAAAGAACGATCTGAAAAAAGCAATAAAAATACAGAAAATTAAAATGTGGAAAGACTTAAGCGAAGAGCTAGAAAATGACATCTGGGGCAAAGGATATCAGATTGTAACAAAAAAATTTAAATTGAAAAGACATAGGACAATAGATAAACGCGAAACACAAGAACAAGTGGACAAACTGTTTCGAAAGCGCCCAGTAACTAAATGGCCAGACATACACCTCCTGGAGAGAGCCATTACGCTTTTCACATCAGAAGAAATTATATGTGCAGCAAACAAAATAAAGACAGGCAAAGCCGCAGGATCAGATCACATTCCTCCAGAGATCGTGAAGGTTGTTACCTTGCATAATCCAGATAATATTGCCAGTGCCATGAACATGTGCTTGGCCAAAGGCCATTTTCCAGATATATGGAAGGAAGCAAAGCTGGTACTAATTGAGAAGCCAAAAAAGGAACTGCTAAATCCTACATCTTATAGACCCATATGCCTACTAGATGCTGCCGGAAAACTACTAGAGGCGCTTATCAAAAGCAGACTGGAGAAAGAAATAACAGACCGTAAAATCTTACACGACAACCAATTTGGATTTAGGAAAGGGAAATCAACTTTAAATGCGCTATCGAAGATTATGGAAACTCCTGAAGAAATAAAAACAAAGGCCTACAATAACCGAGAATTCTGCGCAATGGTCACGTTAGACATAGAAAATGCCTTTAACTCAGCCCCCTGGGAAAAGATAGTAAATGCCTTATATCGGGCAAAAATCACCCCGTACCTAATTAAAATGATTCAATCATACCTCTCAGACAAATATATATTAACCCAGTGGGGGGACAAAATATCAATAACCTGCGGAGTACCGCAAGGATCGATCATCGGACATTTATTATGGAATATTTTTCTATGATCAAATCCTGAGAATCAGCACAAAGAAAGGAGTTACCATGATGGCGTACGCTGATGACTTGGCTGTGGTGGTAAGAGCAAGGACCAGGTCTGTTCTGGAAGAAATGGCACAGCATATTGTTAACAAAATAGCCCTGGAGATGGATCAAATGGGCATTAAAATATCACCAAAAAAAAACTGAAATGATAATATTGGAGGGGAGAAGAAAACTCACAAACCTCCAAATCAATATTCAGGGTGCCACAATAAACAGTACAAGAGCAACTAAATATATGGGGATTCTCATAGACAAAGATGCTAAAATGACCACTCACGTCAAACTGACATGGGAAAAAGCAAATAAAACATTGATGATACTAAATAAAATAACCCCAAAAACAGGAGGACCAAGGGCCTGGAAGAGGCGTATATTGGTGGAGGCCACTATATCAACCATTTTGTATGGGCCGCCTATTTGGGCAAAGGTATTAAGGTATAAGCACTACGAGGCAATGCTCGAAAGAGTAAACAGAAAAATGGCAATACGCATTACAAGTGCATATAGAACCGTGCCCACAATGGCCATCCTAGCCGTTGCTGGTCTACCACCAATAAGACGAATCATGGAAAGCATATCAATATTTCCGAATCATGGAAAGCATATCAATATTCGAAAGGGGAAAGGAATCAAAAACCCAAGCAAGACAGAAATTACTGGAAGCCTGGCACAAAGAATGGAACGACTATGAGGGAAAGGCAAAAACATTTATCCGAGACGTGAGAGAGTGGCACAACAGAAAATTAGGGGAGAGAAATTTCTACACAACACAAGCAATAACGGGCCATGGATCCTTCAGATATTATTTACACAGAATGGGAAAGTCAGAGGACAAGGATTGTCGCTATTGTGGGATGGTGGATACAAGGGACCACACAATCTTCCACTGCCCGAGATGGGAACCGCTCCGGATTGCTACTGCTGCCGAATGCAACGTAGAAATGACGGAACACAACATCGGCGTTCTGCTTTTGGAAGGAAAAAGACAGTGGGCAAGAATAATGGGCATGGTGGAGAAAATAATGAGGACAAAAATAGAGGACGAGAGAAGACGTAAGGCAAATTTGGACTGACAATCTGTTGTGTGTCCTGAAGTAATGCCTAACGGCGGTTTCCAGGCCACGAGCAGATACCCTTGAGGGGGAAGGGTTTTAGTCGGTAGGCATGACTCCTACAAGGGCATGAATCCGACATTCCCATGTCACTGAACATTGAACACATGGATGTCTTTAGAAGATTTCCTAATCCCCTCAAAAAAAAAAAAAAAAAACATGTTTGGAAAGGCTTCCGCGGTCGGTAATATTAGAATTACTAGATTCTCGGGTAAAACCGCTTTTTATATTTGAAAAATCCAGACGTTTCGCTTCCACTTTAAAGCCATTATCAAGAGAATCTAGTTGATTTACTCCGAGGCCGCAATCTGCCTATCTTTGTCTAGTTGTTAACTCTAGGAACTCTCTATACATTTTAATACAGTTATAGTATGCTCCCTGCCGTGTGAGTGTTAACTTATGTTAATGGGTAATTATAATTTATATTTCTTATTGTATATGTTGTCTCGGATTTACCGCTCGTAAATAACTCTAGATTATTGTAGAACAGTATACATTCCTGAATAAAAATTGCCGAAAGAGTCAACAAACCATTGTTTTTAAATTTCCTTCTACACGATTTCTGTGGCTTCATATTCAACATAATGCGTAATAGTATTTTCTGACATATAAAAAGCTTCTGCATTTCGTAGCTACTCCCAAAACAAATCACTACATATGTGATATGACTTTCAATATTATGAAAATACACCGTAGCAATATCCAATTATTTCCTCAGTACAAGAAGACCGTAAACAGATTTGCACAGTTTTTTTTTTTGTAAATGTTCTACATGGCAAGACCAGGACATACGAGGTGTGACTATTAAATAACGAAACTGACGCTGTAAAACATTTTATTTTGATTTCATACATATTTACTTATTATCACATTCAATATACACCCCTCTCTATCCCTACAAATTTCCATGCGAATCTTCCATTGTTCGAAACAGTTCCTTTTAATACAGATTTTACCTTAGGAAACAGACAGAAGTCGCACGGCGCAAGATCCGGCGAATAAGACGGATGGTCTAACAATGGGATGCTGTACTTCGCTATGAACCTCTTGACAAACAATGCGAAATGAGCCGGCGCATTATCTTGGTGGAGGACCCTGGACTTGTCCTACCACAATTCCGGTCGTTTTTTCCTTATAATTTCAGTCAGCAAGAACGTGAAGATAATATTGATTAATAGTTTGACCTTCAGGAACCCAGGAAGGTACACAATCTCATAAATATCGAAAAAAACGATCATCATTGATTTGAATTTTGATTTGCTCATTTTTTTGGATCACGGTGATTTGGGCTCTTCCAGTACACGGATTATATCATAAGTAAAAACCACGATTCGTCACATGATATTATCCTTTCCAATAAGTTTGGGTTATTTTCAGTGGCATTCAAAGTGTAAGTATAAACATTTTTGCGGGTTTCTTGTTGTTCAAACGTGAGAATTTTAGGCGCTATTTTGCTAAACTTTGACTAAAATTTGCCGTACGGATTCTTTGTCAATTCCTACAGTTTTAGCAATCTTAACCGACGGTCAGATCAAACCAGATTACCGATTTTTTCGATATTGTCATATGTTTTTGACATGGAACGGTGACCCGGGCGTAAGTAAAGTTTAATTATCAAATCTAAAAAAATTAAAGACAGTTTCTTGGGTTTTTAATTACTTTTAGAAAACGTTTGTTAAATAGTGGCCATTTTGGCCACTACTAACTTATTTTTCACATATTGATGCTCTTTACAAATCGTTGGTCGAAATGTATTGAGCTAAAAGCAGACTATGCTGACAAAAATCAATTTTCAATAAAGAAATACATTGCATTTAAAGAGTATCGGCAAACTTTTTACTCTGCCTCAATGTATCTAGAGCTAATTTTAATCATTTCCCGTAATGAAAAAAAAAAACAATTTTCATTTTACTTCTGACTAAAGTGCTGGTTTTACCTTTTTTGGTTACGCATAACCCAAATTCTAAATTCAAACTAACTTTTATAGAGTAATTATTTCAGGTCAAAAATGCGAAACGAGAACTTCAAAAGAACGCTCTTATCTAGTATCAACTGCAGAAGAAACATGGTTTAGAGCAAACATTATCTGCAAGACCATCGGCATGGAGTTGATCAGTATAAACACTGAAGTAGAAAACAATAATGTGGCTGACTATTTACAATTGTATTCCGCTTCATGTAAGTTGAATTTTTATACAATAACATTTTTTCAATATTATTCAGATATATTAATATTCTTCTTCTTCTTCTTCTTCTCCTTCTTCTTTTTCTTTCTTTTATTTTTCTTCTTCTTCTTCTTTCTCCTTCTTCTTATTCTTCTTCAGTTGTCTATCCACCGTTACTGAATGTTGATGACCATATTTTAAAGTTTTATTTGTCTTTTGCAACATTTACATGTTCTTCTATTGATCTTAACTCAGTTCATTATCTGATATTTCTTGCGTATCACAACTGCTCCCCCTGGTCCTCTTCTACCCTCTATTTTCTCTTCTAGTATTAGTTGGAGTAATTTATATTTTTCATTTCTGAGGATATGGTAGAAGGTAAGCTGTTTTCCTTCGATTAATGAATATTAATAGGTTCCGATCTTTATGCATTCTTCTTAATGTTTCTTCATTGATCACCCTATCAGGACAGGAAGCTTTCAGTAGTCTTCTGTAAGTCCACATTGCAGTTTTTTTATAGCTCATGAATCCACTTTGTGAAGCAATACCAAGAACACGTAGGCATTTTATGTGTAACCATATAACAGGTCTTTCAAATTGAGCGGTTTTTTAAATTCTTGAATAAAGCATATATGGCGTGGTGAATTTGCCTAGGAGTACCATTTCAGAAGTGTAATGTATAATATAATAACATTTATAAAAGTGGAGTCGTACACAATACAATAACGCGCTAAAATTGTTGAATTATGATACATTTTTAGAAAATTACGTGGTATTTACTATTTGCACAATCGTCCATCTGAAAGCACTACCAATCGAATTGTTCAAAAATTTTAAGAAACTTGTTCAGTAGAAGATAAAAGGAAAAGAAAGGATTTACGGTTAGAGGTGCATCAGCATCTAAGGCTATTTAGCGACTGGACCTACAGCTTAACGTGGGTTCCGAACCACGGTCATCAGCTGTCGACAAACCCAGGCCAGCACCCCCCTCAGGTTATCAACCCTCAATTATGTGTCTTGATATACTTATGGCTAGGAACAGGTAGGCTTGAAAGCCTACCGACTGGCAAGTGACCAACGTAGAACACTTCTCAGAAGGCATCCGGCCTTACCCAGCCCTTAACTGGCGTGACTGAGGGGTAATTCGTTGTCGGATTTTACATTCGTGCCTAGAAACAATCACAGACATATAGGTGTGGATATGGCGCGTGTGTGTGTATGTGAGTGTATATAATTGTGTGTATAGGGTAGGAAGTAAAACGGACAGAAGAATTAAAGAAAAATACCCATCCAAGCGCTGGAATCGAACCAGCTACCTTTGGATTGCTAGAAGAGCGATATATAGTCGTAGTGGTCAATCACAAAAAATGGTAAGATAAAATATCCAGCAGCACGCATACAGAACATAACTGTAACATTCTTACCTCTCTCTGCAGAGGTCAACTTGCCAACTTGGGAGATTATTTTTGAGAGTCATTGCTTTAGCCTGCTTCTGGACAATGCTGACCCCAGTCTCATCTATTATATATGTCTGATGGGCCAAAACGATATTTTTCCCAAATATCTTTCAAATTGTTAAAGAACCGCTCAACTTGTGGCCTATTAAAACAAACTCCGGCCTTCTTAAGCTGAGCTTAAGATAGCGTTTGATAAAGTCATAATAAAAATGCTTACCGGCAGATTCTTTTGCCCTGTTAAATCGATGGTTTAGTTTTCATTTTCTCAGCGAGATCGAATGTCAATTTTAGAAATTCTTTTCTAGACAAAGGCATACACCTATTTGACATATCCACCATGTGCGCAATTAACTCCTGATTTCTTGCTTCGTACTCCTGGGTAAAGGTTAAGTCAACTCGGCCTTTTTTTTGAATGGCATTGTTGTATCTTCTCCTCGTTAATTTTTTTTAAAGCAGTCGAATAAGGGACTTTTTGGTAGAAAATTAATTTCACAACAATAAAAATCTAATTGTAAAACTGTCCGTCATTAGGGGACTTTTAAAGTGTCCGATCTTAGGGATCCTTCGGGACATGCAAGAAAAATTCTTATTCACATTGTGTGTTATGAATCATAAAAAATCTTGTGAATTATGACAGATTAATAACATGGCAACAATTATGAACAATAATCAATATCATCCATTCTTTTATTACTGTTCACAAACTTCAAAAAAATACTTCGAACAAAAGTTCTACTAACCTCAAAATTTGCACTAGTCTCCACGACGAACGAAGCGGCACTGACTCGCGAGCCTCACCCCTTGCACTTCACTTTGAAGGAAGTTGCTAACCGCGGCATAGGTAATAAATTGGCGCGCTTTCTTACACCGATTCAAATCCTGTCTGGCTTTGGGAGATATAAGATAAGATTCAAATTGTTGAAAATCTGGTGTCTACAGACAATAGTAAGCAATTAATGTAATGTCAACATAAGGAGTGAATAAGGAGAATGGCCATTTCTGGGAAAGAAAGAATCCTCGCCACATTCATCAAACGCCATTACATCCAGTTAAAGTTACAGTATGGTCCAGTTAAAGTACATCGTTGGACCATATTTTATTCGAGATGATACTGAAAATATCAACGTTGAACGCTATGGACGCTATGGAAAATATGCAGTTCCAGCAAGATGATGTCACCACACACACTTCATGTGTAACCATCTAAATTTTAAAGATGATAGTCCCTAGTTTAATTTTGAAATGGAACTTTAGTGTGGCCGCTTAGACCTCCCAATTGAACGGCTTGGGATTATTTTTATGGTGTTTCTTGGTTAAAAAAGATTACAAATAAGCAACAAATAATATAGTAGATCAACCGTGCTAAAATCGCTGAATTATCACTAGATATGTTGAGATTAAATCACCTCGTGATGATGCTAACATGGTTACCGAAACGTGCGTCGATAAGTTCAAAAAAAGTGATTTGGTGTTTAGTGGTAAATCTGTTTAAGTTTAGTGTTTCACACCAAAGGATCCAAAAGAAGAATTGAACTAGATATGTTGACAAAAGTTTTAAAAAATGTTTTCAAAAGGGCACAAAGTTGCAAGTTAGTGGCGCACATTTTATAGTCACAATTTTCAAACATTACTTAACAGAAAATTTAAAGATGAAATAAATATATTATAGGAATTATTTTTTTTTCTTTATTTGGGTCTTTCGCCACGATCTATATATACGAAAATATATGTTCTTATGTAAATAAAGAATCACTGGGTAAAAATAAAAAACCAAACGGAGACAAATTTCCCAATGATTCTTTTTTATAATAATAATAAGTATTCTACGCCCGTTTTCAAAACAAATCTAAAAATAAATTATATTAATTTCTATAAAATCTGAAAAGATAGGAAGTAAATATATTTTTGTGTATGTCAGTAAAAATATATATAGATGAGGTTTGTATTGTATTATTTTTGTTTTGTATTGTATTCTTTAGAATCGGGGACCATATTGAGTTTAAATCTACCAAAGGCATAGCAATATAGTTATTTTTATTCAAATTAATCATAACGGTTTATTTTAATCTTCTGTATTTTGTTACCGATTCTTTTAATACCGTTTAGGAATTATTCTGATTGATTTTATGACCCGATTCCCATGCGTGTTGACAAATTCTAGATTTATTAAAATTGTCCTTTTTAAGAAGGTTTTTATGACTGTTTTATTCTCACAATCTAACGGTCTAGATGTCTCACCTATATAAAATTTGCCCCATTTTAGTTTTAGATCGTGGCGAACAACCCAAATAAAGACAAAAATATATGAACACGCAACAATCATTCAGACATTACTTAGGAAAAAAATCTATCTTGTTTCTATAAAAAGTTATAAATAATTAAAATGGTAGCGGGACACTTGCCACACCCTGTATAATGAAAAGATGTTAAATAGTCGACAACGTCAAACAATGCAGAATAAGATTTTTATGGACATGTACCAGGTATGTAAATATGAAACCGGAATTTTTGTAAATGAAAATGATAAAGAAATATTTTATTGGAAGTATTGCCCATCGCCAGATGTACATTTTTCCCACCTGCCTGACAATTTGTGGATGCCACGCCAAAAAAAAATGTTGCTCTTTTGAGGCAAACCTGTCATCGAGTCATTTTCGTAAGAAGTGAAACGCTGATCAGCAAGTGCTTGTCCCATCGATACAAATAAGACGTAATCGAACGGATCCAAGTCTGAAGAGTAAGCAGTATGCAAAAGTATTTCCCAACAAAACGCCTCTATCGTTTCCTTGACCAGTTTTGTTGTGTGTGATAGTACATTATCATGAAGCAAAATCACTTTGTCTTGCCTTTTTTGATATTCTGGTCGTTTTTCACGCAAAACTTGATTTAAATCGATCATTTGTTGTCGGTAGCATTCAGTATTAAGGTTTTAAACACCTCATAATAGTGACATCTGTCTGATACAACCAAACACAGAGCATTGCCGTCCGTCCATAGCGATTTAGCCTTGCAATCGATGTCGATGGTTCGCCTGAAGTTACTCATGATCTCTTACGCTTAGGATTCTCAAAATATATCCACATTTCATCGCAAGTCACAATTCGATAGAGAAATGGCTTTTTTTGTACCTGGCGAGCAACATTTCGCAAGTGGTTTTTCGGTTTTCCTGCTGTCTTTCCTTCAGTTCATGAGAAACCCATTTTCCTATCCACTGGATCTTTCCCATGGCTTTCAAACGTATAGAAACGGCTTCTCGAGTTACGTTTAATTGATCCGTGAGTTGTTGCGTTTGACCGTCATCCTCATCCAACAATGCTTGCAATTCGCTGTCTTTAAACTTTTTGGATGATCTTCCACCTTCTTCGTTTATCTTGTCAAAATCGCTACTTTTGTATTTTTTAAAATACTCTGATTTACCATGAGCAGGCTCACCGTAAGCTTCGACAAGCATTCGATGCGATTCTACAGCAGTTTTCTTCAAATGGTAACAGAAAATCAATGATGTCGGCAAATCGTAGTTTCCAGGCACAAAATTCAATATGTCCAACGCTCAATTTTTTTATTGGAACCTTCGGTATAAAACCCTAAACTCAAGGAAATTTACCACTAAACACCGAACAACTTTTTTTTAGTTCTCGACGCATGTTTCGCTAACCATGTTAGCATCATCAGGGGATGATTTAATCTAATTCTAAAACTAAACTATGTTCTATTTATATGAGAATCCTAATTGCTAACCTACAAAGCGTACTATCTACCTAATGAAGCGTGTAAAGAAAGTGTACAAGAAAAAAGACAAAAATAAAAAAGGGGAAAAAAGAGAACAAAAGAAAGAAAAAAAATGAACCGTGAATTTTACTGGCCCTTGCAGAAATAATTGAAAAAGTTGAGTGAACGGAATAGGTACTTTATCCCGGTTCATGATTTCCTTGCATTTTTGTATTTGAATGCTTTCATATGCATCCAAAGCCCTATTGTTATTTACACTTTTAACCAGTCTTAAATTACTAATGTCTATATTGTGGGGATGTTCGATTGCACTGGGCAACACAAGATTTTTCATTTCTCCAATATCTAATGTAGGCAATGTGTTCTTTATATCTCGTTAATATGGATCTTTTTGTTTGCCCAATATACCTTCCATCACAATCTTGGCAGCTAATTTCGTAAATCCCCGACTTTTCGTGTTGGATTGCCATTATCCTTTGGATTACCCAGGAATTCTTTTAATTTATAGAAAGCAGTGGCGGCTCGTGAGGCAAAACGCTGGGGCACCGCCCCTCCACCATTTAACACAGTTAACAATTTTTCAGTTTTTTCAATTTCAAAAAATTTTTCAATTTTTCATTTTATTTCCGTTTAGTTTCTTTCCTTTAACTCATTTTCCTGGTTCACCTCCTATATAAAGTTTCAAAGGCACGAAAAGTAAAAAGGAGGAAGTGGAAAACAAAAAAAAAATCTTCAGCAGCACTAATTTCTTCTACGCCCCCCACTACGTCCCACTTTAAAAATCCACGAGCCACCACTAATAGAAACAATAACTATAGGTTAGATTTAGATATTTTTAGAAAAAAATACCAACACTTCAAGATACATCTCTAACAATTCGAATCATAGCTTCCAAAATAAGATGGATAATTTAAATTTTATGGTAAATAGATTAATCAATTTCCCTTTAAACAAAGATAATTATAAGTTTATTATAATTATAAGTTTATTACAAGTTTAGAAAATTATTGAAAGAATCTTCGAATTTTCAAAAAGATCAGAATAAAAATATATTCATGGTAATACAGTTTGATGCCCAATTAACACGAGGACTAGACAAAATTTTGAAAAAAGTGGACATGAAGGACAGTGGGATAAAGGACCTAGATTATTAATGTAAGAATCAGTAAACTTTTCCCCTTTCTTTGCCCCCGTTTTTCTCGTTTTTTTTTTCTTGTACCCTTTTTCAACACGCTTCATTAGGCAGGTAGTACGCTTTCTAATCAGAACATAGTTTAGTTTTATAATTAGATTAAATCATCTCCTGATGATGCTAACATGGTTAGCGAAACCTGCGTCGAGAACTTTAAAAGCAGTGATTCGGTGTTTAGTGGTAAATCTCCTTGAGTTTAATGTTCAACGCTATTACAAACTATGCTGTTTTATGAAACTTGTATTGTGAGTTTAAAATCTTTGTCAGATGTCAACAAAGAAATGACGCGGTTTAATGGTAACTACATTGATAGCTAGGGCTGTCTATGGGCAGATTTACAGACCTGGTATTACCATACAAAGATATTGCGCCTTTGGAAAGTTTCTCCCATTGATACAGAAATTAATAACTCACGATCTCTGCCTATGATATTGCAGGATAACTAGCATCACTCAATCAAATGTTCGTTCTTGTAGCATCAATTGGACATGGATATTGGAGAGCAGGATCGAGATATGGTACCGCCGCATACGATTTTGTATGGTGGAATACGGGAAAACCAGTTGATTATCGTAATTTTGATCAATACCAACCAGATAATTTTCAAAACCAAGAATATTGCATCGAAGTCTTCAAGAAAAATGATAAACTAGTATGGAATGATTTTGTGTGCGATAAAAAGCTAAAATTTATTTGTCAATGTTGAAACCATAAAGAATATCACATGTTCGCCATTTTATTATTGAATAAAAATATTAAGAAAGCTTTATATTTGTTTCCTACGTCTAATGTCCTCTAAAACAAAAATTCTAATGTATTAAAAGCACAAAGAAAAAGTGGTATTAATGAGGAAGATATTTTGTAGCCTACCCCCTCATGCCAAAGGCCCGGTTAATATCCAGAAAAGCAGCAGAGCAGCACTTTTTCTTTTCAAGATCATTTTTGATTATATTGACGAAGCTGTTGACATGTTTAATGATGCTGTACTTGTCCCCTGAATATTTACAAACTAATAATTTGAAATGATATTTATTTATTTAAGTGTAGGATTGAATTATATTGACCTATATGATATAATATAACGGATTTAAAGATCATAAACATTTGTGCAATTTTCCAAAAGTTAATAAAGATATGACTTCCGAGGATTAGGTTGAAAACGTAAGTGATTAGTATCTAAAAATTTTTGGACTGAAGAATTTTACCTGTGAAGTCAAATGCAAGTCCTTTTTTGTAATCTTTGTAATAAGGGAATCTACCCCTATGATTCCTACTCCTGTGAATAGTTACACAGCTCGACATGATTTTTGTAACATTGATGAAACTGCTCTTTTTGCGTTTCATTTAGGTAGTTATTAAAACACCTTTTCACAAAAATGGTACGTCCCATTTTCAAGTACCTGCTTCTATTTTATATCAGGGGTTAATTGAAATAATTTGTACTTGACTTTGCAGTACAAAGATAAGGCAGACTCTGGTACAAAGTATTGCGGTTTCTGTGTCTATGAGACAGTAGGGCAACAAAACAGCATTACAGTAAAAAAATTGTTCTTTAAAAGAGATGATGCTACAAAACACAAAAGGAAAAAGTGAAAGTTTTTGTTGCTGTATGATGTCTCATATAATATATTTTTTATTCATATAATCCTCAGTAATATATTTGCATAGATTTAACACGTTTTACAAACTCCTGCTTCTCCTACATAAAACATCTCCTGATGATGCTAACATGGTTAGCGAAATGTGCATCGAGACTTTAACTTTAAAAAACTGATTCGGTGTTTAGGGGTAAATTTCTTTGAGTTTAGTGTTTCACACCGAAGGTTCCAATACAGAAAAATTGACGCTTTACGAGTTTATTAAATAAATAAAAATCAACTGCCACATATATGACGAAGCACCATTTGAGAAAGGCTCGACCGATTTGAAATGAAATTATTAGTTTGTAACTATTCAGAGGACAAGTACGGCATCATTAAACAAGTCAACAGCCTCGTCAATATAATGAAAAATGATCTTGAATAGAAAAAGTGCTGCTCTGCTGCTTTTCTGGATATTAACCGGGCCTTTGTCAAGCTTTGGCATGAGAGAGTAGGCTACAAAATATCCTTCTCATAAATACAATTTTTTCTTTGTGCTTTTAATATATTAGAATTTTTTATTTTAGGGGACATTAGGGGCTTCCGTAAGTCAATGAAGCTTTGAGCTATGCCGTCTGGAGCGTATGCTCCTGGAAGGGTAACCCATGGCGCACAGGTCAAAGCGGAGACCTCAGACTAACTTGATCCAAAATCTGCCAACCTGCATTGGACAAGCGTGGTATATTAAGGTCTAACCCCCCAACATAGCTTTACAATTTCAAACACGGCCCTCATTCCCCGGAGGCCAAGGGACAACTACCTACGGCAGCGGAAAGACCTGTCCCAAGGCGCAGAGGGTGCTAAGAATTACCGGGTTAGATCAGGTTGCCAGTGGACTTTGGACATTGCAACTCTGAATATTCGGACAATAAAAACTGATGAACGACTGCAAGGACTGTTGACTGAGCTGGACAACATACATTGGGATATCATATGGCTATGTGAAACCCGAGGAAAAAGCGAAAAGCTAATCAAACTAAAAACAAATAGTCACGTACTCTACACTCGGGGTACGGAGAATGGACGATGTGGTGGAATTGGATTTATCATTAATACAAAATTAAAGGACAGTGTCGTAAAATTTAAAAATATATCTGACCGGCTAGCTCAATGCATCATTCAACTGAATAAAAAGTTTAAGCTTCAAATCGTTCAAGTTCATACACTAACTATAAGCTATGGTGATGATGAAATTGAGATACTTTATGATGACGTGACCCAACTTTCAGACAACGAGAAATGCAGGTACAAAATCTTGATAGGTGACTTTAATGCTAGAATTAGAAAAACAAGAACTGGTGAAACTGAAACTGGCCCATATAGAAGTGGTGAGCGGGATAATAGATGTGGCAGACTGGTTGATTTTGCCGAAGGACAAGAACTGTATATTATGAACTTGTTCTACAAGAAAAATATCAGTAGGAAATGGACATGGAAAAGTCCATCTGGTCTCACAAGTAACATTGACTACATCATGTCAAACGATAAAACAATATTTTGCAATTGTACTGTTCTTAACCGTTTTAATGTTGGAAGTGACCATAGAATGGTATGAGCAAAGCTTAGGATAAGCTGTCGAAGAGAGCGTACAAGAATGGTAAGATCGAGGAAGGGCAGAGTGAATTCTGGGAAGCTGCTGCAGAGGGGCAGCGATTTTCAGATTGCTTTGTCGAACCGCTTTGCTGTGTAGCAAAACCTAGAAGAGTTGGAAATAACAGATCATAGCGAGGGAACGGAAATGTTAGAGGTTATCAGAAGATTTTATTCCAAGTTATATGAAAATCAGAACCAGTTAAAGACAGCAATGCCCACGGAAGAGCAAATGCCAGATATCCTGTTGGATGAAGTGACAAATTCCATAGAAGCGATGAAGAATGGAAAGGCTGTAGGAAAGGACAATGTAATGTAAAATTCTGGCAAAATTGTACTCAAAATGCCGCAGAGATCAAAAAATACCCAGTTTATGGAAAAATGCTGAAGTGATTCTTCTTCATAAGAAAAGCACACAGGAAGATTAAAAAAACTACCGCCCAATAAGCCTCGTATCAGTAATGTACAAAGTTTTCACCAAGATAGTATCTAAAAGAATATTAGGAACTCTGAATGACGTACAACCAAGAGAGCAGGCAGGATTCAGAAGCGGATTGAATACAATGGATCATATCCAGGTTGTCCAACAGCCATAGAAAGGCACAATAAATACACCATGCAACTGTGCTTGGCTTTTATTGACTATGAAAAGGCCTTTGACTCAATAACCACGCAAGCCATAATAGATACATTGCTTAACCAGGGGATAGACAGAACCTATGTGAACCTACTGCGATCCATGTATGAGGAAGCTATAGCTACAGTGCACATGGATGACCTTGAAGTCAAAATCAACGTAGACGGGATATACGGCAAGGTGACTCAATATCGCCTGTTCTTTTCTCAGCCTTCCTGGAAGAGATATTCCGTAGTCTGGATTGGGAACAGGAGGGAATAAAAATTAATGGTGCATACCTAAGTTCTCTTAGATCGCAGATGATATTGTTCTCCTCTCACAAGACCCAGATGAGCTACAAAAACACATACAAGAACTGCAAAGGGCAGGAGAACCATTTGGTTTGAAAATAAACCTAAAAAAGAGTTAGGTTATGTTCAACAAATTTGCTGTCAACAGAAGAATTTCTACTTTATAGGGCGATTTGGAGGTTGTGTGGGGGCGATTTGGATTCCCTACATATATCTAGGGAAAAAGATTTCAATAGAGGGTGATACTGGCCAGGAAGTGGAACGGCGTGTTAAGTGTGGCTGGCAGGTATTTGGCAGGCTGAATATAGTGTTTAAGAGCAAACTCCCACTTTGTCTGAAGAGACAGGTCTTTAATCAGTGCATGCTGCCTGTTCTGACATATGGGGGTGAAACATGGACACTCCCATCACAATCAGTTCAAAAGCTTCGGGTAGCACAGAGGGGAATGGAAAGGTGTATGTTTGGTATTACAGGCTGTTGTGCGTTCCACATGAGATTGTAGAACCCAAAGGTCGGGGATTTATAACTCCTGACCACTGTTGTCTCTTTGGACGCAGTCCAAAGAAGTCAAAAAACTGTTGAATATATAAGATATGAATATGGTATCGATAAACTCCGACGCCGTTTGACAGATCACCACGAAAGTTGGCATATCCAAATATTTTTTCATGAAGAAGGTTTTTATGCTATCCATTTTGTTGTAACTCGCCACTAGATGGCGTTGAGGACATCAACTTCTACATCGTATAACCGATCGCTGTGAAAGTTAGTATACGTAGATATTTGAACACAGTCAATATTTTTGCACTATTCACTTTATTGTACCTCGTCACTGGACGGGGCTATAGCGCATCAACTTCTAGACATTAACTACATCTTTCCGTGCTTACAGTATTTAAATATTAAAAAGGCTACCATACGATAGACAATGTGGCTCAAGAGATAATAGATAAAAGTGAAAGAAAATTTGTATAGGGTGGATAGCTTAACTGAACAAAGCCCTCAACATGGAATCAGTCAACTATATGTTGCTTGCTCCAGAGTAGCAACTACAAAAACTCTGTATGATTTTTTTTACATTCCATTCGCTATATAATCAAACCAATTGAAAGTAATTCAAACTATTACTAACATCTAGCGCAACACAAGTGGATAAACACTATTTTTGGTTCTCTGATTCGGTGTATCCACTTGCGTTACGCTAGATATTAGTATTAGTTTGAATTACTTGAAATTGGTTTGATAATATAGCGAATGGAATAGTTAAAAATATTGTTCGTTCACGTAAATTATTAATACAAAAAAATGTATATAATTTATTAACAATTTATACTAATAAAAATAATAGAATCTTGTCAATATGAGTAATCTTTAATTTTTCCACAATTTATTACAATGTTTATATATAGATTCTAACATTACATACAAACCATCCATTTTAGATATATTGAGGTAAATACATATACACTGGCAGAACAATGTCTTCCGGGCTCTGCTAGTATTAATTATATATTAGATTGTATTTATAGGATATTAGATTGTAAACTGTCTCCTTTTTTTCCCAACACCGAACAAAAAACTGTATGTGTAACAGTAATTAGTTTATTTGACAAAGTTGGATAAATTGCATTAGAATGAAGAATGTAAAAAGTTGGAAGATCGCTGTTCTAAATGTATAGAAATGTGTAGTGTGTAGTGTGTAAATGTATAGTGACTAAAATATATTTTTTTAAATTTTCAAATATGTGGTTTTCTTTGTCGAGTGTAAAACCTTTCGAACGACCCTCGTACATTTAACTAGCTAAATATGTCTGACGATATCATTCTGTACGAGTTTCTACATATTAAAGCGACTTTTATTGAGTTGAACCATTATGCATTAAATAAAAATCTTTACTTCGAACTAAAAATACCATTTATATATACGCGTGATTTTTTACTTGTACAAGTGAAGAACACCATTAACAACCGGAATGTCATCTCCTGTAATAAAAAAACAAGAACCCTACAACATACACTCAGTTGCAAAATATCGCACAATTAAACAATTATTTTTTAAGGCTTTTCGGGATAATTCTTATTCATCTTAAGCTGAACTGAAGATGTTTTTTATCAAAAAAAACTTAACATTTGAAAACGGGAAAAAGTAGTCAATAAGGGTAGATGTCAAAAAATGGAAACTGCATTGAGACTTACACAAAATATTTACAACAAAAAATACATATGTAAAAGCACAAAACTGAGACATTACAACGCAGTTATTAAGACAGAATTTCTATATGGGACAGAAACGTTCATTTTGAATAAAAAGAAAGACATCGAGGAGATTGAAAAGAAAAATCTTAGGCCCCAAACAAATAAATAGCACAACAACAAACCGACAACAACAACGACAAACCGACTTCGAAAAAACCAAGAAATCAAACAATACACAGATATACATAGCGACATGAGAAAAAGAATAATTAAGTTTTACGGACACATAAAACGAATGAATCCGAGTAGACTAACTAGACAAATAGTCGAATTTTATGAAAATAGGAGTAGAGCTAAAGTGGAAATAATTAAATGTATTGCTGCAATTAAAGAGGCCCTAAGATCAGCAAATATTACACAAAGTGAAATTTAGGATAGAGGCTGTTTCAGATACAGGGTTAACATTTGGGAGATTGGCCAGAGAAAAAGACGTAGAAAGACTGGAACAACTTGGTCTGACAAAAGGAAAAAAGCTCATAGCAAAAGAATGAAATTAGTATGAGGGCAAAGGAAGGCTAACAACAACAAACGCCTTTAATTCTACTTCGCGTGGTCCACCCGGGTCCATACGTGGATAATAAATAATATGTTTTTTATTCCAAAATAAAAATTAAACTACAAAAGTTTAAAGTAGAAATTAATAAAAGCTGCATTATTTAAAGTAATAAACATATCAGAATAAAGAACTAATTTAATTTTAAACTAACCTCGTAAGAACAGGTGTTTCTACCTCCAAGTATATATATTTGACTGCATAAAATCAAGTTCATATTTTCTTATAAAACTCCATCGAAGGTGAACATCCCATCATGAACATCTTCTTTGCTGCTTTATTCATAGTCTCATCCATCATTCCTGCATTATATTCGTGCCCTGTTGATAAAGGTAAGTTTTATAATATTATCTTGAATTACAAAAATGCTACATTGGGTTTTATATTCTAATTAAATTTTGTGAAATATATTGTAAAATTCTTTCTAACAATATGTTATCACTAAACTCGATGACATTTACCACTAAACACCAAATCAATTTTTCGACGCACGTTTCGCTAGCCATGTTAGCATTATCAGGAAATGATTCAATCTGAATGGTAGAATGATATTTCATCGAGTAAATATGGTGATAATTAGGGAGATTGAATAATTTCCTGATGATGCTAACATAGTTAGCGAGGCGCGTCGAGTAGTTTAAAAAAGTTATTTGGTGTTCAGTGGCAAATATCATCAAGTTTAGTGTCTCACATCGAAGGTTCCGACAGAAGAATTTAATATGTTATCGATTTATAATTGTTAATTATTTATTCGAGGGTAATAAACGGTTATCTTAGTTTTAATCTCATTATTTGAAGTGAATCTGTTCCAATGGTCCATTTTGCAATTTCCAGGTAATTTAACAGCCTGCTTTTATTGCAGCTATGTATTAATTTGGTATTATTAATGTTAAAAAAATGGTTCTGGTCTATACAATGTTCGGCAAAGCCCGTCTTTCTCTGATTGTGTAAAATTGAATATTTATGTTCTTTTAGCCTATCATTGAGCGATCGGCCCGTTTGGCCTATATAAATAGCGTCACACATATTACATTTAATTTCGTATACTCCAGATTTGTCACAAAATTTTGCTCTTTCTTTGTTATTGTTTAACATCGATGCAAGATTATTCTTATTAACAGAGATAATATTAATATTTTCGTTCTCTAACTGATTTGTGATTCTTGAACTTAATTTGTGAATATAGTTTATAGCATGCCAATTTTTAGAATCTTTTTCGGGTGTCGGGTTCGGACAATTTTACACAATCAGAGAAAGACGGGCTTTGCCGAACATTGTATAGACCAGAACCATTTTTTTAACATTAATAATACCAAATTAATACATAGCTGCAATAAAAGCAGGCTGTTAAATTACCTGGAAATTTTCGAAATTAAAAAAGCCATATACGACGGCAAAACCTAACAAACACCCAGCTAGACTTCGGAAATACTCCAATTATTGATAGTGTAATAAATTTAACGAGATGAAAAAACCGACTTCCATTAGACAGCACTTTGAAACTTTAGTTTAGTTTATACATAACTCTCTTTGAGAATGGTCGCGAGGCCGAAACATGTTAGAGAATATCTTGAATATATTGTGAAACAAATACCAAGTGTTTTAATTATTATCATTGTTACTATGTTTCACCAAGAGCCAACCGCGCAATCAATCAAAACTTTCTTATATTTATTTACAAAACAGGAAGAGGGGTTTCCCTAAGCGTCACTATTACTAGAGCCTGCGCCACGAAAGAAGTCCCGCGGCAAAAATATGAACTAACAAAACACTATAGACAAAACTAAACTTGAAGAGATTTACCACTAAACACCAAAACACTTTTTTTGAACTGCTCGACGCACGTTTCGCTAACCATGTTAGCATTATCAGGAGATGTTTTAATCTAATTTTAAAACTAAACTATGTTCTATTTATATGAAAACCATACCTAACGAAGCGTGTAAAAATCATGAACCGTGAAGTGCACTAAGCCTTACATTAATAATTGAAAAAGTCGACTGAAAGGAATCGGTCCTTTATCTCGGTTCATAATTTTCTTACATTTTTCTATTTGAATGCTTTCATATGCATCCAAAGCCGTATTATTATTAACACTTTTAATTAGTCTTAAATTACTAATATCTATACTGTGGTCATGTTCGATTGCATGTTGGGCAACACAAGATTTTTCATTTCTCCCATATCTAATGTGGGCAATATGTTCTTTATATCTTGTCAATATGGATCTTTTTGTTTGCCCAATATACCTTCGATCACATTGTTGATCACATTGTATTGGGCATAGCTGACAGTGTTGCTACTGCGCTGCGTCTACAAGTGAAGAGGACTTTTCAAAACTGAGCTATATCTTTCTTTTACAAATGCTTTCAAATCTTGATACATTTTTTTGATAATTTGTGTATGTGCTTTAGTAGGTAACTTAAATTAATACATTTTACTAAATTTTGAAATAATAAATGTTAGGATCCTCCTGTGATTACGGCCCTCTCGAGCCGGGGGTTCCCTCCGCCCGTAGGTACCTAGTATTTTGCCCCTGGCTGGACGGGGCCCCCTATTGTTACGCCACTAGTCATCGACAATACTAAATTGAATTAGGTATTCGTATACCTAACACTAATAAAATGTTTAATGATTATTTACACGTTAATAATGAGATACAAATTTTAGATAGCTACAGCTCAACCAACATAGCTTGGCCTCCAAGGTTTGGATGCGCAGTAGTCTAACGGCCTAGAGCTCATTTTGGAAGCAGTGCATTCGTGGTATTAACATCGGTTAAGTACTGTACATTCGAGGAACTCTCCGTGCAGTTCATACAGTGATCCTCTTCCCGTTTCTTTTGCGCACCTCAGAGGCCAAGCTATGTGGATTGAGCTGTAGATAAAATATTTATAAAAACAATAGGTATTTTCAAACTATTTTATTATATTAATTTTCTTAATAGGTACGTACGCCACGGCCGCCCCCTTTGACTATCCTAACGTCCCCCATGGAAGGCTTCAGCGCCCGTTGAAGGGCGGTACCGCCCCATTGAGAACCTATATCCAAGAGGAAACTGTAGAACGCAGCTATAACTATAATTAACTAGCCAACCTTTAAAAACCATTTTAGACGACCATTTCCTCATTTTTATATTTCCTGTAATCAAAAAGTGCCACAAAAACCTGCATACATTTTAATTTAATACTACATAATTGGGCACATAAGGAGGAGAAGTAACATCTCTATCCCAATTTTGTTATTTCATATCGAATATCTTTTTGCAGAGTGTAGTTTGGCATGTTAACTTTGTAAAGTCACACCTATTTTATTGACCATTGTCTGACGCCTAAATCAAAGCTTGGTTTATGAGATTAGAGATTACAAAAAGATACAAAAGAGCTTAAAAATAAGATTATTTCTTTGTCCTTTCGTTATTGAGTTGTGACTACTGACTTTACTGTTTCAGAGCAAAAATGTGGAACAATAACTTATGGAGGACGTAGGTATCTAATAGCAACTGGTGCTGAATCATGGTTTAGAGCGAACATTATTTGCAAGAGCATCGGTATGGAATTAATCAGTATAAATTCAGATGCAGAAAATGATTTACTAGCCAACTATTTACAGCTGCATTCTGGTACATGTAAGTTACACTAAACATTACTTGTTTAAAGTAATAATCAACATTCAATCCTTATACTGTTCCATTAGCATCACCTGGAAATGGATATTGGACTGCAGGGGCTAGATATGGCGCTGGGACAAATGATTTTGTGTGGTGGACTACTGGAAAACCAGTTGCTTATCGTAAATTTCCAGCAAAGCAACCAGACAATGCCGGAAATAAAGAATATTGTATCGAAGTTTTCTTAACAAATAATGGTGTGTCCTGGAATGACTATGTATGCGAAAAGAAGCAAAGGTTTATTTGTCAGTCTTAAAATATTACGAAATGTCGCATTTTCTTTATTTTTTAATAAAATAAAAATATTTAAAGAACTTTACAATTTATTTTTATTATCAGTATTACTATCCTTTAAAAACGAAATATAATATATTCGAAAATACAACAAATATACTATCCAGATAATTATTAAAAGCATACCTAATACTAAATGATAAAAACCTATACTAAACAACCTATACCCATACTGAATGAAACAAAAAAATCAACAATAAAGGCGTTATGAATGTTAGGAATCACCAAAAACATGGGTTTTTGGCGATTCCTAACAATTCTCCTGTTGTTTCTTTTCTTTGTTTTCAGTCAGTTTAGGTTGGCTATTCGAGTGAATTTTTTAAACCAGTTTCTTTACCATTGATATGGAGCTGATCAGTGGTTCATTTCAGCAAGGTAATGAGTGTTTTCGTGTGGAAGTTCTTACATTAAAATCCATGCAAGAGAAGAACACCAATATCTTCTTTCGGTTTACCAACTCGTCAGATCTATCTCCCACAAAACATGTAAGGGATCTGGTTAATGAACGGGTTGGTATCATTCATGCTCTTATACCTCGGTAAATGATTTACAAAAACTGCATTATGCATAAAATATTTAGGATAAACTCCTTCAAGACTCTACATCATCCCATTAGGATCACGTCATCATAATCATCATCATCACGCAGGCATTGTCCATCCACTGCAGGGTTAAGGCCAATTCATCATATATCTAACTCGCTCTTTATGATGTCATCAGTCCATCGTGTTTTCGGTCTTTTTCGTGGACGTTTATGATCAAGTGGTATCCACTCCAGGAATGATTTGGTCCACCTGTCATCACATCGCCTCACTATAACGCCTTAAGACTGCTATAAGAGCTCCGCTTGAACTCCTTTACCCTTCCAATGATGGTACATATTTTCGTTTCTTCTTTGCTCCATCTTTCTGTCCCGGCTTTTAAGCGTGCCATTGCCCTTTATACTACGCGAAATTGTTGAACTCATTGAGATGTAAATGTCCAGATTTCACCTCCGTACGTCATAATGGGTAGAACATATTAATCAAAGACTTTGCTCTTTGACAAAGTGGGAGTTTCTTCCTAAACACTATGTTGAGCCTGCCAGCCACTTTAAAGGGGGGAAATCCCTTTAGACGCCTCAAAATGAGTCATTTTTCAGAAGTGTTTTTAAAGTAGATAAAGTAATTGTATCATTTTAAAGTTTTAACATCATTTTATGTGATCTTTGAAGGGTATAAAATTATTATTATTTTTTTATAATATTGCGGCTCAATATTTTTTTGGGCATCTCTGGCGGTAGGTCCAAAAGTGCTGCACTCATCACTCTTTTTCTATTCATTTAAAACACAAAAAACATTTCTTTCTGTTTCTGATATATGCACGGGAAGGATAAACCTATAAAACTATAAAAAAGTATTAAATTTAAATTAAGTAAGCTTTAAAACAAAAAGTGTTGAAAGTTTGTACTTTTTTTTCGACAATTTTATCCCAAAAAGTACTTTATTTACACAAAATCTTTAAAACCGGAGGTACATCCTTCCGATAATGATATAGAGAAAAATCTCCCAAAATTTTAGCCAAATCGATCAATAACTTTTTGAGTTACAGAGCGAGCAGTTTTTTAAAACACAGTTTCGAGATAATCGCCATTAAAGTTTCAGTACGATAAAACGATTAGTTTTAGTGACTTATCGATGAATCACCGATCCCAGATGCATATAATAGACCTTCAGCCTCTTCGAAAAGCTGTTTTTTTTCAATCTGCTGCTGTTTTCAGGCTGTACGAGCTGCTTTTGTCTCGGAAAAACTCCTCCGGTTGTCTCGTTATTCGCGCCTCATCGGTGGTTTCGGCGAAAACTTAGGCATAGGTGGTGCCAATAATTATACTTGCACTATATACACAAATACACTTGCACTATCACTTGTACTTAGCAGAAACTTTTTCGGTCTTTATTAGTAAATTGATTACCTTGATAATGTCTTTTTGTAGAATTTTCTCGAGTGATATTATATACAAACATAAAAAAGATATCTTAAATAATATAAAAAGTACTGGAATGTCTACACATCGTATTAAAAACAATCAATTTATAGATATAAACAATGGTCAATTATTATATACAGAAAAGAAAAGTCAAAAATTAGACCTACTAGAAATATTGGAAGTAAAAATATCCTTAAGAAATGGTCATATAATGAGCACGAATGATCGACTAAATATCCGGTAATAGATAGTAATTGCATAGCCCGGTTTTGACCTGCCGATATTTACAGCTTAGCATCTAAGGTTTGGATGTATAGTAGCCTAACGCCTCACAGCTCAGTGAAAGCAGTGCATTCGTTGTGCTAACATCGGTTAAGTACTGTACATTCGCAGAACTCTTCGTGCTCTGTCTCTGTTAGACAGTGACTCACTCACTCTTTCTTTTGGACATCTAAGAGGCCAAGATGCTGATTAAGCTGTCTGGGTCACGATATGCGGGTTCCGGCGCCGTCGACCTTATGTACGATAACTCCGTAAATATTTAATATTTTTATTTTTCTTCTTGCCATTATAATCTCAATGTATTATATTTTCAAAATGCGAATTTTTTTTTTTAATTTCTACAGCGATTTCCCCCCTTAACCCACCGTTCCACCTTTCGGTCGGTATCCCCTCCATTAAAATCATCTACCCAAGATCTATATAATGGATACACCCCATCCAAATCCCTCTCCAGAAGAGAAATTATTTTTATTGAACATTGAACATTGAACAGTGAAATTTATTGTACATTGAACACCATGTAGCAGCAACCACTACAGCAGTTGGAAGGGGACCCCCCACTTTAAAAACAAACTAATATTTTTTCGATAAAAATTTTTTTGCCGACGAAAATCCTCAAATGATTCAGGAGTTACTTCTTTATCTTCAAAACGTCACTGTTTGGTACAGTTTTTGAGCTAAAGGAGTAATAGAATCATATTTTTTTAAGACGAAGATAAAAATTATATTACTCTTTATAGTGAACGTTATAGAAATATGCAGAATATCTTTGGCCTGAACTGATAAATGTGGATATAAACAACGTTTTCTTTTCAGACATCTCGCCAGACAATCGATTTATTACAAGAAAAGTTTCCTGGGCGCATAATTTCGCAAAATTAAACTAGTCACCAAGATCTCCTGCTTGCTCCTGCCCTTGGTTTTTTTTATGTGGGGTTATGTTAAATGTTTGGTTTACATCGAACCTATATGTAAACCTCGAACAATTCTTGATCTTATTGAAACATTCAGGCCACCGGTAAAAATATTCCACGCCATAGTGTGAAAGAGTAATCGAAAATTGGGCCTACACAATGCATTCCGCCAGACGAAGTCGAAGGGGACGTTTAAAAGATTATTTTCAAAATATAATGCCATTATTTGTTCTTCAAGATAAAATAGAACTTACTGGATTATCTAATTTTAAAGTTCTGACGCTCTTATTGGACCACCCTTTATTATATTGCAAATATTCTTACTCCTGCACCAAATTGCTCAACAAATATATAATATATTTTTTTTTATTTTATTCCGAATCTTGAAAGAACAAGGGCTGGATCTGAAAACGCTGGCAATTATTAAAGCAACATTAACTAATACAAGGTCAAAGGTTAAATTCATGGATGGCATCTCAGAGCACTTCGAAATTAAAACTGGAGGGAGACAAGGGGATGGACTCTCGCCACTTTTATTTAACTATTTTCTAGAAAAAGTAATACAGGAGTGGCGTGAAAAAAAGTCGGCCCTGAATATTGACCAGCCCATTAAACTGGGGAGAACCAACATCAAAATTGATTGTCTGGCGTTTGCTGATGATCTAGCAATTTTGGCTCAAGATGTATTAACGGCACAGAAACAGATTGAAATTCTAAAAGAAACAGCTGAAAAGGTAGGACTCCAAATTTCCTTTGAAAAGACACAATACATGACCTGCAACAGACTAAGAACACCATTTCTAAAAACAAAATATGGTGACATCAGAGTGAGTCTCTCAATTCAAATATTTGGGTGAAATAATCATGAAAAATGGGTTGGAAAAAGTGGCCAATAAAGGTAGATGTCAAAAAATGGAAACGGCATTGAGACTTACACAAAATATTTACAACAAAAAATGCCTATCTAAAAACACAAAACTGAGACATTACAACACAGTTATTAGTCCAGAATGTCTATATGGGGCAGAAACGCTCATTTTGAATAGAAAGGGAGACATCGAGGACATTGAAAAGAAGGAAAGAAAAATCATAAGAAAAATCTCAGGCCCCAAACAAATAAATACAACATACCGACTTCGAGAAAAACACGAAATCAAACAATACACAGATATACATAGCGATATCAGAAAAAGAAGGCTTAAGTTTTACGGACACATAAAACGGATGAATCCGAGTAGGCTAACTAGACAAATAGTCGAATTTTATGAAAATAGGAGTAGAGCTAAAGTAGAAATAATTAAATGGATCGCTGCAATTAAAGAGGACCTAAGAAGAGCAAATATTACACAAAGTGAAATTCAGGATAGAGGCTGTTTCAGACACAACGTTAACGTTGGGAAGGTTGGCCAGAGAGAAAAATGTAGGAAGGCTGGAACAACTTGGTCTAACGAAAGGATAAAGCTCATAGCGAAAGAATGAAATTAGTATGGGCGCAAAGGAAGGCTAACAACAACAAACACCTCTAATTGTACTTCGCGTGGTCCACCAGGCCCCATACGAGAATAATAATATTTTTTTAATATTTGTTTTACTATCACCATTTTGTGAACAAAAAAAAAACAAAATATGTAATAAAAAGTTGAAAAAACCCGTTTTGTGTTTAAAGATAATTTTTCAATAAGAAAGTGGTTTCTAAAATAATGTTATTTTTATGATATTATAGGGTAATTTTTATATGCTACTAAACTAAGTAATACTCTTATGGTTCTGTTTAAAGTGCTATAACTTAGAGTTCTATACCACAAACCGTTTTAGGAAATTACAAGAATTTGAAAAGGCGCATTATTGGTGTTATGGATAAGAAATAGGTTTGAGTTTTCGTAAAATTGCGAAACGATTAAACATGACTATTTTTGAGGACGAGACTTATGAACAAGTGCGATGTTATGGTCATCCTGGTTGTAGAAGCATCCCCATACGTGACCTCATGCTGTACGAAATCAAGATAAAATTATCCATTCTTCTACTGGAATCTTTGGTGTGAAACACCCAACTTAAAGAGATTTACTACTAAACACCAAACCACTTATTTTTAATTTCTCGGCGCGCATTTCGCTAACCATGTTAGCCTCATCAGGAGATGATTTAATTTCAAATCTCTTTAAATGTAGTATTTCACAATTAATCACAAATATTTTCAAAATGTTTTTCAGGTTTGTGTTAATTATCACTAGATTTACCTAATCGTTCAATCATTTATCACTAGGAGTTGATTCATCTCGTAATCATGCTGACATGGCTAACGAAACCTTCGTCGAGATATAAATTCATGATTTTGTGTTTGGTAGACACTTGCAGTTACAGGTAGAACTGTTTCGAGGATCACCGTGGTCGTAGCCACCAGATGATAGGCGTAGGAGGTTCAAAGGTTTTCGGAATAAAATGCAAAATTAAACTTTCTTATTAGAACATCATATAATTATCGCTTTAGAGATTATGGTATGGAGGGCAATATGTTTGGAAGCAAGTCGTCCCTAGTTAGAGAAAGTTTAATTGCAGTCTGCCGTTACTTCATTTTTGCAAGCGTGTCCAAATATCATCCTTCAACAAAATTACAGCGTCAAACAAAAATTAAATAAAAAACGCTTGCCACGTTATTAGGTGCATACAATTCAAAAACGAAATACTTTCAATAATGGACGAAACAGTAAAAATTTATATTAAGTCCGTGCTCGAACAAGCGAAATATTCACTTATATTAGATTGCACTCCTAATCTTAGCCACCAAGAGCAAATTGCCATTATTTTAAGATACTACCACTAAGAATATTTCTTGCTCAATTTAGTGATCACCCACTAATTTTTATGTTCAAAATGGAAACCAGTAATGCTGTCACCACGAAGGATAATCTGATTAGTTTGTTTATACAACATGTATGCGAAATAACGTGGAAAAAGTATATTTATTTACTACAGAAAACCAATCTTGAAAAAATCCACTCGCAATTTATACCACTTGACCCTATATTAAATGCAAATGGTTACAAACCAGATATATAAAAATATTATTCAAAATTCTCATTAATTTTTAATCAAAGTGGATTTTTTATGGAAACAAATACTTTACAAGAAGTATGAATCATCAACATCATTAATTAACGATTTGATTCCAAGTAACATTATTTATAACTAAATTTCATAAAATAAAAAAAAACTTTTTCTGATTGATCTCTAGTTTTTTTACATCTGTCGTTCTTATGTGCAGAGAATCGGACATTCCCTAAGTCCATTTGTTGTACTCGACTGTTCATAATTCTATTCACATCCACATAAAACAGAATTACTAAGAACGATAGAATACCAGGGTAACGAGAAAATAAACTAATATTTTTCCATATATATATATATATATATATATATATATATATATATATATATATATATATATATATATATATATATAAATCTATATTAGACTGTTTCAAAAAAATCTACTACTTTTTTTTTCTCAAAGGTATCGAAAATATTGTTAGAAATGACGAAAAAAAAATACTGTGAAAGTTAGAGCTCTTAATATTAATGTTAAGAGGTGTCGAATTGCAAATTTTAATTTCCCATTTAACATAGGAATTTCTTTTTTTAAACTTTGGAATTTTATAGCGCTTCTTCAGCGTAACATTACTGTGGAAAGACTATTACATATCTTTGTAGCACGGGCGTAGCCAAGGGGGGGGTTTTACCTAATATTACCTAATATTATACCGAAAAAATACGAGGAGTGAAGAGAGTTAAATTATTACATTTGAATTGAATATATATCCGAACTAGTGGACGTTGCGCACAGTAACGCCATCTCTTATCATTTCATTTCATGTAAGTATATTTTTGTTGTTTTATTTACTTCAAACTACCCCCCCCCCCCCCCCCCAACTAAATCCTGGCTATGCCCGTGCTTTGGAGGAAATTAAACGTTCTTCAAAAAATGTCTCTAAAACATTTCGATAAAATTACTTTTTCAAAAGATATTCGAGGCTAATGTTGAACGCATAATAAATTTTTATATTTTTTCAATTTTTCGACGAAACTATCAATTTTATCGAAAAATGTTATCCAACCTTTTTTGTGGAATATTCCATTTCCTATAAATTTTCATTAATAAATTTTTCGAAACTCCATAAGGATCGTGAGTTATTTAAATTGAAACGTATTATCAAATCCAAGTTCATTAACAATAACACATTTCAATTTTAATAACTCACGAGTTTCGAAAAGTTTATTAACGAAAATTTATAGGAAATGGAATGATCTACAAAAAAGGGCGAATAGCGTTTTTCGATAAAATTGATAATATAGTCGAAAAATTGAAAAAATGTAAACATTTATTAGGCATTCGACTTTAGCATCGAATAATTTTTGAAAAAGTAAATTTATCGAAAATTTATAAGATACCTTTTTCGAAGAACGAATCAATTCAATTTCCTACAAATATATGTAATAGTCTTTCCAAAGTAATGTTCCGCTGAAGGGCTATAAAATTCCAAAGGTTAAAAAAATTCTATGTATTTAAATAAGAAACTGAAATTTGCGATGCGGTATCTCTTAATATTAATATTAAGAGCTCTAACTTTCACTATTTTTTTTTCATAATTTGTAACACTATTTTCGATACCTTTCAGAAAAAATAATAGTTGATTTTTTTGAAATGGTCTAATATATATTATTTGAAACAGTCTAATATAAAAACAACCAAAAGCAAAATCAAAGCATGGCAACTAGAACCGGACATTGATCGAAGAATGATTCCAAGGGAAAAATCAAGCAGATGTCCTAAACTTTACGGTCTACCCAAAATACATAAACCAAAAATCCCATTAAGACCCACAGTAAGTACCTTCGGCTCTCCAACACAAAACTTGGAAAAACTCAGAACATTTGACTAGGATAATTAAAGATTTCCGACTAGAGAATACAGACATACTAGCAAGCCTGGACATGGTCTCACTATATCCAAGTATTCCCATAGACGAGGCTCTGGGCCTAATTTCGACGAACGAAGGCTTTTCACCATACGTGGGGGAACTCTCCAAACACTGCTTGAAGAATACATATTTTTGCCCCAATGTGATCATCTGTATCACCCGTTATAGCCAACCTGTTCATGACAGACTTCGAAACAAAGGCATAGGCCAGCGCTCCCTTAAAACCTAAACTTTGGAATCGCTACGTAGGTGATATCTTTATAATATGGCCTCACGGAAACGAACTTTTAAAAAACCTCCTAACCCAATTAAACGAAATCCACCCCAGAATACAGTTGGTCGTGATGGACACACTTACAGTTGGACCTAGAAGTCGAACAGGATAGGAAACAGCCGTTTTTGGATCTCCTCATCACGAGACAACTTTCTGGAACCCTCGAATACACAGTGTATAGAAAACTAACTTACACCGATAGATACATCAACGCTGAATCCCATCATCAAATCCAAGCAGTAGTGAACATCTTGATTTCCAGATCCTTCCCACTGACACTACCAGATACACGAAGCGAGGAACGACCAAAAATGTCCACAGCCCTTAGACAAAATGGATATTCAGAAAATTGTAAGAAGGCCATTCACCGTCAGGAAACCCAAGCGCGAAGAACAATAGAGGATCATGAACCAAATGCATCAAATCTCCAAATGCACCAAAGCACTTTTGCTTATATTCAAGTCCAAAATTTAATTTTTTCAGTATAATTCTACTGAATGTAAATATAGGGTGATTTTTTTAATGCGTCCGAACAAAAAAAAACAACTAAATTAGATGCCTTGCTTGACAAAACGCTGTTCGAAATTGCCCGAGATATGTTGGCTTTCAAGACGCCAATAGCCACTGATTTATCGGCATAGAGAAAATATTTCGCGTAACACCACCGAAAATAATCTAAAGGCATTAAATCACATGACCAATTAAACAGGTCCGTTCCTCGAAATAATTTTCTCCCCAAATTGTTTCCTCGTTGGTCACATGACATATGGGGCCGTTCTGTTAGTTCATATCTATATAGTTCATATCGTTCATATCTCCTCCAGATCAATGCCATTCAAATTCGGAATTAAATAATCAATGGTCATCTTAAATTTTATATCTCGTATGTATCATCTAGAGACCCAAATTAGCATAAATATTCACAATATCATCAATATCAGTATCGATTTCGTTCGATGGTACCGAATTTGTTAAGAGTCGGTCAAAGACCCACTGGAATAAAAACTTTTCAAGAGTTTTTAGACTTATTTAAATGCGATTCTGCATAGTTCCATGGGCGTTTTATAACAGTAGGTGAAAGATGAATACATCATTATACACCACCGACGAAGAACAGTTCAAATAGTGGGCAGGAATAAGTGAATGCATACCAAAAAAGTGAAAATGGTACCATCTGCAGGAAATGTCATGGTTAGGATTTTCATGGCGTGAAAACTGGCAAAAGGTAGAACCATTATCTAACACTATTACTTTTTACTTGGCCAATTTAAGGGTTGATTGGTTGATTGAAAGGTTGGATATTTATCCATATCTGACAAAAAGTCCCAAATAAGTCCTGTAAACACATCTCGGGTTATTCTTTAAAAACTCCATGTTCTACTCCATGGTATTGTACTTACTGCTGTGCATTTTACCTACCAACAATTTCTTCTTGTTATCACATACGAAGAAATGAGTCTCAAATCGTGCCAAATGGGACACAACCTCTTATTTGGAAAGGTTAGTTAAATTACAATAGAATGCGGATTGCAAAAAGTTGAAACATCGTTGGTCTAAATGTATAGAAATGCAAAATGACTACAGCAATTCTCAAAAATCTTGTGTTTTCTTTGTCAAGTGTAGAACATTTCGAACGACCGTCGTATATTTAACTTACTAATTATGTCCGAAGATTTATTTCTGTACGAGTTTCTACATATTAAAATGAATTTTATTGAGTTGAATCATTTATCCATCTAATAAAAATTACTGCATAGTAAAAAATCTTTACGTCGAACTAAAAATAGCATTCGTATATATGCGTGATTTTTTACATGTACAAGTGAAGAACACCATTAAAAACCGGAATCTTCTGTATATAATAGAAAAACAAAAGTCCTACAATATACACTCAGTTGCAAAATGTAGCACACTTGAACACTTATTTTTTAAAACTTTTCAGAATAACATATTGATATGAAATACCGCAACAAAATTAATTTTTACTCTTCTTAGTGGAACTGAAGATGTTTTTCATGAAAAAAACTTCACATTCTCAGATTTATAGAAAAGAGGAAAATTAACAAGAGGAAAACATAAACAATGTTTATTAGTTTGGAGTCTTTCCACGACCTCTTATTGAATCAAAAATTCTTTTTAGTGATGACTCATACGACTGATTTATTGTTAGTTGTTGATTTTTTTTCCCACAAAGTCTGAATAGCCCTTTTGAAATATTCCAAATTTGTCAATTGCCTTGCTTCAGTATAAACTCGTCTTGAAAGCATCCCTTAGACATTTTCGTGGTATTTAAATCTGGAGAGAGAGCAGGCCAGACCAATTTTTAAAATAATATTTTCTTCTTTTTTCTTTTTGGTTGTAGCCAATACTCGCCCAAACCATGACATTTCCGTCTCAAAAACATTTTTCTTCCATCGTGAAATCATGAAAATAACAGGAAAAACCATCAGGCCCACCCAAGCTGAATTTTTCTTCGTCGCAAAACTGATGTCCTGTCACTGTTCAGTCCATAACTAAGTTATGGAGAGTATTAATGCTGGTTTGAATTTCAATTTTTTTCTTGCAATAATTTCAGACTGCTTCAATAATCTTTGGACACCCCTAACTTTCTTTCTTCTTGAGAGAGTAGAAGGCTTTTTAATTGAACGGTGATTTCCGAAGGTCTCACCGAATCGAATCAACTTGGCAACCGATAAAAGACTTAATTTTAATTGTTAAGTTTTAATGTTCCCACAACTTATTCGGTTTGCGTAAAACGAAAGAAATAATCGTCTTTCCTCTTCGGCAAATCATTTATTTTTTCTCGTAATAATTCACATTTGTTTAATTTTTTTCTATACAAACTCACAAGATTAATCTAATGATTAACTGAACTAAACTGATAAATTGTGATAAAACCTGTACAAGAAATCTCAAATATAAACGAGTGTGTTTTTTGACGCCGAAAAGGAATAATTGTTTACTAATAATTGTTGTATGTTCTGATCAAGGTAAGTCACTAACTTATATTTGAAACGAATATTAAAAAAAACCACTGAAAAAGTATAATAAAACATAAAGAATAATAAAAAAATAAAAAATTATGATTTGCCAGTGCCAACATTTTGACACTGAGTGTATATTTTTTTCTTTTTTTTTTGGCTTTTTCACCACGATATAAAACTCAAAAAAATATCAAAAATATCTGTTCTTAAATAAAGAATCACTGGGCAAAAACAAAAAACCAAAGAAAGACAAATTTTTCAGTGATTCTTTTTCTGTAATAAATTTGAATTGTAATAAACTTTTGAACGTTAACGTTTCGGGAGGTCTTCTCCCCCCGTTTTCAAAACGAATCTAAAAAATAAATTATATTAATTTCTATATATAATGAAAAGATAGGAAGTAAATATATTTTGTGCATATGTCAATGATACTTACGTTGACAATTAACGTTAACGTTCAAAAGTTTATATTTATTTTAGAAATTATTTGTATTTTTTAAAATTTTGATCGTTAGCCAAATTATATACATAAAATATAATTACAGAAAAAGAATCACTAATTGGTCTCCGTTTGGTATTTTATTTTTACCCAGTGATTCTTTATTTGCATAAGAACAGATATTTTTAATATTTTTTGAGTTTTAGATCGTGCCGAAAAACCAAAAAAAAAAAGAAAAAAATATATGAACACGCCACAATCATTCAGACAATACTGAGTGTATGTACGTACAAATACAGTATAGAAGAATTATGCAAAAATAAGAATATTATATTTAATATGTTTTTATTCTAAAATAAAAATTAAACTACAAAAGTTTAAAGTAGAAACTGCATTATTTAAAGTAATAAACATATTAGAATGAAGTACCAATTTCATTTTAAACTAACCTCGTAAGAACAGGTGTATCTACCTCCAAGTATATATATTTGACACTGAATAAGGTCCAGTTCATATTTTCTTGTAAAACCCCATCGAAGGTGAACATCCCATCATGAACATTTTTGCTGCTTTATTCATAGTCTCATCTATCATTCCAGTATTATATTCATGCCCTACTGCTAAAGGTAAGTTTTATTATATAATCTTTAATTACAAAAATGCTACATTGAGTTACATATTCTAATTAAATATTGTGAAATATATTGTAAAATCTTTTTCCTAACAATATGTTATGATGAGGTTTACCACTAAACAGCAAATCAATTTTATCGACGTGGGTTTCGCTAACCATATTAACATTATCAGGACATGATTCAATCTGAATGATTGAATGATATTTCATTGGGTAAATAAAAAATTAGGTAAATAAATTTCGAACTGCGCGTCGAGAAGTTTAAAAAAGCGATTTGGTAATTAGTGGGAAATCGCATGAAGTTTAGTGTTCCACACCGAAGGTTCCAACAGAAGAATGTTATCATATAATTGTTAATTATTTATTCGAGGGTCATTCGTAAAGTTTTCAGCCAGACAAAAAAAAAAAACACAACATTTTTGAGATTGTTTTTTATTTTTCAACCTAATTTTCAATTCAATATGATTAGATCAGCTACGTTCCACCACTCTACATAATAAACGGCTGTCTCAGTTTTAACCTCATTATTTGAAGTGATTCTTTTCCAATAGTCCATTTCCTCAGCTTTGGGAAGAGTGATCGATGTGGGCCAAATCTGGCGAATACGGCGCATGTGAAAGCATTTTGAAGTGTGGGTCATTGAGTTTTTCATCAACAAAATTGTCATTGTGGATGTCCCGATCATTCATCATCTTCAATTTACGTGCGAACACATTCACACAAATTCAGCAGCTACTTTCAACCATCAAAAATGAAAAGAAAGAATCCTTTAAAGTAGAATCTAACTCTTTTTATAAGTTCGTCGAGATTAAACTTTATACAACGAAGTACTTTATAGCATCTCGAACTTCAATTTTATCTATTTTTCAGAAAAAATTTGTTTGCTTTACTTGAATATCCTAAACAATCATCTAAACTAGCTCGCCTGAAACTTCCCAGTACGCCATCTAACCAATCATAATTGACAACTATCATAGTCATTTGGTTATATTTGATCTATCTCTGTCAGGCAAAGAAACTTCTCAACTTTCGAAACTGTAGATATTAATAAGTACAATACTAAAATTCGTTTTATAATTTCTGTTTCTATTATTATATTACTACATAATTCATTACATTCACATATATATATATGTCAACTCAGAGGAAATCAATCATATATGATATATATATATATATATATATATATATATATATATATATATATATATATATATATATATATATATATATATATATATATATATATAAAATACTTGCCACCATACGTTATTTTTTGTAAATTGTTCTGGTAAATATAACATTGGTCGGAGTTGAGATTGTCTTTTATACATCTCTATCCATTTCTTCCTTTCTTGTGTCAGCTCCTTAATTTCATCCCATATTATGCCCCTTTTGCGCCCTTTTCTGTTACCCCATCTTTCCATGTTCTTCTTAGCGCCTTCCTTTATAGATCTTCCCTTACACTCGCGTTTCTTACACTCTTTTTGAGTCTGATTTCCGACATGCATCACACATGTCCAAACCACCATAGTTGTCCTGCTATTTTATCATTTATGGGTTCAATCTGTAAGTTGACTCTAATTATTTGATTTCTGACTCTGTCTCTTTTTGTTTTGTTCTCTATTTTCCTCAGGAACCTCATTTGCATTGCATTTGTTATGTTTTCTACGTATCTATATGTCTTTACGTGTCTTATGTCTTTCTGTTAGAATCCTTGTCTCGTTACTATACGTGTAAAACAATTTTGCAGTTTTTCCCAGTCTCTCGTTTATTTCTACTTGCACTCTTCCTTTACGCTCGATTGTCGATCCCAGATATTTGTAGCTTTTCACTTGTTCTGTTAACTTTTCATTTAATTGTATGTTATTTTTCTTGTTTTCTTTGGATATGATCATACTCTTTGTCTTGTGTATATTAATTTTCATGTTTATTTTTGTCAGCTCTTCGTTCAAATTTTCTAAGTCGTTTTGAAGGTTTTTTTCTGTACCCTTTACTATAGCCATATCATCTGTCAGCATCAATTCGGTCAATTCAATCTGTGGCAATTTCCAGTGTTTGAATTGTAATATTTTCATCCTTTTCTTTGCTTCCTTTAACGATTCGTCTACTACAATTGAGGATAACAATGGACTCTCAAGTACACATTCTTGTTTTACTCCGTTAGTTGTCGTAAATTCATTCGATTCCTCTTGTTTATCCTCATGAAGAAGTTCTTGTTGTCCCTGTACCCTTTGTTACTTCTACTGTCCTATATATTTCTCGTTTCTCTAGCATTTCAGCATTTTCCATATGTCCTGTCTTTTAATTCAATCAAAAGTGTTTTCTAGGTCAATAAAACAGATATATATATATATATATATATATATATATATATATATATATATATATATATATATATATATATATATATATATATATATATATAATACGACGACGTCAAGACGAAGTCAATTAATACATATATATACATTAACTCCATTTAGCCAACATTTTAAGACCTACAAACGTCATTTTTTTCTGAAATATAAGCAATTTCCTAACTTAAGTAGAATTTATTTCATGATATCTAGTTAATAACGACTTCAATATTAAAATCTAAATAAAAATTAAATATAAAAATTATATTAATATAAAAATATTAAAATTATTATATTATTAAAATATCTAGAATTTATTATAGTTTTACGAAATTGTTTATATTTCAGAAAAGATAAAGTGTAGGTCTTAAAATGTTGGCTATATGGAGATAATGAATTTATTATCGAGAATATCTCTATAAATATGAATTTTATGAAGAAATGGAGAGGATCTTTTTTGTAGAAAATTTAATTTCCTACAAAACTTTTTGTAAAAAAAAAGTTTCACTTGTTTTCGTTTCTCAAAATCTTTTTTCTCTTCGTTGCTCATTTTTCCTTTTTGTCCTTAACCTTCCTTTGTAATTCGTTTGTCCACCATTCGATTTTTCTCATGTTTTTATTTACAATTTTTATCACTTCACAGCTTTCTTTTTTGACCTCTAATATTATATCATTAAACAACTCCCATTTTTATTCCATTCCTCTCTTTTCTTCTTACTCTTCAAATTTCCTGTTTACTATTTCTTGATATTTCCTCTGGTAACTCGTTTCCTTGAACCTATAGCTTTTTATATTCTCCGTTCCTCTCTTTCTTCTTTTATCTGGTGTTTCTTCTTTCTTCTCTTCCATGCTCACCTTCACCAAATAATAATCGCTCCCGATCTCCGCTCGTCTTGTCACTTTCACATACTTCACACTTCTCCATTTATATTTGCTTAGTAGAAAATAGTTTATTATTGATTTTTCTCTCCTGCCCACAAATATATTATTATTCTTTTCTTCTATATTATATTCTATTCTTTTAAAATATATTAAATAAATCGGAAATAATTTTCTAGGCGAATTGGTAGATTGAATCTATATTTTAATTGTCCAACTTTTAAAAACTATCTTTGACACTTCTGCATTTTTAATCTCCCTCTATTCAAAAAGTGCACAAAGATCTGCATAAATTTTAATGTAAGGCTACATCGTTGGGGGAAATAACACCTCACCCTAGTTCTTTTATTTTATGCTGAAGCTCTTTTTGCAGACTGCAGTTTTGCATGTTCACGTTAAGTCATGCCTTTGCCTTTTGCCTTTTCATTGACCATTACCTGATGCCTACTAATAAAAACTTGATTAATGAGATTAAAGATTACAGAGTTTGAAAAATTGATTTTGCCTTTCGTTATTACGTTGTGACTACTGACTTTACTGTTTCAGAGCAAGAATATGGAACAACTTATGGCGGACGTAGGTATCTAATATCAACTGCTGCAGAATCATGGTTTAGAGCAAATATTCTTTGCAAGAGCATCGGCATGGAATTAATCAGTATAAATTCAGATGCAGAAAATGATTTACTAGCCAACTATTTACAACTGTATTCTGCTACATGTAAGTTACCCTAAATAATACACGTTTAAAGTAATAATCAACATTCAATCCATATACTGTTCCTTTAGCATCATCTGGAAATGGATATTGGACTGCAGGGGCTAGACATGGCGCTGGGACAAATGATTTTGTGTGGTGGACTACGGGAAAACCGGTTGCTTATCGTAAATTTGCAGAAAAGCAACCAGACAATAGCGGAAATAAAGAATATTGCATCGAAGCATATTTAAGAAATAATGCTGTGTTATGGAATGACTATGTATGCGATCAGAAGCAAAGATTTATCTGTCAGTCTTAAAATATAACAAAATGTCGCCTTTCCATTATTTTGTAATAAAATAAAAATATTTTTAGTAAACTTATACAATTTATTTTTGTTATTATTATAATTCAAAAACGAAATATAAAATATTCAAAAATACAACAAATCAACTATCCTGATAATTATTAAAAACATCCCCTTGTTTATTTAAACGTATATAATAATATTCGGCGTTGAAAATATTAGATAATATAAAATATTATTATTTATAAAAGTATTATGAATGTTAGGAATAGCCAATAACATCTCGTATATTTGGCGATTCCTAACAATTCTCTCTGTTGCTTCTTTTCTTTGTTTTCAGTCAGTTTAGTTTGACGATTCGATAATAGCGAATTTTTGATATCAATTGCTTTACCATTCATTTGGGGTTGATAATGTTCGTTTCAGCGTTACCATGTTGAAGCTGTTATATTACAATCCATGCAAGAGGTGAACATCAATATCCTCTTTTGACATTGTGCGGCAACGATGGCGAACCAATGGCACGCGTACCATTGATAGAACACGACAAAATAATTTGGGCACGGCATTAACTAAGGCATTTATTTACCTAATCGAAACAATTTATTTTTCATTTATATTTGAGATCATAGTAACAAAGTTTATTGTGAATAGGACTACCGGTGCCGGAATGGAACAAATTTCGCAAAAAAGGTAGGTAGATTTCGCGCGAATTTCTCACCCAATGAACGGGAGTGTGGAACCGCGGCGACGCAGGGCGGCGGGAGGGACCCGTATAACTTGTTTGTTTTTTGTTTACATCGTCGACTGCAATTAGCAATTACGTATAGTTTTTACTGTTTTCAAACTAAGCGGTGTGTGTTCTATGTTCTGGAATAGTGGTATGCAGAACATCGTCTGCAAAACGGCATTGTGAAACAAATCAAAAAACCCTTTTTAAAAGAAAGCGAACCAAAGCAAAAGGAATTTATTGCATGTGTAATTAAAAAGAGAAATAATCAGTCGACGTCTAGGATTAAATATGTTAGCAAGGATTGTCATACAGGTGCCGCAAGTTTCTCGGCTGCAAATATCATTGCTTGGCATGGTAAACCTTTTAACGTAGGAGAGTCTTTTAAAGAATCCTGGTTAGCATATGCCACTTTTTGATGATTTTCAAAATAAATATTAGATAATTCAGGGCATCAAAGATACTCTTTTATCTAAAAACACAATAAAAGATAATATCCCAAATAATATAAAAGAACAACAAAAAAAATTACATCAAGTCCTCTCCTTTTATATCACTATATCTTGACGAAAGTACTAATGTAACTAAACTCTGCTCGTTTAGCTGTTTTTGTTGGACATTGGGTAGCAAACGACATCAAGGAAGAATGAATTGCGGTAACATCGTTGCCAAAAACAACTAAGGGCACAGATATTTATAGAGCTGCTAAAAATTCACTTGCTGTAGAAGAAATTGATTGAAAGAAAAATTGTCTCGACAACGCTTGATGCTGCTTCAAGTATGGTGAGCAAAAAAATGTTTTATCAGTTTATTTCAAACACACATAGGACATTCGATTCTTGAATTCCACCGCATCATTCATCAACAAGCCTTGTGTGCTAAGGATGGTTTCGCCTTAATAATATAATAGCCGTAATCACAAATTAAATAAGCGTGAGTTTGATGATTTGCTAAATGAAGTCAACTCGGTGTATAATGATTTACTGATGTATAATAATGTTTGCGAGTTGAGCCGCGGTAACATAGGGTAGAGCGGGGCTAGTTGATCGTAGGGGCAAGTTGTGTAATCAAAATATCTCGAAAACTAGGCAACCTACAACAAAAGTGTAAATGGCGAAAAGAAGGAGTTATGGGAGAGGAATATATAGCACTAGTGTCAATTGCTGTCCGGTCCCCCGATAAAATAAGAGAACGCTTTGTTTTTTTTTTTTCACTGTAAAAAAATATTACAGGTCACCATAATTTTTCTACTATACTCATATAATAACACTTAATAAGGACCACGTAAGTGATTAGATTAAAGATTTCTTAATTATTATTCTTTCGATTATAAATGATTATTTATGTTTAACCCTTATTATTTTTTATAACCTAATTTTTATTTTGTTGCCTCAACTGGGGCTAGGGGCTACTTGAGCAACGCGCGTTCAATGCTTGCTCAACTAGCCCTACTAGATGTTCATCGTAGAAAATCAAATTTTTCTTTAATAAATTAATAACCATCAATTTAATATTAACAGGATGACTTTAAAAGAGATATGTTTGTATTAATTGTGATAGACACAAAGATGATTAATAATTTGGAATTATTTATCATCTAGCAATATTCTTAATCTCATAATTAGTTACTACTTTAATTAATATTTATTTGCGTTATAATTATTTTTAAATATATAATTTTAAAAATAAAATGGTGTAATAATAATCCAAAGATTGGAAATATTTAATTTTGTTTGATTTTAATTTTATTTTTCCAGATGAGCATGCAAAAATAATAATAAATAAATATTTGCATGTTAATTACAGTTATTTTGTATTCAGATCATTATATACAGTCATCAGGTCAATTTTAGCCATTGCTCAACTAGCCCCAATAGTGGAGCACACTGAGCAATTTCGCATCTCGCATTTCGACAATAACTTTTAAACTTGTACTCGGATCGTTTTTACACCGCCCGCTAGACGTTTTGGAGAATAGTAAATTACGAACCTAGAAGAGTAAGAATCAATTAAATCCGATGTATATTCTTAAAGTTATGGAAGATCAAGTTAAAAGTTGCCCAACTAGCCCTGCTCTACCCTACTTCAAAGATTTGTTGATTGAAAGATATCAGGCTGTTACAAAATGAGGGAAAAATTGAAAAATACTCACATTTGATGAATGTTATGTGGCTTTCAAAATGAATGTTTTTTTTTCGGACATGTGTCACATGTGCCGCAAATAAAACGATTATCGTTATAATAGATCTCATTCGTACTTTTGAGGCTAAACTTCAAGTTTTTAGTAACGATATGGTTACTAAAAATATTTCTCAAACTTGAAAAAATTACCAGATTATATTTACACGAAAAACCAGACCAAGCAAAAGTCTCTGGAGAGTTTATTTAAGTAATTAATTCTTCAAAGAATTTTCATCGAGATTTTCTCAGTTCAAAGAATTATCGAAAACACTCAAGTTTATTATGCATCCTGATGTGATTTCACTTGAAAAACTGAACTTGTTCAATGTTGATTAATTAGAAATTGAATAAATGGAAATGCAGCTGAGCGATTGCCAGTCTGGTTCAATATGGATTCAAAAATGTATCGAAACAAGGAAAGAGTTGTAATTAAATGAAATAGAAAGACTATCAGACAATATGTGTAAAATGTTACGGAAACGTAGAATTCAATTCCAGACACATTTCGCTGTCTGAAGAATCTGGCTTTTCCTGTCTTAACAATATTTTGATCTACCTACGCCTGTGAGTCATGAGAAATGTTCTAGATGACTCCAATTGAGCTTGCATTCTGCTAACATTAACAGGATATGAACCTAATATAAGCTATTTGGCATCTAATTTGCAACAGCACAAATCGCACTATTTTTTTCATTCATTTAAATAAACATAAAACTGTTAATGTTACTATTGCTGTACAAAATGTATATTTCTGTTTGCAAATAAAGAGTTTTATAAGTTAATAGTATTTGGTTTTATTTTTTTCCCCATTAATCACTGTCACGAATGTTTAACAGCACGTCATGGCTCATTAAACATTTCTTTACAAAAATTATTACGTAGATCAATAAAGGTTCGCCATCCTTGATGTAGGAAATTTGGTGAGTGAACGGGCTGTTATCATCTATACCCATATACCACCTCTGTAAATAATTTACAACTACATTATGCATAAAATATTTAGAATGAACTCCCTCAAGACCCCACATCATCCCATTAGGATTATGTCATTATCATCACCATCATCACCCATACACTAGAAGATAAAGACCAGTTCAGCATATTTTTAACTCGCGCTTCATGCTGTCATAAGTCCAGCGTGTTTTCGGTGTTCTTCGTAGGCGTTTATGATCAAGCGTTATCCACTACAGGATTGCTTTGGTCAGCCTGTCGTCACATCGCCTCGGTATAGGGCCTGCCCACCAGCATTTCAATTCCTTTACTCTTCCAAAGATATCACATACTTTCATTTATTCTCTGGTGCATCTTTCTGTTTCGCCTTGTAATGTTAAGCGTATATATATATATATATATATATATATATATATATATATATATATATATATATATATATATATATATATATATATATATCGATTATCCTTTGTGCTAATCCAAGTTTTTAAACCGATTGTGATGTGAGTATCCAGGTTTCACTTCTGTATATCATAACGGATAGAACGCATTGATCAACAAACAAACAACAAATCTTTAAACAAAGTGGGAGTGTGTTCTTAAAAACTATGTTGAGCCAACCAGCCACATTTAACACGCCGTTCCACCTCCCGGGCGGTATCCTCCTCCATTGAAATCATCTGCCCAGAATATATGCAGTGATCCACCACATGCAGATCCCTTCCCAAAATAGAAATAATTGTGTCCTATGCAAATTTATTGAACCCTGAACACCATGGAAAGATAGACGATGAATAAATTAGACTTTAGACCAGATGTAAGGCAACACCCATTTTGAGAAAAAATAATCTTTTCTGCAGGATGAATCGATGAAAATCCTTGTGCCGATGAAAATCCTCAAGTGATTCAAAAGTTACCTCTGAATTTTTAGAAAGCCACTGTACGGTGCGGTTTTCGAGCTAAAGGAGTAATAGGGCCATATTTTTTTTTTAAGACGATGATAAAAATCATATTACTGTTTATGGTGAACGCTATATGCTGAAATATGCACAATACCTTCGGCCTTAACTGATATATGTGGATATAAACAATGTTTTCTTTCCACACGACTTATCACACATTTCGTCAGATAATCGATTTATTACAAGAAAAGTTTCATGGGCGCATAATTTCACGAAATTAAACTAGCCACCAAAATAGTGCGATCTCACGTCATTGGTTTGTTTTATGTAGAGTTATGTTAAATGATTGGTTTACAGAAGTAAACCTCGAACAATTCTTAATCTTAAACGAAAGATTCAGGCCATCAGTGAAAATATACCACGCGATATGTGTGAAAGCGTAATTGAAAATTGGGTCTCCACAATGCATTCCACCAGATAAAGTCTAGGGGGATATTTGAAATACATTATTTTCGAAATATAATGCCATTATTTGTTCTTCAAGATAAAATAAAAAATATCAGATTATTACTTGTAGTTATCATTGTACCCCATTTTAAAGTTCTGGCAGTCTTATTGGACAACCCTTTATTATATTGCAAATGTTCTTGCTCCTGCACCAAATCATCCAACAAATATATAATATTTTTAAAAATATTACATTTACGGTCACCATTTTGTGAACAAGAAAAACAAAATATGTTATAAAAAATTGAAAAAAACCGTTTTGTGTTTAAAGAAAAATCTTCAATATGAAAATAATTTCTAGAATATTTTTTTTGTCATATTATGGAGTAATTTTTGTAAACTAAGAAGTACTTTTATGGTTCTGTTTAAAGTGCTAAAACGCCACAAGATTCGTGCACCACGAATCGTTTCAGGAAATTTGAAGAATTTAAAAAGGCGAATTATTGGTATTATGGATAAGAAGTAGGTTTGAGTTTTCGTAAAATTGCGAAACGATTAAACATGTACAGTATACAATTAACACTCCAGATATTAATTAATTAATTCTCCTATATACTTAGAAGCATAGAGCTATATGCTTGGAAGCAAGACGTTATTAGTCCGAGGAAGTTTAAATGCGGCCTGTCGTTAGCTCATTTTTGCAAGCATGCCCAAATCTCATCCTTCAACAATATTTCAGCGTCAAACAGCGTAGTGTCAGAAGAGTCCGCGATAGCATCATTTGATTGGCCGGAAAAATACCCAAAATTGCCAGAAACTTAAAATGACCTTGAAGTCTGTGTTCAACACAACTGGGATTCCTTTCCATAAAAAAACAGAGAAATTAGTCCGTGGTTACAATAGTCGTGATGAACATACTTATTAACACTTTTTTGGCATCCAATGTACATAGATTTTAAAAATTTTTGATCAGTATATATATATATATATATATATATATATATATATATATATATATATATATATATATATATATATATATATATATATATATATATATATATATATATGTATACCATACTCAAAGTACATGCCCCCACAAACGGGGACATCAAGAAAGACCCCAAGTCTACAGAAACATTCTGGGCAACACTAAAAAAGGTAATGGTACAGGTCCCGAAGGACGACATCAAAATTTTACTGGGCGACTTTAACGCACAAATCGGTAGAGAAAAAATCCATCAGAAAACCGTAGGCAAATTCCCCTGTTACAAATTTAGCAACAAAAAGGGCGCAATACTCCACGAACTATGCCAACAGAATAACCTGAAAATCATGTCAACATCCCTAAGAAAATCTCCACGAAAACAGAAGACATGGAGATTGCCTATACAACAGATTGGGGAATTCCAGATAAACCACGTTGCGATCTCATACCCACAGCAAAGAGAGATCCAAGATGTCCAAGTCCGCAGAGGCGCGAACATTGACTCAGACCACTACCTAACCCGAATCAAAGTCAAGTTCACCCCAACTCCGTAACTCTACAGAACATCTACAGAAATTCGACAAGAGAAAGATCAAAAAATCCAACATAACAGATGAATGGGAAAAGGAACAGGCAGATACATGGAAAAAATTCTATAAAAATAATTCACAAAAAGCACAGGAACTGATCCCATTGAAAAAGAACACAAAACACCCTTGGTGGGACTCGAAAAGCGACGCAAACGAGCATTTCAGCACAACAACACTAAAAAATCCCCAGAAAGTCCACAATTTTTTGACGAGACTAGAAAACAGACCGCAAAGGTTATCAGGCAAACTAAGAGGAAGTACATGAAGAAATAACTAGACTCTATTGAGGAGAATTTCTGCAATTATAACATGACTTTTATAGGTCTTTCGCAAAAGAAATCTGTGGATACACACCACAAACTGTTCGCTTCAGAAAGCGGAATGGGGGATTAACGCTAACCAATCAGGATAATTGTCAGGAGCTGGCACACTATTTCTCTGTTCTCCTCAATTGCCCCGAAAAAGATTCCCCAAGCAAAATTGAATCTATACCCACTCAGAATCACCACCACCAACACAGGAAGAAGTCCACAGGCACATACGCAAACTAAAGAATAATAGGACCATCCGGTGAAGAGGGTATCATCGCGGAACTATTGACAAATCTCGGACCAAATTCACTGCGGGAACTCGCGCAAATTATCACGAACATCTGGCAAACAAAAAAATTGCCAAATGAATGGAAATGTGCTGAAATTAAATCAACCAGCTGCACAAGAAGGGAGACAACAGATGTGAACAATTACAGAGGAATCTCCTTACTACAAGTCACTTACAAAATCCTCTCGGCATACCTTCTCCAGAGAAAACAAGAACAACTAGAACACAAAATTGGCGAGTACCAATTGGCTTTCGCCCTGGTTGCTCATGCATGAACAAATCTTTAAGCTAAAAACAATACTGAAATACAAAGCTATCAGAAACGTCCCAATCATCTGCACGTTCGTGGACTTCAAGAAATCATACGAATGCATCGACCGAAAATCTATGTTCAAAATCCTAGAAGATCAAGAATTCGAACACAAAACACTACGATTGATCAAACAGACACTGAACGACACAACCTTTAAAGTGAAATGTATGGGAGAAATTTCCGAACACTTCCTGATTAAAACCGGAGTACGCCAAGGAGGTGGACCACTCCTATTCAACCTGGTCCTGGACAAGTTATAAAGGAATAGGAAAAAAACTGAAAGATCAAGGACACTGAAAACCAATACGACTCGGGCGACCCAAAAGCAACATAGAAATCGCATGCCTAGCCTTCGCAGATGACCTAGCCATACTAGCAAACAATGAAACAAGGGAAACCAAACAGATAGAAGTCCTCAAGGAATGTGCAGAGAAAATTGGCCTACAAATTTCCTATCAAAAAACCGAATTCTTCTGCTCAAAATTAGATGTCCAATATTTGAACACCAAATACGGCAAGATAAATAGGATCACATGCTTCAAATACCTGGGCGAGATCCTCGAACCCACAGAAAGAGAGAAGATAGCACGATTACAGAAGATGAAGAGGGCATACGCCAAGACACTTAATATCTACAATAAGAAATTATGCATATCCACACACGCAAAAATAAGATACTACAACACATCAATCCAACCAGAGGGTCTATACGCAAGCGAGACACTTACACTCCACACAAAAAGCGACATAGAAAACATACTAAAAGAAGAACGTAAAATTATGAGGAAAATTATCGGCCCAAAACTAACAGAGGAAGGATAAAGACTACATTCCATGATGACCACAGAAAGAATGACCAACATAGCGGCGGACATAAGAAAAAGAAAACTGAAATTCTATGGACATATCAGTAGACTCCCACCGACTCACCAACAAAATTCTTACATACATACAAGGGGTCAAGTCAACAGTACAATGGATCGCACAAGTCGGAACTGATCTGGGAAAGGCACAAATGGAACCGACAGAGATTGAGGACAGAAGCACGTGCAGAAACAAAATACATATGTTGAACGTTGCATCAGAGAGCGAAGTTTCGGAGAGATCGGGGACAAAGTGGACGGAGGAGAGAAAAAGAATCTACGGAGAATGATCGAAAAATTGTAAACTGGGTCCGTGAAGAAAAGTATTAAAAAGCTAAGGAAGTACACCCGTGCTCCACGTCGTGCTATACCATTCCTTCATCCGCCATCCAAAGCGCCAGCAAGCGTCTCCCAATACCGGTTTCTGGCCTTAAGCCTTCATCAGTTGGGCTCAAGCTGGACACCTGAAAAGCGAATGAAGGAACGACTAAAGTCATGACCATTTAAATTGGCCATATCGAATGGAGGCTGCAATCACATGCAGCCACACCATACTGCGGTAAACAGTCGCAGCAGTCAGACTGTGCGAAACCGTTCGTGACTCGTCTAACCTCGAGTAAATACCAGATATGATCGAAAAATTGTGAACTGGGCCCGTGAAGAAATGTATTAAAAAGCTAAGAAAGTTCACCCGTGCTCTATGAATAGTCTTGAATAGTCTTCAGGGAGGCTTTCTCTGTCTTCTCTTGAATGCACTGCTTACGCGGAGTCAGTTTCATCTTTCTATGGATTTGTTCATTTCTCAGGCGCCAAGGGTTTTTCAAAACCCCTCTCGCTATATGTTTTCATAACTCTCTAGCGATTTAATGCATGATTTTGATGCGTAGCCCCACGCAATCCATCCATACAAGAGTGTAGTTTAGAGTCAAGAGATTAGTTTTCCTAAACTACAATGTTTGCCTTGGATGTTTCGTAGGCATTCGTCCAATATATTTATCGCTACAACACTATCTTCGACCTTCACTAAGCGATCGGTCACTGCGATATCATGGATTTTATGGGCCATTTTTGCAGTATTAACCTGAAAGAGGTGCCCTGAGAGCACAGCGCCACCAGTGCTGGTTCGATCATATCGATCATATTGAATCTCAATAAACCACTTATAAAATGTAACGGAGCAGAGAGTTCTCATATGTTTTCAACTGTCCTCAGTTGGTGTATATATATATATATATATATATATATATATATATATATATATATATATATATATATATATATATATATATATATATATATATATATATAGTAGACTATTACTCCGGGACACAAACGATCGGTTGTACTCCCGGACCAACAGTCTAATGTATTCTTCCATACGCGAAACACTACGAACTAACATATATATACCAGGAAACCGATCCTGGGAGACACTTGCTGATGCATTGGATGGCGGATGGGGGAACAACAAAGCACCAACATGGAGCGCGGGTGTATTTTCTTTACTTTTCAATCAATCTCTACGAATCTCTACGAACCCCCTCATTATATATATATATATATATATATATATATATATATATATATATATATATATATATATATATATATATATATTTGCAAGAAGTAAATGGTCGCCTATTTTTTTGGGATAAATGGGCATGTGGCTACAGGACCACTAGAGAGTCGTAGAACGGTCAATTCTGAATGGTATACAATCATTTGTTCGTCAGAAGTCTGAAAAAATAAGAAAAAACAACCAACGATGCAGGATAATTCTCCACCATGACAAAGTGAGCTCTCACACATCGGCCCGAACAACTCAATATTTGATCGGCCAAAACATCAAATTGATAGTTCATCCGCCGTACAGTTCTGATTTGTCACCCAATAATATATTTTTGTTCCCGTCCGCGAAGAAACTACGTGGTCAACGATTTTCGACCCCAAAAGAAGCGACTGATACATTCAAAATGCATGCTTTGGAGATACCTCAATCGGAATGGAAAATGTGCTATGAAAATTGGTTCAAACTTATGACAAAGTGTATCGATCATCGCGGAGAATATTTTCAAAACCCATAAAACCATTTTCAATTATAAAGGTTTTTATTAATTATTCCGGATACATAAATAGCAACCCTCATATATATAAATGTAAAACTAATATAAAAGCTTAAATTTATACTTTTTGTTTTACTTCGGAGATTCTATAATCATATTGAGGAAACGTGCTATATTAAACGTTTTTCCTTATCGATAATCATAAAAATAATAAACGATACAGAAACGGATATGGGAAAGGTTGAATATACAAAACCTTTAAAGTACAAGCACCAATGAGAACCAAAAAACGCAATGAACTAGATAAACATCTTTAAGGAAATTAATCGGAACACAGCCAGTGGGTGTGTTCTGATTCCAAAATCACGAATCATGCAGACGTGGTGTGTGTGTCTATGACGTACGTACGGTCAATCCGAACGTTCTTGAAAGTTTCTCCTACGCTGTTACGTTTTTACGTAATAGTCGGTACAGTCACGTGATCGGAGCTTTAATTTGTTCGAGTGTATTTCAAAAGAACCTTTACTGAATCGATTTTTGGTGTGAATTTAATCGTTATTTCGGATTACTTTGCGTCGGATTACTTTGAAACACCTCACTTTAAAGAAAAGAAAATGTACTTCTAATATAAAAATTAATCTTTTGTTCGTTATAGAGCAATTTTATTTTTTTTATATTTTATATAATATAGAGCAACGTTACAATTACTAAACTCGAAGAAATTTACCACTAAACACCAAATCCATTTATTTAGCTTCTCGTTACGCGTTTCGCTAACTATGTAGGTATCATCAGGGAATAATCTGAATGATTAGATGATGATCATCAAGTAAATGAGGCGAAAGATTGAGATTGAATCATATATTGTCCCTGATGATGCTAAGGTAGTTAGTGAAACGTGCGTCCATAAGTTTTAATAAAGCAATTTGGTGTTGATTAGTAAATTTCTTTTAGTTTAGTGTTTCACACCGAAGGTTCCAATCTTAATGATTACAGTTATTTATATCTATAAAAATTTGTTGGAATATTAACCATCAAGAAAAGCACTGGATAAGGGATACCCAGGAGTGAATTAAAAGTGATTTTTCCTTATAAATGGTCACTTTGAGTAGGGGAAAATTTTACTAGTCCCACTACAGATCCCCCACCATAGCCATCTTAAGATGTAAATATTAACAAAATTATAAGCGAACGTTATCAGTAGATGGGTATATGCCGCCCAGTGCTATTGTTGTGTCAGTATTTTGTCAATAAATAAAAACCGTTAACTAACCTTTTTGCACAAATAGTGTGTATTTTTTTCGATTTCGGTACAGTTTGTGGTAAGTAAATCATAAATATTATATTTTCTGTAGTATTGAAAACTTAGATTTTTCATTTTTTTAACATTTATTTAAAGGTTTCTTTCATTTTCTATTTAGCTAAAAATGAACACGTGTTCTCGTACTCGCTGAGTGTCTGCAGTACAAGCGTTTTATGAAGCAGCTGATATTTTCGACGACAAAGAGAGTGAAAGCGAGACCAAATTGGTTTTTGAAGAGCATCATACCAGTAAACTACCTAACTTACCTAATTAAATAAATATATTTTTTTTTAAATAAAGCTAAATTATGTAATAAGTATCTGAAAGTAAATTAAGTGCCCGCTTAAATGCCGTTGGAAGAAAGTTTTTATCTATTAATTTTGCCTAGATATAATAGTTTGAATAGGACGCCTCATTTTAACATCTTTTTTAATTTTTGCTGATTTTTTCGATGGTATTAGAAACACCATTATTTTGGGAACATTCTACAGATATAGTCTTTTTCCATACTGATTGAGGTTTCAATTAAAAAAATATATATATTAAATTGGATAATTTAATCAAAAAATAATAATAATCAAAGACATATGGGTATGGCATGGCATATGCTCCTAAATCGGGAAAAACAGAAGTGTTTCTCTTGAGAGTTAATGACTGCAAATATCATATTCACAAACGAATATAGGATAATTAAAAACATTTAAATAGATTTAAATGTTAAAAATAAAATATTGTTAAAAAAATGCACTGCTGTCCACGAAGCTTTTTTATTTTTTAGTATCCAAGATATACAGAAAGTGTAAAAAACTTGCACACTCTTCAGCACGAGTTTGAACTCCCTAAAGTTTGGTTCATCTTCAATCGAATCGGCCTTCTAAGGATGCCTTAAACCATCTGAAAGTTTTAAGGTTCCCTGACAAAACACTTTTTCCAGAAGAGTACTGCAAAAGTTTCCGTCACACTCTGCCCAAGTCTGAAACAAAACCTGATAGCGCACTGTTGTTCGAAATTGTTGCCACTCATTTTCAGAACGCACTAGCAAAATCCGGTTCACGAGGAGAATTACTATAGATCGTCAAATGAAGCTCCCTAGCGTCGAGCTCGTATTGAAGACGCATCAGATATTGGCCTCCTTCCCCTCCAAAGAGGAAATCAACAGTGTTGCCCGATCAAACGCCACGTCACCAATCTCATTACTTGGTTGACGTGTTGGCATAGCATGTTCTAGCCAAGAAAGCACAAGATTTTTGTTCATACCAAAGACGTTCCAACTTTTTTATACTGCCTTCATAATGCGATTTTCCCAAGTTTGCAAAATAGTAGTTGATAATTTGAAGTAAATCTTCGTCCGGCAAACCATTTCTTCAGGTTTGAAGAGGTTCGGTTATCGAAGTTCGACTAATACACTGCAGGTAGAAGACTTTTCACTTCAGAGACGTGAGTGCAGACGCATTATTCTAATGAACGAACACTTTCTTTTTGGACATTTATACCCTGTTTACCCTGAATAACACCCCTTCATTAATCCAACAGTAAGGCGGTAATCTGTCTTTTTCCAGGTAGTTTATGACCATCACACTACGATAATTCCAGAAGACCGTACACGTAACTTTTCTTTCTAAAGTTTCTCTTTCTTTGGCAGATTTCTGGCTGCGTCTACCCACTCTTTAGGTTGCTGATTCATTTCTGACATTTAATGGTAAATACTTGTTGCATATTCTGTTATAAAACGTTGATGAAACTTAGCAGAATCACATTTAAAGAAGTCTAAACATCAGAACGTGATAAAGACTAGGTGTGGTATCAATTTTTTTTTCTTAAAAAACAAGTTTAATTTCGGAGGAAGATAAAACATGGTTTGTTCAAAGAATGCGCCGTCGCTAGCTGCACATTTTTCCCATCTCTCTGGCAATTTGTGGATGCCGTCTCAGAAAAAATCTGTACATCTTTTGAAGTGGTCCAGTCGTTAAACTATTGTTTCATATCTCCGTAATTATTGAAGTGTTTCAGGGAGAGTGCGTGAGACATTGATGAAAACAAGTGGTAGTTCGAAAGGATGAGTATGGAATGGTCTGGTGAGTATGAAAGGTGGGGGCAAGAGTTCACAGCCAAGTGCATAAATGGTATCTCTAACCGTTTTCGCTCTATGCGATGGGGCGTTGTGGTGCAGCAAAATCACTTTTCCGTGTCTTGTAGCCCATTGATCAAATTATTGTTGACGGTAGCGAGCGATATTAAAAATTTCACCTGGTTTCAGAAGCTCATGGTACACGACACCCTTCTAATCCTGCCGAATGCGCAACATTGTTTTCTTTCCAAAGCGATTCGGTCTTACGATTGATGTTGACGGTTGTCCTAGGTCTGTACCTTAGATTCTCGAAAAAATATATCCATTTTTCATCTCCAGTCACGATCCGAAGCAAGGGATTATTTCTTTCCTGTCGGTCTGTCCCATCCAATGCAAACGATCACAAATGTTTCGTCTACCAACATTTACCCTCTCTACCATTTGTTGTTGAGTTGTTTGCATATCGTCTTCTTCCGACAATGTTTGCAGTTCGGCATCTTTTCGTTAACCTGGGCATTCTTTGTCTTTCAAGTCAAAATTACCACTTTTGAATCGTCTAAACCAACGCCCACAAACGTCTTGCGTGGAGAGATTGTCATCATAACTTTCTACAAGTATACGACGACTTTTACTCGCGTTTATCTTTTGAGTCATACACAAATATTGTCGCCGCACAGCACGCACACGAACCATTTGTTATCCACCAGATAATTCAAACAAATTGTTCCGGTAAATTCAAAACACATGCAAAATTTGATTGGTGTGGACCCAGCTTAATATGTTTCACTACTTAGATAAATTTTTCTACAATTTCTGAAGTATGAACAAAATGCTAATTACGTACGAGAAATAAAATTCCCAATGTAATCTTTTTTATTTCAGTTCTTGGATAAAAAATTGTGATGGAAGAAAGCAACTTAGTGGAGCTGAGTATAAAAAGAAAGCCAAAATGAAAAAAGAAAAACAAGAAGAGATTATCTGTAAAACGATAAAAATTAACAGTTTTTTTAAAAGTGGAAGGGGAAGTAGTGTTGACAGACCAGGAACTTCAATAACATGCACTGACAGAATATAATCTAGAAAAGATGTAACTGCGGCCCAACAACAGTCATCTATTGAACAATCTACTTTTGAAAAAATAGATATTTATGTTTTTGACGAAGAGGCGGTAAATAAATCATCAATAGGTTTAACAACTGAAGATGCAGAATCAAACGTTAAGTAATGACCAAGTGCAAACAACAGTAAATCTAAACAAAAATCCAGCTTTATGAGAAATCAACGATACCTTAAGGGAGACTATCGCAAGGTACGGCTTCGGTCAAAACGAGTCTTGTGACTGCTCTAAAAGTGAAAAAATATATGCTGATCAGCGTCGTTTCTTGCCAGTGAGTATCTTCCAAAGAAAAATAAAAAATAATGACCGAAATTGGCTGGTTTATTCTGAACTAAAAGATCTGTATATTGCTGGCCCGGTTTGGCATTCGTTCTATTGGAACTATTGGCATTCGTTCTATTGAATTAGACTCAATTTGAGAATGAAGAATTTAATGACTGAAAAAATGCAGAACACCGAGTAACTCTGCATGAAAACCCAACTCAACGAACAAAGTGAGATTGATGGCCGACTCGACATGTCCTTTTTACTGCATGTCCAGATTTATGAAGAAATAACTTATTGGAGAAACGTTCTGAAGAGGATTGTTGCCGTAGTGAAGCGACTGTGTTCAAAAGGCGTCGCTTTCAGAGGAAAAAATGAAAAGTTCGTTGACCCACATAACGGAATTTATTGTATGAGTTTGGAACTGTTTTTGTATGGTTTTGGAACATGTAGTTTTTGCCCTCAATGGGAGATAAAGCTGAAGAAATGTTTTTCCATTATTTCGGAACTCAAAACACTGGGCCTAAGTATTGAGGACTGTCGTGGACAATCATATGATAATGCCGCGAACAGGTCTGGTGTGTATAATGACTTATAGGCGAAAATTCAAAGCCATGCACCTTTTGCTTTTTTCGTTCCTTGTTCTGCCCACTCTTTAAATTTAGTGGCAACTGCGGCTGCTAAATCTTACACAGAAGCTTGTCGCTTCTATATGTTGCTTCAAAAAATCTACGTTTTTCTGTAAGTTCGACACAACGCTGACAACAATTAATAACTGAAATCGGGAAAGGGAAAACGCTAAAGAGAGTAAATCTGACACGTTGGTCAGCTAGAGAGGACGCATGTAGAAGTTTGAGAGATTCTTGGCACGAAATTCTTAAAACTTTGGAATCAATCCAGAATGATTATACCGAAAAGCCTGTAACGCGAAACGAAGCGACGAGAATACTTTTGAATTTTGAAAAACTGGAAACGGCAGTAATGGTTGTTGTGTAGAATGTTTTTTTGGAAAGAAAAAACAATGTGAATGATCAAATTCAGGCTTCTACCGTAGATTTGGTCGCTATTGCCGATCTTTACGAATCGCTTTGCAAGTTTTCGTAGCTGAACGAGAAAATTTTAAGTATTTCGAAGAAAAGACGATGGATTAAGCGTGTCGAAGCAGTATACACAAGACATGGGAAAAAAACAACCGAAAAGGAAAAAAAATATGATGAAACACCCGATGAAGAAATGAGAATGACTGCGAGTGATACTTTCAGGGCTAACACATTTCTCGTCCTCATTAATAGACACGTATCCGAATTAGAAAAACGGCAGGAGGCTTACAATAGGTTCAATGAAACGTTTTCATTTCTAACCAAAATGAGTGAATTGCCAACCATCATCAACCCTTATGGAACAAGCCCTTTTCTTGGACGAAATATATCCTAATGATTTAGAGACTGACTTAGTTCAAGAAGATAGGATGCCACCTATCTTTTGAAAGAATTTTGGCAAAACCAAATTTTAGATCATTGAAAAGTCTATCTTCCTTCTTGCGAAAACAGAATTTGCAAAACGTTTATCCAAACTTGGATATAGCAGTTCGCATGGTTCTATGTACAACAGCGGCAAATTGTTCGGGTGAGAGAAGCTTTTCTTGCTTAAAACGGGTGAAAAAATATCTAAAATTTACCTTAAGCCAAGAAAAGCTAAACGCCTTAGTTCTTTTGTGCATAGACTCAGAACTAATGAACAAGATTTCATACGACGATATAATTGATGACTTTGCGAATAGAAAATCGCGCAAAAAAGTTTTGTAAAACTTTCACAACATAATTAATTGAATTCCACCATCATCATCAGCCGGATTTTTACCAGATAATTGAACGTTTACCGATTGTACATTATTGTGTAAGTAGTATTAAGGCATACCTTACCCCGCCTTGAGCTTTTATTAGCTCAGAAATATACCCAAAAACTATTTCTTGTACAATCTTAACTAAATCGTTGGGTTGTAAAAATAAACTAGGAACTGACACATCGATCCCCTAGTTCACAATCATACTAATTACGGGAAAAAGGTGGTGTAACTAGGACGATAGTGCACAAATCATAAAGTTACAATTTCATTGACAAAAAATGTGTAATTAATATGATTGTGAACTGGGGTATCGAATTGTTGTAGAGGTCGGTAGGGGCGGCAAAATTTGAATAGCCTAAGGGCGGCAGATGTGTAAATCCGCCACTGTATGTAATAAAATATAGTTTCATCTAATTGATTGATATACTTAATATAAAATAACAAAAAAAAATGTTATTCCGAAAACTGTTCGGTCCGCCCTTGTACACCTTTTGCCTTGCCCACATTAATTTCAAATAATTTTATGACAATTTATAATAAAAATAATTCGTTAATAAATTAGATAAAACATGGAATATTTTTCGAATTGTGCAACAATGCAAATCAGAACCGTTTTATAACTCTTTAAAATTCAATGTCAAAGACGAAACCTCTCACTTTTTTATATTTATTGTAAATCATTGCGAATAATGTATGTTAATTCCGTTTAAGTAGGGTTTAGAAAAATTCTATAGAATTGTTGTTTATGTAGAGCATGAGTAATCAAGATGGATGATATGACACAGACCACTGATTAAAAGATACATTTAAACCGGTATCATATAAAAAAAAAATGTTAGAAAACGTATACAAAGGGTGATTTTTTAGTGTGCCCGAACTTACGATAGGGGTCTCGGTCAAACGAACTATGAATTTGCGCGCCTTTAGCGTCAAAATTACTCAATATAGTCTGACAAATCGTTATGCAATGTTTAACATCTGGGCAACGCCTGCAAATTGTCGAAATTTATTATCAAAACCAGTGTTGTCTGCGTCAAACTTACAGAACAACTTCGTGAATTTTATGGTGAATATAATCGCCCAACCGAGTGATGTGGGGCTCGATAATAAAACAAAAACTGAAGGTTCCGAAGAAAATATTGTTGTGTTAATGAAGATCCAAATTTATCACTTCGTTAATGGGAATCGTTACAGAGTGATGATCAATGATTATTTAATTCCGAATTTGAATGGTATTTATCTGGAGGAGATGTGATTCCAACAGGACGGCTCCACATGTCATACAGCCAACGCAACAACCGAATTATTGAGGAAACAACAACAAGAACAACTTCGTGAATTTTATGGTGTATATAATCGCCGAACCGAGTGATGATGGGCTCGATATTAAAACAAAAACTAAACATTTCGAAGAAAATATTGTTGTGTTGATGAAGATCCAAATTTATCACTTCGTTAATGGGAATCGTTACAGAGTGATGATCAATGATTATTTAATTCCGAATTTGAATGGTATTTATCTGGAGGAGATGTGATTCCAACAGGACGGCTCCACATGCCATACAGCCAACACAACAATCGAATTATTGAGGAAACAACAAGAACAACTTCGTGAATTTTATGGTGTATATAATCGCCCAACCGAGTGATGTTGGGCTCGATATTAAAACAAAAACTAAACGTTTCGAAGAAAATATTATTGTGTTGATGAAGATCCAAATTTATCACTTCGTTACAGAGTGATGATCAATGATTATTTAATTCCAAATTTGAATGGTATTTATCTGGAGGAGATGTGATTCCAACAGAATGGCTCCACATGTCGAACAGCCAACGCAACAACCGAATTATTGAGGAAACAATACAACTTCGTGAATTTTATGGTGAATATAATCGCCCAACCGAGTGATGTTGGGCTCGATAATAAAACGAAAACTGAAGGTTCCGAAGAAAATATTGTTGTGTTAATGAAGATCCAAATTTATCACTTCGTTAATGGGAATCGTTACAGAGTGATGATCAATGATTATTTAATTCCGAATTTGAATGGTATTTATCTGGAGGAGATGTGATTCCAACAGGACGGCTCCACATGTCATACAGCCAACGCAACAACCGAATTATTGAGGAAACAACAAGAACAACTTCGTGAATTTTATGGTGTATATAATCGCCCAACCGAGTGATGTTGGGCTCGATATTAAAACAAAAACTAAACGTTTCGAAGAAAATATTGTTGTGTTGATGAAGATCCAAATTTATCACTTCGTTACAGAGTGATGATCAATGATTATTTAATTCCAAATTTGAATGGTATTTATCTGGAGGAGATGTGATTCCAACAGGATGGCTTCACATGTCGAACAGCCAACGCAACAACCGAATTATTGAGGAAACAATACAACTTCGTGAATTTTATGGTGTATATAATCGCCCAACCGAATGATGTTGGGGTCGATATTAAAACAAAAACTAAACGTTTCGAAGAAAATATTGTTGTGTTGATGAAGATCCAAATTTATCACTTCGTTACAGAGTGATGATCAATGATTATTTAATTCCAAATTTGAATGGTATTTATCTGGAGGAGATGTGATTCCAACAGGATGGCTCCACATGTCGAACAGCCAACGCAACAACCGAATTATTGAGGAAACAATACAACTTCGTGAATTTTATGGTGAATATAATCGCCCAACCGAGTGATGTTGGGCTCGATAATAAAACAAAAACTGAAGGTTCCGAAGAAAATATTGTTGTGTTAATGAAGATCCAAATTTATCACTTCGTTAATGGGAATCGTTACAGAGTGATGATCAATGATTATTTAATTCCGAATTTGAATGGTATTTATCTGGAGGAGATGTGATTCCAACAGGACGGCTCCACATGCCATACAGCCAACGCAACAATCGAATTATTGAGGAAACAACAAGAACAACTTCGTGAATTTTATGGTGTATATAATCGCCCAACCGAGTGATGTTGGGCTCGATATTAAAACAAAAACTAAACGTTTCGAAGAAAATATAGTTGTGTTGATGAAGATCCAAATTTATCACTTCGTTAATGGGGATCGTTACAGAGTGATGATCAATGATTATTTAATTCCGAATTTGAATGGTATTTATCAGGAGGAAATGTGATTCCAACAGGACGGCTCCACATGTCAAACAGCCAACGCAACAACCGAATTATTGATGAAACAACAAGAACAACTTCGTGAATTTTATGGTGTATATAATCGCCCAATCGAGTGATGTTGGGTTCGATATTAAAACAAAAACTGTACGTTCCGAAGAAAATATTGTTGTGTTGATGAAGATCCAAATGTATCACTTCGTTAATGGGGATCGTTACAGAGTGATGATCAATGATTATTTCATTCCGAATTTGAATGGTATTTATCTGGAGATGTGATTCCAACAGGACGACTCCACATACCATACAGCCAACGCAACAACCGAATATTGAGGAAACAACAACAAGAACAACTTCGTGAATTTTATGATGTATATAATCGCTCAATCGAGTGATGTTGGGCTCGATATTAAAACAAAAACTGAAAGCTCCGATTAAAATATTGTTATGTTGATGAAGATCCAAATTTATCACTTCGTTAATGGGGGTCGTTACAGAGTGATAATCAATGATTATTTAATTCCAAATTTGAATGGTATTTACCTGGAGGAGATGTGATTCCAACAGGACGGCTCCACATATCGAACAGCCAACGCAACAACTTCGTGAATTTTATGGTGTATATAACATTTCATAGAGCCAACGCAACAACCGAATTACTCAGGAAACAATTCGGCGACCAAGGTCATGTAATTAACGCTTTTAGATTATTTTCTTCGGAGTTATGTTAAATATTTGGTCTTATGCCGATATACCAGCGACTATTGACGCCTTGGAAGTTAACATAACTAGGACAAATGCAGATATGACACCAATTACTTGGAAATTGGATTGGCAGAATGCGCTTTGTCAGAAGTAGCCAATAAATCCCCTAAGTTCTTAGTAAGGTTAATATATGATTATTGGGGAGGTGTAATGAACCTTCTTCTGAGGTTATAGAGCAGCTCTTGTTTTGTTACCCTGCCCTTCGGATCATTGTCTTGCAGGAATTTGAAGACATGTCATTCAAATTTTCTCGCAGTATGTCCACATACTTCGTGGCTTACTACGTGGCTACATACTCCCTCAGACCATGATTCACCAACGTGTTTTACTGTGGGAATGATATTTGGAAAAGATCCAACGTCGTCTTATTTTTTCTCCACTATTGAAATGAAATAAACAAAATTTCATCAGTAAAAATGACTAATTTTTTTCTATACTAAAGTATTTTTGTCTCTGTTTTTCTGACTGATAAAGGATTTTTTGCGGGTACTCCTTCCTCTATATTCGAATTTTTGTATGGCAAATAATGTATTTCAATCCTAGCTAGGTATTTTACTTTAGATCCTGACTTGTAACGAAGTTATTTTGTCTAACAGAATTTTTTTTTTCTGGGAATTTTCAGTTTGGACGTCTTTCACGTTTTATGTTTTCAAGTAGCCAGTTCGATGCGTACGTGTCTTTGATTATATATTCTGTCAAAAAGTACCGGGAATTGATTATTTGAAAAGCCCGCTTAAAGGGATTGTCAAAATTCTTTTTATCGCTAAGTTGGCACAGCTGTCCTCTATACTGACGCGGAGTTTAAACGTGATTTGTCATTTAGTTTGTTGACAGTGCTCGATTTTGTCAGTTCATCTCAAGTCTGTTTTGCGATTTTTACAATGAATAAAACATCGAGCAAATAATTTATCATAAATTTTGCATTGCAAATGGAATTTCGTGTGCCGAATCACTGAAAATATTGCAGAAGGCTTACGGTGAATCAACTTTATCAAAAACACGTGCATTCAAAAGCCGTCGAGATATGGTGGAAGATTTGCCTCGCTTCAACTGAAGTTAACATCGTTAAAGTGAAGGAAATGGTGACTGAAAATCGTCATTTAAGTTTGAAAGAGATAGCCGCTGATCCTTATGTGTCTCACGAAACAATTCGTACCATTTTAAGCGATTGTTTGGGTATGAACCGCGTTGCCGCTCGACTAGTACCGAAAGGACTGAATTTTCTTCAGAAACTCAATCGCGTAAAGGTCGCTGAAGAAATGCTAGAACGACTCAATTCCAATCCCACATTCATAAAACGTATTGTAATTGGTAATGATACATGGGTATACGAGTTTGACGTGCAAACCAGTCAACAAGCTTCGGAATGGCGCCTTCCAACTGAGCCGAAACCGAAAAAACCACGTCAATGTCGATCAAAAGTTAAGATGACGTTGACGGTTTTCTTTGATTATCGCGATGTTGTGCACTCGGAATTCTTGCCAGAAGGTCAGACGGTAAATAAAGAATATTATCTGAGCATTATGCGGCGTTTGAGAGAGCAAATTCGTCGAAAAAGAAAGATTTATGGAAAGAAAACTCTTGGATTTTGCATCACGACAACGCACAATCTCACAAAGCTATCATTGTGAACGAATTTCTGGCCAAAAACAACAAATACCAACGAACAATCACCGTATTCACCTGATATGACTCCGACAGACTTATTTCTCTTTCCAAAACTCAAATTACCACTTCGAGACACCCGATTTCAGTCGATAGAATACAAAAGAGAATTCGCGACGAGAACTGTAGAAAAGTCGATTCCGGAAAATACGTTTAAAAAATGTTTTGACAATGGGATTATTCGTTGGCATAAGTGTACTATTTCGGAATTCCCGGTCGTTTTTGTGACAGAATGTATTCTGTAAACATTTTTTTCCCGCGAAAGCGAAAAAATTTAAAGAACTTTATAAAATAATTTATAGGATATGTTGCTATGACGTTGCAAAATTTAATCCAGTTAAAATAAAGAAATTTCAGAAAAATAGGCATGTTCAACTATTTTCATTCACTATATTTTAACTGATGATCATTTCATTCACGATAGAATAATTCTTCTCTTAGATTTGTTTTGGCTGATGCAATATTCATACTCATAGAGTAATAAATTGTTCCTTCAAGTCTTGTTTATAAACATTGTAAATATTTATTTACAACAGTGTTCATGAACTTGTTATTGAATTTAAGATATTTATATCAATGGATGGTAGAAAAATGTCATTCGATTTTCATAAGAACATTTTACTCATATCTTGTGGTGTTTCGGTTAATACTGTCGATTTTGCTAAGAGATGGCGTTACTAATACATTTTTGGGTAAAGACTAATGACGTTTATGGCACTTATGGATATCTACGATTATAGTACTCTAAAAATTGTGATGGATATTTTAGACCGTTTTTAAATGAAAATAACAAAAGCGTTGTCTTGCTAATAACACAGGTTTTTCGATTTTTTGGACATTCCGTTGAAACTGGTATTTTCACATTATTTCAGTTCTTTTTCAATCTAATAACAACTAATTGAAAATATCTAAAAACTTTCGGGGCAACCCGATATATTACTTAAATTAAATGTAGAAAAATATAAAAATTGTTGTTATGTAGCGCATTAGTAATTAAAACGTCTGCATAATAATAGATGATAGTTAATATATTCAGATAATATATTCCAAAGATAAAAAAGCGTAATAATCTATCTAAATATGATATATTAAATATAGATATTACTGAACTGAATGCATTACATACTTGAAAATTATTATACCTACATTATTCATATAATTAATGACGTAAAATTAAAAACTGAGTTAGTTTACTGAGGAAAATTCCGGTTTTTTGCATACATATTTTTTACTAGCTAGCAATGTAAGATAAAGTTACCAAGCTTTCAATACGTTTAAAAATATATCAAAATTACAAAATTTAATCAAATTATAAACCAACGATGAAAACATTCTATAGTACACCTTACACCTTACAGTAATTAGATGTCTATTACATCTGATTGTTCAATCAAAAAGCGAAAAGAAATCAGTGCCTCAAATGTTGCTTTTCGAATAACATCGCGTTGCCCTGGGACGAGGGTTGTTTATGAGGTTTATCCTCATAAATGAGGATTTATGTTTATATAGGTGTAAAACAATTCTGTCTTAAGAAGATTTTTTACATAATACTAAATTACGAGGGTTGCTCTTTATGTATCTGGAATCTATATAAATAAAAATGAATGTTGCTAAGCGCAAAACTCAAGAACGGCTCGACCAATTCGGCTATTTTCTTTTTTTTGTATGTTCCTTAAGGCACACGGAAAGTTTTAATAAATAAAATAAAAAATGCGTGGACAATAGTAAAAACAACACTTTTCTTTTCACATAAAAACTAGTAGTAAAAAACAGTTAGCGTAAATTGTCAACGTCAATCTAAACTTACTGCACAGAATGTACTACAACGAGTTATTCAACCACCATCTACAACCTTGGCCAGTTTTTTGTGCCAGAATGATGATTTTGCCCGAACACTGCTGATACAAGGAAATCCAGTTCCAGGCTACCGCAATGTATATACCACTGATGCCATTGGTCTAATTTATTCAGTCCATCCAAGCAAAAAAGAGTGTTTCTATTTGCGATTACTGTTAGTTAATGTTCGGGGCCCAACATCATTCCAACATTTACGAACTGTAAATGGTGAATTATATGGCTCTTACAAAGAAGCCTGTCAGCGTTTGCAACTGTTAGAAAATGATTCCCATTGGAATCAAACCTTAAGTGATGGTGTAATGTCTTCAAAACCTCAGCAAATACGTTTTCAAACATTGTTTTCTATAATTATATCGACATGCTTCCCGCCAAAACCAATTGATTTATGGATCAAATACAAAAATGATATGTGTGACGATATCTTGCATCAAATGCGCACTAGAACAGGGAATATACATTTACAATACACGGTAGGAATTTGAAGACATGTGCTTGATGATGTCAAACAAAGTATTATCTCATGCAGTATTGCAGCCACATTATTGGAAGGCGGTCGAACAGCCCATCCAGCACTAAAATTACCATTGAATATTCAAAGCAATAAAACTCAAAGGTTTAAAAAACAAAGGTTTTGCAGCAATGTAAGTTGATAGTATGCGATGAATGTACGATGGCACATAAAAAGTCTTTGGAGGCATTAGACAGAACTATGAAAGATCTGCGAGACAATCATAACCGATTTGGCGGAGCGATGATTTTATTAACAGGAGATTACCGTCAAACATTACCAGTGATTCCACGGTCAACGTCAGCGGATGAACTCAATGCATGTTTAAAGTCCTTTATTTTGTGGAAATACGTCAAGATACTAAATTTAAGTAAGAATGATCGATCTGGAGAAATATTTTCTAAACAACTCATTGACCTGGTAATGACAAAATCCCTGTTGATGATTCGACTGATTTTTGTCAGTTTACTGAAACAACAACCGAGCTCATACAAATGGTGTTCCCAAACGTCGCTCAAAATTACAAAGATAATTTTTGGTTGAGCGAACGTGCTATATTAGCTGCCAAAAAATGTAAATGAAATAAACTTCAAAACTCAAAATGAAATTGCCGGAGAATTAAAGACCTACAAATCAGTTGATTGTGCAACTAATCAAGATGATGTCGTCAACTATCCACCAGAATTTTTAAACTCATTGGATTTGGCAGGATTGCCACCCCATAATCTTCAATTGAAAGTAGGATCGGTAGTCATAATGTTACGAAATATTAACCCATCGTGTCTTTGTAACGGCACACGGCTATCAGTGAAAAATTTACTTAACAATGTAATCGAAGCAACAATTCTAAAAGGAAAATATAAGGGAGAAGAAGTGTTGATACCCCCCATCCCAATGATACCAACTGACGTACCATGTGAATTTAAATGACTGTAATTTCCAGTGCGGCTTGCTTTCGCAATGACCATAAATAAATCACAGGGTCAGTTTTTAAATATTTTGCGGCGTTAATCTTGAAAACCCATGCTTCTCTCATGGACAGTTGTAAGTTGCCTGCTCACGCGTTGGGAAACCGTCAGCTTTATTTGTTTACGCGCCAAGTAACCAAACAAAAAATATTGTATACCATAAAGCATTAGAATGAATATCATCAAGTTTATAAAGTATTGCAGTCTACGAAATAGAAAACTTATTTTTGTAAATAATCGTCGTTTATTGTTGAGGCATAAATAACGTTATCACTCGGGAATACTTATTTAATTTTTACTATTAACTTTTGACAGAACGAAGTCTGTCCGGGCAGCTAGTAATAAATAAAAACAAATAGTTTTCATTGAAAATGCTTTGATTATTTTTCAAAATATTCTCCGCGATAATCTTTTGCATACGTTTGAACCAATTATCGTAGCATTTTTGTCATTCCGATTAAAGTATCTATATTTTGAACGCATCAACCGTTTCTTCGGGCATCAAAAATCGTTGAACACGTAGTTTACTCTTCACGGATGGAAACAAAAAGAAATAATTGGGTGCAAAATCAGGACTGCACGGCGGATGATCCATCAATTTGATGTTTTGACGTGTCAAATATTGAATTAAGAATTAAATGCAGTCCGATCAGATATCAAAGGTCATTTCGCGGACGAAGCATTGGTAGCACCATTAGGGAGGTGAAATTACCCGATATTTGATGAGATGAAAGTGGGTAGGGTAGGATGGTACAATTAAATTATATTTGACATACACTAATAGAATGGGGGGAAACTAATAAAAAGGATTATGAACAGGTTACAATTCTAAGTGAATATGGCAAGGATAGTAAAATAAAAATGTATTGAACATATAATATTAGGAGAGAACAGAGAATACAAAAAGACATTTACATTTTTATACTTAAAGTGTAACTAGAATTATATTTCATATGGGTTAGGGTCCTTTAGAAAGTCTACAAGATGTTGGAAATTATCAACTGAAAGGATTAGGGACGGTTTTGTCCCAGGTTGTAGGATGCTCTGAGGATGTTTAGTTCCTGACAGTCCTGTAGTATGTGCACTTTTAAAGGCGTGTCTCACCAGAAGCACATAAGAGGAGCTTTACCCTCAATGAGGTAACTATGGGAGAAGTGGCAGTGGCCTGTTCTTAAACGATTCCACTTAACGCAATCTAATCTGTTTGAAAAGGAGTATGTGAAGAATTGTTTCTTAATTGGCCAGAGTTTGTTTCCAAGTTGTCCAATGTTCATCCAATCTGTTTGAATTTTATTTCTGGTACCGAGTAGAAGTTCTGTGAGAAAATATTTTAGAGAAATGTCAAATATTGAGCTGTTCGGTCCGTGTGAGATTTCGCGTTGTAATTGTGACTGAATGCCATTCGGAATTCAGCATTCTACAATTCTCTAGTGGCACTATAACCACATGCCCATTTATCCCAAAAAAACAGGCGACAATTTGCATTGAAGAGATTCTTGCGCAAACAACTTTTGTTGCATTAGGGTCATTTTGAAAGACAGATACAGTCGACTGCTGTTTATTTTCAGGCTCATACGTATTCTCTTTTTTGATGGAGATAAAATTTTCAAGTCAATAAACAACACAAATGCAAAAAGAAAAAGCAGAGCGATAAAATAGATCAACTTATGAATATGGTCCAAAGTTTCAACACCGATATAGCAAAGGAAATAGGACAACTAAGAAATGAACAACGGGAATTTAGAGCGGAGATTAACAAAATCTTAAAAGAAAATAAAAAGCTGAAAGAGGAAAACAAAGAATTAAAAAGAGAAGTGCAGGAAATAAAAAACAAGATAGAGATTATAGATAAAGAAACAAGGCGAAATAACATAGTAGTGCAAGGATTGAATGTATTAACTTATGATGAGGACACATTGAAGCAGGGTATGTACGAATTTATGAAATCTTATCTAGAAGTGGATATTGAGCAGTAAAGTATGTATAGAAGAATTAGATAATGGGAACGACAAACCTATAATCAAGAAAAACAAAAATAAATTACAACGATTAAAGAATGAAAGGGTTTTTATAAATGAGGACATCCTAAACTTGAAGAGATTTGCCACTAAACACCAAAACGCTTTTTCTTTTTTTTAACATCATCAGGAGATGATTCAATCTTCAAAGATTAAATCATCTCCTGATGATGCTAACATGGTTAGCGAAACGTACGTCGAGCAGTTCAAAAAAGAAAAAAAAAGCGTTTTGGTGTTTAGTGGTAAATCTCTTCAAGTTTAGTATTTCACACCAAAGGTTCCAACAGAAGAACTGAAATGAGGGCATGTCTAAAGAACAAAGGGAAATCCAAAATAAGATTAGAATCCATGCAAACAGGAATCCATGCAAACAGGAAAAAGGTAAAAATGGGATACAGGAAACTAATAATTGATGAGGCAGAATGGATCTAGAATGATTCGGAAGGGCACTTAGAGAAGGTAAAACAGGACAAGTCAGCATTAAGCTAAAAAAAAAACTAAAACTAGAATATGCAAAAATGGAGAGTGACATGATTGCGAACCCGGCAACGAGTAAAGGCTTGGAGAGAGGGGAAATTAGGGTAATAAGCAAAGCTAAAACAAAAATGGTAAGAATTGGTACTTGGAATGTGAGAGACGCAAATTCTAAAGGAAGCCTTGAAAATTCAGTATGGAAGTGGAAAAGTATGAAATGAATATATTGGCTGTACGAGAAACAAAGAAACAAAGCAGAAAGAGAATGCAATCACAGAACTAAAGAACTCTGTGTTCCATAATAGTGGTTGTGACGATAAAATATTGTGGACCGGATTTCTGGTCAACAAGAGTATAAAAGAATCCGTAATGGGATTTAAGGCTATATCCAATAGAATTTTTTATATAAAAATCAGACATATAAACAGGAAAATAAGCATACTGAACATACATGCGCTAACCGAAGAGAAGGACAGGAAAGAGACAGAAGAATTCTATGAAGAATTATTACGGGAGCTACTCAAATTTCAACTTATGATATTAAGATAGTTATGGGAGATGCTAATGCGAAGATCAGCAAAGAACAAGAATATTTATCTACTATAGAAAAACATAGTAAGCTCGAAATTTCAAATGAAAATGGACAGAAACTTTAGAGTTTGCAATGGTGGCCGACATAATAATTAAGAACACATGTTTTGCAAGCAAAGAAATATACAAAGAGACTTGGATTTCACCCGATGGCAGGACAATAAACCAAATAGACAACGTGCTGATAGAGAAAAAACATACAGGGATCATAGATCAGATTAGGAGTTATAGAGGAGCGGATCTGAGTACGAATCATTTTTTTGATAGGAGTGAAAATGAAATGGGAAAATACCAATAAAAGAGAAAGGAAAGTGAATATAAGAAATATATTTACAAATAATCTGGAAAGAGTGGAAATGAGAAGGACATACGAGGAGAGGATGCAGAGTACAATAAGAAGAATGGCTCATAAAACCATTGATGAACGATGGGATGCCCTAGAGAAAACAATAACAACAGTGGCTCAAGAAATATTAAATATGAATACAAGAACAAAGAGGAAGTTAAAGTTTCTGGAGAAAAAACGGAAGAAAGCAAAATTGAATTAAAAAAAAAAGAAGAGAGGTCAAACAAATATGCAGGAGGAAACAAAGAAAAGTGTTGAAAACGGATATGGAGGAAATTGAAAGCAACTATAATCAAAAGGAAATAAGGAATTTTTACCAAGGTATTAGGAACGAAAAGAAAGGACATCAACGAAGAAACATATACTGCAAGAACGACGACGGGAAACTACTTATAAACGAAAAGGAAAATGTAGAAAGTTGAGGAGGCTATTTTAAACGAATATTGAACAAGCTGGGAAGCACTGATAGAGAGGAAGAGGATAGAACGGCCAGAGATATCGAGAGGGAACTGGAGGAAGGAGCGAAAAGGCAGAACGCAATGGAACCCAACATTGAAGAAATTAAAGAAATCACAAGTCACATGAAAAATAATAGAAGGCAAGGCGAGAGCCAGATTAGTATAGAGCTGATAAAATATGGCGGCCCAAAGCTACTACAGGAAATTACAGAGATAATACCAATAGCAATGAAAGAATATACGGTGGTATCAAGGAGGAGAATCAGTGGAGAACAAGGATCAATGAAGAAATAGTAATTAGTAGAATCCTCAATATTTGGAGAACTGTCAATAACGCGGATCATTAGAGCACGGTGAATAGCCTAATATAGAAAGGCTACCAGAAAGCAGACTAACAAAACAGGTTGTAAGTAGGAAAAGAGGGGTGGGAAGAATGAAGAGAGAAGGACCGAGGAGAAAGTGGCTATAGAAGGTGGAGGAGGATTTGGTCAGAATGGGTGTGACACAGTGGGAAAGAAAGGTAAAGAATAGAGTAGTTTGGCCGCAGATTGTAAACCAAGCCAAAGGCGTTAAAGGCTTGTAGAGCTGTACATATAAACAACACAAATATGACAATACTTTCTAAGTACGTATAAAGTCAACAATGTCAAACTTTACGATGTATATGTCAGATGGCACCTAGCAACATCATTGTTGCTAATTCCGGATACATAAATAGCAACCATTGTATATTCATAGTAAACTCATATACTAGACCCTGTTTTGAAGCTGAAGGAAGGAGTAGTAAAATAACTATACGGTGGGAAAAAAAACAATTTGAATAAGTTGATGACAAATAGGGACCCATAATTAAGAACCTAATAGTATCCATAAACATATATTAATTAAGTGATATGAAGTGGCAAACTCGCCTAACACACCGATCATTTCATAAGGAATGTCCAGTAGTAATTAGCCCTTTTTACAGAAATACTGTATGGCATGAAAAAGAAAAAATAATTCGTGCTCCACGTAAAACTTCACCATTCCTTCAGACGCCAACCAAAACGTCAGCAAGTATCTCCCGAAACCGGTTTCTGGCCTAAAGCCGTTTTCAATCAAGCTCGAGTTGAATGCTCGGAAACAGCTGAAGCAATGACCAAAGGTACGACCATATATATATTGGCCAAGTCAGAGGTAGATTGTCATATAATGCAACTCACGCCATCCTGCGGTGAACATCCGCAACAGTCAGATTTCGCGACACGTGCTCACGTTTTGTTTTAGTTCGCTGCTGAAGCAATGGGCAATTTTTACGTGGAGTATAGATGAATTTTTATTGTTTTTGAATATTTTTAGCTTATGGCAGTTTTTATTCCACTTTTATCCAATTATTGAATAAGACAGAATTTTGAACCTTTGCGTCAATATCAATAAATAAAAACTCCACATTATTTTTAATTTGTCTGGCAATGATTACGATGATTCGTAAATCACCTTCGTAGCAAACCAAATTCTTTTGATTAAGAGAATATATATATTTCATAATTATACTCAAAGAATAATTTTTCCCAATGATATAATTTAAGCGAAAAAAATTCTTCCGTCGTTGCGTATAACACGCGTGAGTCCTTGAATGGTAAAAAAGGATAAATTTGTTCAAAATGCTGTCCACACCGTCTACCAATTGGACGGAACCGTTTTCATTGAACTTGAAACTGGCGGAGATCAAATCTGAAAGGATGGCGATACTGAATAGTAGGGGCACCACTTTTATTTTTGATTTAACGCATGGACGACCGATTGCCAATTGTCAGTACAAGACTTCCTTGCTAAGAAAAGTGGTGAACGACACGTGTACTAGTGTGGAAAATGGTTAGTTGAATACGTGAATTAGTGAAATCTCATTTCCTTTCAGTATTTTGTAATTTTTTTTGACGGTAAAAAATATTTTTATTATAATAGCGACAAAATCAAGTCGACTGGTTAAGAATGCAAATCGATTCGATTTTGTTTTTATTGTATCATTGAATGGCAGACGAAATTCTGTTCTTCTTTTCAGTCCATTTTGGCTGATGCAATTTTTTAACCGATAGTGTAACATGTTTTTTTAAAATTTGCATTTCTAAATATTCAAGCAGCCTATTTATATGTGTGTTAATGAACTTGAACATTATTTTTATCGTATACCTGTATTTACATGTACCAATTTATATAAACCAGAATGGCAGGCCAAAACATAATAAACATAAATAATATCAAATTTAAACTTTTACGAATGCTAACCGAATTTTTCTAAATTTCCTTCATATTAATACATATTTTTGAACGTTATATCAATACAAATTACAACTGATTGTAAAAAAATGGCATCACAATTAAAATATAATTCATAATAATTAAAGTCCAATAAAAAATAACTCAAAATTAGAATTTTGAACAAGTTTATGAAAATCTCAAAACTTTCACTATTTTTTGCTGTATCCATTATTACTTAGGACTAGAGACCGCACTATATTTGACTGATATTTTTATTTGACTGATTTTATGTCGCCAAAATGTTTATAAATTAATTTCAATTATTTTTGTGAGTGCATTGGATTATTTCGTTGTTTCATGTTGTACGGTAAAAAAGTAACCGCATGAAGTAAACACAACGATAAAGCTAAAGTTAGTATTAATTTATTTTTCTATAAAACGAGTCAGCACTGTACGACACACTGATAAACAGTGACCGTGTCCAAGCTCGGACAAAAATCCGTTCCCGAACGCGGCCAAAAATCCTCACCGTATTTATGACATTCGGCAAGGGAGCAAGCCATGTATTCTACTAATTTTTTAATTATCACTTAATATATTTGTCCATTCTGAGAGTACTACAGTTTTTAAATGTTTAAAGTAATACAGTTTCTATTCTGAGAGTAATACAGTTAAATCATCATCATCATTCAGCCATTGTCAATCAACTGCAGAATGAAGACTTCCCCAGCATGCTTCCAACTCGCACGTTCTTGAGCTCTCCTTTGCCATTCGGATCCAATATACTTGATGATGCCATCAGTCTATCGTGTTTTCGGTCTTCTTCGTGGACTTTGACGGTCCTGGGCTTTCCTCTGCCACTCGGGTCCAATATACTTAACGATGTCATCAATCCATCGTGCTTTCGGTCTTCTTCGCGGACGTTTGCGATCAAGCGGTATCCCCTCCAGGATTTCGTTGGTCCATCTGTCGTACCATCGCCTCGCTATATGGCCTGCCCATCTCCATTTCAATTGCTTTACTCTTCCAATGATGTCACAGACTTTTGTTTGTTCCCTGATCCATGCGCAGGACTTTCTATCTCGTCTTGTAATGTCAAGCATACATCTTTCCATTCCCGTACCAAATGCCTGCCAGCCACATTTAACACGCCGTTCCACCTTCCGGGCGGTATTCCCCTTCATTGAAATACTCTGCCCAAGATATATAAAGCTGTCCACAATCTCCAAATCCCTTCCTAAAACTGAAATTCTTCTGTCCTGAGCGAAGTTATTGAACATAACCTGACTCTTTTTCAGGTTTATTTTCAAGCTAAATGGTTCGCCAGCCCTTTGCAGTTCTTGTATGCGTCTTTGCAGCTCCTCTGGGTCTTGTGAAATGAGAATAATATCATCTGCAAGTCTAAAATGGTTTAAGTTTGCACCATTGATCTTTACACCATCCTGTTCGCAATCCAGTTTACGGAATAGTTCTTCAAGGCCAGCCGAGAAAAGAATAGGCGATATTATGTCACCCTGCCGTACATCTCGTTCTACATTAATTCCCACTTCAAGATCATCAAGGTGAATTGTGGCTATAGCTCCATCATATATCGATTCTAATAGGATTACATAGGCTCTCTCTACGCCTTGGCTAAGCAGTGCATTCATTATCGCATGCTTTGAGATGGAATCAAATGATTTTTTCGTAGTCGATAAAAGCCAAGCACAGTGGCATGGTGTATTCGTCGTGCCTTTCTATGACCTGCTGTACAACCTGGATGTGATCCATTGTACTGAATCCACTTCTGAATCCTGCTTGTTCTCTTGGTTGTGCGTCATTCAGTTTTTTTAATATTCTTTTAGAAATTATCTTAGTGAAAACTTTGTACATCACTGATAGGAGGCTTTTTGGACGGTAGTTCTTTAAATCTTCCTGTGCTCCTTTTTTATGTAAAAGGATTACTTCTGCATTTTTCCATAAGTCAAGTACTTTTTGTACTTTAAGGCATTTTGAGCATAATTTTGCCAGTGTTTTAAGTAACGTCCGACCACCAGCTTTTAGCATTTCGACAGTTACACTGTCCTTTCCTGGAGCCTTGCCGTTTTTCATCGATTCTATAGCATTTGTTACTTCCTCCACTAGGATATCTGGCATTTGTTCTTCCGTGTTCTTCCATATATATATATATATATATATATATATATATATATATATATATATATATATATATATATATATATATATATATATATATATATATATACAGGGTTATTCAGGAGGAAATGTCAATATTTCAGCACATATTCAGGGACCGAAAATAAACATAAAAAATTTTTTAAACATGGGTCCTCCTCTCAACAGTTACAGAGATACTGGGGTAAACAAAAATCAACATGTTTAAGACTTTTTAACATTACTTTTATAATAAATAGTTACGCTACATTTTGTGTTACCCTTTTCAAAAATACCACCATTTAGTTCCAAACACTTGTCAGCTTTCTTATGAACGCTCGGGTTGCTCTGTAAAAACATTCGGGTCTGTTTCTTATAACTGCTGCAGCATTTACTATCCTGTCGAGTAATGCATCTCTAGTGTTTACTTTAGTTCTGGTGATCTAGCTGGCCAATTGTGCAAACCACCTCGTCCATGGGTTTGGAAAGTTGTGGTTTGGTACATGTTTTGTCGTACATTAAATGGAACATTTTCTAACAGGTTTTGCAAATAATTCTGTAGAAAATTTAGATAAACTTCTCCCATGAGATGACCGTCCAATATGAATGGACAGATGAATTAATTTTTTTGCATACCATACCACGCATTAATGCTAAATCGATGTTGAAAATTATGTTCAGCCGTAGCGTGAGGGTGTTATGAGACCATCGATGTTCATTATGAAGATTATTTATGCCATCTCGAGTAAACTGCGCTTCATCGGTGAACAAAACATACTAGTATAATCTCCGATTTGAATTTATCCGGTTACAAAACTGCATCCTTAACGCAAAATCACCATGCTGCAAATATTGCACCGCTTGTAAATGAAATGGATATAAACAATTCATGTAAAGAGTCCTCCAAGCAAACGATTGTGTCATTTGGCAAATATCTGCAAGCCGCCTTGTACTTACGCTTGGATCATTTTCAACGATGTCATGGATTGCCTCTTCTTATTCAGGATCAAGTTTCAATTGCCGTTCGGATACAATTCTCACACTTGGAAACATACCAGATCCTCTAGCAGTGATAAAAAATTGTTCAAAAATCCTTCCATCTGGCAGTCGCCAGGAAAACGACGCTGATATTCGGAAATTTGCGAATTTTGCAATCGGCGATTTGAGCTTCCTTTACAAAAGCCATAAACAATTTATTATTTAAATTATATCAGCATATTCGCGATCAGAGAATAATGAAGGCATAATGAAATGAATGAAATAACTTTAAAGCAATTTGCTAATGACAAACTAATAATTAACTGGTATAAACAATAATTGCTTGGCAGTAAAAAAAGTAAAGGTATCTTTTGCACTCTTTATTACATTTGCCATCGGTAAATATCAATTCCTCTATTGGAACCTTTGGTGTGAAACACTAAACTTAGGAGATGGATTAGGATAAAACTAGAAGATGAATTAATCTGATCTAGATTAAATCATCTCCTGATGATGCTAACATGGTTAGCAAAACGTGCATCGAGAAGTTAAAAAAAAAGTGATTTAATGTTTAGTGGTAAATCTCTTCAAGTTTAATCCATAAATATGTTTAGGCTTGTACCTCTGTAACAGTTCCGAATAGGATCCATGTTCCTGAACATGTATGTAAATATTGACATTTCCTCCTGAATCACCCTGTATATATATATATATATATATATATATATATATATATATATATATATATATATATATATATATATATATATATATATATACATATATATATATATATATATATATATATATATATATATATATATATATATATATACATATATATATATATATATATATATATATATATATATATATATATATATATATATATATATATATATATGTATATATATATATATATATATATATATATATATGTTTTATTTCATATATTCTCTTGACCGTTTATTATTATTATTTTTTTATTTATTGGGACTTTCGGTCAGTAATTAAGTTTTAATTTTTAATTTTTTTATTAACGTTTCGGTTCAAGCAATGAACCATCCTCAGAATAATTCTCCAATACATATAACTTTTATAAAAAACACAAACTTACATTTAAAAACCTACCAATATGAAATTAATTATTATTTATTAATTTACTTCTATGTTATTTCAAGCAAAAAAATACTATTGTAGATCATCTGGAAAATTAAATTAATGTGTGACTAATAGTGACAAATCAATTTGATTTTTTAATAACTATCCGTTGATGCTAAGAAGTCGTAAGGTAAAATAACATATCATAAACTGTATACGCTTATCTCAGCATTTTCCATAGCTTTCCCCATTTGTATTTAGTCGCGCTTAACTCGTATTTAGTCGCGCTTATTTTGTTTCTAATATAATTTAAAGTTACCCGGGACCTCTCAACTGCCAGATAAGTGACTAGTCTACCTGACAACTGCAACCGGTATGTAGCAGACAATGCAAACAGTTTTTTATAAATTTATTCGCAGGTAGTTTTTATTACAACATGACAGCATGAAACTGGTTAATATGTCCTCTTTTTATGAGTAAATTGTGTTTAAATATGCTTAAAACTTGCTTTTTTAATTCCTTCTAGAGCTTTTAACAAGGAATTTTTTCGACAACTAATCAGCTGCAAAAATGTATATTTGGCAAATGTATTTTTATATTCTTGATCCTTTATGGCATTCATCCATTAATCGGTTCGCCAACTTTTCCCGTGGATCTCCATTTGCAAGATCTTAGACTCCGAAATTTCATAATTATAGTCCTGTTCAAGATATTTCGTTGCCTTTCGACAAAATGTTAATTGCCCAATTAATTTCAATAAAAATATTCCTAGCTTCTTAAAAGGCGACAAAGTAAGAGTGGTTTATATAATGGTGGAAAATATAAAATATTGTTAAATTATTATTATCATTATGTATGACTAAAACATTGTTTATTGGTTTGTTTATTTTTAATTTATTAGTACAAAAAAAATTATAACTGAAATTTAATGATACATTAAATCGGTTTCACTCTCACTGTCACTTTGATCTACATTAATAATAAGTGGTTTTATATTATTAGTAAATGATACATAGGATTCTTCTATTTTAATAACATGGTTAATCGAATTTATCCAATTTTCTTTGAGAATACTATCTACAATCGTCCAAATTAATGATGCAGCACTTGCACTTAGAGTCAGATAAACGTGTTCTGCTCTAACACTGGATTTTACCTGATGCCACATATTCTCAATTCGATTAAAAATACAGTAATAAGGCGTAAAAACCATATGTCCTATATCGGCAGCAATGGTATCACATCCATATTCTTTTTTAATATTAAATGTCTTTAATATTTCTAGATCACATTTTTTATATATATTTTCGAAGTATATACTGTTCTGAATTTCCAATTTAGTGTTATTTACATTAGGAACTTTATTTTTTGCCGGTTATGATAACTAGTATTGTCCATTACAATTACGCTTTCCTTAGACACATTAGGTAAAAGGCTCCAAAAGGCAATAAACCAATCTTCAAAAAGTTCTCCTGTGGTGTCGTCATAGTAGTTCAAAGATGAATGTTTAATATTTTTGGAGGACAACCGTAAACAATTTAGAACCCATCCATCATTGAAACCAGCATGTAAAATTATAATTATTTTTCCATTGTTTGCTGGGGCTTTGGTTTGACATTTTCTTGATGTATCTACCCATCCATTTGCTGGCGTCTCATGTATATCGAACCATGTTTCATCAAGGTAAATAATGGGACGATTTTCTAATCTGCATTTTTTTTATAGAGTTTAAGTAGTCAAACCGCTATCGTCGCAATCGTTGTGATTCCATTGTCCATTGTTTGTCTTTTATTAATGGTCCAATATGTAAAACTGCTGCAAAAAATGTTTGTTTCATCTTTGCTTAGTCGCTGTTGCAATGAATGCAATGCAGGCACAGTTTGCTCAATACATAGCATAAATTTTGCTTCGGAATTAAATCTTTGTCATTTTCGTCCACAAACATTTGCTTTTACCAGAATCACTACGAACTTTTTTGGCTTTAATTGGCTTCGTCACAATATCTTTAACTCTAGACAACGGCGTTTTCGTTAATGAAGACGTTTCTGCTGCGGCTGCATTTATATTAAGCTCCCTATTCAATAGAGAAACATACAGATTTCTAACAATTTGCTTAGCATCGGACGATAAATGTTATCTTATAAAATTAGCACTAGCTAATGATAGCTCAATGATCATTATCTTACCAAGAATGCCACATTTGGAATAATAAAAATACGATCGAAATTATAGAACTGCACTGTTTAAGAAAAGAATGAGAACTAAAGTAAAGTATTTCGAAACTACTAAACTAAATATAAACTTAATTTCATCTTTTTACCCGCTATTGTTTACGTTTTTTGCAACTTTGCCGGGTTTCGTTGCGACAGGAGTTGTTATTTGTTATTGCAGCCATTCGGTCAACGATATATCTTGAACCGCATTATACCAGGTGTTGCGGTTAATAATTCTTATATTTTTAAGAGATGGCGCTGGAAACAGGGATTGGTTCACTGTCTAATCTCTTGTCATTTTGTTGCTACGACAATCCCTTCCAAAACTATTCTTTTCTAGTTAGCGTCATATAATTTTCGTGCAGTAAAGAGAGGTAAACATGTCGACCTTCGAGCCAAATAAAGAGTATTTGCGGCACGAACTGTATTTCTTGTTCAATCAAAAGAAAAATGCGAGTGAAAGCCGTCGTATACTTGTGGAAACTTACTTAAATCCAATGTGGAATCATTCAAGAGTAGTGATTTCGACTTGAAAGATAAAGAACGCCCAGGTCAACTGAAAAAATTTGAAGATGCCGAATTGCAAGCATTGTTGGAAGAACACAATATGCGAACTCAACAACAAATGGCAGAGAGGTTAAATGGTCGACGACCCATTTGTCATCGTATGCATGCCATGGGAAAGATCCAGAAGGCAGGAAAATGGGTACCACATCAGCTGAACGATAGACAGGCGAAAAAGCGAAAAACGGCGTTCGAAGCTTTGCTTTCTCAGTATGAAAATAGTATATTTTGTATATCTTTTCTCGATATGAAAATAGTATATTGGGGGGGGGGGGGGGGGGGGGGTATCCACAAATTGCCAGAGAAATAGAAAAACCTTTTTTTGCATTTCTCGCAAATTAAACGTGATATTTTTAAAGAAAAAATTAAGAATTATTGGCCGGCACATTTGGAATATATATATATATATATATATATATATATATATATATATATATATATATATATATATATATATATATATATATATATATATATATATATATGCGTAACTACGACATACGAAGAATATTAAAGTTGAACGGTTGTATAGCACGTAGAAAGTTAAGAGAAAGTTTCACGTTGAAATTCGAATTGGGAGGTTTTTGGAGAAAATTCGATGACAGATTACACAGTAGCAGCATGTGGATTACACAGAGTCAATTCTTTAAATCTTTGTTAATATTCATGTCAATAATGTATATATGTGGACCTTCTGCCTATTAATTCGAAAACCAAGATACATTTCGCGAACCAGCAGGGAACCCTGTTTAAACAATAGAATCTCTAAATATGTGGATGAGGTTTCTAATATAGGACTTTCCTCGTATATATATATATATATATATATATATATATATATATATATATATATATATATATATATATATATATATATATAAATATATAATATACATAAATATAATTATACATAAATAATATATACATAAACCAATGCGACAAAGGGCGGAAGCAACAGAATTACATTACTACTATAAATACATATTACTACTATAAATACATATTACTACTATAAATACATATTGCTACTGATTTCAGAAAATGTTCTGGAAGAAAAAGTTTATAACATTGTAATATAACATCTTGTCATAGTTAGATGGGTTTTTCGTATATTTTATTGATAAAATGCATCTAAAAATTATTTTTATTTAATATACAGGGTGCCCGGAAATAATGTCAAAATATTTTTGGAGGTGACTCTAAGGATTAAAACCTAAAAAAGTTCCTATCAACATAGTCCAAAAATTGCTTCTTAAAGAGGGAAGTCTGAAGATGGTTTTTTCGCAATATTTTCGAAACGGTTTATGCTAAAGTCGTGAAATTCCTTATACTTAAATAAGTTAAAATAGAAAAACGTTTTTTGTGTTAATAATTTAATATTTTGGTTAGGGGCGTAACATACAAGGGCGTCTCCTTGGTAAATGACGCCATAACTTTTTTGTTTGTAATATTTTTTAATTTTTTACATCAAATTATTGAATTACAAAAATTTTCAGGTCCTCTTATTTCATCTCGTTTGAATAGACCCTTTTCCAAAAAAATGACTTTTTCTAAATCGATGCACGATTACATGGATATCGAAATGCATATTAATAATCAAGTAGGCGGTTAGCACTGTTAATCTAAATCTTTGATGTTTCGTAAAACTGGGCCATTTACCAAGTCTAGATTTTTAATTTTATAACTGCTGGCCCATTATTCTTTCGAAGAAATGGCGAATATACATTTTATGTACTGGAAGACGAACGGGAACGCGCGTGAAGCTAGAGATTGTACGCAGAGGATTTTCTCGGAAGAGTGAAGAGTGACATCAATTTTTCGAATCGAGGCATCAGAGCAGGTTTTCTATCAATATCTGGGCAGGTATACTAGAGATTTTTTTTTATTGGGCCGTTTGGGCTTCCCAATCGTTTAAATTGACAACAGTATTAGAACTTGAAAAACTATTTACTTGGCTAGACACTTGGCTTTACTTGGCTTACATTTGCTAGACCTAATGGAAGATGTGCCATATCAGTTCAGATATGGCATGTTTTTTATGCACGATGAAGCTCCGCCTCATTTCTCTATAGATCAGTTATACCAGGACGATGAATAGACGTGGACCAGTGCATTGGCCACCACGTTTCCTACATTTAAATCATCTCGGTTACTTTCTGTGGGGATACTTGTAGGTATTAGTCTACGCTATCCCGATTGGCATTGTAGAGGAATTGCATCAACGTGTATTTACTGCTTGTGATTCTATCAGAAATAAGCGTGGTATTTTAGGTAGGGTAAGACCTTAGAGGGGGGTAAAAAATTAAAGGATACATTGAGATGAATGGAGGTCATTTGCAACATCTGTTGTGAATAAGTGCTAAATCCTTAATAGTAAGTCTTGTTATTGTCGGCTACTAAATAAATATTTTCGTATAAGGGTGCCTAATTAATTATTAAGATGCATTTCGATATCCATGTAATCGTGCATCTATTTAGAAAAAGTCAGTTTTCTGGAAAACAGTCTATCCTAACGAGATGAAATAAGAGGATCTTTTTTACCTAAAATTATTTGCTATTCAATAATTTGATTTAAAAATTAAAAAATATTACAAACAAAAAAGTTATGGCAACATTTACCAAGGAGGCACCCCCTCAGTGACGCCCCTGACTAAAACATTAAATTATTAACACAAAAAAACGTTTTCTCACTCCAACTTATTGAAGTATATTGAATTTCACGACTTTAGCATAAACCGTTTCGAAAATATTGCGAAAAATCTTCAGAGCTTCCCCATTAAGGGGCTCTAGCACCTTTAAGAAGGAATTTTTGTGGTATATTTATAGGAACTTTTTTTTATGTTCTAATCCCTAGAATCACCTCCCAAAGTATTTCGATGTTATTTCCGGACACCCTATATATTAAAAGTATGTCATAAATTTTACTGTCATAAGTTTAACTGTTCCTCTTGAAACTATCGCATATAAAAGATGTAAGTAAATTTGTAATCGTTTAATTGTTCAATTACATTTCAACCATAATAGAAATTACATTAGTTTTCCAATTTTATGACAGTAATATATCTGCACGACCCAAGAACAGTTCAATTGGCTGATAGAATGTGATAATAAATAATATGCATTTGCCTCCTAGTCAAGAATAATTTCGAAACAAAAAGGTCATTTTTCACAGCTGTATATCAGCAAAAGGGTGTAACAGAAGTATTTACGATTTCTCCTTTGTTTATAAAGGATTATAACTCACTCTTCAGCCGTTTAATTCAATGTTAACTTTTTACTCCGACAAATAAACATTCTTTCTTCAGTATTAAAGTGATTCCACAGTGAAGTATTCGGTTCGGTTTTTAACAAACACTTTAAAATAATTTAAACAAATAGCGAAAGTAAGGCAATCTAAAGTACTATTTTAAAAAAGGCTTCCAAGCGACTGGCGCTGTTCGTGAGATTTGCGAAGCAGAAAGGGAATGTGGTGGATCAATTCGCACCGCTCAGGTCTGGTTCAAAAAGTTCCCGGAGAGATACATGGGTATTGAAGATAGGGGAAGATCATGTCGTCCACGGTTTCTAGATGTCGACGTTTTACGAGCATTTGGGAGGCATAGAAACGGTGCCAAAGATTTGTAAAAGCATCCCCCATGAACGAATGCAAATATTTTTGTTATACACTAATATTTTTGTTGTATTTTAATATAGCAAAGTACAACTATTACAAAAAAAAAAAAACTTAAACCTAATTTAATTTAAGCGATTAGTAAAATTTCATGATGCCCGAGAATACATTCAAGGCGATTCATACACTAAATTATATTAAAAATAAATAAAAACACGTCATTGCTAAAACTAGGAGATGGTATTTAAAGTTTTAAAATACAAAGTTCCCTTCAGGGAAAATTCAGTAGAAACGGGTAAGAGCCGCAAGAGCTAGCCCAAAAACCTGGCTAAATAAGTCGAACACAAAGTTTGTAATTGTAAATAATGAATTGTACTTTTCTATTAGATGAAACTGATTGTAAACAAAAAGTATAGATAATTATAAAGAAATTATTGTAAGCTAATTGTTTTAACAGTTTCTTCTTAATGGAATACAAACTATTTGGAATATACATTCGTTAAAAAAGTACCGGGAATTGGCCAATAAACCACAAAATGTTTATTTTTTTCCTTTATTTGGGTTTTTCGCCACTATCTAAAACTCAAAAAATATCAACTGTTGTCAATGTAAGTATCGTTGACATATACAAAATAATATATTTACTTTCACTCGTTACTGTATATATTACAAATTAATATAATTTATTTTTTAGTTTAGTTTTGAAAACGGGGGGAGTACCCTCCGAAACGTTAACGTTAAAAGTTTGTAATTTTTTTTATAACATTTTTATCTTTAAAATTTTATTCGTTAGACAAATTTATTAGAAAAAAGAATCACTGAGAAATTTGTCTCCGTTTGGTTTTTTGTTTTTACCCAGTGATTCTTTCTTTAAATAAGAACAGGTATTTTTGATATTTTTTGAGTTTTAGATAGTGGCGAAAAACCCAAATAAAGGAAAAAAATATATGAACACGTCACAATCATTCAGACATTACACAAAATGTTTATTATTTATCCCAATTTATTGTATCACCTTCAAAGTAGGCCCCTTTCGAAATAATACACTTATGCCAATGAATAATCCAATTGTCAAAACATTTTTTTACACGCATTTTCCGGAATCGACTTCAGTTCTCGCCCCGAATTCTCTTTTATGTCTTCTATCGACTGAAAACAGTTGCCTCGAAGTGGTAATTTGAGTTTTGGAAAGAGAAAGAAGTCGGCCGGAGCCATATCAGGTGAATACGGTGGTTATTCGATGGTATTTGTTGATTTTTTGGCCAGAAATTCATTAACAATGATACCCTTGTGAGATGGTGCTTTGTCGTGATGCAAAATCCAAGATAAAATTCTTTATTTACGGTCTGACTTTCTGGTAAGAATTTTGAGTGCACAACACCGGGATAAACGAAGAAAACAGTCAACATCACGTTAACTTTGATCGACTTTGACGTGATTTTTTCGGTTTCGGGTCAATTGGAAGGCGCCATTCCGAAGCTTGTTGACTGATTTACATGTCAAACTCGTATATTCATCTCATATATCAGTCTCATATATCACTCGTATATCAGTCTCATCACTAGTTTTATAAATATGGAGTCGGAATTGAGTCGTTCTAGCATGTCTTCAGCGACCTTTCGGCACTAGTCGAGCGGCAACGCGTTTCAAGCCCAAACAATCGGTTATTGAATTGTACGAATTGAATTGATTCGTGAGACACAGAAAGATCAGCGGCTATCTCTCTCAAACTTAAAAGACGATTTTCAGTCACCATTTCCTTCAGTTTAACGATATTAATTTCAGTTGAAGACGTTGATGGCCGATCAGAGCGAGGTAAATCTTCCACCACATCTCGACCGCTTTTGAATGCACTGTACCACTCATACGCACGTGTTTTTAATAAAATCGATTCAGCGTAAGCCTTCTGCAAAATTTTCAGCGACTCGGCACACGAAATTCTATTTGCAATGCAAAATTTAAGACAATTGTTTGTTCGATGTTTTTATCCATTGTAAAAGGGCAAAACACTTAAGATGAACTGTCAAAATCGAATACTGTAAACAAACTAAATGACAGATCACGTTCAAACTCCGCGTTAGTATAAAGGGCAGTTGTTCCAACTTACCGATAAAAAGAATTTTGACAATCCCTTTAAGCGGGCTTTTCAAATAATCAATTACAGGCACTTTTTTGACAGAATGTATATTGGACTAATTGAAAAGTTCGCGGAGCGATACCTATAGAGCAGTAAAAGAACTATATAATCTACTACATTTTGAAGTTTGATCATTCATATGAACATATGTGAAGTTTCAAGTCGATCTCTCGGGCTGATCTCTCTGAATGGGCTGAAAAAGAAAGCTATGTGCAAGATGGGTGCCGCATTTATTAAATTCTGATCAAAAACGACTTCCAGTAGAACTTTTTAACCTACATTTGGATCTTTTTCGAAAAAATAAAATAGATTTTAAATGCCGTTTTGTAACTATGCGACCTGGATTTACCACTATAATTCTGAACTGGGACAATAAACTGGAAAGTGGACTCAGCCCGGTTATGGCATTAATTTTTTGGATTGCAAACGGCATTTTGTTAATTGATTACCTTCAAACCGGTAAAACAATAACAGGACAGTATTACTCAAATCTTTTGGATCGATTGGATGCAAAAATTCGTCAGAAAAGACCTGGTTTAGCGAAGAAAAAAATCATTTTTCATCAAGACAATCCACCGACTCACAGAGGTGTTCTTGCAATGGCCAAATTCAAGGAATTACACTAAGAATTGTTGGAGCATCCACCATATTCACCACATCTGGCCCACTTTTGACTTTCATCTCTGCCCAACCTCAAAAAATTCCTACGTGGTTCATCAAATGAACAAATTATAGCAAGCGTATGAGCATATTGAAGGACTTCAAGAAAGTTACTTCAGAGATGGAATAAATTAATTGAACAACCGCTGGAAAAAATGTATTGAGCTTAAGGGAGAATATACGGAAAAATAAATTAATTTTTTCAACTATAAACTTGTGTTATCATTTCCGCTCCGCGAACTTTTCAATTAGCCTAATAATAAAATAGCTCTGACAAGTAATGTGTTTAACGAATACGAAGACAAAGTGAAAAATCATCTACTTTTCCGATTGATATCGGTGATCGCAGCTTCCTTTGTGACATTTAGTTTTGTTTCGACAGTCTTCGAAAGCAGATAAGTTTGATATTTTTGCTATCATAGAAAATAGCGAATTTTTATGTGTTGATTAAACACTACTTTGCTTTGAAAAACCATGGCGCAAACCGAAGAAAAGTTCAAAAAGCGTAATGGGGACTCTGCGTGTCAATATTTCATGGTTTATCGAGTTTTGGTGTGGTCCAAACACGCCGAGTGACGCTGCACACTTAAGACACCCCTTTGAGGCCACTACTAAGAAAATGGTCAACAAAATACATGATACTGTGTTGGCCAATCGCAGAGCGAAGGTTAGAAATATTGTTCTTATTATTAACATCTAGAACGGAACATCTTGCACGAATATTTAGGAATGAGAAAGTTATCAGTTCGATGGATGATGAATTTGCTTACACCTGACCAAAAACGGAGTCGAGTAACAACTACACAGTGCTGTTCTGCGATTATACATGACTGTTGATGAAACATCCAGGCGAATGTTCCCCGAACAGGCCGAAAACCTTACCATAGTCCGGAAAGGCCATGGCTCCTATTTTCTAGGATTCGCAAGGCATTAGCTTCATTTACTATTTGAAAAAGAAATAAACGTTCACAAGAGAGTATTAAGCTTCATTATTGGTAAAATTTTATGAAGAGTTGATGAAAAAACGCCTCTATTTGGCGAAAAAATATATGCTGGTTTACTTATGGTCTTATGACAAGAACCAAAACCATAAGAACCAAATAAAGAGCATTTGCGTACTGCTTTTCTTGTTCAATGAAAAGAAAAACGCGAGTGAAAGTCGTCGTACAGTGACAATGTCCTAACGCAATACGCTTATAGGAGTTGGTTTAGACGATTCAAAAGTAGTGATTTCGACTTAAACGAAAAACAACGCCCAGATCAACCGATCAAATTTGTAGATACCGAATTGCAAGCATGGAAAAGCGAAAAATGGTATGCAAAGTTTTGCTTTCTCGGCATGAATGAAAGACTTACATCGGATCGTGACTGGAGACGAAAAATTGATATATTTCGAGAACCCAAAACGCAGTAAATCATAGATTGATCCAGGACAACCATCAACATCGACAGCAAGACCGAATCACTTTAGAAAGAAGACAATGCCATTTATTTGGTGAAATTAGAAGGGTATCGTGTATCATAAGCATGCATTGATAGAAAAGCGACCAGAATAGACTACAAGACCCGGATAAATTATTTTGCAGCACGACAACGCCCCATCACACACAGCCAAAGTAGTCAGAGACACCATTTCTGTACGTGTCTGGGAACTCTTGCCCCACCTGCCGTACTCACCGGACTTGGCTCTTTCCGACTGCCACTTGCTTTCATCGATGTCTCACGCATTTTCCATGAAACCTTCAACAATTACGGAGATCAATTCTTCTATTGGAACCTTCGGTATGAAACACTAAACTCGAAAAGATTAAATCATCTCCTGATGATGCTGTCATGGTTAACGAAACGTGCGTCGAGAAGTTTTCAAAAAGTGATTTGGTGTTTAGTGGTAAATCTCTTCGAGTTTAGTAATTACAAAGATGTCCAAAAATGGCTTGGTGACTGAACCACCTGAAAAGATGTACAGTTTTTCTGAGGGGATATCCATACACTGCCAGATAGATGGGAAAATGTGCAGCTAGCGATGGCGCATACTTAGAATAAACCATTTTTTTACCTTTCTCTAAAATTAAACGTGTTTCTTTTTTTAGAAAAAAATAATTATTAACCGCCACACCTGGTATTTTGCACAATAAAATGATGCTACGCTGGAAAATATATCGATTTTCAATCAGTAAAAAATAATATTCCGTTTAAAACTTTTCACTCTACACTCGTAAAATCTAATAACTTTAATTACCTCTTCTAGTCCTATTAGTTTTTCAATTATTTATGCACTACTTTACTTCTTGTCAGCTTTAAGGCAGCAGGTATCTTTTTCACTTTATTTTTCTTTGAGATCTATCTATCTCATGCCATTTTAGAGGTACTATTAAAATATGAAAGTGTACCAATGTGACAAGATAATAGCGGAGTACGCAATGCGGCAGAATTGTTCAATAAAAAAAAAATGACCGGTGCGTTTTAATTTAACGTTCCGATTTGTAACTCCTTAATTGCTGGTAAAAACGTTATCTATTCTAATCTGCAAATAAATTAATTTTTTTTTAAGATAATGAGTTAATGCATTATAATTTAATGGTTAATGTCTGCATAAACTAAAAGATTTTACTTTATAAAATGTAATCAGTTTAAGTAAGACTAACGCGAACGCTAAGTATAAGGTATTTCAACAACGAATTTCGATTGACAACTACTACAAGAGCCCCATTGATTTCAAGCTGCGATTAGAATTCGGTAGTGTTTTTTTCTATTTGATCAAGAAATTCTGGATGTCTGATGAGGCTCTGATTCTAATTTGATTGAGGTTTGATTTTCGCCTAAATCTTGTTGTTAGTAAACAATATTCACGATACTGCGGCACAGAAAACCATAGTGAGAACGTCACAGTAGTTTACAATTTCCAACAAAAAATTATTGGTCATTTTTTAAACTTTTCATTAGATTGGGGATCAAAACAAATCTTATTATGATTCGAAAAAAATAATTTGTGATTTACTGAAGAATTCAATAGGTACTGTACTGATGCCTGAGCAGCACGGTTTTTGTAAGAGCTGCTCTACAGTAACTAACTTAATTTTGTACACCCACTATGTGCTGCATGCGTTGGAGGAGAATGTCAAATATGTATAATAGTGTGTGAATAATTAAGACATTAATTAAGAGATTGATCTCCACGATTGCCCCGATCGCGACACAAGATTCCCCAAGGAAAATTGAATCACCACCACCAGCACAGAAAGAAATCCACAGGCACATACGCAAAACTAAAAAATAACAGAACATCCGGTGAAGATGGTATCACCGTGAAACTATTGAAAAATATCGGACCAAATTCACTATGGGAACTCACGCAAATTATCACGAACATCTGGCAAACAGAAAAATTGCCAGATGAATAAACATGTGCTATTATCAACCCTCTGCACAAGAAGGGAGACAGAACAGATGTGAACAACTACAGAGGTATCTCCTTACTACAAGTCACTTACAAAATCCTCTCAGCATGCCTTCTCCAGAGAACACAAGAACAACTAGAATACAAAATTGGCCAGTGCCAGGGAGGCTTTCGCCCTGGTCGCTCATGCACTGAACAAATATTTAACTTAAAAACAATACTGAAATACAAAGCTATCAGGAACGTCCCAATCATCTGCATGTTCGTGGACTTCAAGAAAGCCTATGACTGCATCGAACGAAAATATCTGTTCAACATCCTAGAAGAACAACGACTCGACCCCAAAACACTACGATTAATCAAGCAGACACTGACCGACATAACCTCTAAAGTAAAATTTATGGGAGGAATTTCCGAACCCTTCCTGATTAAAACCGGAGTACGCTAAGGAGATGGGTTGTCCCCACTCCTCTTCAACCTGGTCCTGAACAAAGTCATCAGGGAATGGGAAAAAAAACTGAAAAATCAAAGACACTGTAAAACCAATACGACTCAGAAGACCTAAAAACAACATAGAAATATCATGCCTAGCCTTTGCAGACGACCAGTCATACTCGCAAATAATAAAACAAGGGCAACCGAACAGATAGAAGTCCTCAAGGAAGGTTCAGAGAAAGTCGGTCTACAAATCTCCTTTCAAAAAACCGAATTATTCTGCTCAAAATTAGATGTCCAAAATTTGAACACCAAATACGGCAAGATAAATAGGGTCACTCACTTCAAATACCTAGGCGAGATCATCGAACCCACAGGAGGAGAGACGATAGCACAGAACACTCGATTAAAGAAGATGAAGAGAGCATACGGCAAGACACACACTATCTACAATAAGAAATGCATATCCACACAAGCAAAAATAAGACACTACAACACAGTAATCAAACCAGAGGTACGCAAGCGAGACACTTACACTCCACACAAAAAGCGGCATAGAAAACATACTAAAAGAAGAACGCAAAATTATGAGGAAAATTCTCACCCCAAAACTAACAGAGGAAGGATACAAACTACATTCCCGAAAGACCATAAAGAGAATGTCCAACGTAATGGCGGACATAAGAAAAATAAGGTTGAAATTTGATGGACATATCAGTACACTTCCACCGACAAGACTCACCAACAGAATTCTTACATTACGTACATAAGGGGTCAAGTCAACAGTACCACGGATTACACAAGTCAGAACTGATCTGGGAAAGGACAAATTGGACTGGACTACAAATGGACCCGACAAAGATTGAGGATAGAAGAACGTATAGAAACAAAATACATATATGGAATGTTGCATCACAGAGCTAAGTTTCGGGGAAATCGGGGACAAAGTGAACGGAGGAGAGAAAGAGAATCTACGGAAAAAGGAAGAGGGAATTGTGAAGCATCAGAAGGAACACTCGAAAATGAGTCAGAATGCTTTGCGTGATCCGACCGCGTCTATACGCACCTAACAATAATAATAATAATAATAATTATAATAATAATAATAATAATAATAATAACCACACATAACTGGAACCACACTGGTTTTCCACACATAACTGGAAAACACCCGGAGAAGATAAAGTCCAAAATTATTGGTTAAAAACATTTACATCGACCTACGAACAGTTAGCTAAAATCTTCAATATATTACTTTCAAATCCCGAACGAGTCCCACACTTTCTCACACAAGGCATTACATATCTGAAACCAAAAGACAATGACACAACCAATCCTTCCAAATATAGACCGATAACATGTCTACCAACAACTTACAAATTGCTTACGTCAATTATAACAACGAAACTAAACAATCATATTGATATGAATAATATAATGGCCGAAGAGCAGAAGGGATGTCGTAAAGGAGCAAGAAGGAGCAAAGAACAACTCATAATAGATGCGGAAATAAACACACAAGCAACAAAAAATCACAGATCACTACACTATGCATACATAGACTATCAGAAAGCTTTCGATAGCATTCCGCATTCTTGGCTAGTACATGTACTTCATATATATAAAGCACATCCAAAGATAATTAATTTCTTAGAAATACTGATAAGCAAGTGGCAAACAACCTTAAATATAAAAACAGAAACAGAAAATATAAGATCAAATCCAGTTAAAATCAAACGGGGTATATTTCAGGGCGATTCACTTAGCGCACTATGGTTCTGCCTTTCCCTAAATCCTCTCTGAAATCTGCTCAACAGTACAAAATATGGCTATAAAATTAAAGGACAAAACAATTTTACCATTTCTCATCTGCTATATGTCGATGATTTGAAATTATATGCAAATACAACTCACCAACTTAAACGCTTAATAGAAACAACACAAGATTTTACAAAAGATATCAAAATGGCATTTGGTATAGATAAATGTAAAATAAACAGTATCATCAGAGGGAAACATATGACACAGGAACCATATACAATAGAATCCAATCAAACAATACAAAATATGGAACCCAATGAAACATATAAATATCTCGGCTACCAACAAAAACAAAACATAGAGCACAGAAAAATAAAACAAAATTTAAAGCTTGGAATCACGCTTGGAAAAGATATTAAAAACAGAACTTTCAGGTCGAAATAAAGTAAAAGCCATAAATTCATATGCTATACCGATACTAACATACTCATTCGGTATAATAAACTGGAGTGATACAGACCTTAATGCACTCAATATACTAACACGATCAAAATGTAATAAATACAGAATCCATCACATACACTCCGCAGTGGAGAGATTTACACTTACAAGAAAGGAGGGAGGAAGAGGAATTACAGATATCAAAAATTCTAACTACACACAAATAGACAAGCTAAGAGAATATTTTTTACAAAAAGCAAACACAAGCCAACTACACAAAACAATAACTACGCTCAACACATCCGGTACACCTCTTAAACTAAATAATACTACATTTCAACCGAAGGACTGCATTATCTCATCAATCACCAAGAAAATGCAATGGAAACAGAAAGCATTACATGGAAGACATCCAAATTATCTAAATCAACCACATTTAGACACTCAAGATTCGAAGGCATGGCTAACACATGGTAATATTTTTGGAGAAACAGAAGGATATATGACTGCAATACAAGATCAAACTATCAGCACGCGTAATTACCTTAAATACATTATCAAGGATAAAACAGTGAATACAGATGAATGCAGATTATGCCAAGAACAACCTGAAACAATCGACCACATCACAGGAGGTTGCAGGATACTGGCTCCAAATGACTATACATACAGACACAACAATGTTGCAAAAATCATACATCAACATTTAGCACTCAAATATAACCTTCAACAGCATTCTAGAAAACGATACAACGAAACTATACTGGAATAGAGAAATTATCACAGACAAAGAAACAAAACGTAATAAACCTGACCTCGTAATTATACATAAGAAAAACAAAACAACATACCTAATCGAAATATCGGTCCCTAACACAACCAACCTCCAAAAGAAACATGCAGAAAAAATGGAGAAATACCTTCAACTGGCTGAAGAGATCAAGCAAATGTGGCACCAGGACAAAGTGTTTATAATACCCATAATTATCTCCACCACTGATGTTATACCAAAGTCACTTCATAGTTCACTTCAACAGCTGACCATGCCTCCAACCATATATATACAAATGCAAAAATCGCTAGTCATAGATACATGTTCAACAACTCGCAAATTTCTAAATATTAAATAGAAAACGAAATGCTTGATTATATCCGCATTCCGTAAAAGAAAAACCAGGCATAGTCCTGAGCAAGATATATATATATATATATATATATATATATATATATATATATATATATATATATATATATATATATATATATATATATATATATTAATATAATATATAATAATTGAATGAAAAAATTTACCAACATTGTGACTATAATGACATATTAGAAGATGAGCAGAAAGGGTGTATTAGGGCAAGTATGGGATGCAAGGAGCAACTGACGATTGATGCTGTAGTTCTTGCGCAAGCCCGGACAAAAAAGCGCAATTTGAATATGTGCTATATAGATTACAAGAAGGCTTTCGATAGTGTCCCACATGACTGGTTATTAGAAGTTTTGAACATCTACAAAATTTGTCCGCAGATTACAAACTCTCTAAGGTATCTCATGAGTAAATGGAAGACTAATTTATTTGTCCACCAACAGTACATTGGAACAACAAATATCGAGAGAGGAATATTTCAGGGAGATTCATTTTCCCCTGTTTGGTTTTGTCTAGCGTTGAATCCGATGTCCACATTACTTAACAATAGCAATATTGGCTAGAAACTTGACATGAGAAATTCCAGGAAACTATCTCATTTGCTATACATGGACGACTTAAAACTCTATGGAGAAACAAGAGAGAAACTAAATTCATTAAAAAAAACAGTCGAAATATTTAGTAAGGATATCAAAATGTCATTCGGACTCGAGAAATGCTCCACTATCAGCATACAAAAGGGAATAATAAAAGAACAACATTCAACAGTCTGCGGTATACAAGAACTAGCATCAGAAGACTCATACAAATATTTGGGAATGCTTCAAAATCAAAAATTTGATCATAGCCTATTAAAGAAGAATTTTTCCACTTTGTACCAAAAACGACTGACAAAACTCTTAAACACCAAACTGAACAGTGGAAACCTCATTAAAGCGATCAATGGCTGGGCGGTGCCAACTCTGACATATTCTTTTGGCATTGTTAAATGGTCTGAAGCAGATCTTGATGAACTGGATAGATTAACACGAAGAACATTGACAAAGTTCCGATGTTTACATCCCAATTCGTCCACAAAAAGGCTATATATTCCAAGAAAGTTGGGAGGCAGAGGGCTTGTAAATGTCAAGAATCTTTGTCTCAATCAGGAGAATAGGATGAGAGAGCGCTTCATTAGTTCACATAGCACACTAATGAAACTGGTTGTTAAGAAGGACCAGGATTTCACCCCACTAAATCTAAATAAACAAAATCGTGTTGATAGTAGAACAGCACTGAAGGATATCGTTCAAGAATGGAAACAACAGACATTACATGGGAGATTTCCTAAATCACTTCAGGATGACTCCATTGACAAATATTTGTCTCTAAACTGGTTTACCGATGAACTGTTATATCCAGAAACAGAAGGCTTCGCGACAGCTATTCAAGATAAGGTAGTAAGGACAAAAAATTATGAAAGACATAGTCTACACATGGATGTTGTCGACAAGTGCAGGAAGTGCGGTGGTGTAGGAGAAACAATTGAACACCTTATTGGAGGGTGTCCAGTCCTTGCCCCTAACGCTTACATCAGGCATAATCAGCTGGCGAAAATTATATACCAGCAAATCGCTTTAAAGCACTCGCTATTTGATAAGATGCCTCCACCATATTACAAGTACACGCCTTCCCCCGTACTTGAGTCAGCCGATACAATTCTTTACTGGAATAGACCAATTACAACAGATCGGACGGTTGACTATAATAGGCCGGATATTGTTCTAATTAACAAAAAGCAGAGGAGAGCTTTCATAATAATGACATTGCGATACCACTCTCTCATAACATCAGAAAAAGTGAAATGGAAAAGGTCACGAAGTACGAAAATCTTGCAATTGATCTGAAAAACCAATGGAAACTCCAGAAAGTGGAGGTGTTACCTTTTGTTATGTCCGCCGAAGGCCTAGTAAGCAAAACCTTTTCCAAAAATCTGGAAATTCTTGGTGTTTCAAAATCGATTACCACAGTAGGACAACGAGCAGTTCTGTTACAAACTTGCCACATTGTTCGTAAGGTACTAAGCTGAATGGGGGGAGCTGAACTGCTATTTCATTCTGGCATTGTAAACCCGACCAGCCTAGGCTGAGATGATCGATGAATCATGTTTGTGATAATAATAATAATAAAACCTCAAAGGAAACCTCATTAGAGCGATCAACGGTTGGGCGGTGCCAACTCTGACATATTCTTTTGGTATAGTTAAATGATCAGAAACTGACCTTGATGAACTTGATAGGTTGACGCGCCGAACATTGACAAAGTTCCGATGCCTGCATCCAAACTCATCTACGAAAAGACTATACATCCCAAGAAAGTTGGGGGGTAGAGGCTTTGTAAACGTAAAAAATCTCTGTCTCAATCAAGAAAATAGAACGAGAAAACATTTCATTGACTCAAACAGTACGTTAATGAAATTGGTTGCAAATGAGGATCGGGGTTTCACCCCACTGAACCTAAATAAACAAAATCGTATTGATAGCAGAACAACACTCACGGACTGCGTTCGAGAATGGAAAGGACAAACATTGCACGGAAGGTTTCCTAAGTCATTCCAAGATGACACCATTAACGAACAATTGTCTCTGAAGTGGCTGACCGATGAACTCTTGTACCCAGAAACAGAAGGTTTCGCGATATCTATTCAAGATAGGGTAACAAGAACAAAAAACTATGAAAAGCACATACTGCATTTGGACGTAGTCGATAAGTGCAGGAAATGCGGTACTTTGGGGGAAACAATTGAGCACCTTATTGGCGGTTGCCCGGCCCTTGCTCCTAATGCTTATTTAGGACGGCATAATCAGCTGGCAAAAATTATACATTAACAAATTGCAAAAAAATACTCGCTATTAGAAAGTGCACCTCCTCCATAGTATAAGTACTCGCCTCCTCCTGTACTTGAATCATCCGATACCATTCTTTACTGGGACAGACCAATCACTACTGATCGAACGGTTGATTATAACAGGCCGGATATTGTTCTAATCAACAAAAAGGACAAGAGGGCTTTTATAATTGACATCGCAGTGCCACTATTTCACAACATTAGAAAAACTGAGATAGAAAAATCCACAAAGTATGAAAATCTGGCATACGACTTGAAGAACCAGTGGAAACTGAGTAAGGTAGATGTAGTGCCCTTCGTTATATCCGCCGAAGGCCTGATAAGTAAGAGATTTTCAAAGAACCTCGAGAGCCTCGGTATCTCGAGAGCCTCGGTATCTCGAGAGCCTCGGTATCTTGAGATCGACTGCCATAGTGGGACAGCGTGCCGTGCTCTTGCAGACGTGTCACATTATTCGTAAGATATTATGCTAGGGTGAGAGGAGCTGAATTGCTTTTTCATCTTGGCATTGGAATATCGCCCAGCATGAGCTGAGATTCTATAGTAAGCATGAGCAGAATAATAATAATAATAATAATAATAATAATAATAATAATAATAATATATATATATATATATATATATATATATATATATATATATATATATATATATATATATATATATATATATATGTATATATAAATTCTATATTATGAATATGTAGGTATATATTAATTTTGTCATAAAGATAAAATTTATTTTCGAAAATAATGTAAAATTGTTGTCCGGTTCATTTTTTTTTGTGAGCTCCTTTTGGATCTCCCTATAAGGTTGTAGTGCCCATAGTAGTGCCAAGGGTCTTCATTATAGACAAAATATTGCAACTGTTGTAAAAATCTTGCACTAATTTTGTAAACTACTTAACGTTAGGGATGTAGTAGTCATCTTAGTACTCTTTGTCTCGTCGGGGATCTCATCGTCTGTATTGCCTTCGACATCTGATGTATTTTCCAGAATTTCAAGCAGTTCTAATTCTGATGGTTCATTGTTGTGAGAAGCTATAACTTCTTCAACGTCACTTGATGAATTTTGATAAATGCATCACTTGATGAATTCATCATCATGAATTTAGTGTAAGATGTCTTCAATTTCTGCTGTTTTGTCGGAAACTGCTAACGTATCAGTTACAATCTCTGGATACTTCTCTGATAAATGTCATGCAATGGGCGATATTAAAAGCTTTCCAACTCTCAGTAACAGTGAGAACAGGATTTTGTTCCATGCTATTCAATACATAACTGAATGTTCGCTTGACATGATATATTTTAAATGCTGCTATTAATCCCTGATCTAATGGTTGTATAAGTGATGTAGTGGTAGGAGGTACGAAGCAAACTTCTATCGTTGGATCAGCAAACTTTAGATGTTCAAAATGGCCGGGAGCATTATCGATAATATGTAAAACTTTGAATGGCAACGATTTTGAGGCTAAATATTGTCTAATATTGGGTACGAAGCAGTTCAGAAACCAGACTGTAAATAATGTTGCACTCATCCAACCTTTTTGACTTACTCTCCAAAAGACCGGTAGAATATTTTCGATATTTTTTTTTGAGTACATGGGTTAAGAGATGTGTATACGTGGCTTTTTCATGTGGTTACCTGAAGCATTAAAGCATTAGAGCAAAAGATAAGATATATATATATATATATATATATATATATATATATATATATATATATATATATATATATATATATATATATATATATATAGCTTAGAAGCTTAGAATTTTCACATCTGACTTTAGATTCTCGAAAAGACGCTTAACTTTTTCTTGAATAATTCGGCTGCTAAGAGACACTCATCTTTCTGTTTGATCTTCAATTCAATTCGGAGCGCTCTTTCCATATTTTCCATTATTAGAGGTCGTATGAAATATCTAACTTTATTGCTGATACTAATACTGCACGAAACAAGCCAATGGATTGCTAACTTTTTGTTATTATTCTTACTGTCGCAGCGCTCACATACGTTTCACTTGCATCAAGCCAGTCTAACAATTGAATCTTATTTTGTTTCAAGAGTAATTACATTTCGTTTCGTTTTAACAAAATCTTGGCCTGTGGACGTCATTAGATTTTAAAATTAGGGCATGTACATATAACTACGTAATTAGACTCACGAAAATGACAAGAATATCTAATTACAACTACGGTTGAATAATGATATATACAAACTATGTAAATGCCTAATCAACGACCGTGCATCATGCGAAAAAAACAATAAAACAATTCCTGGTAAATCAGAGTAACACTTCGCACGAGCGCTGCAGCAATTCGCACGCCGTTCGAAAACGCACCGGGCTGATAGTTAATTCGATTGAAAATTTAGTCTAGGCGTTTCATAAGACAAACTCGTGGATAATCAAAACCGCGGTTGACCAGGTATTACTGTACTTAAGTTCGAAGTTATACCTGTCATTCCATATTCTATTGTCATTCACAGCACCAAAAATCCTTCTGAATAATCTTCTTTCAAATACTGCAAAAATCTCTTTTGTTTTCTCTATGAGGGCACGTCTCGCAGCCATGAAGTGACTACTCGCCGGATGAGTGTTTAATAGATCCTAACTTTTGTATTCCTTTGAATAAATTTTGTTACCCTTCATTTAGATCATCTGCATACTCTACTATAATAAGCTTTCGGTTCTTTAACACGTGCAATTTAAAATTCAACAAGTATTACAGAACACAATCTCAATATATGCAAGTAGGAATGTCAATTTTTCTATAGAATGTTAACAATCGCACTTTCACAAATCTAACTTTTACGTTTATTGTCCGTATAAAGCATTTATTTTTCTTTTCCCTTTCTCGATTCTCTTTCTCGGTAACCTAAGTCAAGAAACAGAAATATTATGTTAGAAAAACCATTTTAATTCCCGGCTATTAATCAGTAACACCTTCACATTTTGCAATGTTCGTTTAGCATTTTTTAAACATCTGGCAATAAAATGAACCGTTTGAAACAACTGCAAAATTGGACTCGTATCAAATATGATCTAGCATGCTAGAAATGATTTCAACTGAATAGTAAACAAACTGTTATCTGTATTAGTTTAATGATATTTCATTTTGATATAATTGTAAATTACCGCCTTTCTTTTTTTGTTTTTTTTAATTTGTGCTATTAGCATGATTTATTTAGACAAGTAACGTTTTTTGTTTCAATTCTTAATTCTATCGGGTTGTCTGGAAAATTCGTAAGGATATTTTTAATAAAAAGAGAAATGCAGATAGTTTGTGTAAATATTTATTTAATCTGTTATGAAATTATCATTATTATATATAACTTTGTGCCAATATAGTGTTAGATCTATATAGCCTTTTTTCCAAAAATTAACATCTTCATTAGTATAAAATATCAACAGGTTGTTTTTCACCTCTTCCTCCGTTTTAAGAGATTTTCCAATTAAACAACTTTGGAAGGAACGGAATAAACAAATAGTGGTCTGAGGGTGCGATGTACGGTGAGTAAGGTGGATGGATAAACTCAACATTTTTTTTGCTGGGTACTGATTGAAACGTGTGGTCGTGCATTGACATTATAAAACACGATGCGTTTCCTATTTGATAATTCTAACCGTTCTTCTTCAATTACGTAGAAGAAGCTTAAAATGTACAAGTCTCTTCCAATCCCACTAAACGCAAAAGATAATTTTCTTCGGGTGAAGACCGTCTTTCGCAGTACCCTGGCAATCGCCATGATTTTTTTCGTTGCGCGATGTTGAATACAATCCACTTTTAATCACCAGTTACTCTTCACTCCAGAAAGGGAGCCTCAGGCTTTTTTTTCAGCAAAGAGGCCCACACATCGTATCGGCATAAGTAACAATTTTTTCAAATGGTCAAAACCAGTCGATTTGGCAATACTAAACTTATCTATTATCTCATAGACCGTAGTGCGTGGATGCGGATATTATGGACTGTATTTCGACATCAATACTTGAAGGACTGATAGAGTGATGGCGGGATTCCAGGTCAAAGTGCACGCGCCTGAGCCAACTAAACCATTTTTGCACCATGGTCTCCCCAACAAAACCCTCTCCGTAAAGGCCACAAGTCTTGTTTTTTATCTGGACAGCATTCTTGTCCTTTTTGAAATAAGAAAACATAATTTGGGGTAGAAGCAAGTTATCGACCGACTTTTTCACTTGAATCAACTTGACTAACCGAAAGCAAATCAATGCGAATCAGAATGTAAACATTACAATACAGTAAAAAAAACTATTTGAACAAGAAGTTTTTTAAGTATTGTCTAAATGGTTATGTAGTATCCATATATTTTTTTCTTTTTTTAGGTTTTTCGCCACGTTCTAAAACGTAAAAAATACCAAGAATGTCTATTCTTGTATATGTAAATAAATAAATCAGTGAGAAAAAAACAAAACGGAGACTAATTTCCCAGTGATTCTTTTTCTGTAATAAATTTGCCTAACGAAATGATAAATTTACCAAACAACACACAACAGAATACCAAAAATGTGGTTTATAAAAATCAACTGAGAATATGGCAAATTTTATATAGGCGAGACATCTAGACCGTTTGATGTTAGAATAAAAGGATATAAACACGTTCTTAGAAGTAAGGGTGATTTTAATAAACCTAGAATTTGCTAACACGCATGGGAATCGGGACATAAAATCAGTCAATTGGAATAATTCCAAAACGGCATTAAAAGAATCGGTAACTAAATACAAAATATTAAAAGAAACCGCTATAATTAATTTCAATAAAAATAACTATATTGCTTTGCCTTTGGTAGATTTAAATTCAATATGGTTCCCGATTCTAAAAAATAGAATTAAAAACGTTTAAGTATTTCAACACATAACAATCACACAGCAAACCTCATATATATATATATATATATATATATATATATATATATATATATATATATATATATATATATATATATATATATATATATATATATATATATATCATATATTTTGTAGTATGTCTGTCAGTAAAAAATATTATTGTCAATGTAAGTATCATTGACATATACAAAATATATTTATATGCTATATTTTAAAGTATTATATAAAAATTAATATAAATTATTTTTAGATTCGTTTTGAAAACGGGAAGAGAAGACCTCCCGAAACGTTAACGTTCAAAAGTTTGTATTTATTTTAGAAAATTGTGTATTTTTTTATTTTTGTTCGTTGAATTGTGTGACATTAGTATCCGTTTCGTTTTTTACACAGTGATTTTTTTATATACATTAAGAATAGATATTCTTGATATTTTTTCAGTTTTAGATCGTGGCGAAAAATCAAAAAAAAAAGAAAAAAAAATAAGAAGTTTTTTATTAACAATTTATTTATTAATGGTGGGAGATGAATTAGTCTTTTTTAATTATTTAATAAAGTATTTTCAGATAGTTCCTCAATTTTTAAATATTTCAATTTTCAACAAAGCATTCTTCGCATTTTTTTTTTGATATCTCAATAAAACTTATATACTATAGAATAAACCTATTTTGTTTCTATACATACAAACCTATTTTATGCGTCTTTTAATAAATATGAAAGACTTGGATCCACCGCTCTATACTACAATCTCAACAGCAGTCAAAAAAAATAGTAATAGAAGCTGATGAAGAAAATAGTATGAGCGTTGCTATTTATGTAACCGGAATTAGCAACAATGGTGTTACTAAGCGCCATCTGACATATACATCGCAAAGTTTGACATTGTTGACTGTATACGTACCCTGAACATTTTATCATGCGGACGCTATTTGTGTTGTTTTGTTACCGAATCACTTTTTAAAATCAGTTTTTTAAAGTGATTCAGTTTTTAAAAAAGTGATTTGATGTTTAATGGTAAATCTCTTTGAGTCTATTTCACACCGAAGGTTCCATAGATAAAAATTGTTTAGTGACTTAAAAATTTCATCTGTCAAAAAATGATATTGACTCGTAAGAATTTTGGTGCGATTATTTATTACGACTTTCGACGTGGATTATCTCAACAACAGTGTACCAATGAACTCACTTCACTTCACAAAAGCCAGGTATAATATCTACACAGGTGACGAATCTTGGATCTACGCGTATGAGTCCGAAAGTAAACAGAAGTCGACTGTATGTGTCTTTCAAAATGAACCAAACCCAACAAAATTTGTTTGCGTAAGAAACAAAATCGAAACAAATGGTCGCCTGTTATTTTTTCGAGGATAAACGGACATATGGCTTTGAAAAAGTAAGAAAAAACAATCAGCGTCGCAGGATCATTCTTCACCATGCGAATTGAGCGCTCAAAACATCTCATTGATGGGTCATTCGCCATACAGCCCTGATTTGGTACCCAATTATTTATTTTTGTTCCCGTTCGTGAAGAATAAACTACGTGGTCAACGATTTTCGATGCCAGAAGAACCGGTCAAAATGCATATTTTGGAGATAACTCAATCGGAATGCAAAAACTGCTATGAAAATTGGTTTAAACACATGCAAAAGTGTATTGATCATCGCGGAAAATATTTTGAAAAACAATAAAACCATTTTCAATGACAAATATTTGTATTTATTTATTAATTCGGGCACATAAATAGCAACCCTCGTACAATCGGCAGTAAAAGTCACACCACCAGCATTGAAATGTAAAAGGAATTTCAATAATGTCTGAACGATTGTGGCGTGTTCATATATTTTTTCTTTATTTGGGTTTTTTTCCACGATCTAAAACTCAAAAAATATCAAAAATATTTGTTCTTGTGAAAATAAAGAATCCCTGGGTAAAAACAAAAAACCAAACGGAGACAAATTTCTCAGTGATTCTTTTTTTTTGTAATAAATTTACCTAACGAACAAAATTTTAAAAATATAAAAATGTTCCAAAAAACATAAACTTTTTACGTTAACGTTTCGGGAAGTATTCTCCTCCCGTTTTCAAAACAAACCTAAAAATAAATTATATTAATATCTATAAATTCTGAAAAAATAGAAAGTAAATATATTTTTTGTGTATGTCAATGATACTTACATTGACAATTTCTAATTATTAAAAGTGATTTATCAACTTGCACATTAATAAATAAACTCACCACGTCAAAATCAATCATTAAATTTTGGTTTGTAATTTTAATGTTCGAAATTTAATTTTTTGAGTTTTTTTGATATTTTTTGAGTTTTAGATCGTGGCGAAAAAACCCAAAAATAGAAAAAAAATATAGGAATTTCAGTGTTAAATTTTGTTGAGAAAGGTAAAATCACAACAGTAGTATACTATGCAAGCCTTCTGGATAAAATGAATCTAAATACAAATAAATATATAAATACTCTTCACACAAATGCTTTAGCATTGACCAAATTGAATTAATTAAGGTAGGAATTACTGAAACATCCATGGTGGATGTTTCAGTTATTCATTCACTAAATTCATAAGTTCTTCATTCATTCATTCATTCTTCATTCATTCTTAAGTTCATTTACCAAATTGGACTTTTTCTCACTTCTAATGGTTCCCAAACCTAAAAAATTCCTCAGTTAGATGAGTTTTAAGTTGAATGAAGCAACCAAAGAAATTTTTGAAGCATTACCAGAATTATTAAACAATCATTCGCCTTAATATATTGAAGTTATGGGGGACCTTATTGAAAATGTTAATAGAGTGTAAACAAATGCATTTGTATTTTTCTTGCAGCCACAGTTCATGATGGATGCTTCTACAGCTCTTTGGCACTATTCGTATATCTCGCAAATGCCTCTGTGAACCTGATCTTCCCCTATCTTCAAGACTCATATCTTTAAGAATGCATGTTGGTCAACACAATATCCTTCATTTCTCCCATATCCATTGTGTGGATCCAGATTAATGTGGATCTTTTAATGTGCCCAATATAACTTTGATCGCAATATTGTTAACTAATTTCATAAATCCCCGATTTTTCATATTAATCTGAAATCCTGTTTATCTTTTGGATTACCCAGGACTTATCTTAATTTATTATATCGTTTATAGACTATCTTAATGTCCACTTTTTTCAAAATTTAGCCCTTGTGTTAATTGGGCATCAAACGGTATAGCTCTAAATTTATTTTTCTTCTGTTTTTTTTTTGAAGAAGTCAAAGCTCGATATCAAATTTGCTCATGAATAAGTTGTCTAAGAACTGTGACAGAGGATTGTCCGTTACCGTTCCTTTTTGTTGTAAAACCTATTATTAAGCTGAAAACAATTTGTTTCATATATAATCTCGTTAGGGGGATGAAACAATATTGAACTGAAACTGTTTAGCTCGAGTAACTCCCTCGGGTATTTCAAAGTATGCGGAATCCAAGACCTCACCTTGATATAAATGTGTTTTTGATATATTTTTATGAATGTTGTTGAATTTGCCAAAGAACAGGAAGGTGGTTAGTTTGGTAAATTTTGAAATTCCTTTGCTAACCATTTTGTCGGGTCTATCTATTGCGCATCACTTGAGGACGGCTGGGCCGATTTGGCTATTTTTTTTTAATGTTCGTAATAATCCGAATAAGGTTTTTAGGGAAAGAACAATTGGAAAAGTTGACCGGACAATTGTAAAATTCGGGAAAAACTGAAAGTGTTTTTTCGATAGCATTCGAATCGATATATCGGATTTTTCGATAGGAGGAAGTCAAAACTATAACTCACGATTCGAACGATGGAAATGCGTAATTCTTTTTTTGTTTTGTTCGTTAGCTATAAAAATTAAAATATTTGTATGCACTTTCGGTCATAACTGGCGATAGAAACGACATATTTGGTTGATGCTTTTTTTGTTTTGTTCGTTATACTCCCGGAATAACAATAACTAAATTGAATGGTTTCAATTGTGAAAAAATCTGAAAGACCTGGTGAAAATTTAGACAAACGCATTCCAGCCTAAATTAAAATATAATTATATTTGTTTTTACTTTTCTGTTGGTTCGCGATCTGTACAACAAACGTAGTTATTTTATTTCTATTCCAGTTTATTTCGCTACGTGCCCAAATGTCGTTTGACAACCGATTTGTCAAATTGTGAATCAAGGTAATCAGTTACATAGTGACGAAAAATTGATTCAGTTGTCTATTTTCAGTTGAATTGTGATTCTGTTGTAAGTTCATCGCAATCGTTTCATGAAATGAATTAAGTTTCGTCGTTTTATCTGAAACAAATTTGCAGATTTACTTACGAAACACGGTGACTTTTGAAGTAAGAAACGCTTGTACAGTAACAACAAAGTGAATCAATTGTCCATTTTCAGTGTGATTCTTCGCATCGCACATTGTGTCCCAATCGATACAATTGAATTGAATTGATACAATTTATTTGCATTGCATTGCTGCCAATAAGACGGAACAATTTAGGTCGCAGAACTCGCAGTGCTACAAACCAAAAGAATTTTCGATTTAATCGAACTGCAGAACTGCAGAGCGAAGAGCGAAGAGCGAAATGAAATTGAACGAAATCGATTATCACAAACACGTTCAGCACGTACACAAGAAGAAAGAGAAAATGCAAACGAAGATGATATGCATCGAATGAGACATCATCGGTCAGTAAAAACCAATTGCGCGACAATCTGTTGCTATTCGATCGATAAGCGTTGTGATCGATGAACCCATATTGTAAAGGATTGAAATACAGAAACAAAACCCCTGGATTGTGTTGCGCAAGTGGCAAAGTCAAATTGGCGCCATTGGTTCCACCACCAGAGCCATTGATCTCATTGGTTTCTGGAACCGGAACAGATTCCACACAATTGCTTCCATATGAGTTCATTTGACGCAACATCTGTTGACATGAAATTCTGACTTAATTCAATTATGACTTAAATTTTGGAACAAAACCGCATGGTTGCCAGTCGATCACATTCCAGATACATCACACATTTCCAGCATTTCAGCGGTGTACTGCCGATGGAATTCATCTCGCATGTAAAATTTACCATTGGCGTACTTCTGAATGGACGGCTCAATACGGCTCCTCAAATTGAACATCCATCGCCACAATCATTAATAGATACAATGATCACACATAAATACGTTTTCTTCTCATTTTTACATTTCCAATAGCTTTTCACAAATTCACAAAACGATCACAAACAAATTTACTTAAATTTGAACAAGACAACGTCTGCCGAGTCAACTAGTGCTTAATTAAAAAAATCATCTCATTTTATCATTTAATGTGTTCTCGTTTTTATTTTATTATGCTTAAAAATCTCGAAATAGTTACCAAATATATCCATAGCTTGCAGCAATCTACCCAAATTGCAAAAAGAAATGTATATTGTGACAAGGCCAACAACAGTCCAATATGCTAAAAATAAGTAAAACCATTATCCGAGAGATTTGAAAAAAATTTGAAATATTCCTTTTAAAAAGTGGAAGACCGTTCAACAATTTTTATTACACTTTAGGAAGTATATGCATTTTTGTGCATACATCTTTTTACTATTTAAAAATATCAGTTATACTAATATGATCAACAAGTAAAATAACATTTGTTGGAAAAATTGGCGCGCTTTACATATCGATGAAACCAGTTGATTTTTTTAAGTTGATACCACTGTACATGTAAGAGAAGTTTCGTTGTTCAGTTTTAGACTTGAGCACACCCAAAAAGTGAAGACATATTTTTCTCCTGTTATGGAGCAGGAATCCTTCTAAAGGTTGTGCACCTTCTGAGAGGTCTAAAGCCTTATGAGAATGCCTTAAACCATCTGAAAACCTAAGTCCTCGACAAAACACTTTCTATAGGCCTGTTGAGTTTTTGTAAAAGGTTGTACTCTGCCCAAGTCTGAAACAACAGTTGAAAGCAAATCGTTGCTCAAAATTGTTTTCATTCATTTTCAGACCGCGCTAGAAAAATCCGGTTCACAAAAAGAATTGATAGGGACCACCAAATGACTCTAGGGCAGGGGTCGCCAACCCGTCGATTACAAGCTACCGGTAGCTCGTGTAGACAATTTCGATAGCTCACGGCTATAAGTAATGACAGATGGCACTCCAGCTATGATGGGTTCCGAAAAGGATCTTGTGGCATTATGTCGAAAGGATGATACTTTTCCACAATTCCTCTCTTATCACTGCATTATTTTGGAAACTAAATGACGTTTTTGGAAACTAAACGACGAAAATGGTAGTAAAAAAATTGTGAACAAGGTTAGAGCTCAGTCTTTATAGAGAAGATCATTCAAAGAACTGACCGATGAAATAAAACCGACTGTCAATACGGGGATTTACTTCCTCACTCTGAAATCGGATGGTTGAGTAGAGTAAAAGTACTCAAACGTTTTAATGATCTTCTACCTGCTCTAGTTGAATTTTTATAACAACGCCATAAACTCATCCCTGAACTGAAAATCCTGAAAATTTTGGGGGTCCAAAAAAACCACAATATTTGTAAGAATTTTATTCAATGTAGTCACATTGCAATTCAATATATTTTGAACAACGACCTTCCAACTTTTTAAAGATTTGTTTGCACGTTGGATTCCGCATAATTTGACAATCGCTCAAAGAAAGGCTCGTGTCGATTGGTGGAAAGAAATGCCCAAAAAATATAATTATGGTGCGTCAAAAGTCATATACACAGGTGACGAGTTTTGGATCTATGCGTATGAGCCCGAAAGTAAACAACAGTCGACTATATGGGTTTTTTGAAATGGCCCAAACCCAATAAAAGATGTTCGCGCAAGAAACACTTCGAAGCAAATGGTACACAACCATTTGTTTGCCAGAAGTCTTTGAAAAAATAAGAAAAAACAACCAGCGACGCAGGATCATTCTTCACCATGATAACGCGAGCTCTCACACATCGGACCTAACAACTCAATATTTGCCCGGGGTTTCGAATTGATGGGTCATCCGCCGTACAGTCCTGCTTTGGCACCCAATGATTTATTTTTGTTCCCGTCCGTAAAGAATAAACTACGAGGTTAACGATTTCCGATCCGATTCCAGAAGCGGTTGATGCGTTCAAAATGCATGTTTTGGAGATACCTCAAACAGAATGGAAAAAGTGTTATGTAAATTGATTCAAACGTATGCAAAAATGTATCGATAATCGTGGAGAATATTTTAAAAAATAATAAAACCATTTTCAATGATAAATATTTGTTTTTATTTATTATTTCAGATACATAAATAGCAACACTCGTAATTTAGTGTTTTGTAAGCAATCTCCTTAAGACAAGTAATTGCTTTACACCTATATAAACATAAATTTACTTTGGTTAAGCCTCGTATGGTGCTTTCACCCATTTCTATCTGTATAATACACAAAAGAATGAGCAATCTATGACATAATCTATGTAATATATCTGAAATTTTGTCATTATTTTCTAGGCGACATTTTCAAGGTCTTTTTTGTGGCTGTTGCTGGCCTTCGCATTCTCAAACTCACAGCAGATCGTTCCGTTTGGAAGTTTTCAACATGACATTGCCTTTCCAAAGGTTACCGGCACGGTAAGTAAAAAAGAACCAGTTCGATTTTTGTCCGGTATTTTTTTTGCGTATATATTGACCAAAACAACTAAATTAAATATCATTCTTGCGAGAACGAACCGTTGACATTTTAATAATGGTCAAGATGGAATGAATCAATAAAAATGAACGTAGACTAAATTAAATATAAAAAACACCCAGGCTGATAAAAAAACATCCGATAATTTATTCATTTCAATCAAAAAATATTTATAAACGAAAAATCAACTACAGAAGTATCCCAGCTGTAGTCATGATCCATAGAAATCACAAGACTTACGAGGGAATAATGAAAAATTGAATACTTTAAAAAAATTGACCAAAATTCGATTTATTTTTCAACGAACCTCATTTTAACCCAATACACTTCGCCCAACAATTTATAAATTTTTGAAGCCTTAGAAAAAGTACGACTTGTCGAACTCAGCAACATAGTCCTTGTTTCCGCGATGATCTCTTCATCTGATGCGAATTTATGTCCATCCAGCCATTTCTTCATGTTGAAGAGAAAAAGAAGTCGAAGAATACGGTGAATGCGCGTGAATTGCTGTTTGGCCAGAAATAACATCAGACTAATGAAGAGCTATTTTAGAGTTTAAGACAATTTTAATTAGACACGCAATTTATCAGAGGAAATCAACTCTGATATATATATATATATATATATATATATATATATATATATATATATATATATATATATATATATATGATTCATCGGTGTGAAACACTAAACTTGAAGAGATCTACCACTAAACACCAAATTACTTAATTTAACTTGATTCAAAAAATAATTCGATCTTGAACCATCTCCAAGATGGTTAGCAAAACCCGCGTCCAGAACTTAGATAAAGTGATTTGGTGTTTAGTGGTAAATTTCTTCGTATTTAATATTTATCCCAGTGTTTTCATAATTTATTTATAAATTCACAAAAATCTTACATCTTACATTATTTTCTGATGTCTCCGTTACATATTTCATCCTTCACTGTAGGGGTCTCCAAATTTTCCAGCCTTAGGGCCATACTGATTACTCCAGTACGTTCCAAGGGCCAAAAACGTTTTAACTTTCCTATCATTATCTATAATTTATAAAGTGATCGCCGAGTATGCACCCTAAACGAGCATACGCTTGCTAAATTCGCTAGTCGTCGGCCGGATTGCTGACACTGGCGGACCGGATTTGGCCCGCAGGCCGTAGTTTGGAGACCTTTGCTTTAGTGTATGGCCGGTCATAGCTCTCAATAGACATTTCTAGAGTTCCTGCTAGCTGAAGTAGTTTTTGTTGTCCAATATTTTTAGATGCATATATTATAACCGATCGGACTACAATTTTACATATTTTTACTTTGTTTTCTACTTTGATATTTTTGTTTCTCCAAAATATATCTTTCAGGCATCCTGATATTCTTGCTACTTTAAATATTTGTCGTTATTCTTCTTTAACCAGATTTGGTTTACTCTCAAGACGTGTGAATGTCATTATTTGCCCTACTTTTCTGCTGTCTGTTTTTAATTTGCATTTGATTTGGTCTTTGGTAATTACCATGCATTTCATGAACATACAAGTACCCTTGAAATTTTGAATTCTCTTTTTGAACCTTTATAGTTCACACAGGGAATTCTTTAATGCCAAATGCACAACCTACAGACGATTCCATCTCGCCAAATTCAACGTAAAATGTAATATATAATATAATAACTTAGTGTCTAAATCCAATGTTTTTTCGACTGTTCTTGTTTCTGTTAGTGTTTTATGCGCAACAATAGAGCATCGTACATGAAACACTCTTCCTATCGCGATCATTTCCTTTCCCCTTTCGTGAATACCAAATATCCATCAATACAATTTAAATCGCGAATAGTAAAGTCACGAATGCCGGAAGAGACATAATCAAGGTTTAGACTGAGACTATATAGCTAATTATATTAATTTGCCATCCACCATTCTTGTTACTGGAAATCGTTAAATTCACTGATATTGGTGGATGCGCCTGTACACCTCCCTAATTATGATTTCTAGTACCAGTTCTTCCCCAATTCAATTCATCACTGATATATACTGTGAACTTGATTTGTTATTAAGTTCACGGTATACGTATACAGTGTGTACACTACATCGGGTCGACAATAATTGCCGGGGGCCTGGCCATTTGATTTTTTGAATGGCTTTCAAGTGCCAAATAAGTTAAAGGGGCCCTCTTTGAATACATTTGTATATACACGAGGTGTGTAAGTAAAATATTGAGATTGATTGTTTATAATTTTTTATTCAATTGAAATGTCAATTCTACATTGTTTCCTTCAAACTAGTTGCCATGGGGAGCCACTCACGGTTGGAGACGGTTCGTATACTCTTCATAGAAGTTCTGGAAACTAGATACTGGAACTGGATCAGCTGACCGGTTACGATCTTTTCAATCTTCTCCAGTGTCCGAAAATGGTGTCCTTTGCCGTACCGCCATTTTTTCATTATATTTCCCGATAAATCTTAATAGTTCGGTTGTTTTGAGAAAAGCCACCTATTGTTGATACTGAGGTACAATACAGCGGGAAATTTAAATTGAGAATTGTCCTGACCTTACTGACGCACCCTGTTTAGTTTGGCAAAAGCAAACCGAACCAAACATACATATAATCATACTAACTATTTAGATTATAAAACTACTATATCACACAACTAATTCATTTTATTTTGGAATAAAAAAACATTTTTATATTAATCTTTAAACATTTCAGCTTCAAGCTACCTCACAAGTACCAAATCAACAACGCCAATTAACAGCAGGAATCAATATTAATCCAACAGGATTACCATTGTTACACTTTCCCTTAAACCCACTTCGTTTTCCAGCACCTAGAAATGTATTTACACCAAACTTCCTACAACACCTTCCAACGCCTCCTCCGTATAGTCTGTTTATTCCCAATACCATCAAACAACGTCCAGAAACTAAAGGACAAGAAGAAGAGTATAGGTAATAATGTTATCAACTGTTAAGATTTGTAATAATGTATTATCTAAATTACTGTAAGCGTTTTTTTATTTGCGTCGCAGAAAATATCTGAAAGAAGGAGAAGAAGAAGCTGAAAAAGAAAAGCAACAGAACGAAATCACTAGTATTTTTGAAGAAACCACTGTTCCAGTAGATTCTTTAGTGCCAACACAGAAGACTTTTGTTAGTGTGAACTTACAGGGCAGCAATTACAGTTACACTACATAATAGCTTAGCCTTTAAGGACCTTATGTATTATCTTATTTTCATTTATTGATTATAACATACAATGTATTTCCTTTTATTTTATAAATACAATCCAAAGAAATATATCATAGATAATTTTGATTGTTGCTTGATGAAAATCTTTGAAGTAATTAATCTGTAAATGTAGCTATATTTTTTGTAGGGTTTTTTACATCGACTACTATGTTTTTAATCTAAAAATAATATCTAATTTACAATTTATCTGTTTAGCATGTATATTGGGTTGCCAAATTATCAGGATTACCATGATATAATTAGATTATCATTGTGCAAAAAAGTGGAAAGATATTGAGGGATAGAATAAATTAATTATTTTTAATTTATTAAAAAATACAATTTAGAGCAATAAAATAACATGTTATTGGAATGCATTTTTTTTTAAACAGCCATAAATTACAAAATGAAGAAAGCAATATTTACAGAAGGTACTTCGAGACGTCGAGATATACTCCCAATGCCCATTTTTGCATTTTCTTTTAGTCATGGACCCAATATATTTCAAGACATTAAAGATTATCCCGAGAGCTGAGGAAAAATTAGTAGTATAGGTCATCGGAGAACTACAGTATGTAAGGATCGCCATTTTTGATTTCTTGCTATTTTCGCGCTTTTTTCATATAGATTCCATTTTATATTATTAACCACAGCTCCATCGATGGCAATGCCTAGAGAGGTGCTACCGACATTCCGCCTGAGATAAAGAATGGAATCAATTTGTATTGAGTGATGATTTATGTTCTTACATTGGCACATATGGTGCTCAACATTCGTTAGACATAGAGGAGAATAAAAGAATATTCAATTTTCTGTTTCATTAAATTTTTTATGACATAATAAATGTATTCACTTTATAAAGTCGCCGACGAAAATGTTCAACAATTATAAAAGATATAATTTCAAACTTAACAAACCAAATAATATGAGATGTCTGTCAGATATCAAGGACAGTCATACCAACATAAGAAACAAAAGGTTGTTGCGATACTTTTTTTATAACAAAAGTCACCTTTTTGATGACCCGATTTTTTGACCACAGTAAGAATCATAGTGAACAGCGCCATGTCGAACATCTGTTCTGAATAACTGGAGTTAAGCGACGTCGATCGCGGCTAATATATGAAAGAGTAACCCTAATATAGGCAACCCAATAAACCGACACATAGCTGTATTGCGGATATCTATGAGCCAAAGGCTTCCAAGGTCTGTAGCGCTGAATAATAAAAGATCTTAGAACGTTTCAGAACTATATTTTAACAATGATGTAGTTAAACAATGGTACAGCAAGGATAGTGTTATATTTCCAAGTGGTCCTTAAAGTGTACCTTTTACCTTGGTCAAGATCTCTAGATCTTTCACAAGTTAAAAACTTGTGGGACATTACTATATATATATACTTTATTTAAGGTAGATTTTTATGTGTCTGAACTTTAAATTCAAATAAAACAACAACCAAATTTGATGCCTTGAAACCAGTGGCGGCTCGTGGGCTTTTAAAGTGGGAAGGCGTAGAAGAAAATAGTGCTGCTAAAGAATTTTTGTTGCTTTCCCCTTCCGCCTTTTTACTTTTCGTGCTATTGAATCCCTGTACAGGAGGTGAACCAGGAAAATAAGTTAAACGAAAGAAACTGAACGGAAATGAAAGATGGTGTTTTGCTCTGAAAAATTGTTTACTGTGAGAAATGCTGGAGGGGCGGCGCCCCTACAAGCCCCCCCCCCCCCCCCTAGCGTTGCTCTGATATTAAACGTTTCATGATGATTTTTCAGGCAACGACCGAAAATTCGAACACATTAAAAAGATCACCCTTTATCGTCATCACTGCAAGCTTTAAACCATGAGGTACAAAGGGGTACTGAGAGGGTATTAGGAAATGCTGAAGAACAAGACAGTCGACAAGGAACTGAATATTGCCGAAGTGCACCATGTAAATGAGCGTATTCAACCCGATCGAGGCCAAGTCAGCTTGCTCCACGCCAATGCACCACCTCACGCAGCAAACTTCATCAAAGAAGCTGAATGATCTCAAATACACCTCTTCGGGTCGCTATCTAACCAAATGTAACCTTCGCCAACGATGAGGACCTCAAAAACAAGCTTAACAACTTCTTGGAGTCCAGGCCCTGCAAGTTCTGGCGTAACCGCATCAACAAATTGGTCGGGAGGTGGAAACAGGTCGTGAACAATGACGGAGAATACATCACTGATTAATTTGTTGTAATATTTGTTCCTTTTTTCAATAAAACCTTTTACACTTTAAACCTTTTACACTTACACGAAAAAAAATATCTTATTGAACAACCCAATAGATTAACTAAAATACATTCCCCCAGGTGCAACCAACAACGCAACATAAACCAAATTTGAATCATAAAATACAGTGAAATTAAATCAAGATTTACTTTAGGTTAATGGTATTTCTTTAAAAAAAAGTTTCATAATATAATAATGACCTTTAACTGAACATTGTTTAAAATAAAACAACTAAAAATTGTTTAAATTAAAACTAAAAATATCGTTTAGTAGAAACGATTTTCAACATTTTCAATAAAAATATATTATTTTCAATAGCATTAAGTATAACATATAAAATATTAGATATGTTACATGACATTTAGACTTCCAGCAATTTTCAGGATAATGAAATGAAATAGTATGTATATAATATATAGCTACCGTCATGTCTTGAAGAAAACAAACACATTTAAATACATTCAACTCTCAGTTAATATAAAAAACAAAAATGAAAAACTTACCCAAACATGTCCTTCGGCCTATGCACGCACATATTCACTGTAAATTTTTGTTTTGAATGACATTCAATTTGACGTTCAAATTAGAAACTGTCAAATGCATCTAGAAAACAAAAAAGAAGAGGAAACATTAATATATTTTATATGGTTCAGTGTGTATTTTAGTATCAAAAATATTTGTGAGATTGTATTATAATAAAATTACAGGCAATACGTAGGTCAACATTCCCTGGATAATGCGAAATACTGTAATTTTTAACTCTAACGCAGTTTGATAGGTATTAATGCGCACGAAAATGAAATCCTTTTATAAGACAATTCTTGTCAAATAAATGAACTGTGATCTTAATATTAGAAAGAAAAGCTATTTTAATGTGCAAAGCATGATTGACTTAACTAAATGTCATTTATCAAATATAAAAATCGATTAGTGTATATAAAATAAATGTATTTTGAATGTAGAAACTACAACGGTATTTTTAATTTAAGCTTCACCAGTAACTAAATATATCAAATACTCATAAATTATGATATCACTAGAAATAATTATCTACAATAAATTACCGGCGACATATATTTTGATGTTGACCGGATAATATAGAAAGCTATAATTCCAGCGCTTCATTCGCAGTTTATGTAATTTTATACCTCAAAGTGATATATTATACATATTTAAATAAATTGACCATCTGCTGTGAGCAATGTCTGGCAGTAATAATATTTCAGCAATGCCTGGAAATAGTTTCTAATGATTCATGATATTCATATTCCTTTGTTAGACACTATTATAAAACTGATAGGTTGTGAGACCATATAATATAATCGCTGAATAATTACCGCCATATACATATAATTACTGAATGATTCGCTACACTGGAAATACTAATAAACAGCTGGAAAATACAAATAAACAAACAAAAAAGTCAAACGATTTGGCTTTAAAAACGAATATTGGCACCCACTACCAATATAGAAATTGATGGCGAAGAAGTACCATGGAGTAATGAAGACAGATACTTCGGAATACAGCTTGACAAAAGACTCACATTGAGGAAACATACTGAAGAAGTATAATAAATATAATAAATAAAGCAAAAAATGCTATGAGCAAACTCTATCCGCTACTATACAGTAAAAACATTATGAAGATATAAACTATAGTTCTAATGAGTAAAAGCATAGCCGCAATGAACCTGTTGCTCCACTGCAAATTATGCTGCAAAAACACAACCGCAGCATCCTTCAAAACAAACCGAAGAGTACATAGGGATTTAAAATGTGAACCTCTGCAAACTTTCATGAACAAGAAAGCAGAAAGAGCGATAGCAGCAGCGCCAACCAAGATGATGCCAGCACCAACTGAGATGAAGAACTAAGAAGACTATCGGATTACGATCCTATGCAAATGAAAGCAATACATTATAAAAGACCGACATTTCAGATATTCGAATAATATTAATGGCTAAATAATATAATGTGTGCGTGTGTACGTGTGTGTATGTATAAAATTATTGTATGTATGTAAAAATATACACTCACATACTTAAAACCTTTTAGTTTTTAACATGACCGACTAATCCATGCTACAAAGGATTTTTTTAAATGTTATTATCTAGCGCTACCAGCCTTGGAGGCCTTGGCTTTTTGATATCCTTTATATTTGAAGGTTTATTGGGTTGCCTATATTAGGACACCTCCTTTAACTTTAATTATGGAGAACTGATATTCAATTACTACTACTAAATAGTTAGATTATTGTTGTTAGAATTATTGTTTAATTTTATATTTACTACATTACTAATTATCATCAATGATTCCGTAGCACATACTTCAATAGCATCACTATATCTTCAATAGGTCAGAATAATACAGCTGATAGTAGCAGTTTCTTAATAAATGACCAACGATTTCTATTGATATTTCCTGTATATAAGGGGAATATAGTCAGAAACTGTAGAAATAATATGCTTTAACATTAGTACACCTTTTGATTTAGCTTTGTTCTGTTATTTTAGCAAAAAAGAAATGAATTAAATTAAATATACTTTTTAATATGATTATAATTGAAATATAACAAAGGGTGTAAGGTGCTTTATATTAGCTATCGTACCATTGGTAGAAAATGGTAATGATACAATTAAAACTATGGATATTAAAACAGCGATTGGTTTTTTAAAGGAACCTTTAAACTTTACCTTCGCCATTTTGTCCAAAATAGTATGTTGCATTATAGGAATATCATGTTTATAACCAAACATTTGCACATGAATTTTTCAAATACATTTTATATATTTAAAATAATTCCCGCAGATAATATCAAAGCTTTTCCAAATATTTCATAGAATTCAAAAAGTAATACTGTCTCCCTCTTTGATTCAGATACTATTGATGTTTTATAGCGCCATCTATCCGAATATTATATGAGCGTGTTCTGTTATATCAACATTTCTAGGGGATTTTCTTTTTTCGCCAATCATCAAAAATATTGAAAGAAATTCTCGCCACGGAAGTAATCAGTCATCTATTTCTTGAACATTGTGGCTTTTTCGATTATTCCGTTTAATCTCTAGGGTTTTAGCATAAGTTTAGATATTTTTTAGTGAAGGTCTATAACACTGTGTACCGATAAAAATTGAAGTGTTCCGAAAAATATTTTAAAGTTTTTCTTTGATTTACGTCGTGTCTGTGAGTTTTGAAGGAGGCCATCTTTGCAGTCTACTGAGAGGTCCTTGGCTGGCCGTTTCATTGTCTGGTGCAAAGCCAGTTTTTTATTTCTTATACAGTAAATCAAATGGCTTTAAAAAGAATTAATAAGGTAAGATATAATTTTAATCGTTTCTTCTATATTTAGTATTAGAACAGTGCATTGTTAAGGTTGTTTTTGTGACAGTTAAACGCCCTCGGCATATATATGAAATTGAGATCACAACGATTCGAGGCTAGAATAGAGTATTAATATCGAATTTTCTAGTTCTTTACACTAATCAATTAAAATACATATTTGTCGTTTTTGTCATAAACATTACCAAAGATTTATTTTCATTATAACTAGTCAATTCTTAATATATATTTATACTAATATTTATTACAGGGGAATATATTTTTTGTTATAAATATAATATTTTAATCAAACTAAAGGCATCAGTTTTAGAAATACTGAATTATGTTATTCTTCTTTCTCCAAAGACCTTCAGTTAGAATATGTGCATGCACATGCTTTTCTAACCTCACCAAAGTTTTTGGACCTTTCAAGTGTCTATTATTATCTCAGAAGGTAAACTCAAGGTATTTTTACAGTTTTGTTGTATTTTAGGAATTACAAGACCTCGGCAGAGATCCTCCAGCACAATGTTCAGCAGGACCTGTTGGAGATGACTGTAAGTGTTTCATTCATTGATAGTATATCAAAACAATGCTCAAAAAGGAATATTCTGGTTTTAACGGTTTATATAACGGATTTCTTTATGAAATCAAACAAATATCTGTTATTTTTTGGCTAAATAAAACAGACCATTTAAGGTTATCTTTTCAAAAATAATCACTTAGATAATTAATAAAAATAAGTCATTGTCAGATATCAGTTAATTTACAATGTATATTTTATTTTACTTAGTCAGCATCCTCTAGAAGTTTTTGAGTTTCATGAAAAAATATATGAGTCAGTTTCATTTATAATATTTTTTTTTTCTGTAATGACATAATTTGAGTAGAATATAATTGTTATTTAGGATAAGTTGCATGAATTACAAATAATTGTATGACTGCAAATACTAAGATGTAACTGTTTTAATAACATTTAAAAATTATTATTACCAAAAGAAATATGTCATAAATTACGATATTTGTATAAGAATTTCCTGACTGCATTTGTTTACAAAAGAAAGCTATCTATTTTTTGTTTTTTTTAGTATTTCATTGGCAAGCCACAATTATGGGACCAGTAAGTAGTTGTTGATATTCTTTTAAATTGCAATTAATATATTGTTCTACATAATTTCAGCCTGACAGTCCATACCAAGGTGGTGTGTTTTTCTTAACAATACATTTTCCAACAGACTACCCATTTAAGCCTCCAAAAGTTGCATTCACAACAAGAATCTATCATCCAAACATAAATAGCAATGGTAGTATCTGCCTTGATATCTTAAGGTCGCAGTGGTCTCCAGCCTTAACTATCTCAAAAGGTATGTACAGTTAATTCTTCTAGATTACTGATTAAACCCTGCGTAACACTACATTCTTTCTTGTCAACACTGCGTGCAATTTTATATCTTTATGGGCTGATTGATATATTTTTCTTCAGATTCTGTTTGTTTTATATAAATTTTATATCTTTTTTGTTGACGTTTTTATTTAATGAATTTAATTTATTTATAATAAAATATCAAAAAAAAAAATCATTCAAATATTAAACCACCTGAGTAGTCTATCAAATTCAGTATTGTACCATTTGTTTAAACAAATTATTAAAGGTATTTTAGAAATTACTTTGTTTTTTAATGAAAACTTTTTGGCATAGATGATTTTTTTATTTCAATTAGAGAGACGAACATGTGTAGTCATCAGTTTATTTTTATTTTGATAAAGTAAATTAAAAATAACTTGCCAGCATTTAATATCTCACATTTCTCATAGTGTAATGTTCCCTTCATCACTGTTGAATAAACTAATTTATATTATGTATCAATCTTTATCATAATATAATTAATTTTGAAAAAAAAAGTATATATTTGTAAATCATTTCTTAAATGAGCAGTAGCAACATGCAGTGCTTCTAATTTTATGCATTTTATTACTGACAGTTCTCAGATCTTTAAGATTGGATAATGTTCTTGAAGCATTTTGCTTAACTTTTGACTATTTTTTTTTTGATAATTCACTTCAGTAAACATTTTGGGAGCAGGTATATAAACCATAGTACAGAAAGCACACTTATATGTTGTGGATATCTTGGTCCTTTTTTAAAAACCACTTATTTTGTACTTTTGATGTTTTTTCCCATTCAAAATATTGGGTTTGCTGGAGGGATTTTTTAAAAGAAAGAGAAAGGCAAATATTTTGTCCATTATGTAATTACCATTATTATTTTCAACTTTTCACCAACATAGTGGTAGGTTCATAATTCCTTTTTACTAAAAATTAGCATCTTTACTGTCAAAAAATGTCAACAGGTTAATTTCCACCTCTTGCCTTTTAAAATACTTCCCTTTTAAAAAAATTTGGAGGTAGCAGAATAGGCTCAATTAAAGCTCGAAAACAATTTTTCCTGGGCCCTGATTGAAGCATGTGGGCGTGCGTGCATTGTCATAATAAAACACGACTCCTTTCTTGTTTGATAATTCTGATCGTCTTTCACCATACTTAAAACCGCTTAGCCTGGCAATCTCCATGACTCTTTTTCAGGTGGTGAATAGCAGTCAATTTGCCTATATTTAACATATCTGATATCTCACGGACCGTGCAGCCTGGATCTTTGGCTATTATCACCTTTATTGCTTTGTCCAGAATGATGTCGGTTTTCCAGGCAAAAATATCCGCCACTGAACCGACCAAACCACTTTTGCACTGTAGTCTCCCCAACAGAACCTTCTTCATAAATAGCAAAAATGTTAATTTTTTTGTTTGCGCAGCATTCTTGCCCTTTTTAAATCGAACGGTAATTTCAATGTGAGTCAACTTGACTAACTAAAGGCAAATCAAAGCGAATCTGAATGTAATCATTGTAAATACCACAGAAATTAATACCATGTAAATAAACATTACTAATCTAACACAGATTTTTGTTGATAAATATTAAAAGAGCAACTAATCTAAAATACTTATGAACTTTCTGGACACCATAATAAGGTACAAGTCAAGATACAAATCAAGATAGTTCGTTGCCTTTCGGCAAAATGTTACTTGTCCCAATAAAAATATTCCTAGTTTCTTCAAAGGCGCCAGAGTCGGAGTGGTTTAACTCATGAATAATTTTGGAAAAAATTAAATATTGTTAAATTATTATTACGTATGACTAAAACATTGTTTATTGGTTTGTGTATTTTGAATTTATCAGTACAATAAAAATAAATAAATTTATCTATTAGTACAATAAAAATTATAACTTTAATTTATTTATACATTTTATTCGGTTTCACTTTCACTGTCACTCTGATCTACATTAATAATAAGTGGTTCGATATTAATAAATGATACATAAGGAAAATGGAAATACTATCTACAACCTTCCTAATTAATGTTGCAGCACTTAGAGTCAGATAAATGTTTTCTGCTCTAACATTGGATTTTATCTGATGCCTTATATGCTCAATTGGATTAAACAGTAATATGGGGGAACGCGTAAAACCGTATGTCCTATATGCAATAGTATAACATCCATATTCCTTTTTAATATTAAATGTCTTTAATATTTCTAGATCACATTTTTTATATATTTTTTCGAAGTACATATCGTTTTTTAACATATAGTTCTTAATTTCCAATTTAGTGTTATTTGCATTAGGAACTTTATTTTTTTGACGCTTATGATAACTAGCATTGTCCATTACAATTATGCTTTCCTTAGGCACATTGGGCAAAAGGCTATTTATAAACCAATCTTCAAAAAGTTCTCCTCTGAGTTCTCATCATGGTAGTGCAAAGATGAATGTTTAATATTTTAGGACAACCGTAAACAATTTGGAACCCATCCATCCTTGGAACCAGCATGTAAAATTGTAATTATTTTTCCCTTGTTTGCTGAGTCTTTGGTTTGGCATTTTCTTAATGTATCTACCAATCCTTTTGCTGGCGTCTCATGTGTATCAAACCATGTTTCATCAAGGTAGATAATGGGACGATCTTCTAATCTGTATTTTTTTTATAGAGTTTAAGTAGTCAAACCGCCATCGTCGCAATCGTTGTGATTCCATTAATATTTGTCTTTTATTAATGGTTCGATATGCAAAACCCATTAAAGATAATATTCTCTGGAGGCTAGTTCAAGTTAGTGCTGCAAAGAATATTGGTTTCATCTTTCCTTAGTCGCTGTTGCAATGAATGCAATGCATGCACAGTTTGCTCTTCATACATAGCATAAATTTTGCTTCGAATTAAATCTTTGTCGCTTTCGTCAACACATTTGCTTTTACCAGAATCACTACGAACTTTTTTGGCCTTAACTGGCTTCGTTACAATAACTTTAACTGTAGAGGCGTTTTCGTTAATGAAGACGTTTCTACTGCGCCTGTATTTACATTAAGCCCCCTATTCAATAAAGAAACATACACAATTTTAACAATTTGCTTAACATCGGACCATAAATGTTTTCTTTTAAAATTAGCACTGCCGGAGGCACAATGATCACTATCTTGCCAAGAACGCCACATTTTTAGCACATTTGGAATAATAAAAATACAATTGAAATTATAGAACTGCACTGTTTAAGAAAAGAATGCGAACTAAACTAAAATATTTCGATACTACTAAATCAGATATAAAATTAATTTTACTTTTTAAACTGTTATTTTATTAGGCTCGGCCCTGTTTACGATTTTTTGCAACGTTGCAGGGTTTCATTACGACAGGGGTTGTTAATAGTTTATTGCAACCATTCGGTCAACGATATATCTTGAACTGCACTATACATGAAATAATCCACATAATCTAGCTACTAGCCCATTAGAAATAATAAGCTACTAGCTTCTAGAAATTCTTGGTGCTTTTTTTGCTCTTGTGAGAATAAAAGTTTATCAGTTTTGTCTATGTTAAACACAGTCCAAGATTTTGTTGTAATGCCTCTGGTACAGATAATAATTTGAGATTATTCAATCTCAGAATAAATCAAAATATATTCATTGTAAAGACTGTATTGTCATTATACTTTTAAATATTTGCATTTAATGATGCCTGAGAACATATTCAACCAAAAAATAATCTGTTATTATTTCAGTGCTTATTCATTATTTACACTTTAAACTCTCTTTAAGTACACATTTTAGAACTGTAAGAATGCAACAATAATAATTTACATCTACATCTCTAACTGTTTTTTTTATATATTAAAATAAAAATTTCAGATGTAAATAGTAAAGACAAAATAACTGAACATCAATTTTGCTTTTGGAACCTTTGGCGTGGAACACTAAATTCAAAGAGAGTTGCCGCTAAACACCAAATCAGTATTTTCTTATCTTCTCGTCGAGCACCTCGCTAACCACGTTAGCATCATTAGGAGATGTTTATATCTGCCTCATTATTCATCTATCTAATTCAATAGAATTATAGAGATTAAAGATCGAACCATCTGCTGATGATGCTTACATGGTTAGCGAGAAGCTCGTTGAGAAACAACTTGTCTTTAAAAAGATATTAAACAATTATCTAAATAAATAATATATTTTTCATTGTTTTGTTTTATAGTATTTAACTTATTTCACAAATCACTCCTTCAAACCAGTAAGTTTTTGAGAATGTAATTTTAGTCAAGGATGTAATAATCCTTCTGGTGCCTCAACGCTAAACTGTACACGATATGCCACACAGTACGTACGCCCTTTTCAGTGGCAACTATTCATTATCCCAAATGTCAAAACGAAAAAAATGCAGCTGTCAAATAAGCACTGAATTGGTATGTTCTTGTTTTAATATGAGGATATGTTTGTTTTGATTTACTGGCTAAATTTGTTTTGATTTACTAGCTAACAATATAACGTTAAATTTATATATTCAGTGTCCCCCGTTCGAACTTTCAATAATTCTCAGCATCAGAAACAGTTTTTAGTAAATATTGGTAGGTATCAAAAGAAGCTGAACAATGACAAAACTAATTAATGAAAAATATTGGCAAACAAGTTCAAGCACAAGCAACCCCGACAACCTAATTAATCTGCAAATCATTATTCTTAACTTTCAGTTGACTCATTCGAGGACGAATAAAATTATCAAATTCCATATGATTCATTTTGTTTTATAGGAAAATAATTCATATGAACAAGCGATTTTAAATAATATAAGAATATCGTAAAATGTGTTTCTTTTTCATAGAAAGCCGAAAGTCGGTTTTTATTTAATTTTTTGGATATAAAAAGTAATAAACAGGTACTAAATATGATCATCTGTGATCGAGCACAAGCGCTTTTCGGTTAATTTAAAACACCGCCGGTTTTTGAATTGTACGATTGGTTGCATTTTCACGCTTGCGGCGATTGAGATATTAGTTTTGCCTTTTTCTGGAAAATTAATAAAATTAAAGTTGAAAGTATTATATTTTAATGGATTTTCCCCGACGGTCATGCAAAAAGAGTTAGACTCCACTTTAAAGGATTCTTCTCCTTCGTTTTCGATGAATTTCAACGTAGTCACACATGCATTGATGATGATGAACGCCCAAAAATTGCTACGATCAACAAAATCGTTAAAATCTACGGTGTATTAAATGATCATCGGCTTGAAAGTATGCAACCTTAGTGACATTGTAAACATCTCGATAGACCGTGTTTTCTACATTTTAAATGATGTTTCAGGTATGAAACGGCTTTCCAATGGATGGATGCGCGTTTTTAACGGTCGACCAAAAAAGCTCCATCACCCTGGAACCCCCATTAAAGAATACTCGATTTTTTTTGTAGTTTCAGTAATTATGCAGGAAAAACAATAGATATTGTTCTAGGCAGTAAATATTGATAATAATACGAAAAATAGGAATGAAATTAGTGCTAAATTGTTTGTAGTTTATTTTAGTCACAAGATTTTTTTTACTCTATTCATATAAATAAATATCATTAAAATCGAAAATACCGAAGTTGTCGGAAAAAACGACCCTAACCCAGAAACTACAAATGATATGAATATTTGTAGTAGTTTGACCTGTAGTGACACACTCTTGTTGTAACTGCAAACAAAAGAATCAACTGATCAAAAAATTATGATTAATAATATTAAAGCCTAAGAAATTAAACCGTTTGTAGCTTCTTGAACTAGTATACTACAAACGATTATATCGAATGTAGATCCCTTCTGTCCATTTTCAAATTTTATAGAACATGTGCTACTAAAACGGTAGTACCGATAATATCACTGATTTTATTATAGGTGACGTGTCAACTTAATCGTTTCTTAATGGAAATTGTCTGTAGTTTTATGTAGTTACCGAACAAATTAACTGGGTCTGGGAAGCACTGAAGTTGATAAAGTTTCAGAAGCTCACTACAAACTGATTATATCAAATGTATATTCTTTTGACAACCTTCAAATGTCATAGAACATTTGCTACTGTAACGATTATACGTGTATTAGCGAGCTTATGACGAGTAAGGTGTCGAGTCAATTGTTTCTTAATGGAAATTGTTTGTAGTTTTATGTAGTTACAGAATAAATTAACCTACAAACCATGGCACTGATTATGCCTGGGAAGCACTGAAGTTAATAAAGTTTCAGCAAATTGTCGACCAAGAATCTTCAACTACAAACGATTTTATAAAGTGCGGAACCTTTTGTTTTTTAAAAAGTACCAGTTAGTTGATACTACAATGCATACTGCAATAGCAACAATTCAGTACAAAAAAAAATTCTTGTAACTACAATAAACTACAAACAATTTAGCACTAATTTAATTCCTATTTTTGTATACTTATCAATATTTACTGGCTTGAACAATATATATTGTATTTCCTGCATAATTACTGACCTACAAAAAAATTAACTATACTACATTTATTAGCATTGTAGGCAAAAATAAGCAAAAAAAATCGAGTAATCTTTAATGCGGGTTCAAGCGTGATGGAGCTAACTAAAGACGCATTCAAATGAACGGTTCTCAAGAGTGTTGAGAACTTACAACTACCTAATAAAGACCAAACCTGCGAAAATGGTAGAAAATGTCGTTTATAGTCATTTAAATTTATATAAAAAAAAGTAAATGAGCTATGGATGTTCATAACAAATATATCTGCATGGGGATGATGCCTTAAGTAGAGTGAACTATTTGCCAACCTGATATTTTGAGCATCAGAAATCCATCAGAAAAATAAGTGTTTCAAAGGCACCTTTAGTCGCGCTATAAATTTGTACCCAACTGTGAAGGGACCAGAATGTTTTCAAGTACTATTCATGCGTTTAATAGATTTCTAAACTAATGTAAACAATTCGGTTCGTCCCAATACACCAAACAGTGAACTTGGAGTGGGCTAACAAAGTGAATTGTATCACTGTTATAGCTCTCAAATAACATAAGATCCACAAGAACGAAGGCGCTATGCGATTTTCACAATTGAAAATATTTTCAGTATTGGAAGAGAACTTCACTGGTAAAATGACCCAGTTTACTATTGTAGCTCTCAGGAACCTGTTAAAAAATTGGGAAAATGGGAAGAGGTGATCATCCAGCTTCACTAATGGTTTGGTGGGGAACGTCGTACGACAACGTGACTCGACTACATCTCTGCGTGCAACAACGTGGTAGTTACCAAAACGGTTAACAATATCTTGGAGGGGGTAACAAAGCCGCTTAATAACATTTTGTTTGCGGGAAAACGTTGGATCTTTCAGCAAAATTCGATGCCAGACCACATGGTGAGATCCACACAACGTTGGTTGAAAGCCAATTTGCGTGAGTTTAATCACTGCTAAAGATTAATCTGCAGAAAGTCCGGACCTAATGGGTTGTGAAACGTTTTAGCAAAGAAGGCCTGCTCTAAACATCACTGCAATATCGAGACCCTGAAATTCGATTTGATGAAAGTTACTGTTTCGATATCCTTGGCAGTGGGGCGTGTGGCAGCTGTCCAAAGAAGGGTGGAATTTGAAAATAAATTTTACATTTTTGAATTCTCTCCTAAGTAAGAAATAAAATAGTATAAACCTAATTCTCCTTTGTTCGTTTTTCTATAAACCAAACTTATATACAAGAGACAGAACTTATGGTAACCGTTTATATCGAAAATGAAATGTACAAGTGACATTTCATTAGGTAAATTGTCCTTTGTATTGTGTATAATTGTGTATATGATGAGTTTTGAGTTATGTATTTTTTTGCAGTACTGTTATCTATCTGCTCACTGTTGTGCGATCCCAATCCAGACGATCCACTAGTTCCCGAAATTGCTAGGATATACAAGACAGACCGGGAAAAGTACAATGAATTAGCGCGCGAATGGACCCGTAAATATGCTATGTGATGGCCCGGCCCCCAGCATCCGCACTTCACCTAATTAGATGAAAAAAAACAAAAAAGCAAATCTTATTTAATTCAACAAACACATCAACAATACAGCATCGACATCAGGGGGGATGGTCCAGTTTTTCAGCCCGACAACAAACCTTGTACATTTATCGCTTCTTTTGCTCCCTTCCCCACCCTATCGGCCACAATATCGCTAGCCAAAAACCAAGTTTATATTGTAATGTTTTTTTTAATTATCTCAAATTTAGAAGCTATTTTCAATATATTGTGGTTGCAAGGGATAATGTTGGGTTTTTGTTCCTGGAGACGGCAGGGCAGTGGAAATATGTATGTGGGAGAGGATTGTGCCAAGCATATCGCCTTATTTACGAACATATTTTCTCCGCTTTCATGGCCAGTCATGTCCTGGGTCCCGGCTTCGTCCCCAGTCAACCGCCATCTGTTTGGGTGGTTGCACATTGACTATTATCCTTAAAGTAATGTTAGTTAAATCGATACTGTAGATTCTTGAGATTCAACTAGGTGTATAAAAATAAAAACAAACTTTTTTAGAGTTTTTTCAACTTGCAGTGTATGTTTGAAGCTAGTAGAGTAATCTCATACCCATCCTATTTCTAAGTTTTGTGATTTGCAGCAGGACTTTTTTTTAATCGCCTATCACACATCTTTTCAAATAGTAACAAAAGGTTATAAGGTTTTTAAAAATCACGTTTATCTAGTCAGTGCTCTGAGAAATTCGTGACATTTTAGTTGGTTAGATGGTTAAAACAATAAAATTTTGATTAGCGTTACCCAGTTGCACAATCATAATTATTTGTATATTTATGTTTTTTAAATGGACATTGCAAAGCATCTTGTGTAAATACAATTGACTCAATCAAAAGCAACATAGCGTCTTAAAATATAATTCATAATTTAAAAAACTTATAATCCCATGACAAAAAAGGTGCAATTTTACTTTTAAAATGTTTGTCTTATTTTGAAATAACATGCGGTCTCATTATTGTGCAATGTGTTTCCTCTCCGTTCAACCTGATATATATATATCAAAATATAAAGGGGGAAAAACTATTTATATTATTTTTTTATAAAATATTTGCACTTTTGAGATTTGCATTCTTGTCGCTGAACGTTTTTATAGACATAAGTTATTACACATTTTCTTCTAAGCTGCATAATTTAAATAGATAAAGAAAAAGTTTTGGTTCAAAATAAGACAAAAGTAAAGTGTACATTATGGAATCCTGTAATCTTTTTTATACTAACATAAATACACACACACACACATTAAACCTATTATCCTAGTTATAGTAAATATACATTATTCCCGTTCCTGTATTTTTCTTCTGATCCACCTTCGTCATCGTTTATTCTTCCGGGACCTTGTGTGGAGCCCAGGGATGCCTTCTCCCCCCTTTTATTTATTATTATTTTATTTGGCCTCGTACATGCTGTGGAAACCTCTGTAAAATATTTAAAGTAAAATTTTAGGATATTTATATTTTCCTTCATCGAGAAGTTTATTAAATTATGTTTAAACCCAATTGTCCAGTTGTTTTTCTTTTTTAGTGTGATGTGATAGTGACGTTCGAGTGATGAAGACTTGTTTTAATTTTTATTAACTAAGACAATATAATTCATACTGATAAATAATGTTTGTTTTATTGTTTTAGTGTATTTTTGCTTGTCTGCATCATATTTTGAGAAGTCATTCTTTATGACATCTAAATGATAAAATCTAACGATTCTGTCGTTCTAGTTCTATTTTCTTTCTGTTAGTTTAGTTAGTTTTTTTAGCTAGTGCTTGGGTCCTTTCTTAAATAAATTGATCTCAGAGCTTGGGAATCGAAAGAGTTGGTGTTCCAGTAGCTAATGCATACCACTGTGTTGTAGTTTTGGGTCAGATGATGTTACATTTCAAAAACAGATATACTATGATCAATAAGTACGGTGCATTTAAATAAAACAAAGTAATTATTGATCCAAATTTATTTTGTCTTCTTCAAAGTAATCCCCTCTCAGTGAGGGGATTATCTCAGCATTTAAATAAAACAAAGTAATTATTGATCCAAATTTATTTTGTCTTTTTCAAAGTAATCCCCTCTCAGTACACTATCCCAATATTTTTCCAGAGTTCGAAACCGTTTTTATCATCCACTTCTAGTATTTTCTATATTGCCTTTCCTATATATAATTTCCACAGCCAGCGAACTCTTGAATGGTTCCTATATACCGAAAGTGGTGTCTACGAAGTGGTTTCTTCAACTGAGGAAACGGGAAAAGCCACAGGTTCATTTCTGGTGCTTGTACAAGGTTTTTCGGCAAAAATCATTATTTTTATTCAAAATGCTGTTCTTGCGAGTCAATGCAAGGTTTTGCACGGTCGATTAGGTTGACAATGAATTTTTTAGCTCGGCCAAAGATATGTCCTTCAGGATGGCGGTCGACGCCTTTTGAACGGCATAACGCTGTACTTTCAATCAAGTTTTTCGAAGAGGTAGAAGTCGCAGAGAGCCAAATTAGGCGAGTATGGTAAATGATTGATGGTAAAAACCTCATTTTTGGTAAAATATAGTAATGAGCGTCGGGGGATGAAACAGGGCATTATTGTGCAACAAGCGCCAGCTGCCTTGTTGATGGTATTGTGACCGCACACGACGAATACTCTTTAGAACATCATGATAAAACACTATTGATGGTTTGACCAGGTGGAACGAACTTGTGCACAATTCCCTTCGAATCGTAGAAACACGTAAAGATTGTTTCGATTTTTAACTTGTCGAGAAGGCTTTTCTTTGGTTTGGCTCGCTCGGGTGCTTATATTCGGCACTTTGACGGTTGGTTTCTGGACCATATTGAAAACACCACGTCTCAGCAGTATTGTTACTGCTGTACTTGAAGTCTTTGCCCATTTTTGAGTCTTTAATCGACTCCTAGCAATAGGATTCGGAGCAATTTTTAGTCGTCAGTAAATTTGTGTCAACCTTTCGAATTCCCAAATGATCAGTCAAAATGCAATGAATTAAATCTTTGAACATGTCCAATTCCATTTCCATGTATTGCAACGAAGATTTTGGCTGATTTTTTTATAAATTCACGCACAATTTCAATGTCACTTTGAGTAACCACGGATTTTTTCGGCTCAGGATGTTTGTCGGCCTTGATGTCCTCGGCTTCTAAGGAAACGCTTCCCTCCGTCAAAAGATGGCGCCACTAGAAATAAGCAATTTTTAAAAAGTCCTGTTTTCCGTGAGATACATAAAAACACTAAACAAAAACAGTATATTTCGAATTGTTTACAATATAGATTAATATTTATGAAATGTTTACAAATAATAATATAGTAGGACAAAAATATAGGAGACACTTTATTTTGTAAATACACCCTGTTTATCTTTCTTCTGCCTACAATTTTAAGTTCTCTTTATTCTATCGAAGTGATAATTAAGCTATCATGAGACAATGTGTCCAATGTTTAACTTGTGAGAAAAAACAATTTTAAAGATGAACAAGCGCAGAACGTCAATTTAGGAAACCTCTCGATGTATAGGCAGGAGTCTACAAGTAACAGCTAATTACTTGTTTGTGCAAATTTGATTAAAGATTCTGAAAGGTATAGAAAGAAAAAATAATGGACTCTCCGAAATTAATGGAATAATAAAGACTCTCTAGATTGCCAGGCAGAGAAAAACGTGAAATCTTACGTATCGCTTTTAATAGCACATTGACATCCTGTCAGATTACGCATAAAGCAGGTGTGATTATCAACATTAAAAACGTTAGAAAAGTCCAATCAAATTTACATATTCAGAGGAAGTAAATGAAGACGAAGAAATGAACATCGGAAGTAGTTCGCTCGCGATCCTTTTCGTTAGGGCAAAAAATAGGAACAAATAATGTTTTCTGACGAAAAGAAATTTAATGTAGATGGGCCGGACGATGCTCTTACTACTTCCATGACTTGAGCAAGACAGAAACATTTTTCTCGAAGCGACAAATAGGTGACGTTATAGTTTGGGCAAGGACTGAGTATGAATAAAAGACTGACATTGTTTTAATTTCTGGCCGAACGAATAGTCAGGACTACTTAAATATGAATCGTACACAATTAGAAAAATATTTGGAAAAAATGCCAAACGATAACTTTTTATTTTTGCAAGACAATGCTGCCGCACATACGGCTCGACTTAAGGAATATTTTCAACCGGGGAATATCGGCATTTTAGACAGGCCAACAAGGTCCCCAGTTCTAAACATTATCGAAATTGTTTGGGCGCAGTTAGCCAGAGAAATGTCGAAATGGTCGAGGTAATTTCAAATTTAAGAGACATTCAAAAAGTCTGTTGAGGAAGATTGCGCCAGACTTCCTTAAAATAACATCAAGCACCATTACGAAACTCGCCCCAATCGAATGACCGCAGTTTTAGAGAAAAGAGGGGGGTTCGCTGGTTATTAATTTAAAATTATAAATCTTTTTAATAGTTATTTTGTAAAAATCAAAACTGTCAGATCTTTTTAGCCCACCTTTAAATCATTATTTGAAAATATTTTAGATTTAACACTCCAGGTACATTTATATTGCATCAAGTACATTTTTCGGTAAGTAAACCAAGTTACTAAATAAAAGAAGGTTTGAATAAAATGGAACAAAAATCGCAAAAGTATGGGTGTCCTATCATTTTGTCCCGGATCCTACATATTATGTTATGTTTATATTAAAAAAGCTACAAGCTATCTCGAAATTTGATTCGTTAGACCACAACTTTTGATTAATCTGCTACAGATAAGTAAAGGCTATCGTGGCGATATTTTTTGTTCTCTGTAGGAAGTTATTATTTCTTTCTGGCTTGGTAATCTTTCAAAGTTACTCTAGTGAACAGTTTTGTTTTTCTTTCATTTTTTTATCCTTTAAAATAACGGAACATTGACTCGTTCATACCAGAATTTTAAAAAAATACATTAATTTTGAATTTATTCAAGTGGCAATACTGTAAGAAAAATCGTACCTGAAAATCATCCTAAATGACAGTTCTGTTAGGATTGTACAGTCATAAACAAATCCAACATAACTTAATAATAGTAAAATGACATAAAATATTCAAGAGTATCTAATAAGTTATCGTACTACCAGAGAACTCCTAAGAAACGATAATTGCTATTAATGAAGCTACGTTAATGTTAACAGTAACAATGAACAGTTCCGACGAAAATGCCCTGTTGACAAACAAATATGTGCTAAATGTCTGAAGAAAGAACATGATTACAGGATATGTAAATCAAAAGTGAAAAGTCTACAAACAGCAACCAATGGCGGCTCGTGAGTTTTTAAAGTGGGAGGGCGTTGAAGAAAATAGTGCTAAAGATTTTTTTTACTTTCCCCTTCCGCCTTTTTACTTTTCGTGCTATTGAAACCCTATACAGGAGGTGAACCAGGAAAATGAGTTAAAGAAAAGAAACTGAACGGAAATAAAATATGGTGTTTTGCTCTGAAAAATTGTTTACTGTGATAAATACTGGGGGGGCGGCGTCCCAACACCCTCTCACGAGCCGTCATTGACAACAACAGAAAATAAAGTGAAGAGAAAGTCAAAATAGCTAAAAACTTCCATGAAAAGAAAAGCCAAGAGCAGAAAAATGACTTCTATAACAATAGCTCGGATAATTGCCTGAACAGATAAGGTGTACGAACTCGTGGCATTTTAGCACTTAAACCAGTCCCACAAGAATACTGCTACACTTCACAACTTAATAAAAAAAAATAAATCATTTTATTTGCCACATTTTTTACAATTGAATTTAGAAAAATAAAAATTCAAAGAAATAGTATTATAAAGGGTAATAAAACTACATATTTCCTACAGTATATCCTAAGATCTAAATTTAAACAAAGGTACACGAAAGTTAAGATCTACAAAACACTCATTCGGCCAGTAGTGTTTTAATACTGCGAGACGTGAACTCAAAACATTATGCCAAAGATCTAGATATTATAAATTACATGAGGGTTCAGCGACTCAGATCGGCGAGAATACCAGAAAGCCGAATACCAAGGAGTATCAGAGAGGGGCGAATAGGGGGTAATAGAAAAAGAGGTAGGGCAAAGACACGGTAGCAGGTCGAAGTAAGAGGAGATGATGAAGAACTACTCCACGTCAAAAACTGAAAAGAGATTGCTGAAGATCTGTCCAGTTGAAGACGAAGGTTAAAGGAAGTCAAGGCACACTCACGCTGAAGCACTATAGGAAGTAATATGTAGATAAATTAGTAGCGGAGACCAGGGATGAACGTAACAATTTTCAATTTTCTCGTAATATCTCATAGAGCTTTTTCAATATCAAAATTCTAAACAGTACACATTATAGATTGGTCTTTCAGCTATTTTTTAACACCAGCTTAAATGCAACTGATATTAAAGATTTTGAGAAAAACAGCCAAACAAAAAAAGTGGAATTTGGTAGAACCCTCCCTACCCCTAGGGTTGGTTGTAACAGTGTAAGGGGATGGTTGTAACATTGTAAATAAAAGCAAAATTACTTTCATAGTCAACATATTTATTTATAGTCAGCCTTTTAGGTTTTACATCACAATTATCAAAAAAAAAATAAACATTTCTAGGAAACATGACAATCTTCTAAAATAATCAACATTATTTAAAAATGACAAACAATTATGGCACATATAACTTATTTCGTTATTAGAGCAGTCTACATGAACCCACAGCTGACACTCTAGGGATTGTACCAAACTATTGTATACAAACTATACAGACGCAATCTTCGATATCTATCCTTGGTTATTTTAGCATCTTTTTTCTTCTTTTGTGTTTTATTTCCCTTTTTTTATAGTTTTCTTAATAACTGAAGCATTTGGCTTTTTCGTCTCTTTAACAGTCTGCATAATGGGTTTCTTAACTTATTTGGCTCTAAGCTTTCTTTAGTTTTGTTTTTGAATTTGAAGATTGTTTGGAGTATCAGTCATTATTGCTGGTTTTCTCCCCTTCCTTCTCTTTCCATTATTCTTCCTGGGTCCTGCCCTTTGGTAGGGGCTAAACGATGTCATGGTGACGACCTGAACACTAGCTGAAGATGTAGATGAGATATGTAAATTATCAGATGATGTCGATGAAATAGCCACATCTACTTCCGAAATAGTTGTTGATGGCAAGGCCATTATTGGTCGCAAGGTTAATTCAGCAGGGGCTCTTGGTGGTAATGGTGAAGCTAGCGAGGCCTGTGAAGCTACCAATGGTGATGTTGGTGAGCGTAACTCACACTCTGCTTAATGATGATGAAGAGGGTATTGCATCAATCTGACGACTTGTTGACAGAATCGGGTCTGGTGGTAGAACTGCAACATCTTCTAACTGTCGATCGGTGACGGAGCCGAACAAGAAGTCGATGTTTGTAAATACTCGTGTATTCACGGGCCATATTTCTGTGCAAGCAAAACCAGTCTGTATATTTTGCAGTTTTACGGCGATCGGAAAGTGGTCTCGGGTGATACTAGATATATCGTATATCGTCATAACTTTCCCAGGGTTTGATCTCTTCCAGTTGTCACAGCATGCATTGACAGCCTTTTTCAGAGATCTAAATACACTGCGATGAAGCAGCTGCATCTTGTGTGTGCAGTGTGGTGGGAAAGTCAAAAGGACAATACCAGAATCTCTACATCGTCGGTAAAAACTCTTCTCTTCTTCCTTCAAGCATTGTTTTCTTGTTTTACACATGTCTATATAAAGTTACACAGCTAATATGAATTCGCAGCGTTTCGAAATGGTACTTTTCTGCAGCCAAATCCATTATTTCTGCAGTATCTAAACCTCTACTGGTCGTTCGTTTATGTATATTAGGCATTCTGGAATAAAAAAATAAATCTATGTTACTTTGAAATATAAAAAACACAATAAAATATGCTTTGAGATATCACGACATAATGGGATGAAAGTTACAAATTCTTATTGTCATCCCTACCTTTAAATTTTTCCGAATATGACAAACACATGCCTATAACCTAAAAAACCGTTAGAAAAATACCATTTCGAATGCCAAAATAGAAAGACGAATATTTATGCTACTTTACTGACACTCAAGCTTAAACCTACCATAATAAAAGCAAACACAGTTGAAAAAAACGGTCAAAACTTACTTTGGTGGTATTTTTACGGCACCGAGTCGCTACGCCCACAACCTGTCTGCATTGCGCCGTGAGCGCAAGTGAGGTAAGGGGGGTTCAAAATGGCGCACATCGGTGATACAACCATCAGTGCAGCCAACATAATTTGTTCAGAAACTCATATGTTTCCATGTTGTTCATCCCGTGTTACTTTCATACTTGGTCTCTCCTATTGTAAGATTATCATTATGATGGCATTCGTTTTTAGTTCTAACTCATCCATCCATCGATCATCAGCCTATTGCAGTTCACTGCTGAACGTAGCCTTCTATTAAGAGCTTCCACTGTGTTCGGTTCTGCGCTGCCAGCATCCATTTCGTTTTAATGCATTTTAGGTCATCAATCGATCTGGGGAGAGGACTTTCTCTGTTTCTGAAAGCTTCCGATCTTGATCTTCATTCGAAGATTCGTTTTAGCCATCCGTCAACAACCGCTCTCGCAACACGACCCGCCAAGGTTCCATTTCGCTCGCTATTCTTTCTACGGTATCAATCACTTATATATCTGTATTTGGTTTTCGGTCTCTGAGAGAAACTCCCAGCATTGTTCGTTCCATTGCTAGTTGTGTCACCCGTATCTTCCTAATTGTCAGTTTTGTCATTGTTGAAGTCTCTGCACCATATGCGAGAACTGAAAGGACAAACTGGTTGAAAATTTTTCTCCTCAAACGAACCGGTTCTAACTCAATTGTCAACTAAATAATTGCTAGATATTTAAAATCATATTATTATATGATTTTAAATAAGGTGTTTTATTGAATGAATGGTTAGTGTCAAGCACTACCCGAAATTATGTTGCTTTATCTTTGTTTTTCCATAATTGCTACGAAATAAGTTATATTTTACACCATAGAAAGCATTGCTATGTACTGATTCAAATAGTATGAGCCACCATTTCAAATCGATTTCAAATCGAAACAAAATGTTCTGTTTTTATGTTTAGATAACCTCGATACATCGTTGCTTTATTTTCAAAGATATAATTGGATTATTTTAAACTTTCATCATAACGATAACAGATTGAAATATATAGCGGCGGCCAATAAAATAAGAGTGGTTGTAAAAACCTTTTAAAACCCAAATTTTCTTTTATCATTTTTTGACCATATAACTGACCTCTAAACATTTTGTTTACAACATACCCAACGTATTTTATTGCTGCTTATCTTTTTAAGGAATTCATTCCCTTCTAATGGTTCCTACTTCAGTGGTTAAACAAATAAAAGGTTTGTGTTGTCGCGTACTAATTCTAATTAGTACTAAAGCTTATTGGAAAATTCGCGGAGCGACACCTACAGAGCAGTAAAAAAACTATATAATCTACTATATTTTGAAGTTTCATCCTTTGTATGAACATATGTGAAATTTCAAGTCGATCTGTCAATTCATTCGTACTAAAGCAACAGCTTAAAGTAAACGTATCAGTATTATTTTTTAAAATAGAAAATATTGAAAATCGTGCAGTGATTAAATTCTTTGTAAAAAAAGTTTAAAGGGAATGGAAATTCGTAGTAAAATGGTAAACGTATTAGGGGAGTCTGCTCCTTCAAAAACAATGGTTTGTAAGTAAGCAGGTGAGTTTCAAAGAGGTCGTACTTGAAGTGAAAGCGGTCGACATTGAGTGAAATTACTAAGGCCATGGACATCTCAACTGAATGGGTGTTTCATATTGTCCAAAAGGAATTGGGCTTGAGAAAGCTATGTTCAAGATGAGTGCCGGTGTTGTTAAATTATGATCAAAAACGACTTCGAGTAAAACTTTCTAACCAACATTTGGGTCTTTTTCGAAAGAATAAAATAGATTTTAAACGTAGTTTTGTAACTATGTATGAAACTTGGATTTACCACTATCATTCCGAACTGCGACAACAAACCGCAGAGTGGACTGAGCCCGGTTGTTCACCCCCGAAGCAGTCAAAGTGGTTAACATCGACCAAAAAGGTTATGGCAAAATTTTTTAAGTATGAAAAAGGCCTTTTTGTTATTACTTACCTTCAGACCGGTAAAATAATAACAGGACAGTATTACTCAAACCTTTTGGATCAATTGGATGAAAAAATTCGTGAGAAAAGACCTGGTTTATCGAAGAAAAAAATCATTTTTATCAAGAGAATGGCACAGGCGCACACATATTGGAGCATCCACCAGATCTGGGCCCCTGTGACTTTCATATGTTCCCAAACCTGAAAAACTTTCTACGTGGCAAGCGTTTTTCATCAAATGAAGAAGTTATAGTAGCCGTAGATGAGTATTTTGAAGGATTTCCAGAAAATCACTTTAGGGATGCATTTGTCCGTTTTGCACTATATTAATGTAAACATGGGCCGTGCTAGACACTGTACTTCTGAAGACATGCGTTTAATTTTGCAATTGACCAACACAAACTTAAAAGAGTATTGTACGCAAGGCTTTGGAGGATCATTTCGCTAAATCTTGCTCTAAGTATCAGAACCAGAACCATAAGACGACGTTTGCTATAGAGAAGAGTTTTGTTTTTAAGTAAAAACAATATAAAGAAGCGGTTAAAATTTGCTAAAAGAAACTAGATTTCCAGCGTACATAATTGGAAAAACATTATTTTTGGCGATGACACCAAAATTCATTTATTTGGTTTTGACGGCAAAGTGTATGTGAGACGTATTAATAAAGAATTCAATTCACGTTAACACTTTGGATATAGTGAAGCATGGTGGTGGTAATTATGAGGGTGTTTTTCGTATAACTTGTGTCCAATGTTTTTATTGTTCAATGTTGGTATTGTTGGTCATTGGTGCCTAATATTGTTGTTCATTTTTGTGAGTATAATTAATAGAAGTCGATTGAAGGTATAATAATTTTATTATTATAACATTATAGTGCAATATTTGGAAATTTATTTAGCAAAAATAATACTGTCGAATACATCAATAATATAATTCTTGAAGGCATGATCGTAAATGTGCTATCACCCTGCCGCTCATATGTCTAGATATCGACTGGATCTCATGAACAATATTCTCCTTTAGTTGCAATATAGTAGCGGAGATTTCTTAATGCGTGCCTGATCAGATCGCTTCCGTACGGATTGGGATGTATTTTATCTAAACGACTCACGCACACGTTCAATGTTGTTTGCACCTCTGCTTGACCGTAAACGGTAAATTTAGAGTAGATCCTGTAGTTTCAAACTGGTTTATCAATTTGTTTATTAAATAAACACTTGATGCCTCGTTTATGTCGTGTAAATTATATGCGGTCCTATAAAGACAACGAGAAAGAATAACCGAATAGTTGTTTTGATAATACGCGCGAACACAGAAAGCACGTTGTTGTTCGGTGAAACGCTTCATGACAAACTAATTTTCTCTGAACCAAATTTCGGTGTAAAGTTATCACGACAAGCGCCTTTTGCACCACCTAGGAGCAAATAAGCAATTAAATATGAGGCCAGACTTATAAGTTTCTTAAGAATTATAAAGTCGTTCATGACCAGTTTAATTCCAATTATGCTGTTGGGCTTAAAGTCAGAAAACATACGGTAATTATCAAAATCAAATTCGATAGTTTTCTTCCGGATCTGTCGGATGACTGGTCGGTTGTAGATCACCCCGTTCGGAACTTAGTCTGATAATCTTCAAGTTATTTCTCGACAAATGGCAAAAGACGTTATAGGACGTATAGGACTCCCACACAATTTTTTATTTAGTCCAGGTGGTCTTCGTTTTTGTAAAGTGGACGGATGATATTCTTTCTCCACTATTCTGGCGTGCGTACCTCCGTGCAGATTTTGAGAATTAGTTAATGCAGGTAGATCACAAAATTTCATCCTGAATGTTTAAATTGTTCCGCAGATAAACCATGACTCCCAGAAATTTTGTTATTCTTTAGCTTCTTTATATCTTGCTTTTCATTGTTATGGTAGGGAAATTTATCAGAAATTTGTTGTTCTCGATGTTGACTGAGGAGGTCGCTAAAATGCTCTACCCACCTGTTTAGGTAATATTGCCGTTTCCTGTTAACATTTTAAAAGAATCTTGGCGTGTCTATTTGGGTCTTACCTTCCGGTTCACTTATATTTGTGTTTTCGAGACGTAGACGTTCGAGAGTGTAGACTCGGTTCCCTTCCCTGCGTAAGATTTTATATTTCTCTGTTGCAGTCCTCGTTTGTTTATGCTCCATATTCTTATAAGCATCGTTCTTTGTATTTGTTTTTATGTTTGACGTTCTTGATCGAACCAACCTTTCCGCTCAGCGTCACCAGGGTTCACTCCAATCACCCCCTTAACGGTCTTCGTTACAGCTCATTTACACCTCTTACACATCTCATTTATCGCAAGATGTTGATATTCGCGGGACTCTAGCTCTTCACTGACGGAAGCACTGAAGCTTTGGGATACGCTTTGGCTTCTAATCGACCTGTATTATATATTTGATATATTTCATTATATCAACATATATATTTCCATTTCTCGAATATATTTGTTGAAGTTGGGTTTTTCCACGGCAGTAATACTTGGCCACATTTCTCTTTAAAATGTGCCGAACATATACGACGGGCAATAGGTCTGGAATGGTGCCGGCCATTGCAATACACGTACCTTATTATTACGGAACAAATGCATTGTTGTTTGAGCCCGATGTCAAGGCGCGTTATCATGCTGAAAATATAACTCTTCCGAGCTGTCACCGCAAAGTTGGACGGTCTCCAAGAGTTCTTCGAGTATTGCGACATAACGTCGGGTATTCATGCGCCCCTCGAACAAAAATTCTCCCGCCCCTACCGCTGACATACACCCCCAAACCTTGAGGGTTCCGTGTCGATGTTGGATGGTAGGTGTCAAGCACTCCGTGAGAAATGCTTCGCCGCGCCTTCGCCAGACGCACTGAGCTCCAGATCGCCCAAAAATCTGGCAAAATGTAAAAAATACAGAAATTACTTTTCACTTATATACCCCACACAGTGATTTCTTTCTATCTAAAAAAAAAGAAACTAACTGAGAAACGTACCTCTAATTTTGACTCCTCGGGAGAAGTTACTTTAGACCAATCTTCAATTGTCTAGTGGGCCTATTTTTTTGGCTCATACTAGGCGGTTTTTCTTATGGGGTTCCTCAAGGTAAGGCTTCCTTGGGACGTCTTCTTACTGTACAACCAGAAAGTGAAACTCCCTGTTGAGCGAATAAAACGCTACTTAAATTGCGAGATGATTTGAATCGATCTCGTAAAGCGAGTCGCTGTTTTCTTCCTGCTTCCGCTTTATTTTCGTAGAAACCCGTCTCCTTATACCCTTTTCAGGTGGTTCGCACAGCACATCTAGAAGATTTCAAGAGACAATTCGCGGGTTTTAGGCATTCTTGCATCTTTAAGCACTCACGAATCAATAAAAAATATCTCGCACAAGACAAAACAACTGATGCAATTTTCTAAGTTTACTCTCGTTTGTATAGAACTAAGACGCGATAGTATGAAATCGCCGATAAGCAGGGAGGTAATAAAAATACCCGGTTTAAATTATAAAACCCTCATTTTAAGCCACTTTGTAACCTATGAGAATAAATGTTTGCCGTTTGCCGGTTGCGAATTTCGATCGTTTTTATAACGGCGGGGTTTTCTAAAGGTGCCAAATACTTTTGCGTATAGCTGTATAATGTCCATTCCTCATAGAGTAGGGAATGTTATAATGTTGGATATACTCATTAATAATTTTTTGTATCTAATGTAAGCGAAATTTCTCGATTTTATTATCATCACTATAAAATATATATTTTTAAGCATTTGAAAAATATTTTCAAATATTAAAATAGCGTCCTTTCGAAAACACGCAGCTTTTATTGGTCCAACTTTCTATTTAAATCCTATTTCGACTATTCAACCATACAATGAAGATTATCATAATCAAAAGTGTTGATATAATGACCGCAATTTTTGGCCATTGAAAAGGAAGATGAGTTAAGCGAGTTAGGTGGAACAAATGATGGTATGTAGAAATGCTGAAGTCGAGTCACTTTTAGTTGCGCTTGGTTCGTCGTCGTGTGTTCGTCGTTTTGGCCTCCTTTCCTGCTACAATCTTGACGCTTTCAGAAGAAAGTCTTGATTTTGTACATAAACAGCTCTAAATAACTAATTTAATAATATTGTTTTTTGTATGACACTATATAGTTCCGAGTAAGTATAACATATTTATTAATTTAAAAATACAAGAAACATTCTTCACTTAATCTTATAATTTTTGTAATACTACAGTTATTTCATTATGTATTATGTAAGTTTTAAATAACATTTAATCGTACATAAAGAAATCGTTTACAAAACATAGTAAGTATTTTTTATTATTTAAAAGGTAATTTTATAGCAAGAACAATGTGTTATATTAAATTATTTTAAGTAAATATACGTTCAAAGTTCAAACAACCAACTTTATTAATAAAAATGAACTATTACAATAACTGTTTTTAAATTTTTATGTTAGTGTAACACCTGCAATCATAGGTTTGGTTTTACTTGAAACAAATAGCAGAATTAACTTTGAAATATAGGAGAAACTTTTAATTGGAGATGTAAGTCGGGAAAATATGCCCATGAGCATATTATTAAAATATGTAAAAGGAAAGTTTTACATTTTGTATTCTACGTATTTAAATTCATATTATGAGGACTTCAGATTTAGGACAATTATTACAGTCTACTCAGAGCTAATTAGCGAATGTCATAACTTATGTATATGTATGGTTTCGGGCTTATTTATGTAAACCATTTTCTTCCAAAATTCGGAACCGTTAAATCAGGAGATCTAGGTGATCAATAAAAATGTTGATTGTTTTACATGAGATGTATACTGTGGCCCCATCTTGCTAGAACTGCTTATTCTTCAGTCCATGCTCTTCAAATTGAGGCATCAAAAAGTTTGAATCGTATATATGTCTGTAGCGTTTACAACGCAAGTTCGTCCACCAGCGTCTTAAAAAAATATGGTTCAATGTTGTTTTGAGCGTGAATACCGAATCATACTGGAACTTTAATTGAATGTAATGACGTTTGATGTATGTGGCGGGAATTTTTTCTTGCCTAGGCACGGCGATTCCGTAGTTCTGAATCGACGTTTCTGGAGACTCCACACGTGCAATGTTTTCGGCGGTTTGGACAGTTCTTGGATTTCTGTTGCGGTTGCTGTTTCTCCCCATCCCCAACTGTACCAAATTTTTCGGATTCCTTGAGTAGACCATGAAGTATTATTTTACCAGGCACCGAATTGTTGGAGGTGACTCTTGCCTTATCCAGTATGTGAATATCACGTTATAATATTACTTGATGAGCCATGGTTTTTGATGTTTTGGTGGTTGTTTTATGGTGATCTTTATACAACAAACAAACAATTTTAATGGAAATTTTGAAATCGATCAGTATGGATCAATAGATTAATGATAGGTGATCTAGATCCATGGACGGGGTATTGTTTCCCACAGAACAATCACAAATTTAAATCGAATAGACAATCATATATGCAGTTCAACATTATCGCGGGAAAAATATCACATTTGTAAAGTGCCCACTCTAGTCAATAAATCAGATCAAGTATGTTAGCAGTCCCCAGTATTTATTGGAATTGAGTTATTTACTCTGCGATAATCTTATAAATAAAAATGAAATGCTTTTCGTTGGTAAGCGAATTACTTGAGGCTAGACCAATTTGCCTATTTTTTTTCTAATGTTTGTAATTGTAAGTTTTTTAAGGAAAGAAAAATTGGATAAGTTGCCTAGAAAATTCAGAAAAAAACTGAATGTGCTTTTTTCTATGGGATTTTTGTATAATCTCAAGACCATAACTCACGATTCGAACGATGGATATACGTAATTTTTTTTTTGTTTTGTTCGTTATGAAATTTTCGAAAAAATGAAATGTGATGTGATGAAAATGAAATATTATCGAAATTTGAACAGGGCGTCTGTCGAGTCAGCTACTTATTTATAAAAAAAACTACTTCATAGTAAACTAAACTCAAAGAAATTTACCACTAAACACCAAATAACTTTTTTAAACTTCTCGACGCACATTTGAGTAATTATGTTAGCATCATCAGGAGATGACTTAATCTAATTCTAAAACTAAACTATGTTCTATTTATATGATAACCTTACCTAATGAAGCGTGTAAAAAATCATGAACAGTGAAGTTTACTGAGCCTTACTTTAATAATTGAAAAAGTTCACTGAACAGAATAGGTCCGTTATCCTGGTTCATGATTTTATTACATTTTTCTATTTGAATGCTTTCATAGGCATCCAAAGCCCTATTGTTATTTATGCTTTTAACCAGTCTTAAATTACTGATAACTATATCGTGGTCATGCTCGATTGCATGTGGGGCAACACAAGATTTTTCATTTCTCCCATATCTAATGTGGGCAATGTGTTCTTTATATCTCGTTAATATGGATCTTTTTGTTTGCCCAATATATCATCGATCTTGACAACTAATTTCGTAAATCCCCGACTGTTCATGTTGATCTACTTTATCCTTTGAATTAGATTAAATTATCTCCTGATGATGCTAAGATGGTTAGCGAAACGTGCGTCGAGAAGTTTATAATAGTAACTTGGTGTTTAGTGGTAAATCTCTTCGAGTTTAATGTTTCACATCGAAGGTTCCAATAGAAGAATTGATCTACTTCATTGTAGTCCAACCACATTACTACATTATGTATCTAACAAGGAAACCATACCCCATGATTTCTTTGTCAATACTCATAATAAATAATTGAAAAATTTACGTTAACGTAATATTAGATGGGACCACTCATGTCGTCATAATCCTGTTATAATCGATATTAAAACTAAGTTATTTTCTCATCGACTGGAAAACATGCTATACATTGAAAGAAATTAACAAAATTATTTCCGCTTGAAACATGCAAAGTCCAAACAATGAGACTACTTAAACGTTAGCCAGTATTTTAAAATACTTTTGCGGGATGGGTGGGTAAATAGTTTTCAAGGTAAGCCTCCCTCAACTAAACTCTTTGATTTAATAAAAAACAAACTGAAACAAATAACAGAAATGACCTAGCAAGTCCCATTTTCAAGGACCTGCTTGTGCTTTAAATCATGGAGAGAATTAAAATTATTTGTACCAAACTTTGGGCTAAACAGTATAGAAATTACCACAAAACTGTAGAGGGGATATTTCCACAGTATTCTACGAACTTTTAAGGGCAGTTTTATTGTTTACTTTAGTTTACTTTGTTTTTGTCTCGTTTTTATATAAAATGGCAAGGTCTAGTCATCGATTTTGCAAAAATTCAGCAGATAAGTTTTGTTATATATGCGGTCGTAGATATTTATCCGAGATAGCCACAAAAGCCTATCTTTTATATTTTAAGAGGGCAAATTGGAGATCAAGATAAAAGTTGAGCAGTGGATGCATCCTATGGTGTGGAGAGAACCTACTGACCATGTAAGTGATTGGTACTTTTGCATCACTTAAACACAAAGTATTGCTATATTTGGGTCTATGAGACCGTAGGCAACAAAAGAACATTACAGCAAGAAAGATTGGCCTCATAGAACTTCTTTTGAACCTGGTACTTTTAACATAAAAAATGCCCCCTTGTTAACCCTAAAAGGGTGTTTCTTCCGCCTCTCCCTATTAAGCTTGGACTAATGAAAAACTTTGCCAAAGCCATGGACAAAGAAGGTGATGGTTTCTTTTAAGGAAGGTTTCTTTTAAGGTTTCTTTTAAGAAAGTTTCTAGTTGATTTCCGTTTTCAAGAAACTCCTAGACTAGCGACTGGACCTACAGCTTAACGTGGGTTCCGAACCACGGTCATCAGCTTCCGACAAACCCAGGCCAGCACCCCCCTCGGGCTATGAACCCTTGATTATGTGCCTACCCATAAGTCTATCAGAAAACCTACCGACTGGAGGGGTAATTCGTGTCGGATTTTACACTCTTGCCTAGAAACAATCACAAACATTTAGGAAGTAAACAGACAGAAGAAAGAAAGAAAAATAACCATCCGAGCGCTGGAATCGAACCAACTACCACTCCGATGCGGTTTCGGCAAAGCAGCGGCAGGCCGCCTCTTTTACCGTCCGCACCAACGCGACCGGCCAAAATATCTGTTCTTATGTAAATAAAGAATCACTGGATAAAAACAAAAAACCAAAGAGGACAAGAGGAGACAAATTTCTCAGTGATTCTTTTTTGTAATAAATTTGCCTAACGAACAAAATTTTAAAAATATAAAAATGTTCTAAAAAAATAAACAAACTTTTTAACGTTAACGTTTCGGGAAGTATTCTCCTCCCATTTTCAAAACAAGCGTAAAAATTAAGTATATTAATTTCTATAAATTTTTAAAAGATAGAAAGTAAATATATTTTTTGTGTATGTCAATGATACTTACATTGACAATTAGTTTTTAATGACAGTGACATACTACCAAAAAAAATATATAGGTGAGGTTATTTGGGTTTTTCGCCACGATCTAAAACTCAAAAAATATCAAAATATCTGTTCTTATGAAAATAAAGAATCAATGGGTAAAAACAAAAAACCAAACGGAGACAAATTTCTCAGTAATTCTTTTTTGTAATAAATAAAATAATAAACCTTACTTTTTTTTAATAAATCTTTTTTTTGGTAGTATGTCACTGTCATTAAAAACTAATTGTCAATGTAAGTATCACTTGACACAGTATCAGTTGACATACACAAAAAATCTATTTACTTTCTATCTTTTCATATTTTATAGAAATTAATATACTTTATTTTTAGGTTCGTTTTGAAAACGGGAGGAGAATACTTCCCGAAACGTTAACGTTAAAAGTTTGTATATTTTTTTAGAACATTTTTATTTTTTTAAAATTTTGTTTGTTAGGCAGATTTATTACAAAAAAAGAATCACTGAGGAATGTGTCTCCTTTTGGTTTTTTGTTTTTACCCAGTGATTCTTTACTTACATAAGAACAGATATTTTTAATATGTTTTGAGTTTTAGATCGTGGTGAAAAACTCAAAAAAAAAGAAAAAATAAAACAGTTTATGATTTCAATCACCTCTTCTATACTAGGTGGTATTTGTTCTACTTTACCTACTAGCATGTTACTCAGTTCTTCTCCATTTCCTTGAGATTGTTGGCCGCTTTTTAATAGAGTGTTAAAATGTCCCAGCCATTTATCCAGCACTTCCCTTTTGGTGTTCAATAGTATTTTTACTATTGAGAATAGATATTTTGATATTTTTTGAGTTTTAGATCGTGACGAAAAACCCAAATAAAGAAAAAAATATACAAGATATTTTATATACGTCTATTCTACTTTATATAGATCTATTCTATTCTACTTTCTACTATCTAGTCTACTTTATATAGATCTATTGTCATCAATGTTACCTCAAAAGAGTTTAAATTTATTGATCTGTCTAATCAGCAAAAATTTTTTTAAAATTTATAGTCCATGATTATTCAACAACTTAAGGGGTTACACCACGTTGGCGCTCGAAAACTTAGGTATATTTTTTTTGACGTCGTTATTAAATATATTAAATAATTTTTATTTTACACGTATACATAGTATTTTTATGAATAATTTGAAATAATAACGAAGAAAAAGAAAATAAAATGACGGAAATATGAGCCATCAGGTAGGACCCTGTTTTGAAAAACCTCGCTCATGCTTTAATTATTTTCTCGGTCAGGCATCAGGCATCGAAAAATATAAAATATTTTTGTTTCTTGTTTAGAAAGGTAATAATTAAGACGAAGCATAGGACATTTTAAAAAAATATTGTACAAATGACTGAAAAAAAGCTGATTTTTATCGACATTTTGAGCTTAAAAATGTATAACTTATGGACGTGGCACCCAATCAAAAAAAATCCTATGCTTCGTCTTAGATAATATATTAAAGAATATGTGTTGTAAATTTCTACAAAATCGGTTAAGTAGATCATGAGATATCTTGTACACCGGTTTGAAAAAAGTAGTTTCGAAAAACGCAAAAGAAAAAACAGTACGGCGTCAGCATCTTAAAATCAAATATATTTTTAAATTACCTGTAATCAGTGATTCCTGAGTCAAACATAAGGTCTTCCATTGTTGCCGCGATGTCCTCCGATTCCTTTTGAGCTGCTCTTTTCAATTTTTAGCCTCTTTAGTCTCCTGTTCTCAGGAGACTCAAACTCAGGCTCTCATGTTGGGAATATTTCAATTTCAATAATTTTGGCGGGACTATTATATATTTATTATAATTTATTAAATTATAATAAATATTAAATATTTATTATTAAATATATTAAATTTATTTTGATATTTTAGTTGAGTAGAACGTAAGGAAATGCCTTGAAATTGTCTTGAAGTGATTTTGGTGACCTACATACTTAGTAAGCCCGAGGTTCAATATTTAGCGTTATTACATTTAAAAAAATATTCTTGTTATTCAGAAGTAAGAATTCAACTACTGTAGTTTCTAAACTAAACACTAAACTAAGGAGGTGTTTCTGCATACGTATTCGTAGTGGTTTTGAACTTTACAAAGTCACTTTAATGACCTTCATGAAAGACGTGACTTAATTTACATGACTGTCTTACTTAACATATATCGCTTTAACATTGAAAATATATTTTGCAATACATAATATTCAATCTCTTATTGGGTTGTCCAGAAAATTTGTAGGAAATTTCCATTAGTAACTATTTTAACGCTTGTAAAAGTAAACTGTGTTGGATTAGTAATATTTATTTACATATTATTAATTCCTGTAGTATTTATAATACAATATTTACGTTCATATTTGCTTTGATTTGCTTGCCAAAGTGATTTGGTTAGTTTAGAGGCGGATATTTTGACCTGAAAGATCGACATGGCTCTGGCCGTCCTTTAATCAGTCATGTCGATAAAATAAAGGACATAATAGCTTAAGATCTCCGCACCATGGTCCGTAAGATAGTAAATAAGTTAAATATTGGTAAATCGACTGTTTTTGACGGCCTAAAAAAAAAGCCGATTCGATGTGTGGGCCTCTCACGAACTTAGTAAGCGGTATCTATTAGACCAAATTTCTTCTTGGGATCCTTTGCAGAAAAAAAAATGATATGGCTCCATTTGTTAAGCGGATGGTAACTGGTGATGAAAAGTGGATTGTCTACAACAACGTGCAATGAAAAATTTCATGGGGATTGCCAGTGTCAGCCGTTTTAAGTACGGCGAAAAAAATTATGCTTTTGGCGAGATTGGATCAATACACCTTGAGTTTTTCCGCACAGTCAAATCATCAACATATAAACTGTTCATAAATAGATCAGCCGAAAGCAGCAATTATAGAAAATCGGCCGGAATTAGCAAACAAGAAATGCGTCATATTACATCATGACAATGTATGACCACACGTATCAATCATCCACCTCACTCATCGGACATCGCACCTTCGGACTACCATCTATTCCACTCCCTCCAAAATTCTTTAAATATGAAATCTTTTAATACGGAAGAAGAGGTGAAAAACAATCTGTTGGAATTGTTTGGAAAGAAAGATACTAATTTTTAATATCATGGACATTACGTTTGCAAGAAGTTAATAATAATGGTAAACTCGAATAGATTTACCATTAAACATCAAATCATTTTTTTTAATTTCTCGTCGCACGTTTCGCTAACCATGTTAGCATCATCAGGGATTGTATTTGAAAGCTAAAGTGTGTTTTATTTATATTACAATCTTACCTAATGAAGGGTGTAAAAATCATGAACCGTGAAGTTTACTGAGCCATACATCAATAATTGAAAAAGTTGACTGAACGGAATAGGTCCTTTATCCTGGTTCATGATTTCTCCTGGTTCTTTCATATGCATCCAAAGCCCTATTGTTATTTATACTTTTAACCAGTCTTAAATTACCAATATGTATATTGTGGTCATGTTCGATTGCATTTTGGGCAACAGAAAATTTTTAATTCCCCCCTATATCTAATGTGAGCAATGTGTTCTTTATATCTCGTTAATATGGATCTTTTTGTTTGCCCAATATATATTCGATCATAATCTTGACAACTAATTTCGAAAATCCTCGACTGTTCATGTTGACCTACTTTATTCTTTGAATTAGATTAAATCATTAAAATATCCAGATTAAATAATCTGATGATGCTAACATGGTTAGCGAAACGTGCGATGAGAAGTTTAAAACAGTGATTTGGTGTTTAGTGGTAAATCTCTTCGAGTTTAGTGTTTTACAACAAAGGTTCCAATAGAAGAATTGAATAATAATGGTAATTCCATAAACTATTTTCAGGATATTAAGAGAGCAAAAAGCTTCCACTCTAGACAGACCTTGATCAAGGGCGCAGGTGACGAAATATTAATCAACATAGATTGATATACTAGCATGGTTTTTCCTAGTTCTTGTGCTTCATAGGCTTTGAGTATTCCACCAAACTTAAAACGCACCCTCTGTATGACGTAAATCTGTCTTAGGACACGTACTGCTGTTTGTATTGGAGAGATATCATCTCTTATATATGGTAAAAAGTGTAACAAAAATATTTAAGTTTTGGGGTACTTAGTTTTTCACTGTTTACATAATTTATAACTGGATGTTATTTCTCGAAATATAAGCCAATGTTTTCGATAACTCAATCCATCTTTGAGACAGTAACTCTATTCCTCTTCGGTACCACCATGAATCTTTGGCGGAGAAAAGCTTGAACGTACCCAGTTTTCACCTCTTCTTCAGTCCTGATTTTTTTTCCTCGCAAAAAATTAAGCCATAGGCCGGTACAAGCGGGAATCCGACGGCCTGAGGTCGTGGGTGTATACTGGGCGATGGAGAAGTTCAAAGACCAATTCGTTAATTGTAGAAGTGGTCTGCTGTGAAGTGTGTGGTCTTGTTGTAAGAAGAATTTTTTTAAGGTTTACCAAAGCTGGATACTTTTCGGCGAGATGAGCGTATACTCTGTTAAATTGAGCTGAGCGGAGTTCTGAGTTGAACGAATATCGCCCTACCATCAGAACTACCTAAAAGTAAATTATTCCCTTAAAATTCTACCGAACACACAGCATCGGCTTTTTGACAAACCTTTCTCGGCTTAGTACCGGAAGAGCTAGTTGTCCCCATAAAGCAGTAGCTTTACGTCATTAGAATTGTTAAAATGAAATCCATTTTCCATCGTAGATAACAATCAGTTTGATGAATCAAAAGAAGAGAGTTTTACACAGCTACTTTTAAAACGTCGGCACCGAGACACCGTGGACGACCTGATATTCCTCTATCTTCAAGGCACATGTCTTCCTCTGGAACGTTTTAAACCAGAGCTGAATGGTGCCGATTGATACGGCACATTCTCCCTCTTCTTCGTAAATTTTACGAGCAGTGTCAAGCTCTTTGAAGCCTTTTTTAAAATACTCTAAATTTCGCGACTTATTTTATTCATTTTAAAGTTTCTGTTAAAAACCACCGACTGAATATTTCGCAATGGAATCACTTTAATATTGAAGAAGGACTGTTTTGCCGAAGCAAAAATCTGAATCGGATTAAACTCTGAGAGGTCAACTTTGATTACACTGGGGAACAATTTGAAAAATAATTTCTGTTGAGTTCGATATTTAAGCTGTTTTATACGTAAATTGACATGCTAATTCCAAAACATTATTTAGTTTTTTTCTATCACGTCAAGTTTTTTCTCTACAGTTGTTGCGCATCCGACTAAGCTTAGCGAATCACAGACTATCAGAGAATCACAGACTATCATAGAATCACTTACTATCGATCCAGAGAAAGTGAATTTAGGTAGTACTTCAGAAATAATGACAGATTTGTATATTGCAAGAACGTAGAAGGTTTATTGAAAGAACTATAACGCAACTGAATGGCGATTGTTTATAGCGTAGCTTGAAGTGTGTTCTCCTACATAATGGAAATTTATACGGTTCAGTCCCAATAGGTCATTCAGTTTCTTTGCGTGAAGAATATGGCGACATAAAGAAAGTCATTGACTTGTTGCAATATAACATGCAGCAATGGATCATCTGTGTTGACCTTAAAATGGTCTGTTTCCTTCTTGGCCAGCAACGCGGGTATACCAAGTATCCCTGTTTTTTGTGCATGTGGTACAACAGAGCTCGTGAGAAGCATTGGGTGCAATCGAACTGGCCGCCAAGATCTGACTTAAGACCTGGTGATCCAAACATTTTAAATCAGCCACTGGTCGACAGAAAAATCATTGTATTTCCGCCTTTGCATATAAAACTAGGTCTCATGAAGCAATTTGTTAAGGTTTTGTCCATTGAAGGAGATTGCTTTAAGTATATCATTTCGGCATTCCTTAGCCTGTCATATGAAAAGATAATGGCTGGTGTCTTTGATGGTCCACAGATTCAGCAACTCGTTAAAGATGAAAATTTCACTGAAACAATGACCGAATTTGAAAGAAATGCTTGGTTGGCTTTTAAAAATATTGTTAAAGACTTTTTTGGAAATACACGAGCCCCGAATTACATCGAAATTGTTCAACAACTCTTGGAGAGCTTTAAAAAGCTTGGTTGCAACATGAGCATCAAACTGCATTTCTTACGTAGTCATCTTGCTAACTTCCCAGAAAATCTTGGTGCTGTTAGTGATGAACAGGGCGAGCGATCCCACCAAGATCTAAATGTTATGGAAGCGCGGTATCAAGGTAGATGGGATGTCAGTATGATGGCTGACTACTGTTGGAGCATCAAGCGAGAATATCCACAAACTGAACACTCCAGGAAAAGCTATAAGAAGAAATTTTTACCATAATATCTTTTATTTATTTTTTGTATAAACACAGTTTAACTTTTAATAATATGTTAACCTCTGTGTAAATAAAATATTCTAATCTATTTGGTCAAATCTCACCTTATTTCCTTTCGTATGTACACTTTTACGATAAAATGAGGGGTATGCTGTAGCTTAAGAACTTGACGTGATAGAGAAAAATTGTGAATATTTTTGAATTCAGAGATGAAAAATTAGTCAAAAACAAGTCACAGATCCAAGTCAACAAAATTGCTGTTCCCCAGTGTTATTTGTTTACAAACAATGGAAAAAACTCAAATACTTTTGTTACACCGTAATATTATAAAATACCCATTTCTCTCTGAAATTATACCTGCCGTAAAAGGATTTTAAATTAGAGAATTAGTAAAGTAGTAAGAAGCAGGCTTTTTGGGTGATATGAAATTGATTCAAAACAAACGGTAACTTTCGAATTAAACAAAAAAGAAAATCAAATATAAAAAATAAATTTTAATTAAATAACCCATTAATTAAGTGGTGTGATGAGTATATCCGATTCATATTTGAAAGTTAAACTTATAATTTATAACAATATTTTGTTTATCCCTACAGCTATTTTTTTTCCTTTCTAGAAATGACAGTCACAATTCCTGCAAAGCACGAATTAGTGCCAGGTGATTCTTCGGACAACGAAACCTGCTGTACAACATACGAGAACGCTCAGGTAGGTGACCCATTCGAAACGGAAACTTTCACCGACACGTTCGAGTCTAGTGCTTTCATTCACAATGTAGAAATTTCACTTTTTTATATTTGAAATAACAAATATGCCAATACATCATCCGCATAGGTGGAGTAGCAATAACGCTAATACAGAGCTGTGAAAAAATATAGACTCGAGAACCAAATTGTTGTTATTTGATTAACTAAGTTTTAAACGATCTTGAGGTCTAATTTCGAAGTTGCTTTGTTTATAACAAAGAAGAATTTATGAAAGGATAATGGTAATGAGGATGAATATTGTAAAAAATAACAAACTGTGGGTATATTCTATATTTACCTTGTAAATAAATGTAAACTCAAAGGGATTATCTCCTTACTCAATGCAATTTTTTGATGGTTGCGACCTTCATTGTGTAGTATTACTATTTGCCAAATGTGACTCACTTCTTTTAAGCTTGATAGTGTTTTTTAAAGTTTTTTTTTTAATTGTGACGATGCCCAAGGAAAAACGGTTAACTGAAATTGAACAGCAAATGATTCTGGATTTAAGAATAGCCTGTAATACTCAGAGACAAAAAGCTGAAGAATTGCAACGCTGTCAAAATGTGGTGAAACATTTTCTAAATTCAGGTGAAAATGATGAAAAAAATCAAGAGATATGTATGGTCTAAAAAATTTGCCAGTACAGTGAATTGGGCTATTTTGCGTGTAATCTCAAAAATAGAAGCTTCGTTGCCCAAATTGTCAGAAAATTTAAACTAGGATGTGATCCTAGCTTAATTAGCAATTGGGTTGTTAAAAACAGGCTCCTACAATTTAAAAAAGTAAAAGAAAACCACAGTTTAAGAAGAGGCATTTAGAGCAGATATTAAAGTTTCTTGAAGATCATATTCAAAACAAGTTAAATGTTAAATGTGGTCACATATATAACAAAATAAATTACAAAATTACAAAATTAATTAGATTGATATTGATAAAGATCAATGGTGCAAACTTAAACCATCTTAGATTTGCAGATGATATTATTCTCATTTCACAAGACCCAGAGGAGCTGCAAAGATGCATACAAGAACTGCAAAGGGCTGGTGAACCATTTGGCTTGAAAATAAACCTGAAAAAGAGTCAGGTTATGTTCAATAACTTCGCTCAGGACAGAAGAATTTCAGTTTTAGGAAGGGATTTAGAGATTGTGGACAGCTTTGTATATCTTGGGCAGAGGATTTCCATGGAGGGGAATACCGCCCGGGAGGTGGAACGGCGTGTTAAATGTGGCGGGCAGGCATTTGGTAGGCTCAACATAGTGTTTAAGAGCAGACTCCCACTTTGTCTGAAAAGAAAAGTATTCGATCAGTGCGTTCTACCCGTTATGACATACGGAAGTGAAACCTGGACACTCACATCGCAATCAATTCAAAAACTTCGGGTGGCACAGAGGGGAATGGAAAGATGTATGCTTGGCATTACAAGACGAGACAGAAAGTCCTGCGCATGGATCAGGGAACAAACAAAAGTCTGTGACATCATTGGAAGAGTAAAACAGTTGAAATGGAGATGGACAGGCCATATAGCGAGGCGATGGGACGACAGATAGACCAAGGCAAACCTGGAGTGGATACCGCTTGATCGCAAACGTCCGCGAAGAAGACCGAAAGCACGATGGACTGATGACATCGTTAAGTATATTGGACCCGAGTGGCAGAGGAAATCCCAGGACCGTGAAGGTTGGAAGCATGCTGAAGAGGCCTTCATCCTGCAGTGGATCGATACGGGCTGATGATGATGATGAAATTACCTTGATAATCAAAGTATTGGCCATCCTTAGCTATTACTTTTTCCCATCTTTCTGCCAAAGAATGGGTTCCGCAGCAAAAAAACTTTTGTTTTTTTGGGGCCAACCATTCATCAAGCCAAATTTTCGCTTCTTTATAAGAATGTAAGTATTGTTCTGAAAGTTCGTGCTGCATCTATCGAAAGAAGTGGTAGTACGATGAGGATAAGTCCGGTGAATACGGCGAGTGGGGTTGAACGTCCCATTTAAAGTTTTCCAAATAGTTTTTAACACATTTTGCATCAGGTGCCGGGCATTGTCATGTCGTGACTTTATCACTATGACTTTTCTTTCTTCTTTAGGCGTATGGTTGTTTTTCTCGCAATGCCTGGTTGGCTTTTATTAGTTGTTGTCGGCATCGATCGCCAGTAATACTTTCACCAGGTTTCAGCAATTTGTAATATACAGCTCCCCTACTATTCCACTAAATTTACAGCAAAGACTTCTTTCGATGTATATTACCACTGGTTGTGGGGTTGAAGACTGGCCTGGGCCTACCCATGTTTTTTTGCACTTTGAGTTGTCAAAATATATCCCCTTTTACTTTTCTTTTCTGCCGAGCAAGCAAAATTTCTCAAGCGGTTTTTCGCCTTTCAATGTCTCTTTCGTTCAATTCATATTGAACTCATTTTCCTTCCTTCTGGATCTTTCCCAATGCGTGTATTCGTTCGAGTATAGTGGATTTGGCAACATTCAATGCTTCTGCCAATTGTTTCATCGCATCAGTTGATCATCATCCAATAATGCTTACAAATCTGTATCTTCAAACTTTTTGGCTGACCTGGACGGTCTTTGCCTTTTATATCAAAATCACCAATTTTAAAGCGTTTAAACCATCGTTCACAATATTTTTTGTGTTAACCATAAGCTTCAACCAACGATCATTTACGTTCGCAGCAGTTTTCTTTAAATAAAAGAAGTTATTAAACTTCCACGCAAAACGTCTGTTTCTGGCACATGATTCTGGGCATATTCAAAGCTATGAAAAACTGATTTTTTTGCACAGTGACAATTAGTAACGCACTGACTTGGTGGCGTATGTTTATCCTCCAAAACGCAATAGACGTCATTAGTCTATACCAACAAATGCATCAGTAACGCCGTCTCTTAGCAAAATCGACATTATTAACCGAATTAGAATGCCTATTAGAACCTATTAGAATGCTTTTAATTATTTCGGGCACGATTTAATAAAAGATGAAAAAATCATGTCCAGCCAATCGCATTGTGGCGGGGGAGATATGATGTGGGTTGCATTCAAACACGAGTTTAAATCTGAAATTGCTTTTGTTTCTGGAGACATCAATGCTGTACAATATCAGAAACTTCTGGATAATTATCTTTCGCCATTTATAATGTATTTAGAAGACGATGATGTAACTTTTCAACAGGATTAAACCTTTGAGCTGGTCTACATTAAGTCTAGGTTTAAATTCTATGGAATATTTATGGGGAATTTTAGCGATGGAGGTTTACGACCCACAGAGACCATAAATTCAAATAACGGAAAAAATCAAAGAAATAATATCCGAAACTAAGATTAATCGGCACTAAATAAGTTCAATCAATATAATAAACAGTGTTCCTAGAAGGTTATTGTCTGTATTAAGAAGACGTGGAAAGGCAGGAAAGTATTAATAATTGCAAAAATAAAATAATTAAACCTGTTAAATTACCAATCGAAAAGCTGAAATTACTGAAATCGAAAAATAAGAATTATCATTTTAACCAAATAAGTTTAAAAGTATATTTGGCAAATATTAATTGGTTATTACTTAACAAATAAACTAATGAACATTGTTAAAACAAAAATAAAAATCGTGCCATCAGCCAAGAACTATGCGAAATTGCGACAAAAATGATTGTGGTTTATATCAGTGGGTGCATTTAAGTTCAATTTAAAATGAAAAATGTTTTCTGTACGCGAATATCATGATATGCTCCTTATTTGCTGAGAAGCTCTCCCCAATTCCGAAGGGGCTAGACGTATTTACGGCAATGATACCTCGAAAAGTCACCTCCAGACCGGCAAACATTTATTCAAATTTCCCAAAAATTTTTCGATACGGCGTTTGGAAATGTTTGGATAGTGTGATTCTACAATTTCAAGTATGTGGGCGCCAGCTAGAAATCGGTCCTGAAGTCGAAGAACAACTTTAACATCTTGTTGCATCTACCAGAAGTACTCGAAGTGTTGCGGTACAAATTATTCTACTCTTATCATGTACAAAGGATATAAACATTCTACCCGCTGATTTTTTACACAGGCAAAAATATTTCGAATGGTTTATTGCCCAGAGCCAAAGAACCAAGCTTATTTTAGTGGTAATGGAATGGTGAACAATAAAACAATTAATAATGTGTTTCATAATGTCACTTGAATCGTTTAAAACGTGCTATAATATAAAAAAAAATGAGTGCTAGTAGTTTCAACTTTAATATTAAACGAATATTAATGAAACAAGATTATGAGAAGTTGCCAAGTGTTAATAAAATAAATTTCTAAACTGTTTTCCGCCGAAATTGTTTCATTTTCGATACATATTATCAGGAAACTTATTTTACTAAATTATATAAAAAAAACCTTGTTTAAATAATCAAAATTACTTTTTCTTACTCCCTGTATATATAAGTGTGAATACTTTCCTGGTTAAATAAAAAAATAATACGTCCAGTAGTGTGGGATATTAGAATATAAAAGATTTTCTTCTTAGAGTGCCTGATTTATTTTCTATATTTACAAGTGATAGATTAATGCATTAAGATTCAATAACAACTTTCTTCAGGATCTTCGATGTAATTATTGAAGAAAATAGAAAGTGTTTTCTTGAAGTACTTACCCGTTATAGAGCCATCTTAAGGTTGTTTTTATACGGCTCATTGTTTAACTTACATACTGATTTACTACTTGCAATTGAAATATATCATTAAATAAAATTGCGAAAAAGTTGGGCATGCTGTTTAATTAGGAAAAATGTATTTATTTTATGAGACATTTCTTCAAAAATATAGTATTACATAATAACCCGCATGTTTTAAATATTTATTTTTTTTCTGATTCTTGATAGATGCAGTAGGTTTTGATGATTAATTTACAATATTTCTATTGCAGTTCAAATAAGCAATTTATAATTATTGATTCATTTAAAAATCAAAAACACTTTGGTATAAAAATTGTTTTGCCAATTTCCTGATGGCATAAGAAACATTTTACTATTTAATTCTCACTTTCTATAGTAATACTGCTTCATATGCAATCAAGTACAATTTATCATTCATAATCACCAATAATTTTGCTATTTTTGTGCGTTATTAGGCAACCAGAAATGTTCGTTCGAGTGTGCCTGACAAGCATTAGACGTAGGGTCATAAATTCATAAAATTACATATCACTTTATTAATTTATTTATACAAAGAGAGCTGGCTTTGGCTTTGATTGTATCACTTGGGAGGTATTAAAACAACTTCCAAAGAAAGCCATAATAAAACTTACACATCTCGTTAATGTGTAAGTTTTATTGTGGTGATCTCTAAGTCAGGACAATCTCCTCACGAAGTGTCATCATAAGGGCCAATCTCTCTACTGCCTACGTTCTCAAAATTATTGGAAAAAATATTCTTGAAAAGGTTGAAACCCTTTATTGGAGAAAGGCACCTAATACCAAATCATCAGTTTGGTTTTAGAGAGAGAAATTCAACCATACATCGGATTTACAGAATAATCATTGTAATGGAAAAGACGCTAGAAAACAAAGAAGTCTGTTCAGTTATCTTCCTTGATGTTGCGCATCAATGCCACAATGGGCTAAAATACAAGGTGTCCAATATTGTTCATTTTTATTGATAGATATAGAATTAATAGAAGTCGATTTAAGGTATAATAATTTTATTATTATCATATTATAATACAGTATCATGATCATATATATCATTATCAACATTATAATACAGTATCATATCATCAGATGAACGAAAATGTGCTATCACCCTGCCGCACATACAGTAATGGACAAAAGTATTGGCACAGCATATTGTTTTTATGATAAAAACATATATTTTTAAAATATAAACGTAAAATAATTATTCAAATGATTATTTTATACCTCCAACCAAAATATAAATATTTCACAGAAAAAAAAAAATGTTAATATCAAATGGAATAGATAAAATAAATTCAAAATGAATAGGGTGCCAATACTTTTATGGACACCTTTAAATGTTTATCAAATATTTGAAAGCAAAACGCTGATAAAAAACTTGTTTCTACCTATGGAAAAATATTTATTGTGGTCGAATGTTACTATCGTGTAACCTTCTGATATGTGCACTGGTCGATGTATCTAGAAAATAAATAATTTTAAATGAAATGGCTCGTATAGGACAGAAAACTACAGTGACTGAAAGAAAAATAATAGTTAATTTGCATCGTGATGGTAAATCATATTCTGGAATTGCGAACATAGAGAGAAAAAGTGTTCGTAGGATAATTTTCAAAATATGCCACAACAGGGCCGCCATCTAAACTTACAGAATTGGAAAGAAGAAAAATAATTAGACAAATTAAAAAGGATCCTCATACCTCAGCGTCGGAAATTACTTCAATGTTTAGAGAACAGGATAATAAAGATATTAGTGGTAAAACCGTATGGAGAATTCTGCATCGTACTGGTTATAGAACAAGGGTTGCCAGAAGAAACCGTACATTAACAAAATCAACCAAAAAGAGCGGTTGCAGTTCGCAAGTCAGTATGTTGCTAAAACTAATGAGCTTTGGGAGACAGTAATATTTTCAGACGAAAGTAAATACAATATATTTCATTTCATTGTCTGGAGGAAGCAAAACAGAGAACTTGAGTTAAAGAATTTACATCAAACAGTTAAGCATGGAGGTGGAAGCAGTGGCGGTTAGTCCATAAGGGCACGTAAGCACGTGCCCCGACTCAAAAATTAAATGAAAATTTGATGTCTGACAGTTACACTCGTATTTCTATACAGCAAAGTGTGTATATGATATTAAGAAACGTAAAATTTTTGGTTGCGATGCATTTTCCTATCCCCATTCCAAAATCTGGTTATTCATGCCCCACCGTTGCTGCTGGGTGGAAATATCCTAGTCTGGGAATGTATAGCTGCAGGAGGCTTTGGAATTCTTGTCTTCATTGATGAAATAATGAACAAAACCGTATATTTAAATATTTTAAAAGACAATCTACGACAAAGTGCTGAAAAGCTGAATATTGCCAATAGTTTCTATTTTTTACAAGATAACGATCCAAGACATACAGCTTATGTAGTAAAACAGTGGATAGCTTATAACGTCCCACATCAGTTAAATACCCCTCCTCAGTTCCCTGACCTGAATCCTATAGAAAATCTGTGGAATGAACTAGATAAATTAATCAGAAAACATCACATTTCAAGCAAAAGTTAATTGAAGGAAATTCTTCTACCAGAATGGACGCCCTTACGGCAAGAAATTACTCAAAAACTAGTTCATTCCATGCCAAATCGTCTAAGAGATGTTATCAAGGAAAAGGACTTCCTACAAAATATTAATTTTGTATATGATTCTTTCATTAAGTGACTGTGCTAATACTTTTGTCCATTCAACTTTTGTCATTATATTCATTTGAAATTTATTTTATCTACTTCATTTGAGTTTAACCATTTTTTTTGCATAAAATTTAGATTTTGGTTGGAGGTATAAAATAAACAACTAATTACATTGTTTTACATTTGTATTTTGGAAATATATTTTTTTATTTAAAACAAAATGTGCCATGCCAGTACTTTAGTCTCCCACTGTATGTCTGGATATCGAGTGCATCTCATAAACAATATTCTCCTTTAGTTGCAATGTGGTACGAGGTTTATTTTCATAAACCTTGCTCTTGATATAACGCCACAAGAAAAAAATCAAGTGGAGTTAAATCTGGACTTCTTGGGAGTTAATTCTTGCCACCTCTACGCGATATCACTTGTCCTGGGGATAATTCCTGTACAGTGTCCAAAGAATCACGTCAGATCTTGCAGCGATTGGTAGAAAAAACCTCATATCATCTCGCAATACCTAGCTGCATTAAGCGACTCACGCACACGTTCAATTTTATTTGCACCTCTGTTTGAACTTGGACGACCCAAATAGTGATCTCCATCAAGACCTTCAGATGGACACTGTTGACCAGACTGTTACCAAATTCACACAGAGTCAGGAACAACGGCTCCATCAAAACGTGAACGTTGAGACAATCTAGCTCCTCGACAACACCAATCTAACTAGAAGACTCAAGAGGGTGAAGCCTTTTGAGTTAGCTAAGTGATTGTGCTACTGCAAAGCAGAGAATAGTGCGATTGTGCATTACACATTAGTTTAGTGTAAATAAGTTATTAGACTCTAAGGTATTCTAGTGAGTACGACTTTAGATTTAAGCAATTTAAGTTGGAATCGAATTACTCATTGATCTACATTAAATCAGATTGTAATATCAGTAAATCGAGGTGTTTATTTAAAGAAAAGAAAAACTTTTAATTTTATGAAAAAATACCGAGGTTTGTATTCGTGAGACATTGTCTTTGAGTTGATAATGCGTTGCGTTGAAGTCATCGCATGATAAAGAAATGTCCAGCCTTGTTTTCTTCTGATAAACTGTGAGGAGCTCCCTACCAACCCATCTACCTTAAATTTTCTTAAACTATTGACCAAGGTACATGCAAAGATCTATAGCAAAAAGAGAATAATACGAGAGAGACTTCAGAGCATGGTCAAAGCAAGTCAAACAACAACAAACACACAGAAAGTTCTAAAAATCGAGCAATTGTAGGAGGTGGAAGAAACTTTAATGAAAATCAAAGGCAATAAAGCTTCCTTTAGAACTACTGCAGCTTGAAGATACAGAACTAGCTCAAGTCATTCAGAAATTGATAGTCAAGATTTGTACTAGATAGCAAATGCCTGCAGAATGGCAGCAGGCGTTAATATACCCGATTCATAAGAAAGGAGACCAACTGAAATGCCATAACTATTCTGGCATATCAGTCATTGTTTGGCATAACTTATATAAAGTTTTAACATAGTAAGTAATACTAAGACGGAGAATATTACCAAATAACGAAGAAGGAACGGGTGAATATCAGACCTGGTTTACAACTCAATAGATCAGCTATTCACGGTCCATCAAATAATTGTTCTCCAAGCTTCTCTAAGTGAAAATCCTCTTATCCGGAAAATTTACCCGGATTTTCCGGGTAAATGAAGCCAAATGCTAGAGGCTCCAAAAACCTAAAAAGTGCCCTCTCAGGGTCGAAATCTCACTGGAAATTAGTAAAAGCCTCCGGAGTAACTAAAAAACCTGGCTGAAGGACTCGGAGTCCAGATGTTCATAGACTTCACACAGAGATTGCTAGAGAATGATCTGGATGGACACGAAGGTTGAAGGAAGTCCAAGCTTATTAAAGGGCGGGCTTTAACACCACAACCTAAGAAGAAGAAGAATTGACCAATGTAAATTATACTTATTTATTATTCCATATGTCTTCTCTAATTTAACATATCACTAGCTTTCATAAACAAGAAATGTTAGATAGGTTAATCTCCGATCTAAACTGTGCAAACTACACTTAGTATTAGTAACATTTGATGCTTTTTAAAGGCTTTCATTTTAAAAATCATTCATCATACAATTTCGAATATGCAAATATTTGAAAGTTGAACAGACTGGAAACACAATGCCGGATAAATCAATTGGGCACAAAAGGACATCAAGGAGGAGTACGAATGTTGACCGCGTTCGCCAGTCTGTTAGAGACGATCCACGACAGTGTCTACGAAACTGATTTACATTTCTCAAATGTAAATCTCCAAAGATTTACATTTCTACCCCTACAAAATTGTTATTTTATCAGAGATGAAGCCCGATGATCCAGCTAAATGAGTCGAATTCTGCAGAACAATGAAAATCGTTTTAAGAGCTTCAATAATATATGGTTTCCTGATGAATTAAATTTCCTCATCAAAAGCCACGTGAATAAACAATATTGCAGATATTGGGCTCTCGACAATCCGCTGGAACTGCGCCAGAAACCATTACACTCGTCTAAGGTTGTCGTTTGGGCTCCATATCAAGCGAAGGAATTATCGGCCCCTGCTTTTTTGAGGTTAACCGTGGTCGCACTCAAACTGTTAATTCGTTAACTCTACAATTTCCCACGTTATGAATGATTCTTTAGCAGCTGTTCACGATTTATTCCCTGAAAGAGTGATTAGTCGCCGAGGTGGCATCAACTGGCCACCGAAGAGTCGGGATGTAACACCTGCTGATTTTTTCCTATGGAGCTACTTAAAAAGTATGGTTTTCAACCCATTACCATACAACTTAAATGTTATAAAGCACAGAATAACATACGAAATCCACGCGATTCCAAGAGCGATGCTCCTGCGAGTGATGCGTAGTGTGCATTTAAGGAGGGTTGTTTTTAATAAATAAAAATTCAAAAACTAGGCTATAATTTAACAGCCATTAAACAAGTTTGAATTGATTCTGATATTTTATTTTTTATGTATCAAAAAAGAAAAATATTCTGAGACACCCTTTATAACAAACAAGTGAAATGATTGGATTAAATTTTTTTATTGGTATTTTCTCTATTTGGCCTATATGGATCTTTACAATATATGGTGGTGCGAATAGAGCCACTGGCAGTTTGTTTGAAAATTAATGGCAACTTGTCTACTCAAAAATAAAGTGGTATTATCGTTACTCTTTCACAAAATAAGTTTATTTAAACATTAAATTGTAAGTTATTGATGAAGTACTTTTTATCTACCATACACTATCATTTATGACTTGATAAAACTGACCACCTTATGCGCTATAATTGAGGTAATTGAAATGACAACATATTTTTAAAAAATTAATTCATTTTTAAATTTAAAACCTATTAGAAAATGATTTTTTTTCGAAGTAGATATAAATAAAAATAAAATTAATTGATTTTATGAGGTGTCTATAACTTCTAAGGTGAAATTAAAATGGATGGCGTGAATCGAACCTTGAACGCAAAGTAAAGTCAATGTTGTATTTTGAAACGTTCTTATTTTGAAGTAGTTTTCAACTATAAATGTTTGCAACACTTTATTGGCTAAGATATTCACAAATAAGATTGTACCACAAATTAGTCATAATTATATTTTATTCTTAAATATATTATTTTCTTAAAATATGGATATATTCTTTACACAGGCAGGTTTATATTTAATTAACAGGGTTCAATGACTTGCTTTGTATTTAAAGTGACCATTCACTATTTCGACCACTTAGAGCAATTCTTTTTTATCAACAGGCTTATGGAAAGAGTACTTTGTCAAGGGCGCAGGTTTTCAGGTGCTTTAAGGCGTTCTTAGATTGGCAAGACTTGATTGAAGATGAATCTCACAACGAAAAGCCTTCAACTGCAAAAAATGAATGATCGGGGAAGAGTTGAATTTGACTCATACAATTGTTCATCTGATTTTGACCAATGAATTGGGTATGAAGAATATCTGCGCGATAGTGGTTCCGAAAAACCTTTCGCAGGATCAAAAAATTGACATTATCAAACTGACTTCCTGACTGGTTGAAAACCCCCTAGTCAACCAGAAAAATTACTTTTTAATGCCAAAGATAGAACGCAACAATATAAAAAATCAGGAGTTTATGTGTTAAGTTGGAACGAGTGCAGTAGCTGCTATGTAGGACAAACAGGCGGAAGTTTTCAGACCAGATTTCAAAAAAATTAAAAATTCTAATTTTGCGAACCATTTCACAGATACCGGATATATATTTTCAGAGATAACAAATTTAAAAAATTTACATACCCCCGCAAAAAGCAAAAAATTAAAAATTTTAGAAGCACTAGAAATTTACAAATATAATAAATACCAGTAAAAGAAAATATGAAAATAATCAACTTAATGAAATAGAAAAGGATTTCCAAAAAAATAACACCCGAAATGTTTACAAAACATTTAAAACTAAATTAACAGGCTATCAACACCAAAGTCTTTGCTTTCGAAAGGAAAACGGACAATTAGGTCTAAACAATCAAGGCAATTGCAAAAAACTTGTCAAATATTTTCAGCAACTACTAAACTGTCCTGAGCCCATAGACAAATTACCAACACTAAACTCTAAACAAGCAAACCCAGATTCATTACCACCGAATGAAGATGAAATAATTAGACAAATCAAACGACTTAAAAATAACAAAGCTTCTGGTGAAGATGGAATCATTGCTGAACTTTTGAAATCAGCTGGTCCAGGTACAATCAAGGAAATAACCAAAATTCTACAAGAAGTTTGGCGAACCGAACGGATTCCGGAAGATTGGAAAGATGCTCTAATCCATCCACTACATAAGAAAGGAGATAAAACGAATGTAAACAATTACAGAGGGATATCTCTTCTCCCAGACTGTTACAAAATTCTATCTCAATGTCTATTAGACGGAGCACAGGGACAGTTTGAACCTAAAATTGGTGAATATCAAGCAGGTTTTCGACCGAGCAGATCCTGCCCCGGACAGTTCTTGAATCTAAAGTTGATCCTAAGACATCAGAAACTATACAACAAAAATCTCGTCTGTATATTTGTGGATTTCAAAAAAGCATATGATTCTATTGACCGCGAATCTTTATTCTAAATCTTGAAAGAACAAGGACTAGATCTGAAAACGCTGGCAATTAGTAAAGCAACACTAACGAACACTAGGTCAAAAGTTAAATTTATGGGTTACATCTCAGAGCCTTTCAAAATTAAAACTAGAGCGAGACAAGGGGATGGACTCTCGCCACTCTTATTTAACTGTGTTCTAGAAAATGTAATACAGGAGTGGCATGTAAAGAAAATCCGCCCTGAACATTGACCAGCCCATTAAACTGGGGAGAACCAACATCAAAATAGATTGTCTGGCGTTTGCTGTTGACCTAGCAATTTTAGCCCAAAGTATATTAACGGCACAAAAACTGATTGAAATTCTAAAAGAAACAGCAGAAAAGATAGGACTCCAAATTTCCTTTGAGAAGACACAATACATGACCTGCGTGAGGACCTATTGTGAATTGTACATAATGCATACATGTGTCGAGGTGATGCTTCAGAGTGAGTCCTTACGATTATTTTCTCTTCCTAAATCTAAAGAAACGGCTCCCTGGAAAAGATTCACTTCAGTTCATGATGACGTCAAAGATCAGACAACACTTATTTTGCAGTACACTTCAGAACAGTACAACTGTTTTGTCACACTACTGCTACTGAGTCTTCTTTAAATTCGGTAATTTTCTTTTAAAATCCCATTAGAAATAGACCAAAAATAAAATATTTTCTTGAATCATCAAACATTTCTCTTAACAGCTTAAAAAAATTAATCGACAATAACAATGAAACCATATGATGAATACAACTGAGACTTTGACAACTATCTGGTGAATAATGATGCTTACTAAATAAGATATTAATATACTATATAAATAATACTATATATATATATATATATATATATATATATATATATATATATATATATATATATATATATATATATATATATATATATATCTATACAAAAGAATACTAAGAAAACTTAATGACACACAACTAAGGGAGCAAGCAGGATTCAGAAGTGGATTCAGTATCACATTTCACATCAGGGTTCACATTCAGGTCCTACAGCAGGTCATAGAAACACACCACGAATACACTATGCCTTTGTGCTTGGCTTTTATCGATTATGGAAAATTATTGATTCAATCTCAAAGCGGGCTATAATGGATGCATTGCTTAATTAAAGTGTAGAGAAAGCCTATGTAAATCTACTAGGATCGATATATGATGAAGCTACAGTGACAGTCCACCTTGACGATCTTGAGGTTGGAATAAATGTATGATGCATATTTAAATAATCTTAGATTCGCAGATGATATTGTTCTTCTTTCACAAGACCCAGAGGAGCTGCAAAGACACGTACAAGAGCTGCAAAGGGCTGGGGAACCATTTAGCTTGAAAATAAACCAGAAGAAGAGTCAGGTCATGTTCAATAAATTTGCTGAGGACCAAAGGATTTCTATTTTAGGAACGGATTTAGAAGTTGTTGATCACTATATATATATATATATATATATATATATATATATATATATATATATATATATATATATATATATATATATATATATCTTGGGCAAAGGGTTTCAATGGAAGGGGATACCGTCCGGGAGGTAGAACGACGCGTTAAATGTGGCTGGCAGGCTCAACATAGTGTTTAAGAGCAAACTACCACTTTGCCTACAAAGAAAAGTCTTTGATCAGTGTGTCCTACTCGTTATGACATAAGGAAGTGAAATCTGGCCACTCATATCTCAGTCAGTTCAAAAACTTCGAGTAGCACAGAGGAGAATGGAAAGATGTATGCTTGGTATTACTAGACGGGATAGAAAGACCTGCACATGGATCGGCGAACAAACGAAAGTGAGTTACATCATTGGTAGAATAAAGCAATTGAAATGGAAGTGGGAAGGCCATGTAGATAGGCGATGGGGCGAAAGGTGGACCAGGGCGGTCTTGGACTGGATACCGCTTGATCGCAAACGTCCACTGAAAAGACTGAAAACACGATGGACTGATGACATCATAAAGTATATTGGACCCGAATGGCAGAGGACAGCTCAGGACCGCGAGAGTTGGAAGCATGCTGAAGAGGTCTTCATCCTGCAGTGGATTGATACGGGTTGATGATCAAGTCAAGAAATAAAATAAGTGATAAATAACAAAGTAAAAAAATAGTAAATCATTTTTTGATATTGGTAGTATTTTTCTAATTGTTCAAGAAACATTTAATTGAGAGTTCTTCTTTTCTCTCCAGCAAAATATAAATAATCATACTATTATATAAAAATTATATCAAAATGACTATAAATGTATGATGATTTTCAGGAGCAGCCACATCTACATGATCATACGGAATCATTACTGGAGGATTTAGAACCTTGCGAAGAAATTTTAGAAACCAAACAGACTGAACTCTATGATGACGTTTACTACCAGAAAGCTAGAAAATTGTTGACCTATGAAGAGGCACCTACTTATATGCAACACAACGCCTTTATCAGGACAGGATATAGAGGAATACTGGATACATCGCTATGCATGGAAAGGTATTAAAAACTTCGAATAGACATTTTGTTTCGTATTCTCCTTTACTGAGGAGTTGTTATAAGAAATCGAATTTCCACTTCAGCGAAGTTACTCTTATTTATATTAGTCACTGTGCAGGGCTCACTGCCATAAATAAAAGAGGGTCTTGCTACGTTTTTATACAGATTGTCCCATAACTTATCCGCTATAGAGCAACTGGTGATAGTAGATATCAAAATTAGAGGATTTAGTCAATAAATGTGTTGAAAGTGAAACTAAATTTTCGAAAAATTGAGATAATTTAAAAACGGTTGAAGATATCGGATTCAAAATCGGGATAGTTGAGTTTTCAAAGGTGACAAATGCGAATTTGGTACTAGTTTGAGCCTAATTCCTAGAGGGCACTTACTACCTACTTTGTGAGGAATTAACTCACTCATATTTTTTTATCCTATATAGCTGGGAATATTTTGACTTCAAAATAGAGAAGAGTCCTAATTTCTCCGTAAAAAAGGTACCCTTGGTCAATATCGATATCTCACGCCGTTTGCGTGATATTCGTGTTCGAATATTTCATTGCACATCTTGTCGATGGCTGAAAAATCTGCAGTTCACAAAGTGAATTTTGTGAATGATGAAAAAAAAACATTAAGATATCAAAAATACAACGGAGTTTATTTAAAATAACAATTTTTTTAAATTTGCAATAGGTGTTGAAAGTGTTCACCGTTTACCTCAATACACTTTCGCAGGCTCTTTGTAAAGTGACGCCTCACTTTTGAGAAGATATTTTCTTCATTTCTTATATGATTGGCCGCTTATTGAATTTTTTCATTTATGGACTAATTATTTACACTTATTTTTTGTTTTCTGACTTAATAGCCCTCATTAGCCGGAACGCAGGGAAAGCGTCTGTCAATTGGCCATGTCGCTTTTTCAGACGCTTTCTTTGCGTTCAGCTCGAGCCTGGCTGATGATGACTATAAAGTCAGAAACTAGTCTTAGGAGACCCTTGATGACGCCATAGTAGTGGCTGAAGGCAACAGGCGTGGTAGGAGTATGGGGAGAAATCTCTGTTATTAATATATCTCTCCATGGACCACTGTGCCAACATTTTGAACATTAGAATTTATGTTTTATTTTATTCAATTTGCAGCATCTTTTGGTGGACTAACGAAACAATAAACATATGGTCTCATGTATTCGGTCTGGTTTTATTTGTATCTTTGACCATTTTTGACTTGATCATATTAAAAATCGATGCTCCATTTAGCGATAAGGTTCTTCTTGGTGGCATTTTAATTTGCTTTCAAGTAAGTACTGCATGGTTTCTTAAATCTATTTGATGTTTTTAAAGATGCGCTTTTATCACAGGTATGCATGGGATTGTCAGCTCTGTATCATACCTTCTGCTGCAGATCAGAAGAAGATTGCGACTATTTCTTGGCATATGATTTGTTTGGAATAGCTCTTTCATTGTATGGAATTTATGTATCAGGAATTTATTATGCATTTTGGTGTGATCAGGTAAGAAAAGTGTTAATGTCCAGTATTATTTGTATTAGATTGGCAGATAAGTTCGTAAGGTTTTTAAAGTGTAATGAAAAATGTAAAAACAAATCAAAGTAAGTCTACACCAAAACATAAACCTCACGAACTTATTTGTCGGTATTCTATAAACAAAATAAATGTAATAAAAAATTAATTATTTTAGATGCTTAAAACTTTTTATTTGATAACGGTAACAGCCATTTTCGTTCTTGCTATGATACTACAAATTCCAAGACTTAACATCCACACCAACATCAAGATGTTAACGTTTGTATTATGGGCAGCGTATGGGGTAGTACCGACCTTCCACTGGGCAATCAAGATGGGTGGTTATGAAAATCCAGTTGTTGCAGTAAGTATTTATTATGTAGGTTAGGCCTAACTTATCATCAGGAGATGCTAACGCTTTGACATCTTTGATGTTGATGGCTTAAATACAGTAATGGACAAAAGTATATTGACAAAGTGAATTTTCATAATTTATAAGTTAAAGTTATTTTAATTTTAAAAACAAATACTTGTTCTTATTTCTATCTATAAACGTTGTATTATCAAGTATTACTCTAAATATCCAAATAATGTCGTGAGGAGAAATGAAAAAGTTTAATTCTTACAGGCCAAAAGTATACAGACAAAACTAATATTACCAAGATATATATGAACACAAATAAGCCAAAATAGTAAGTAAAAAACCAAGATTACTATCTAAATTTCCACTATATTTAAAACGTGTACGTATGACAATTGTTTCGACACACAGTGTCTTTTTCAAATACACACTGCTACACACTACAGTGTGTATTTGAAAAAGATACTGTGTGTCGAAACGTGTGTCTAAACGTGTCGAAACGTGTGTCTTGGTTTTTTATTTAAAATGAATTTCCATCAAGTATCGGCTACCTCAGTTAAATAAAATAGTAAGTAATTTGCTTAATATTTTGTGGCATAACCGTTATTACTAATAACTGCTTGGCATCTTCTAGACATTGACTCAAGAAGTTTGTTAATGTAGACATGATCAATACTTTTGCATTTTTCTTCCAATGCCCTATATAGATTTTCTTTGGTGGAGTAATTCTTAGCTTTAATCTGTCGATTCAAGTGATCCCACGTGTTTTCTATAGGGTTCAAATCCGGCGATTGCGATGGCCACTTTAAGATAGAAATGTTTTCATCTATAAAGAATTGCTTCACTAGCTTTGAAGAATGCTTGGGGTCATTATCTTGTTGAAAAGAAGATCTTAAAGGCATGTTATCTTCCCTATAAGGCAGCATCATGTTCACTAATATATCGCAATAAAAAATCCATAATCCCTTCTATGCGGTGTAATGGACCTACTTCAAACCCCGAGAAGTAACCCCCGACCAGGACAGATCCACCTCCATGCTTAACAGTAGGAACTGTAAATTTAAAAAGATTTACCACTAAACACTGCTCGACGTATGTTTCGCTAACCATGATAGCATCCTCAGGAGATGATTTAATCTAGATCTGATTTAATCCAGATTAAATCATCTCCTGATGATGCTAACATGGTTAACGAAACGTGCGTCGAGCAGTTCAAAAAATGTGATTTGGTGTTTAGTTGTAAATCTCTTCAAGTTTAGTGTTTCACACCAAAGGTTCCAATAGAGCAATGTGTATTTATGTTGTATTATTTTCCCAATAGGGCGTCCAACATAACGAACTCCATCAGATCCAAACATATTGAATTTTGATTCGTCGCTCCAACATGCCAGTTTCCAATCATGTAAAGTCCAACTGAGATGTCGACGAGCAAAACCTAAACGGTTGTTTCTCTTTTTCTTTGAAAGAAGAGGTTTCTTGATTGGTCAACCTGCAAACAACTCTTGTCCATTAAGTCTTCTTTTAGTGGTCTTTGTGGACACGTCTGCTAATCCTTGGTTTATTAAATCAGCTCTTATTTCGGTTGGAGTCTCGAATGAAGTCTTGGATGAAAGATCTTACTGTTATCTCACTAAGTTTCCTGGGACGGCCCGATCTTGGCAATACTTTCATTGTTCCCCTTTGTCCAAATCTATTAAGTAATTTAAATTTTTAGCTATATAGTTAAATCTTCAATATAGCAATTTTAAAGTGAAATGAATAAAGTTAGTTTATGATATCTATAAAATCTATATATTTTTGTCTCTTAAAAAAATATAATAAATGAACTGAAACAAGAAAACCAAAAATTAAAGCAGACAGTTAAAGACCAAGAAGAGAGATTGGAGAAGGTTGAGAGAGAAATAAGAAGAAATAACATTATAGTGCACAATTATAGTGCAACAGAGGCAAGTAAAAGAGAAGGTGCAGGAATTGGCGAGGGAAATGGGATTAGAAATTAACACAGCGGTAGATATAAAGGAAATTACGAAATTGGGAGCCTACAAACCAAATAAAAAAAAGACCAGTTCTTGTAAATCTACAAACATGGGACAAGAAAATCGAAATATTTGAAAGGACCAAAGAACTGAAAGGGAGAGACATCTGGATTAATGATGATTATACAAAAGAGGTTCAAGGTATTAAAGGATACCCCACTTAAAACAAGCAAAACAGCAAGAATACACAGCCTATCTTAGATATAACAAGATGAGTGTGAGCGGACAAACGTACGAAATAGAAGATCTCGAAAGTCCAGAATATACAGAAAAGGAAAATAATAAACGCACAGCTAACGAAAGATCACCGGAGACTGAGGCCCTCAAGAAAGAACGGAGAAAAATCAGGAGAACTGAGCGAAAAAACTGTTAAGGAAAGGTGGAGGGACGAACAAAGCTGACGACGATAGGGCAATGAAAAGGAAAACGAATAAAATGGCAAAAAGAAAGAGGAAGAAGGAACGTGCGGTAATATTATCTTCAGAAATTGCAGCGTTTGAGTGATGAAATTAAGAAAAAACGGCTGCATTTGGCGAAAAAGAGAGTTTTGTTTCATCAAGACAATGCACCAGTTCAGATATGTGTTATCACGATGGCCAAAATCAATGACTTAAACTTCAAATTGCTTCCTCAAGCACCCTATTCGTCAGATTTAACCCCCTCGGATTATTTTCTGTTCGTCGACATAAATCGGGAGAAACAGATTATCATTCCTCGAATATTTTTTTGTTGAAGTTGGGTTTTTCCGCAGCAGTGATACTTGGCTACATTTCTCATTAAAATGTGCCGAAGATTTTCGATGGGCGATAGGTATGGAGACTATGCCGGCAATTCCAACATACGTACCCTATTATTACAGAACTAACGCACTGTTGCTTGAACCCGATAACAAGGCTCGTTATCATGCAGATAATAGCACTCCTCCAAGCTGTCACCACAAAGTTGAAATATTGACGGTTCCAGGACTTCTTCGAATATTGCGAAATAGCGCCGGTTATTCATGCATCCCTCGCACTAAAAATGTCTTGCCCTTACTGCTGACATGCACCCCAAACCATAATGCTTTGGCTCCCATGTTGGACGGTAGGTGTCAAGCACTGCATGAGAAATACTTCGCCGCGCCTTCGTCTGACGTACTGAGCACCAGATCGCCCAAAAATCGACCAAAACGTAATATAAATGCAGAAATTAGTTTCCCCTTATCTACCCCATATAAAGTGATTTAATTTTTTGTATCTACAAAGAAAAACAGCTGAGTAACGTACCTCTATATTTGAGTCGTCAGTAAAAATTACTTCAAACCAATCTTCAGTTGTCCACTAGGCATATTTTTTGGTGCATGCTAGATAGTTTTTCTTGTTGGCTTCCGTCAGGTAAGGCTACTCTCCCGTGTAAATCAGTTTCCTTGAAACGTCTTCTTACTGTACTAGCGGAAAGTGAAAGTCGCTCTAAATATCGATCGGTTCTTCTATTTGTAAGCCTATTTGTATCTCCTTATACCTCTTTAAAGTGGTTTGCACAGCACATCTTCACAACATGATATTTTTACGCAATTACTACTTTCGAAATCATTGTTGGCTTAACAGCGCGATCCTGCTACGTTCCGGCGCAATTAGTCTACGTGTTTTAGGCATTCTTGCATCATTAAACACTCACGAATTAACAAAAAATATCCCGCACGAGACAAAACAACCGACGCAATTTTCTACCAGGTTTACTCTCTTAATGTCTGTATGGAACTAAGACGCGATAGTATGAAATAATCGACAGGCAGAGAGATGACATAAGTATCCGTTTAATAAGTACCTCATTTTAAGCCCCTTTGGAACCGATAAGGGTACATATTTATCCCGAATTTCGATCGTTTTTATAATGGCTGGTTTTTCTCAGTGTGTGAAATACTTTTGATCATAGCTGTAGTTTAGATTAGACGTAGGAGTTTGTTGTTGCTTCTTCATTGATTCTTTGTACAAAATAAAGTAGTTTACTATACAGATTTCCAACCTACTGAAGAAGAGTTTCTTCAGTAGGTTGGCGTATTGATCTGCCTTATCAATCACACCCATATGTGTATTATAACTTAATACCACCGTTGGTTTAAGTATCTGAACCCTCTCACCGTCGGCGCCGCGCTGTGTTCTACTTCCTTAACCTGTCATAATAAAAGTTAAAATATTGTCAGATCAAAAGGCTGTTGTACGATCAGTTCCATATATTGTTTTTTTAATAAGGCCATTGAAGTTTTCCATCGCACTGTGCCCAAGTTCGAACCAGCCAGTACCAGTACGTATTACTACGTACCACCAAGTGACTCTAAGAAGTTCAAACTCGTACTAAAGACACATCACATGTTGACTTGCCTCCCCTGCAACAGTGTTGTCAGATCGAATGCTATCCCACCCGTCTCATTACTTTTTTTTACACACCTCTTATATGTTGTTTTTAGTCCACTTATATATCACATGTGTTTTATTTTTAATTTTATTTTTATTACAGCTTCTGTTACCACGAGTGTTTGGAATGTATGCAATCAGCGGAAGCGCATTTTTGATTTACATCACGAAAATTCCAGAAAGATTTGCATCAGGAAAATTTGATTTCATAGGACATTCTCATCAGTGGTGGCATTTATTCGTTGTTGGTGCTCTCTATTACTGGCACAATAGTGGTATGATGTATGTTGAGTATCGATTAAATCATGCTTGTGCGAACAGCATGAGAATACCATAAGCGCATTCACCAGAAATTGATACCTTGATTGTAAATTATTATGTTAATATTATTTATTAGCTTAGGAATAGATAATCTTTTTAACCAGTGAATCTCTAAATTGACATAGAATTGAGATTTATCAAAAGCCTCATCTGTTGACATAATTTCTGTCTTGTGTCTTCATGTCTTGCCAAAATCAGAAAATATTTAACTCGTTTTAGAAACTAAGTTAATATAGGTTGTTTATAACAATGTAATATCAATCAGAAAATATTTAACTTGTTTTAGAAACTAAGTTAATATAGGTTGTTTATAACAATGTAATATATTGTATACCGTTAGGTGTGGGAAGAGATATATCAATGTATGGAAAGTTACTGTGATAATGTTATGACAACTGTTAAATAAAATTTGTTAAATTTATTCTATTGGTACTTTGCTGCTTTTTGTTAACACTTTTATTTTTTTGTTCATCATTTTGCTCATCATCATGAAAGTCATGCTTAATAATTAATTTATTGATGATTATTATATCTTTGATATACTATTTAACATATCTTATCCTCAATCAACATGGGAAATTTTAAATACTTACAATGTTTGATAATCATTCAAAAGTGTGTCTTTATTAATAGTTATTGCACTGATTGATAACATGAACTTTCTAAATATCATCAACATAATCATCTGTGCTTGCTGATGGTCCAAATGTTGAAAAAATACTTTAGTTTTAATCTAGAAGTTGTTAGACCACCAACAAAACACCAAAATATTCGAAATGAAGAGAATATTGCTGATGTAATAATTATTGCTTCAGAAGATGAAGTTTTATCTGTTCTTCCATGTTCTGGGTTTTTGGGTCTTTTAACAATGACAATTTTAAGTATTTTTCAACTAAGATTTACATTAAGTTGACTTAATTGTTATGCGACCTAATATACACAGCGTTTAACTTATGGCAGGAATATGAGAGACCATGTGTATATATATATATATATATATATATATATATATATATATATATATATATATATATATATATATATATATATCCACCATATATATCACCATATATATCACCATATATATATATATATATATATATATATATATATATATATATATATATATATATATATATATATATATATATATATATATATATATATATATATATAAAGTAAAGTAAAGTAGTTTGGATTAGAGGCGCATCAGCAACTAGGCTATTTAGCGACTGGACCTACAGCTTAACGTGGGTTCCGAACCACGGTCATCAGCTTCCGACAAACCCAGGCCAGCACCCCCCTCGGGCTATAAACCCTTGGTTATGTGCCTACCCATAAGTCTATCAGAAAACCTACCGACTGGCGAGTGACCAACGTAGAACACTTCTCAGAAGGCATCCGGCCTTACCCAGCCTTTAACTGACGTGACTGAGGGGTAATTCGTAGTCGGATTTTACACTCTTGCCTAGAAACAATCACAAACATTTAGGAAAAATAAACGGACAGAAGAAAGAAAAATAACCATCCGAGCGCTGGAATCGAACCAGCTACCGCTCCAGCGCGGATTCGGCAAAGCAGACGCTCTTACCGCCGCACCAACGCGACCGGCTATATATATATATATATATATATATATATATATATATATATATATATATATATATATATATATATATATATATATATATATATATATATATATATATATAGTTTATATTATATATAAAGTTTTCGACACTATTCAAGACAAGGCTTTGGTAAACTAATAAACTTTTAAAAAATAATAAATGCTCCGAAAATGATTTACTACATATATAGCTACGACATATCCCATTACAACAACGTTTTTTTTGCTCCTCTTTTATGTTATCAGTACATTATATATTTTTATTAAAATGCTTGTATTAATATTTTACTTCAAGTATATAACAATTTAAAGAGTACTATTGATAGTGAATTAATAATTAAATGATTTCTTTTGTTTTGTTAGTTAAAATTGAAAACATAATATTTACAGCCTTATACACTCATAAAGTGCCCGAAAAACATGGCTGAATTTGAAGCATGCGCAGAAAAACTATGAAAAGGACTATTAATAACATGCACTTCGTACATATGATTAACATAATTTACTATGCTTGTTGTTCGTTGAAATGCAGAAAAACTGAAGTAACTTTGAATCTTGTAATTGACAATTTCGAGTATGTTTTGTAACGTTTTGTTGTAACGTAATTTGTTAGACAACCAAATATACAGAGCATTGTTGTTGAGTTGAGCAACTTGTTGCCAGGAAGATGGGAGAAAAGAAAGCATACACTTCGTAAAGATGATCACATAATGTTCGTTGTTCGTTGAAATGTAGACAAAACATTGAATTGACAGAAAACTATACTATACTATATATTTAGCTCACGAAATCAAGATGGCCTAGATAGTACTATGGTACTATGATATTATGGATAGTAGTTCAAAAAGCAATTTTTTTTTGTTTTATTTAATTCTAATAATATACTGGTAAATCATTGACTTCACTTGCTCCCAAAAAAGGGGATGGTGAGTTCGAATCCCGCTAACCGTGTAGTTATTTGAGAATGTTGCTTAACGAGAGTGTAAAATTCTATAAGGAATTGCCCCCTCAGCTACACCAGTTCAAGCCTAAGAAAGTTCAAATGACTTCTGAGAAGTCTTCTGCCTTGGTCACTAACTAGCCGGTAGACTTGTAGCTCAACAAGGCTGCCGCTCATTAGGTCCAGCTGCTAAATATCAATGATTTAATACTTTTGGAAATTTGATTTGAATAGTTTCTTGACCATCTTTTGTCAAAGTTTGTGTTTTAAAGCTCTAAGATCATATGAAATTTGTATGTTTTATTTATTTTAATTTTTACATTGTTGGAGATGATTAGTACATATGGAAGCAATAAAATTGCATATGAGGTAATGTTGATTGTAATCTTTCCATATTGGAGCATTTCACGTGATGTCTAAATCATTGAACAGAATAAATATTGATATAGCGCCCTCTATAGCGTCGTTATGTAATTATAAAGAGTGAGTGCTGTAAAATCAATAACCGTTAATACTCATCAATTCGAATAGATGGCGATACGGACTATTATTGTAAAGGAAAAATATAAACATTGAATTAATTATATACTAAAAATTAATTACCTTTTTATCTTTGGTATAAAAATATCATTCGACAGATTAAATGTTAAGTAAGTAAGCTGGAAGTTTTCCAAAATATGATAGTTGGATCAGTTGGTCAATATGGTGAGTTCCATTCCATTCCAACTAACAATATTTGGCAAGTGACAAAGTTTGTATGGAGTTGTACGTGACGTAATGAAAGAGAACATTTTTATAATTTATTAGTTCTGTATGCGCGCGCTTTATAATTTGACTGTGAATGATTGAAAACAAAATCAAAATTGAAAACATATATGCAATTTCATAAAATTGTCAAGATACATATTTCTCTTATGATAATCTTCTTCATTTTCGTTGTTTATTAATGTTTCAGCAAGCACATGTTAATGAATGAAACTGAAGTTATATTTTAAGGCATCCACTTTTTATTCAATGTTAAATAAATTATTTTTAACTCTCAATAACACTATGGATATAACATTAATATGGATAATGTTAAAACACTTCAAAGCGTTCTTTTTTTTTGCGAAATTTCTTTTGGCTATATGTGAATGTTTAGCCTGAGTAGCATTCTTAAATTGGTCCAGCTTAATACCCATTGTGTGGCCATGGCGTAATACCAATAGTCCAGCGTAATACCCATGGTGTGGATGCTGCTTCGTCTTTGACATATAATGGTGAATCTATGTTTTCCACTATGGGGAAAAATAATATTTTCTTTACAAAGCACACTTCTGGCCTAATAGGTTTGTGAAATGATGCAGGAGTTACATCTTCATCCTTGGAAAAGCACTGTTTGGTGAAGTTTATTGACTGAGGGAGTGATTGGATCATATTTTTTTAAATACTATTATGGAAATCGTGCTACTGTTAATGGTATATGCTATATGAATATACTAACAGAATGCCCTCGGCTTGAATTGATAAATGTGGGTATAAACAATGTTTTCTTTTAAAAAGACTTATCACACAGCTCCCCAGACAATCCATTTATTGCAAAATATTTTTTTTAGGATAAAATAAAAATTCCCGGATGATCACTAGTAATTATCATTGTGCCTCATTTTAAAGCTCTGACAGACTTATTGGATAACCCTTTATGATCCTAATGTTGATGTTCATAAATTATTTTTAAAACCTCTTCAGGAATCTCATTAGGACCTGTCTCTTTCTTTCTTTTTCGTTTTCCTTCGATCTGGAGAACAATAACACAACATCAGAGCCTCTACTCTTATTGTCAGCTGTGAGTTGACATTAGACCCAACGACTCTCCTTTTGAATTTTCGCTAGCTTGTGTAAACCTTTACAATGATATTATGTTATTCCGAGTTCCTGTTTGTTCCTAACCGTGTACGACAAAAATTTTCAGCAGTACTTCCAATTCTCCATACCCTACTTTTTCTGGCAGTCCCTAACGTTCTGCACAATTAAAGGCAAAATTTCTGGTTCAGAATTGCTGGAACCTCTTCTTGCAAGTATTGCATGAAACAGTATTATCTGCCATAGCCACACAAATCGTGTTCTGAATCTAAGCAGCAATTTTCAATTGAAAGCAGAAAATATGAGATGCCTCAAATGTTGATTTTTAAGCGATATGGCATTTACAACTTATTTTTCTAACAACTCTAAAATATTTATGCGGCGGGAACATATTTTGATTCAAATTGTTTCTGTAATTTATGAAACGTGGGGACGGAGAATTAATTTGAGTTAAGTTAAGAAATAAAAGGCAGGCGGTAGACACCCTTGTATGACCCCGATAGAGGGCAGGTCTATTCAGGAACGCAACTCTGGCCATGCCGGCCATGTCTTTCTCCCACTTCCTAAAACCAGGGAGAAAACATGCTCCAACTCCACAATTTTCTCCACCTTCCCATATCTACACCATATTTTATCCTATCCATATCCCTACCATCTTCCAATCCATCTGGCCAGTGAGGAAGATTATGGCATAGCAAAAATTCGCTTGCTAAACCAAAACATAAATCAACAAGGCTACTACAATGCTGTTCCTACAATACTAGAACTTTGTTATCAGATGAGAGAATGAGGGAAGTGGAAAAAGAATCAAGAAAAATAAAATAGGGCGACATAAATCTCAGCGAGGTTAGAAGGAGAGGAGAGAAGACCAAATTGCTTTACATTCTGGGAATCTATTCCACTACAAGAGATAAGGAGCATCAGCCCAAGAATCGTATACTTAATATTTAAACTAAACACAATATACAGTTTAACAATTATCCCGGCTCACGCCCCAACATCAAAGTCCAATAAAAAGGATGTGGAGGCCTTCTTCGACGGCCTTGATACAGCTTTGCTGGAGAGCCCAAAACTGTTGCACTCTTTTGATGGGTGATTCTAATGCAAAGATCGGGAAGAAGCAAGATGAGAAAAGTTCACTTGGTTATTATGGTTATGGAGAGGAAAATGAGAGAAGTAGTAGATTGTTGAACAATCTACAACAACACAATTATTTGAGAATCTTTTTTTCTTTAACAAGACTTTATGATCACACATATGAAAAATAAATAGTCCATGACGTCTCGGTACTTAATACATTTACAACTGGTCGCGATCACTGAATGGTGAGAGCTAACATAAAGAAAAAAAGAACGACCAAACTCATAGCTAAGATCAAATGCAGAGAGTGGGTATCACCTGAGAACGTAGAGTTATACCAAAATAAAACAGAACTTGGAAGGAATAAGATACATGGAAAATGTGTTTCAAAAAGTTTAAGCATCGAATAACTGAATGCAGCTATAACAAACAGTATCAAAGAGGCCGAACAAATCTGCTGCTCCAACAAGAAAAAGAAAGACGAAAAGATAAGCCAATACACCAAAGAGCTTATGAAGGAGAGAAACGACTTAAAGAAAAGATATGGAATAAACTATCTACGACAGTTGAATAAATAAATTTTGAAGGCTGTGTATTAAACAAATTTAACTCCGAGGACGTAAATAATATCACATAGAAGAAAAAAGCCTAAAAGCTCTCAAACGAAAACTTTTTCAAGGCAAGAAAAACATTTGTAAACTGGTGGACAAACGGGACAATGTCAAAACCAATAGACAAGAACTTCTTGAAATGATAGAAATGTTTTATGCCGAGTTGTATGAAAGACAAACAGAAGAAAACCTTAGGCAACCAAATTACCAAACCTGTAAATCAAGGAGCAGATGACATCCCAGATATTATACTGGGTGAAGTAAAACGAGCACTATCTGAGATGAATAACAATAAATCTCCCGGCAAAATTTCATGAGTATTTGTATTTTAGTTCAGGGGTTTTAGTGACGCTATTCTTGTAATTTTTAAAACAATGCAAACATCTGGGTTTCGAGTGTTAATTAAGCAGTGCTTTTTAACGGGAAAAACGCAGTTTAAGCAAACTAATGGCTTGACAAGTGTTATTTGGACTCGGCTCGGCTCCGGAAAAGTGGTTTGCTAATTTTAAACACGGCCGTACAAATACCAATGACGCTGAACGTTCTAGTCGCCCAAATTCAGCAGTTATTCCAGACAACGTAAAAACAGTCCACAAAATAGTTTTGGCCGATCATAAATTGAAATTGCGTGAGATAGTTGACACCTTAAAGATATCATAAGGCAATGTGTTCATCATTTTGCATGAACATTTGTCCATGAGAAAGGTATTTGCATGAATTGAACTTTGAATTGCAAAATTGCATGAATTGAACTTTGAATTGCTTTCCCATCCACCGTATTCTCTGTATTTGGCTCCCAGCGACCAATACCTGTTTGCAGACTTAAAAAGAAAGTTCCAGAGGAAGAGATTTGGCTCCAGTGAAGAAGTAATTGTCGAAACTGAAGCCTACTTTTAGGTCAAAGATAAACCGTTCCACAAAAACTGCATCGAAATGCTGGAGAAGCGTTGGAATCAATGTATTACATCTACATAGTCTCCAGATGAATAAAGTCAAATTTTGCATAAAAGTTGTTTTAAAAATCAAGCTGAAAATCACGTTATCGTTAATGGAGATCATTACAGAGATGATCAATGATGATTTAATTTCTAATTTGAATAGTATTGATCTGGAGGAGATGTGGTTCCGACAGGACCGATCCGAAAATAAATTATATTAATTTCTATATCTAATACAAAAATAGGAAGTAAATATATTTTTTTTGTGTATGTCAATGATACTTATATTGACAATTAGTTTTTAATGACAGTGACATACTTCCAAAAAATATATAGGTGAGGTTTACTGTGTGATTGTTTACTCTACTGATTGTGAATATCATATATTTGAAGAAAAAAATATATGAACACGCCACAATCATTCAGACATTACTATTTATTACTGTCCCTCGAATGTTCTCACTTGTTCCATTTCAGTTTTACCCATTTTTGTGTAATGTTGTACTTTTTCTATATGCATTATGACCGTTTCTGTTTTCTAATGCATTACTTCTGACTTGTGTGAATTGTGTGACTTGGATAAAACATAATTTATCTTATGTAGAGTTTGACCTAAACACAGAAAATGAGTGAGCGACTATATTTTCCGTTTGATTAAAATATCTGTACTTTTTTGTTTCCCAGTGTACGAGGTGTGGCTATTAAATAACGAGGCTGACGCTGTAAAACATTTTATTTTGATTTCATACATATTTACTTATTATCACCTTCAATATACACCCCTCCTCTATCCCTGCAATGCTCCATGCGAATCTTCCATTGTTCGAAACAGTGCTGGAAGTCTTCTTCTGTTAGCTCCTTCAGAACGCGTACCGCGTTCTCTTTCACAGCTTCAACGGACTTAAATATTGTTCTTTTTAATGCAGATTTTACCTTAGGATGCAGAGGGAAATCGCATGGCGCAAGATCCAGCGAATAAGGCGGATAGTCTAACACTGGGTTGGTGTACTTCGCTAGTTTCTTCCTTATTCTTTCATGGAGTTTAGCAAGAACTTGAAGAAGTACCAAGTGAAGCTACATCAAAATACAATATCGAAAACAACAATCATTGCTCGAACAAACAATGATTTGCTCATTCGAGCTTTTTTCTTCCGTTGCTTGGAGTTCTTCCGTTGCTTTGAGTTCTTCCGTTGCATAGATTGGCCCTTGGTTTCAGGATCATAAGTAAAAAACCACGATTATGTTGATGTTATTATCCTTTCCAATAAGTTTGGGTCATTTTCAATGGCATTTCAAAGTGTTAATACAAACATTTTTGCAAGCTTCTTGTTGTTCAAAAACATGACAATTTTAGGCGCCATTTTGGTACACAGAAGATGAAAGCAAAACAATTTACCTGAATAGTATCTTTAAAAAATAATTCTAAACTAATTATATCCATGCAAAACATATTTTTGAATTATATTATTTTATAAATTTTCAGAATCAAAAAAAAGCTTTTAAGGTCCAGTAATTTGTTCATAATATTGATTGATTTTATACCCACTGACCAACACTAAAAGCTTTTTACGCTTCAATAAATTTTATGTTACAAACCAGAGCTGGACAGCTATGATGAATAAAAACCAGCGTCTCTAATCTCAATAAAGTCAAAACAACAGAAGGTGGCTGTAAAGATACGTCGAGAACATTGGTCGGCGGCACACGAGACCATAAAAAAGAATTATGAAGGAAGGCCGAGATCCAGAAAATCCAGTCAAGTTGGCGGCACAAGTTGCGAGGATCAATGGCTCAGGGCTGGTGCTACACCGCTGGCGAAGATTGAGTCGTTCATTGAGCTATATTTATTTGTTCGTGCGTGTTTAAACAGGAAAAACGAAATAACGGGAAAAAGCCAAACGTTCGCCCGTCGAGGTTAATGTCGATGGATTATGTGTGATTTTTAGATGCGTCTCGAAAGCCTTTGATGCTAAATATATGCTGTGAAAGCAGCAACACTCACAAAGAAAATAAACTATACCTGTTTAATCTGTAGAATGTTGTTATAATAGGGTGATCAAAACTTGTGTAAAGTGTATATCATTTGCGATATTTACAAGTTAATATTTGACGATAATAACGTTATTGAATGTAATTATGATCTCAGCTTAATCCCCCTTAATACAATTTAATTGAATAATTTAACTTAACACATTACTCAATAAGTTCATAGGATGACTATTAAAACAACAACTTTTAGACTTTATTCGTCTAGATAATCTTCTTCAAGAGTGGTACATTGATTCCAACGCTTCTCTAACAATTCGATGCCTTTTTTTTTGCAAAATGCTTTATCTTTGGCCTAAAAGTAGGCTTCAGTTTCGGCAATCACTTCTGCATTGGAACCAAATCTCTTTCCCTGGAGCTTTCTTTTTAGGTCTGCAAACAGGTATTGGTCGCTGGGAGCCAGATTCAGAGAATACGGTGGATGGGGAAGAAATTCAAAGTTTAATTCATGCAATTTTACCATTGTTCCAAGCGACTTGTGACACGGTGCATTATCCTGATGGAAAAGCACTTCTTTTTCTTTATTTGGGGTCGTTTTTTCGCAATTTCTTTCTTCAAACGCACTAATAACAATAACGCACTAATAACAGATCAATACTATTCAAATTCGGCATTAAGTCAACATTGTTCATAGCTACAGAACTATGGGGATCATTAGAGAATGATCCCCATTAATGGTAATGAGCTTTCCTGCTTGATTTTTAAAGAAATATGGTCCAATGATTCCACCTGCGTACAATCCGCACCATACGGTATATTTTTCTAGATATAACGATAATTGTTGGATCATTGCTTATTATATACTATGCTATGAAATTTTTCTCCCTTAACACATGCGGCACCCATACATCGGTCTTGCTAACCGTTCCAAGTAGATATAATTGCCTTGACGCTACTTTACTTGGACTTTGCTGTCCAAGAATTCCTCCGATCTTTCGCGTTGTTTTATACCGATCATTTTCAGTTAATGGCAACAGTTCTTTCTCATCAACCTCAGCTGGATGTGTAGAACTTTCTGGACTTTTCGAACCACTTACGACAGCTGGAATCGTCAACGGCGTCGTCATCGAATACAACACATATCTTCATTTACGTCTGCGAAGCATTCTTGTTTTTTGGAATTACAAAAGCATAATATGTCGACAATCTTTATTTGTGCCATTGTTATTGATCAAAAAATATTTAAAAAAAGCAAATAACACAATTTTGTCCCGCTGAAATTCTTTCTGTCAAACAACATCAAAAACTTTACACGTGTAAACTAGATAATACTTCGGTTATGCGATTCAATGTCGTCTTTTTGATCAAGACAAACTTTTACATCAAACAAATTTTGCAAAAAATATGTGTACTTTTTGAGTCATCTATTTGATTAGATGTCTACCATGTCAATGCCATATAATCATCCAGCTTCTTGACAATACGTATCAGATCAGGAGGCTCAAGGAGACTAAAGGTTTCGAACTACGAGTTATTCCATAAGTTCCCGCCGTTTTTTTATTAAAAAGTTTTATTGAAAAAAGCAACAATTATAACAACAACTTAATCATTGTTCACGACCTCGGTCATTGTTCACGACCTGCGCCCACCTCTTAACCAATTTATCGATGCCGTTTTACCAGAAATCGCCAGGCTTGGACTTGAAGATGTGGTTAAACCAGTTTTGAGGACCACATCGTTGACGAAGGTTACGCTCTTCATCTGGTTGCACAGCGAATGGAAGAGGTGATAATCGATAAGATTACGGATAATCGATGAGATTACGAATGCGAAATAACTTTCCATTCGAGATCATTCAGTACCTTCTTGACGATGATGTTTGCAATATGAAGTTGTACATTGCCGCTAAGATTAAAATTGCTTTGAGTAAACTTTCTGAATCACTAGCGGCACGTGGAATCGTCAACGCCATCATTACCGTACCCAGCACATATATTATACTGCCTCTGCGAAGCATTCTTGTCTTGCCGTGGAGTCTTGTCGATTGGGTCTTTTCAGTTAAATAACCTCATTTTTCACGTGTAGTTGGACGAGGTAACATTCCTTGTCGACCGTCTTGTTCTTCTCCAACGTTTCCCAGTGTACGAGACCCTCCCAGTCCGACCAAACGCAGATCATGATCTTCTTCGTATGAAGATCTAGCTCAACCCGAGACATTGGCGTGACTCCTGCTTCTTCCTTTGCTTTATATTGACGTAGGGACACTATTTCTCATGTACCGTGACGATTCTGAACTAGAATTGTTGGATGTAGCCGCGTGTTGCTCGGAGTCGGGCTATATTTTGAGCAGCTTTGTTGCGGTGAATTTCTTAGTTGTTTAGTTTATATGGTATCATAGCTGCAAGTTTTTGAGTAAATCCCATAGATTGAAGATGTTATAAGATACCAATAAGAAAATATCTTCAAGTTTAGGATTGTCCCCTAATAAACGCACTGGGTTCAGTGCACCAGGGAGTTTTCTAACTACATTATGACTCAAAGTTCTATTTCGGGGAGGAGGAGTCTTACTCCACATATAACAATTTCTTTTCCCATGGTAAAGTTGACTTACTGGTTGTTGCTGTTGAGGAGATTATGCAGAGGGTGGTTGTACAACAACTCTCGCAACATCACATCCGGCAGAATCATCATCTGAAACGTCAGAGCCACTTTCCTCGGAATATATTTCGTTTATTACCTCCTCTGTGTCAAGGGGTTGAAAATCGGGATCTTCATCTAAATCATCAATTGAAAAGTCCCCATCAGAAAGTTCATCGTCAAAAATTATATTTTCAAGTTCTGGGTCATCAGGAAACGAACTTGTTTACTGGGCCCAGGTTCATCCATGGCTCCTATAAAAATTAAAATTTATTAATAAAATAAGCATTACCAATAATAAAAGCCTACCAAAAAGATAATACGAACCAAAAAAAAAAGTTGATTTGGTGAACTCTGTGCTTCCGTGTCTGGTGGACACCTAAATATATACCTCGTATGGAGCGTCTGTGTCTGTGAGACACTGTGAGTTTAAAATAATTGAATAAAAACCAATCAAAACAAAGGTAAAATGACCAAACAAGAGCACGGTGATACGTCTCAATGCGTAATGGAAAGGTACTGAGACGCTAGATCAGGTCGGCCAAACAGTGTTGCCTACACAATAATTAAAATTATAGTAGGTGTCTGTCAGACACTGAAGACCAGGTAAGGGTTAAGATGGTCCTCGTGGAAGTCAGCCTGCCCACCAGAGCGGGGCGCATCGTCAAGGTCGAAGTTGCCAATCGGTGTCTTCTCCATATATGGCGCAAATATCTCGAATTGCCTCTGTAGCTTTTTGGCCATGACGAAAATCGCAATATAACAAGTTAAAAATAAAGTTTGTTTGCCGCATGGAATTTGAAAAGCCTGAAAGTTACATTTTTCAGAAAAGTGACGCCGATAGTTTTGTAGAGTAAGAGTCTTGGAATGCACATATACACTTGGCCGAACAAAATAAAAATGGAGGAAAAACAAATGAATTATAAAAACAGCGGGAGCTTATGGAACAACCCATTAGTTTAACTTTTATGTTAGTGCGAAGCAGAACATAGTGCTAGTTTATACGTTAATATTAGTGTAATTAAGTTATTAGAAACTAGGGGATACTAATGAGTAAGGCTTTAGAATAAAGTTTCGTAGTAATAGTTTAAGTTTGCACCTCATTACTCATTGATTGAATTAACTGTCAGACTGTAATTTCAGCAAAATACTCGTAAGGATATTTTTTATAAAAAAAAGCTATTTGATCAGAAAGAAATTACGTATTCAAACAAATTTATCGGTCGATCGATGTGACGATTGAAACTCAGAAGACGACCTTGCCGAAACTCGAAGACAATTAATCTTGGCTGCGACACGGAACGGGGCCTCGCGTCACTCCTCCCGCGAACTTTCATAAATCAACCGCCAAAGGAGCGGCAGTGCTCGCCGCCGACGCTAAGGCGAAGGGCATCGCCGCCTCCGGCATCCCTTAAGCCTCACACGGCTCGTTGCTTCTAATTATGCACGCAAAAGATTTCGCGCTTAATTTAGCCTTACCGGTTTCGAAGCCCGCGCTTCCCTTTCGCTTGGAGGGGTTCGTGAAGATGGGACGGCGGGGCCGGAAGAAAGAGAGTTTTGGAGATAGGGGGTGCCGAGATCGGTTGATGGGAGGCGGTTGGAAGGAATCAAGAGGATTATGGAATTTTGCTAATTTGAAATGCATATTAATTGCAATGAATGAGAAATCTTTGAAAACAAATAATATTGTTCTGGCAAAAGCTATTGGGTTGCATAATGCATAATTATTAGTGGTATTTTTTGTTTATGAAAATTAGCATTTGGTTTTTTTTTTCATAAAAATGTTATGACCTTTTATGAAATATTTCATATTATGCTCTACGACCTCGAGAAAGAACGGAAAGCTGTACAGTATTTGCGCTAATTCCGCTAATTTTCATAAACAAAAAATACCGATGATAATTATGCATCAACACAATAGTTTTTGCCAGAACAATATTATTTGTTCTCAAAGATTTTTCTTAATTATTTTGATTTTCTTCTATTTCTTGACGAACAACTGACATCAACAATTGTTCAGAAAACAAATCACTATGGACAGCAAAAAATCAGCTACATTTCACAAAAGACGAATTTTAAGTTTTACTTCGGGCAATGCTTTCCTCGGATTATGCAAAGTATCCGAATAAGAGGTTATATTGGAGTTCTTCTGAAAACCTGCCGAACATATTGTCTAACAGTATGATCTTGAATAGATTTGAAATGTTACTGCGACATTTACATTTCAATGATAATGCTAATATGGGCCAGAACGGTTCCCTACAAGGAACTTTTTGACACAGAACAACCAGCGGCAGACAATGTCAGAAATGGTTTACCCGCTTCAAATCAGGTAATACCAGCTTGTAGGACAAATCATGAAGAGGTCGACTATCGGATTTCGACAACCAGGCAGCTGTTGATGGCCGAATATTTAAATGTTGACCAATTCACGATTGTCCGCTGCGTCAAGAAACTCAGTAAGGTATGGAAATTGGCCGGATGGGTCCCACACGAGCTCTTGGACAAAAACAAAGCAGATTAATGAAATGAGAAATGAGAAATAAGAAATGACCAAACGCCATTTTTAAAAAATCCCGTCACTGGAGATATGTCTTGGTTACTCTTCAAAAACGTCAAAAGAAAGAAAGTTTGCATTTCTCTAGGCCAAACACCGGAAGTAACACTATAAGAAGGCAATGTGGCGCCTTTGGCGGACAGGCGCCGTATCAGCCACTAGGAGATTCTGGCAAAAGGCATTTACTATTAGGGGAATAACAATGCTTTGTGGCTTTGTTGACTTTATTTAAAAATTGTTATTGATTTTTTTCTAGAGCAGTGGCGAATTCCGAATTAAAATGACATCTGGTCCAACTCGACCAGCTTCATGAAGCGATAAATATCAAAAAAACACGTAAAAAGGACCTAATTGTTTTCCATCCAACGCGCGTCCCCGTATCGAGGGTCGTGTACTTGAATCCATTGCCAATCAGCAAAAGGGATCTGCTCCCTATTCCTCCTTATTATCCTCTCCAAGCTCCTCCTTCTTGCAAAGTCCACGATGATTTCGATGAGTTGGTGACCGATGTTAAAGAGTGGATTGCATCAAAGAACCAGAACTTTTTTGCCTGTAGAATTGACCATCTGCCAAGCAATTCGAAACCAGTTATAAAAATAAAAATAGAGGGCGAATATGCCCCAGAACAATAATTTAAACATGTTTTTGTTGTCTCTTTGCCTAAAAAACCGAGGATAATTATGGTTGTATCAACCCAATATATCTTGGGTAGGAAATAAACAAATATTTATAATTTTAATATCCTAACAATTTAATATAATAACTAACAATAACGTTAACTAGCTATCCTTGAATATTTTTTCAAGTTATTCTATAAACCTCAATTTTCCAAGCTATTCTAGTGGTCGCTGTCAAATCATCATGGCAATCACCATGGCACATTAAATGTCTACCAAAGCATCATGGAATGTGTAATATCTTTCATGTGTTAGATGTTCCATGTCTTCTATGGTGCACATAATCGTCCAACCGAGCAATGTATTTGCCGAATTATCGAGAAATTCCGAACGCATTTCACGCTGTTCGATATTAAAACAAAAACTGTGCGTACCGAAGAAAATATGGCCGCTGTTACTGGTCGTGTTGATGAAGATCCAAATTTATCAGTTAATGGGGATCGTTACAGGGCGATGATCAATAATTATTTAGTTCTGAATTTGTATGATATTGATTTGAAGGAGATGTGGTTCCAGGACAACAGGACAACTCCACATGTCATACAGCCAACGCAACAATCGATTTATTGAGGGAACAATTGGGTGAGAAAGTTATTTCGAGGAACGCACCTGTTAACTGACCACCAAGATCATGCGATTTAACGCATTTAGATTTTTTTTTGGGTTATGTTAAATATTTGGTCTATGCCGATAAACCAGCAACAATTAACACTTTGGAAACCAATATAATTCGGACAATTGCAGACATAAGACAGCAGTTGTTTGAAAAAGCGGTCAGAAATTGGATTAACAGAACACTGTCAGAAGTAACCGCGGCCGACATTTGTTTGAAATTGTTTTCAAACATTAATGTCATTGATTGCTATTTCACATAAAATAAATAGTGTCAAGTCATCTAATTTGGTTCTTGTGTCATTTCAATTTAAAGTTCGGAAGCACTAAAAAAAATACTCTATATTTTACGCTAATCGCGCTCTACTTTTAACCCTCAAAAGAGGCACTTCTGAGCTTCCCGATTCAGGAGCACATGGGTATGTCATACGTATATCTGATTATTAATATCTTTTGATTAAATTATCCAATTTAATATGTTTTTTTTTATTTAAACCTCACTCAGTCTAGAAAAAGACTATATCTATAGAATGATAAAAATAAAAGTATTCCTAATACCATCCCGAAAAATTAGAAAAAATGAAAAAAAAAATGTTAAAAGAAGGTGTTCTATTCAAACTATCCTATCTAGGCGAAAGTAATAGATAAAAACATTCTTCCAACGGCATTTAAAAGGGGATTTAATGTACTTTCAGATACTTATTACATAATTTATCTTTATTTTAAAAAATATATTTATTTAGTTAGGTAAAATTCACTGGTATGATGCTCTTCAAAAACCGATTCGGTCTCGCTTTCACTCTCTTTGTCGTCGAAAATATCAGCTGCCTCATATAAAGCTGGGTCCATACCAATAAAATTTCGCGTGCGTGTTGAATTTACTGGAACAATTTGTTTGAATTATCTGTGTGTGTGTCAGAGCGTCTACATTGCCGCATAGGCACACTACATACAACACATACAGTTCGCACAACGTAAATTTGTATGGATGTGGACCCAGCTTAACGCTTCTACTTCAGACGCACAGCGAGTACTAAATAGAAAATGAAAGAAACCGATAAATAAATAAAAGTAAAAAAAATAAAAATCAAAGTTTTCAATAAAAATACTATAGAAAATATAATATTTATGATTTACTTACCATAAACTGTCAAGATTGAAAAAAACACACTATTTGTGCAAGATGCTTAAGATGGCTATGGTGGAAGATCTGTAGTGGGGATATACTTTTATTAGTATTCACACCTTAAGATGACTATGGTAGGAGATCTGTAGTGGGGATAGTAAGATTTTTACCCCACTAAAAGTAATTCCTTCAACGTGACCATTTATAGGGGAAAATACTTCTATTTCACTCCTGGGTATCCCTTATCCAGTGCTTTTCTTGGGGGTTCATATTGTCCAGCCAGAGTTTCTGAGGCATATCCATATTTTTTGGTTTTTTTTGGCTCTTTATTATTTATCGTGATATTTGTAGTTTACTTTTCGGTGCCTGGTGGAGAAATAGTGCCTATTCTACTCGACTTCAGGTTTGCAGTTCTACTGATGACATCTTTTACCTTTGCTCTTTTCACTTTTTTCCTCATCCCATTAGAATGTAGTCTTTCAAGAAAAAGCTTTACAACAAGCGAAGACCAGCAGAACTCCTGGAGACGGTATAATGAATAAAATTCAACTGCTCAGAAATCACATAAATATCTTGAAGAACTGGAGAAATTGTTTTTTTTATTTAAACTATCTCTTTTCATTTAAATTTACCCTACTACTCAGCAGACTCATTTCCCTTTCTTGATATCATGCCATCCCATCATCAGCATTAAGAAGGAGGATTTCTTCTTTTCCTTTGGCTGCTTTCCTCACTAACCATCAATATTTCTCTTAATAAATACAATAAAGATCTGCCTAGTTGCCCTTGCAATCAAAATTCTAGGACATAATTTGAAATAAATAACCCATCTTACAACGTTCTATATACTGACAGTTTCATGAGTAGAGTTGGGGTTTTCTTCATATGCCTTTTACCCTAAAATGTTCTCATCGTTCTCAACATAACCATCTATACATAATCTAAAACCAAATACGAGATCCTATTCAATTCTAGTTTGGCAGCACTCTAAGCGACGCGAGTTGTGTGCGCTAAAAAAACATGCTTTCTCATCCAAAGTGAATGTCGATTAACAATCATCCTGACAACAATCCTACATGGAGCTGCAATAAAATAATCCCGAACTTTTCGAATATTTTCATATCGACTTCATACAGCAAGAAATCTCAGATGCCCTTCGTCACATTCTTGGGCTCTTCTGGGATGACCTGGATATCACACCTGCGTATAATTCTTATCTTCATAACTTTATGCTTATAACAGTAGAAGCAGCAACATCTAATCAACTCGCTATTTAACAAAAATTGGACATATTGTAGCAACCACCATATTTACCATATTTAATATCAACAAAGCATTATCAGTTCTGCTCTTCTTATAATTCTCGTGTTAAAGAGTTAGAGTGTTAAAAAACACTCGTGTGGGTGTAGATTTAACAATCCCACTCCAGAAAATAACTGTTACTGCAAGCTGATTTGAGGTATATAGATTAATAAGCCCGATTTTTTATCATTATTTTATTTATTTTAAAGTATGATTCTACATTGTCTCCTTCCAAGAAGTTTCCTTGGGGAGCCATACAGTGCTGGAGATGGTGTGTCCACTCTTCATAGCAGTGCTGGAACTCAGATACTAAAATCGCCTTCAGCTGATTGGTTTCGACTTTTTGGATGTTCTCCAAAGTCTGAAAATTGTAGCATTATCATGATGCAGTTGCTCTTGACGTTTGATCTCACAGAGATGATCCTTCCAAGAAATTTTTCAAGAACTTCTTAGTAAAAATGCTGGTTTATCGTATTGAAGCACAAATTCCGTATGGTGATTCCCTGGCTATCAAAAAAGCAAATCAGCATGCTTTTGGTCTTTGACTTACTGGTTCTGGCCTTTTTTGGCACTAGTGAGGTTGGAGTATGACGCTTCGTGTTTGGGACGTATTCAAAAATCCAAGACTCGTTATCAATAATGACTCGTTGTCGTAAAATATGGCTCATTTTCATTTCGATCCAAAAAGACAACATATGTTTCCTTCTTATTGTCCTTTTGATCCTTCGAAAGGTTTTTCAGGACATTTTGGAGCAGATTTTCTCCACATCTAATTTATTGGTCAAAATCAGATGAACGGTTGTGTGAGTCAAATTCAACTCATCCACGGTCAACCGATGATCAGAACACACAAGCTCCCGGATTCTATTGACCTTTTTATCACTTCTTGCAGTTAAAGGCCTTGCAGTTGAAAGCCTTGCGGTTGAAGGCCTTGCAGTTAAAGGTATTGTCAATTGACTGCGAGCTTCATCTTCAATCTAGTGTCGGCCTTCTGAGAACGAAAACCTGGAATCTTGACAAAACACTATCTCCATAGGCGTGTTCAAGTTTTGGTTAAACTACTCCCAAGTCTAATACAAAACTTGATAGCGTACCATTGCTCGAAATTGTTGTCACTCATTTTTAGAACACCATTTTTAGAAAAATCCAGTTTACAAAAATAATTGCTACGAATTAAGTGTAGGAAGTTAAAACTAGCGCTGAAAGTGCATCAGATGCTCGCTCAATTCCTTCAAAAAGGAAGCAAATAGTGTTGTCAGATCGAACGCTACAAATTGGATTGATTCAATATATCGGTCCGATTTGAGGGGGATGTTGAAGGAGGTTAAGGCTCACCAACGAGCTGTAGCATCACCGAAAGAAGAAGAAAAAGTTAAAAAACCATAGATGCCGAAAAGGCACTAATTTCGCGTTTTATCAACTAAGAAATAAATCTGCGTGTCCGTGAAATCGTAATTTAATAATGCGTTAATAATAACCAACTAAAATCAATAAAAAACAACTTTTTTTTATTAGATCAGTTACTTTCGAGCAACTCCATTAATTATCATCTGGCTTTTAGAATAGAATTATTTGAAAAGCCCGTTAAAAGCCCCACCGTTCTAATCTAAAACGCCCATCCTATACCGTTTTATGCAGACAAAAGAGAAAGTCCAAAAAGGCAAATCTATAGAGAAAAGGAGGCAATAAAGAAATGATATAAAATAATAAGGCTGAGCCAGGTAAAGAGCGTCGACAAATAGATCAAACCCGCCAGGATCCGCAATTGAGTAGAAAGCTTTGGTAATGATCTCCTTTGAGCCGTCGGATGAGGCAGATATAAATTTGTGGCGTTCCCGCTAACTCCCCCGAGCAGGCAGCGGGGGGCGCGGGGATTGCCGACGGGGGGCGGCCAAAATGGCGCCCGAAAGAGGGACCGTCGCCATGGTGATTCGATTCTTGGGGTGGCAGACTGTAACGGCGAACGAAGAAACAGAGTAGGAGACGGTACAGTCTTAGGAGCGGATGGGGAGCTCTCAAGCTCGCTTCGAGTGGTAGGAATGCATTGGCGTGGCGTTCTGCACGAATTTCGAACGATGGAGAATTATTTTAATATAAATCGAGACGGTTTTTTTTTCGGTGAGGGTTGAAGGAAATGGCGTAATTGCCCAGAAAATCTCATATAAAGCTGTCGAAGGAAGAACAGTGTTCATTATTTATCATCAAGTATAAAGTGTACTCTTCATGAATAACATAACCCATATGAAGATTTATATTGAAGCTGTTATACTGAATAAATTATTTGTATTAAAGATGTTCATGATGATGTATAAAACTAATTCCATATCAATTAATTCTCTCTAAAGATTCATTTTATTTGAAAACCATTTGAGGATAAATAACTATTGCCTTTATTACTATCAATTAAATTTATTGAGCATAAATAATAATGGTCATACACACATCAAAATAACATAAGGGACAACTGTACAGGGTGTAAAGAAAATAACTTTCGTAAATTATTCAACGATGCTTTACTATATTTTGAACAAAAAGTTTCCTTAAAATATAAAAGAAAATAAAACAATTTCCATGGAAAAGAGGTCGGAACTTAATGGAATGTAGATACACACACATGACACACGCTTAAATATTTGTCGCCAACACCCTTTGTGTTTAGGTTCTTCTGAATTAGTCAATGCGACATTGACGTTGACATTTCCATTTTGGTTAATGTATGACGTGATATTTAATTTAAAAAAAATTGTTTCATGATTGTTGATGTGATGTTCATGTTTGAATCATGTTCATGTCATGAATTTGTTGATCTGTAGTCAACAAATTTAAACTTTTTTGAGGTAACATTTATGAAAATAGATGTATATTGTAGTCCTAAAGTATTTTGTAGTCCTAAATCCAAAAATGATCAGCTAATTACCGCAACCCGTACAGTTTTTTTGTTGCAGAGGGTCGGTGATGGGAAAACGAGTATTTCATAGGCTTTCAAGAGTTCATCTATGAGGTTTTTATAGTTTTCATGTTTTTTGTTGCCCAGAAATCCTTTCACTAAGCTTACAAACCAAAGCTGCCAATTCCTTTTCATTAAATTTTTCTTGAAAACGGAAATCACTTAATTAACTTAATTGAGAAAATATTTATTTAATGTACTTGAAACCATTAAAAGAACCTTTTTGGGTTAGCAAGGGGAGCTTATTTTATGTTTGAAGTACCAGGTTCGAAAAAACTTCGTAAAATCTATATACTTTGTAAAATCCCCTTGAAGTTCTAACAATATATTCATATCAACGGCATTTAGCATGGCTGCTAAGTTGTCATGGGTTTTTTCATTGTCACTGAATGGTCTAAAGGATGGGTTCCATGGGTTGTTTTCATTATACAGCACGACTGCTTTTAGACTCTATTTCGACGAATCTATGAAAATACGCCACTCGGAAGGAACATGTTCCATATTAAACTCATTCGTTAAACCATTAATACCACAACAGATACATGACGATTCTTCTATTTTATAAAAACTTGAACTGCGAATCCGGTAAAGTGAAACACTTACATTTTTATCTAACAGGTTCCACTGTTGAAGTCTGGAACCAAGAAGTTTTTTGTTTTTTGTTTTGACAATCCCAGTTTACGTATGAAATAATTTAATTCATTCTGATTTATTAAGTGAGGTTGTTTGTTGTAGTTATTAAAAATGTGTCTCAGGAATTGTAGATCAGATCTTGATGAAGAATTATTGGGTTGATGCATAATTAAGTTCGCTGTTTATTTTTACTTTTAACTTGTTGGAATTTGCATTTTTTATTATTTTTTTTTATAAACTTATCTTTCAGGTTTAGTATTGTTATAATGCGTGTTGAAAATCATGAACATTGACGCCATATTATAGTTCTCTTACCACTTCGAGAAAGGATGGAAAGCAACAGAGTCCGCGCACTGTTTGGTGAAAGAACAATTGGTGAGAGAATGGTCCAAAAATGGTTTAAGCGTTTCAAGGATGGTGATACATCGCTTAAAGATGAAGAAGGAAGAGGTCGACCATCGGATTTCGACGATCAGGCACTTTTGGCAGTGGTGGAAGGGGACGAAAGCTTGACAACACGAATGCTGGCAGACGATTTCGATGTCAACCAGTCAACGATTGTCCGTCGTCTCAAAAAGCTCAGAAAGGTGTGAAAACTGGCTGGATGGGTCCCTCACGAGCTCTCCGACGACAACAAAGCCGATCGCGTTCGAATTTTTACCGATTTGCTGCAGCGAAACGAGCAAACACCAATTCTGAAGAACCTCGTCACTGGAGACGAATCTTGGCTCCTCTTCAAAAACATCAAAAGAAAGAAGGTCTGCGTATCGCCAGGTGTTTCGCCCAAAGGCATACCGAAAGATGTCCACTGTAAGAAGGTAATGTGGTGCGTTTGGTGGGACAGAAGCGGAATCATCCACTGGGAGATCATCTCAAATGGCATTTGCTATTGGTGGAACGAGAATGGTTAGTGGTTTTTTCAATTTTTTTTGCCATTTTTTGTTTTTTTGCAGATGAGCGTCAGCAGTGGCGAATTCCGGACAAAAATGGCAAGCGGCAGTTCAACATTAACAGCGACGTCTATCTGGCTCAACTTAACCGCCTTCACGCTGCAATCGAGGCGAAAAGAACGGGCAAAAAAAACCACATCGTGTATCACCACGATAACGCCCGTCCTAATGTTGAGCGTCGTGTCGTCGAATCCATCGTCAATAAGGGATGAGATTTGCTCCCACATCCGCCATATTCACCGACTGAAACACCTACGGACTACCACGTCAACAGGTCGCTGAAAAATTGGCAAAGGAACAAAGTCTACGACGATTTGGATGACTTGGTTGCCGATGTTAAGGCGTGGGAAGCCGTTCTTGAAGTCGATGGTGAATACGCTCCAGAATAATCATTTAAACATGTTTTGGTTAACTATTTTTATTGTTTTTGTTGAATAAAATTTGTTGAAAAAAAACGAACTTAATTATGCATTAACCTATTAGAATTACTGGGAAACATGTTGTCCAGATTTAAAGGCGCAAATTTGAATACTGAATTTTATCCCTTTGCTTTTTTGAAATCCCTTCTGTTTTAGTGACACAAAAGTAGCAATTACTTTCATGCTAAGTAGGTTCTCTTCACACCATAGGAACAGCAAACGGCATAGAATTTTTCTTGCGATGCATCAACTGCACTAAATTTACGTAAAAACTCACACAGCAAAGGTGAGGAGTCCAATTTTTATCTTGATCTCAAATTTGCCAATTCAAATATATAAGATAAAATATAAATAATATATAAAAAATAAAATTATTTATATCTAATATATAAAAGATAAAAGTTTTTTGGATAGGATTCTATCCAGTCCCATCATCCCGTCCAGATCAGTCGTTCAGCAGCTGTACCTTCCACGACAATCAAGAGAGAGAGAATTATCGCAACTGAAGCAAGTCTGTAAGAGAGTAATCTTGAAGACATCAAGAAAAGTGCTGAGGAGCCAAGACCCCTTACTGAAATTAGATAACATGCACCAAAAAGTTTTTTTTTTTGGTGCAATAACAAAAATGTTCAATGCATGAACTGATCTTTTAGTGCCTGCTTAAAGCTAACGATGGGTAACACTAAATTATGCAGAATTCTATTTAATAACAGAAGCCCTACACGAAAAACCAATCGAATTTTGTGTACTTCAGTAGTATATGCATCAACCCTCATATTTACATTGTGTAATCCAGATCTACTTTGTGTTCAGTCAGTGAGATAAGTGGGACTATAATGTTTATGCAGTTTATACAATAGCATTAGTTATAATATATCAAGCCTTAAATGTACTTTACTAAAAACTTACAATGAATAGATGAAGGAATTATTTTTTTTTTAATAACCTATGGTCCAAAGACTACTTTAATAACTTTTTGAAATTAAATTAAAAAAACTTGTTACTTATCTAATTGTTACTCAAGATTACATTGTCTAAATGTGCTCAATTTCTGTCCTGGCACTCCTAAAGCTATAACGCCTATAAAATTAAACTGTTTGAAGTTATGGCTTCAATATTTTGCCGAATATTCTTTTTTAGATCTTTCAGAGTGGCGGGGCCGTTGCGGTACATTTGACTTTTAAGATATCCTTAGAAAAAAAATTATAGAGAGTCAGGTACGGGATTCGGAGGGCCATAAAACGTATCCTCTTCGAGAAATCAATTATCTCGAAAAAAGCACCTGAGCGACGGGTAAAGAGAAATTGAAGTGTGGCTGGTAGCTCCATCCTGTTGGACCCAAGTGTCCTGAGTGTATCCTTGAAATTCTTGAAGAGCATGAGTGAAAAAAGTTTGAAGCATGTCGACATAACGCTAAGAATTCACGGTCGCTGTGCGACCTTAGTGGCCTTCGAAAAGAAAACGGACTATGCAAAGGCCTTTCATGTTTCTTTTTAGAGTTTTCTTCCCACCAGTGGCGACAATTTTGATTATTGACATGGCCATTAAGGTGGAAATAGTGGCGTAATTGTTGCTGAGGTAACATTGAGGTTGCATGTGACTAAATTGACCAGAGCCGAACTATCGTTTAATACCATCTTCCCCCCTCCCTTGCTTCCACTCCTACCCTACAACATAAAAATTAACAACTCTTTGGACCATCCTCTTATTTATTATTTATTACATTTCTATTATAGATTGGATGATTGTTACAGTAACTGATCATCATCATCGTCATGATCTATTCTCGTTTACCGGCCATTGCCAACATCGAGTTAAGGTTTCTCAATCTCCTGTCACTCTCTTCATCCACTCCCCGCTATCCCTCGCAAGTTCCTCGGCCCCTCTCCAGTCCAGTCCCTCTTCTCTAATATACTTGTTAATCTCATCGTTCCATATCTTTCGTGGTCTACCCCTCGTGTTCCTTTCAGTTTTTCCCATTTTCCACACTCTCTTGATCAGTCTCGTGCAAGGCATTCTGCATACATGTCCAAACCATCGCAATGTATTTTCTCTTATCCTTTATTCTACAGATTTTACCCCCAATCTCCTCCTAATTTCCTTGTTTGATACGCGATCTCTCGGAGTTAGTCCTTTAATTCTTCTAAATTCTCTCATCTCACAGACCTGTATTCTTCCTCTCTGATGTTCATTTAGCTTCCACATTTCGGAGCCATATGTCAAAGTTGGGATGCATAGTGCATTATGTACTCTAATCTTAATCTCTGTATTCATTTCTCTCTTGTTAAATACTTTCTCAATTAGCGAGTAATATAATCTTTTAATCTTTCTTTTATTTCTATCTTTCCATTTTCCGCTATAGCTATTCCTAAGTATTTGAACTGTTCAACTTGTTCCAACTCTGTGTTCTAATCTAGTTCTAATCTAGTTCCAATGTTCTGGTGTTTTCTCGATACCACCATTATTTTTGTTTTACTTCGGTTTATTGCCAGTTAAATTTTGCCCAGCTCCTCGTACCAAACATTGTCTTTTCCGTTTCAAACATCTCGTATCAAACATCTTTTCGCAAGCAGTACTATATCATCCACAAAAGCCAAATGATTAATTTCTAACCTTTCTAGACTGAAATATCCCCATGTTGTTTTCTTTATTCTTTTATTATACTTCTTAATTATCACGTCCGTTACTATGTTAAACAGATAGGGGCTTAATGTTCCTCCTTGTCTCACTCCAGATGCAGTGTAAACCTTTGGGATACTCTATTTTTTGTTCGGGCATAGTTTGTAATTTCCGAGTACAGTAATTGATATGTGGAGATATTAAGGCCTTTATCGACTCTAGTTTGCACGTTAGACTTATATTGTTTTTTAAAGAATAAACAATTTTTAGCTGGAAGACTCCTCGCAGACTCAACTTATCCAATAATAGCATCGTTTAATCAGTACAGTTTCCATTCAAAAAATCAATACTTTTATCATTAACAAACTGGATCCAGTCTCGATATAAACTAGTTCTAATGGATGTATATGGTAAGATCATTAATTGAATTCATAGTTGCATTAGGTTTTCTATACACGCTAACCAACTTCCACATTAACTTGTATAGTTTTCATAAATTATCAGAAAAATTGTTTTGATCTTATATACACCTTTACAATACACTGCCTCCCGCCACTTCTTAAATGTATTTTGTAAATAAGGTAATGTAGAGTGGGTAGGCTATCGGTAATAATAAATAGTTTCTGATCTGACAACACTGTTGGTTTCTCCTTTGGAGGGGAAACGAGCCAACCTCTGAGGCGTGTTCAGTGCGAGATTAAAGTCACCTGGTAATCCGTATCAACTATTTTTACTGAGGATTTTTCTAGTGCGTTCTGGCATAATTTGGAGCAATGGTGCGCGGTCAAGTTTTGTTTCAAACTTGGGTACAGTGCGAAGAACATATTTGTAAAACGTCAACAGTGTTTCAGATAGTTTAAGGCATTCTCAAAACATCAAGCCCTGTGAGTCACCAAACTTGAGTCCGTTTCCCAAGATTGAAAAGTCACCTCTAAGGACACCATTTTGGTGCATGATCATAGTTTGGGATCGTTATCCAGTAATACAATTGCCACTCATTTTCTTTATTTACCGCATTAGTGCATGTATAAATATATATGTATATTATTCACGTATGGGCCCTAGTGGACCACGCGAAGTACAATTAGAGGCGTTTGTTGTTGTTAGCCTTCCTTTGCGCCCATACTAATTTCATTCTTTCGCTATGAGCTTTTTTCCTTTCATCAGAACAAGTTGTTCCAGTCTTCCTACATTTTTCTCTCTGGCCAACCTTCCACACGTTAACCTTGTGTCTGAAACAGCCTCTATCCTGAATTTCACTTTGTGTAATATTTGCTGATCTTAGGTCCTCTTTAATTGCAGCAATCCATTTAATTATTTCTACTTTAGCTCTACTCCTATTTTCATAACATTCGACTATTTGTCTAGTTAGCCTATTCGGATTCATCCGTTTGATGTGTCCGTAAAACTTAAGTCTTCTTTTTCTCATATCGCTATGTATATCTGTGTATTGTTTGATTTCTTGGTTTTCTCGAAGTCGGTATGTTGTGCTATTTATTTGTTTGGGGCCTAGGATTTTTCTTATGATTTTTCTTTCCTTCTTTTCAATGTCCTCGATGTCCCTCTTTCTATTCAAAATGAGCGTTTCTGCAGCATATAGACATTCTGGCTTAATAACTGTGTTGTAATGTCTCAGTATTGTGTTTTTAGATCGGCATTTTTTGTTGTAAATATTTTGTGTAAGTCTCAATGCCGTTTCCATTTTTTGACATCTACCCTTATTGGCCGCTTTTTCCAACCCATTTTCCATGATTATTTCACCCAAATATTTGAATTGAGAGACTCGTCTGATGTTACCATATTTTGTTTTTAGAAATGGCGTTCTCAGTCTGTTGCAGGTCATGTATTGTGTCTTTTCAAAGGAAATTTGGAATCCTACATTTTCTGCTGTTTCTTTTAGGATTTCAATCTGTTTCTGTGCCGTTAATACATCTTTAGCTAAAATTGCTAGATCATCAGCAAATGCCAGACAATCAATTTTGATGTTGGTTCTCCCCAGTTTAATGGGCAGGTCAATATTCAGGGCCGACTTTTTTCCACGCCACTCCTGTATTACTTTTTGTAGAACACAGTTAAATAAGAGTGGCGAGAGTCCATCCCCTTGTCTCACTCCAGTTTTAATTTCGAAGGGCTCTGAGATCTCACCCATGAATTTAACTTTTGACCTTGTGTTAGTTAACGCTGATTTAATAATTGCCAGCGTTTTCAGATCTAGTCCTTGTTCTTTCAGATTCGGAATAAAGATTCGCCGTCAATAGAATCATATGCTTTTTTGAAATCCACAAATGTACAGACGAGATTTTTATTGTACAGTTTTTGATGTCTTAGAATCAACTTCAGATTCAGGATCTGTTCAGGGCAGGATCTGCCCGGTCGAAAACCTACTTGATATTCACCAATGTTAGGTTCTAACTGTCCCTGTGCTCTGTCTAGTAGACATTGAGATAGAATCTTGTAACAAACTGGGAGAAGAGATATCCCTCTATAGTTGTTTACATCCGTTCTATCTCCTTTCTTATGTAGTGGATGGATTAGAGCATCTTTCCAATCTTCCGGAATCCGTTCGGTTCGCCAAACTTCTTGTAGAGTTTTGGTTATTTCCTTGATTGTACCTGGACCAGCGGATTTCAAAAGTTCAGCAGTGATGCCATCTTCACCAGAAGCCTTGTCATTTTTAAGCCGCTTGATTTGCCTAATTATTTCATCTTCATTCGGTGGTAATGAATCTGGGTTTGTTTGTTTAGGTTTTAGTGTTGCTAATTTGTTTAAGGGCTCAGGACAGTTTAGTATTTGTTCAAAATATTTCGCAAGTTCTTTGCAATTGTCTTGGTTATTTAGAGCTAATTGTCCATTTTCCTTTTGGAAGCAAAGACTTTGCGGTTGATAGCCTGTTAATTTAGTTTTAAATGTTTTGTAAAAGTTTCGGGTGTTATTTTTTTGGAAATCTTTTTCTATTTCATTAAGATGATTGTTTTCATATTTTCTTTTAGTTTGTCTAATTAGCTTCGATGTTTCTTTTCTTACTTCCAAAAAGATGTTATAGTTTATTGCTGTTTTTTGACTGTTCCAATCTTTGAATGCTTTACTTCGGCATAATACTGCTTGCTCGCAAACTTCATCCCACCACGGATGTTTTCTACGTTTTTGTAAAGGGACCAACTTTAAGGCCGTTTTAATAATTTTTTGTTTCAATTTTTGCCAGTTCTGTGCTGGTTGTTTATCAAGCTCTTCTGTTAGGGCTGGTTTTATTTTCGTTGGGTCGAACTTTGGTATTAGCAGCCTCTTTTGAATAAGTTTTCGAGGTTTTAAACTAAGTTTGATTCTAGTCAAGTAGTGATCCGTGTCTATATTTGCTCCTTTCCTGACTTGAACATTCAAAATCTCTTTATAATTGGGGTACGAAATGGCAACATGGTCAATTTGAAATTCACCCATGTACGTGTTCGGGCACCTCCAGGTCTTTTGTTTTGATATTTTCTTCTGGGTTGGGTTGACATTATTTTTAGATTAAACAGCGAACATAGTTCAACCAATCTTCTACCATTATGGTTAGTCCATTTATGAGGACTAACCATATATCCAATAGGATTTTTATATTGTTAGAGGGAATTTTAGAGATGGTCTTTTCTAGAATTTCCCAGGACTTATTTGCTTTTTCAGGATTAGGTTTATTTTCTATATATATATATATATATATATATATATATATATATATATATATATATATATATATATATATATATATATATATATATATATATATTTATTATTTAACTCAGTGTTTTCAGTACAGATTTACTCTCCCTGTATTCCTCAATTTTATGCACAATAAAATACTATAAGCCCTATTGCAGACTTGGTCATAAAGGTAATCTAGTTTTATGTTTACGATTAAGTGATTGATTTATGATATTAACCGGATTTTTAACCATATCCCAACGGAACATGTGCAAAACACCCGATAAAGAGATGCCTTTTTTCGGTCTCTAAAGCTTATTTCGCCAACAAATCGCTTAGGATTTTAATTAACAACTTCCATCAATTCCATTCGATGTCACTGACAAATCGAAACTACATATGCTTGGCGGTTTTACTTCATTTCTAGATTTTTGATTCAACATATGTGTCCGGACGAGTAAATATTGTACTTTGCGTTGTCGGAATGGCCAAATGTCTGATAATACCTTTTATCAAGTGACAATGATTTATTTCATCCAATTTAATGCAATTGTAGAAACAACATATTTCGGGCCGTCGATTAGTGAGTTAATCCGTGTCGTAATTAAATTTTCGCGTTATAATTTTGTCAGTATAGTTCTGATTTCGCTATTATTAGTATTGATAATGCTGGATGTCACGTCGAGGACATTTTGACGTTACACTATCATCTGGCGTTGTAGATAATCTATAGCTACCACAATGAATAACTTTTATTTAATTTATACTTTATTTGTAACTCAATATACATTCATAAAGGGTCTTTCAAATTGGGCGGCTTTTTTAATTCGTGAATAAAACACAGGATTTGCGTTGACTTCAAAAAACTTTTTATTGATAATTGGAGCATAGTGTAAGACATTTAAACACAAACGACAATATCTGCCAAATGACCACCTCTTGCAGCTCCACAGACATTCACTATTTTGTAAAAATTTTGGATGACATTTTGGCATAACCGTTGCTTTATCTCACTAATTACTCGAATAATTTCATCCTTTAATTCAGGCATAGATTACATGTTCTTATAGACCTGGCTTTTCACGTAACCCCAAAGAAAATAGTGCAACGGTGTCGAATCACATGATCTTTGTGACCAATTAACATCACCATTTCTTACAATAACTCATCCAAGGAATTTTTCTCTCAATATATCAGTTGTTTCATCAAGTTTCTCTTGAATCAATCGTGAATTTTCTTCACCTTAATTGTGAGAAAATTGTTTATCAACATGGCCACCAATTTCAAAATGTGCTTCATCTGAAAAGATGATTTTTTGAGAAAAATCATCTGTCTGTTCTTTGATCCAACTGACAAATGCATGGCGTTTTAAATCACCAGTGGCTTTAATTTCTGTGTTATTTGAACCTTATATACCTTCAGAGTTAAATCATTTCATTAAATACGCCATGTTGTGGATTCACTGGGTCCAAATTGTTGTGAACGTCAATTAATGGAAATTTCTGGGTATTCTGCAATACTTTCATATACCAAATTAATATGCTCTTGTGAAAGACCACTACGACTATATATTACTTATTTTATTTACGCCCATTTTCATATTAATTCAACAATTTTAATGCTTTGTATTGTTTACGATATACATTTTTGTTTACGATATACATTTTTGAAAGTAGACGTAGACAAATTTACAACGACATCTATGTTTTATTCAAGAATTTAAAAAATCACTTAATTTGAAAGACCCGTCATAAAAACGCATACAGGGCTTAACTGGAAACTCACAAGAAATGGACAAAAAAGAGTAAGAACCTTATTAGGTTAGTTACTTACCTTATTACTTATTAAATGAAATATTGTTTTTTTGATCGAAAATCGATTTATTTTTCTCTTCTTTTAGTTCAATATACTTCGCACAATGATTTTCAAACTGTATTATGCCAAAATGTACGTTTTGTTGAACTTTTTGGAAGTAGTCTTCTGAAAATAATCCTCTTAAAATAGTCCGCTCAAAATAGCCCTCTTAAAATAGTTCCCTCAAAATAGTCATCTCAAATTAATCCTTTCAAAATAATCCTCCCAAAATAGTACTATCAAAATAGTTCTCTCAAAATTATCCTCTCAAAATAGCCCTCTCAAAATAGTCATCTCAAAATAGTCGTCTCAAAATACTCGTCCCAAAATAGTCCTCTCAAGATAGTCCTCTCAAAATAGCCTTCTCCAAATAGTCGTCTTCAATTAAACGTCTCAAAATAGTCCTTTCAAAATAGTTCTCTTAAAATAGTCATCTCAAGGTAGTCCTTTCAAAATAGTGTTCTCAAAATAGTTCTTTCAAAATAGTCCTCTCAAAATAGTGTTCTCAAAATAGTCCTCTCAAAATAGTCCTCTCAAAATAGTTTTCTTAAATAGTCCTATTAAAATAGTTGTCTCAAAATAGTTCTCTCAAAATAATCCTCCCAAAATAGTCCTCACAAAATAGTCCTCTCAAAATAGTCGTCTCAAAATAGCCGTCTCAAAATAGTTCTCTCAAAATGATCCTCTCAAAATAGTCCTCTCAAAATAGTCCTCTCAAAATAGTCGTCTCAAAATAGTCCTCTCAAAGTAGTTCTCTCAAGATAGTCCTCTCAAAATAGTCTTCTCAAAATAGTTTTCTCAAAATAGTCCTCTATTTCAACGATGATCTTTTCATTTGATGTGATTTTTTCCATTTACACATTTCTTTTTCATTTTTGAAAAGAGAAAAGAAGGCAGACGGGGCTAAGCAATGCGACATGCGGTTTCGCTATTGCAACGGTGAACGAATTGGCGGGCGTATTGACATGATGAAGCAGCATTTTTTCTCGCCAAATGGTGGTCTTTTTTATCCTCCCTTCGTGAAATTTGACCAGTAACGCTCCTTAAATCTCAGAAAACACTTGTCATGACTTTTCCGATTCCTTTTTCGGTTCATAATGAGCAAACTGGGCACTGATTGCGTTAATATAGGATGTTCATGTTGCGTTATGGATTGCGTTAATATAGAATGTTCATGCAGGATATTCCATAGGCATTAGGTTGGGATGATTATTATCTCAGTAATCTCTCTAACTTTCATGCAAACCCAATACCATGGATTTTCCTAACCATTTACTGACAAAAGGGTAGAAGAAAGTGGGATCCATCACAAGTTGGGAGGGAGGAAAAAACATAATCTTGAAGTGTACAATGAGAGCTCCTGGAGGATTCATCCCCCCAATGTTTATATTTTCTAGAAAGAAGTTGACTCCACTACTCAAGAGGGATTGCCAATAAAAAGCTCTTTAGAAATGGTCAGACAACGGTTGGATCAATGAGAGTTTCTTTCCTGCAAGGCTTTACCACTTTAAGCAGCACGCTTAGTCATCTGCGGATGAACCCGTTCTGTTGATACTAGATAATAATGCTAGTCACATTTCACTTCCCATCTACGAATATTGCAAGCCCAACCATATCCATATGCTGTCTTGGCCACCACACACGTCTCATAAAATGCAGCCCCTGGATTTTTATTTTTCTTTCCGCCACTAAAAACAGCTTACAAAACAGAAGGTGACTTATTTATGAAAAACCATCTTGCAGAAAAGATAACCCTTGTAACGTAGCATCCTTGGTGAGGAAATAAATAATAATGTTGCATCTATTAGCAAGGGAAAATCTCGATTTAGAGCAACTGGTATTCCCAATAAATCCCGAAGTGTTTTCAGAAGAAAACTTTGTTGCCACTGAAATTTCCAATCTGAGTCTATTGCAGTTCAAGATTGTGATGAATCTATTTCAGCTGCTGCTACTAATGCAGTGCAAGATATAAGGTAGATTCCTAGCTCATCGAAGTAAGTAGACCCATCAGTTCCTGGCACATCAAAACAAGTACACCCATCAGTTTCTGAACCAGATATTGTATCAACACCTCAAACCAAAGAGCTGTCAGATATTTACAATCCAAGATTTCATTAAGTTGTCAGATAAAGAACATATCCTCAATACAAGACAGGGGCGAAAGCAGCTACAGTTTTAACTTCTATGCCAATTGTAGAAGACCTGGTAGAAAAACAAATTATGAAAATTAGGAAATCTCAACGAGGCGAAGGAAAAGGGAGAAAAATTGAAAGGTAAAGGCCAAGGAAAGAAGACTAAAGTGCAGAAGGAGGACCCCGAAAGACCAAAGAGGCAAGTTCTTCAGGAATCAAACGATATTTCGGTATTAGACGTAAATATTAATGAGTTATACCAGGATGATGAGGTTGATGATGCAGAAGACGTAGGAAACAGATGTCAAATATGCAGCGAATTCGGAAAAAACAACGAGATGTGGTACAGATGTATTTCAAATGGGTAGTGAGCTCACGCAGACTACACTGGGTCGGACTCAGCCAAAGGTTATGTCTGCGATAAGTGTTAAATGTTGTTTGACTATGATTACCCACAGGGTGACCACCATTTTCCACACCTCGGTGCAATGGGGATCAAGTATGTTTTTTTTAAACTGTCATTATTTCCAAAGTTGATTGCCAAAGTGATTAAAACGGATCTTTATTGATAGATGAATAAGTAAATTTTGTTATTAGGCGGTTGCAATAAAGATGGAATTTTGAAATAAGATTTTATTTGAATTCTCGCATAAGTGAGCCTCATTACCCTCTTTTACCCTACTCTTCTTTCAAATACTTTAACTTTAACTTTAGCGTTTCTTTGTATAAGTTTAGATGTTAGGACAGATTGCAGGAATAAAGAGTTTGATATATTAATTCAGTAAGTTATTTCTAGTAATAAAGTAAATTCCTTGTTGCCCTCTACGATTAGTTCTAACTCGCGAAACAAAAACAAAAAACATTTCTTGTATATTCTGTCGAATAACATTCTCGCTAAATACCAAGACATATTTTATCCTCAGATTAATTACTCTCTTTTCTCGGAACATCAAACATACAAATGAGAGAAACGCATGAGAAAACAAAAAAAAACTGTTCGTAAAACGGGAGTGAACCGACGGAAAACTGCGGCAATTAATATGGATAAGACTGGCGGACCGATACAGTGCCTGCCTGTCCCGAAACAAATATAAATCTGGAATATTATGGCACGTCAGAAGGCAGAGTTTCGCATTCGTCTTGTCTGTGGCCATAAATACTAATCAGGATGGGACATGGGGCGAGCTTGGTATGCATAGCTTCACCCCGCTCGGTTTTAGGGAGAGGGTTAAAACGGGAGAACGGAAAAGACTCCTTAAGTTTATGTATGGGATTGAGATTTAATGGCCTTTATTGCATTTTTATTTTTACGTCTTTGTATATTTTAGTTTCATTTTATCGAGGAATAGTAGATATTACGAATATATCAAACGGCCTAAAAAATGATGTTTTCTTTTCAATTTTAGTTATCGAGCATATGTGTTTTCGCTAAACGCGCTTTTCGCTAGCCATGTCAGCATCATCAGGAGATGATTAAACCCTGATCCGATGATAGATTAAATGATCTCCTCATGTTGCTGACATGCGAAGCGCGTTAACGAAATCATGATTCCAATTGAAGAATTAAAATATATTATGTTGATATATATATATATATATATATATATATATATATATATATATATATATATATATATATATATATATATAAAAAAAAGGAGCACAGGAAGATTTAAAGAACTACCGTCCAATAAGCCTCCTATCAGTGATGTACAAAGTTTTCACTAAGATAATTTCTAAAAGAATATTAAAAAAACTGAATGACGCACAACCAAGAGAACAAGCAGGATTCAGAAGTGGATTCAGTACAATGGATCACATCCAGGTTGTACAGCAGGTCATAGAAAGGCACAACGAATACACCATGCCACTGTGCTTGGCTTTTATCGACTACGAAAAAGCATTTGATTCCATCTCAAAGCATGCGATAATGGATGCACTGCTTAGTCAAGGTGTAGAGAGAGCCTATGTAAACCTATTAGAATCGATATATGATGGAGCTACAGCCACAATTCACCTTGATGATCTTGAAGTGGGAATTAATATAGAACGAGGTGTACGGCAGGGTGACGCAATATCGCCTATTCTTTTCTCGGCTGGCCTTGAAGAAGTATTCCGTAAACTGGATTGGGAACAGGATGGGGTAAAGATCAATGGTGCAAACTTAAACCATCTTAGATTTGCAGATGATATTATTCTCATTTCACAAGACCCAGAGGAGCTGCAAAGACGCATACAAGAACTGCAAAGGGCTGGCGAACCATTTGGCTTGAAAATAAACCTGAAAAAGAGTCAGGTTATGTTCAATAACTTCGCTCAGGACAGAAGAATTTCAGTTTTAGGAAGGGATTTAGAGATTGTGGACAGCTTTGTATATCTTGGACAGAGGATTTCCATGGAGGGGAATACAGCCCGGGAGGTGGAACGGCGTGTTAAATGTGGCTGGCAGGCATTTGGTAGGCTCAACATAGTGTTTAAGAGCAGACTCCCACTTTGCCTGAAAAGAAAAGTATTCGATCAGTGCGTTCTACCCGTTATGACATACGGAAGTGAAACCTGGACACTCACATCGAAATCAATTCAAAAACTTCGGGTGGCACAGAGGGGAATGGAAATATGTATGCTTGGCATTACAAGACGAGACAGAAAGTCCTGCGCATGGATCAGGGAACAAACAAAAGTCTGTGACATCATTGGAAGAGTAAAACAGTTGAAATGGAGATGGGCAGGCCATATAGCGAGGCGATGGGACGACAGATGGACCAAGGCAATCCTGGAGTGGATACCGCTTGATCGCAAACGTCCGCGAAGAAGACCGAAAGCACGATGGACTGATGACATCGTTAAGTATATTGGACCCGAGTGGCAGAGGAAAGCCCAGGACCGTGAAGGTTGGAAGCATGCTGAAGAGGCCTTCATCCTGCAGTGGATCGATACGGGCTGATAATGATAATGATGAATGAATGATATATATATATATATATATATATATATATATATATATATATATATATATATATATATATATATATATATATCATATAGCTATATAGCCTGCAAACTTCCATTTCAACTCCTTTATCTTTCCAATAATATAAAGGCTCCAGGAAAGGATAGTGTAACGGTTGAAATTTTAAAATCTGGCGGTCAAATTTTACATAAAATACTACCAAAATTATACTCAAAATGCATCAAAGAACAAAAAATATCCAACCTATGGAAAAATGCTGAAGTGATTCTTCTGCATAAGAAAGGAGCACCAGAAGATTTAAAAAACTACCGCCCAATAAGCCTCCTATCAGTATTGTACAAAGTTACTAAGATAATTAAAAGAATATTAAGAACACTGAATGATACAGAATCAAAAAAGCAAGCAAGATTCAGAAGTGGATTGTCCACATGGACTTTTGAACGACTCTATTTTATTTAAGAAATTAACTAGCCCACAAGGCTATTTCAAATTATCTATTAACGAATTCAAAATTGGTGAAACAGGGACGAATGGACGGTCCTAGATCGCGAGGCAGATCTTCAAAAAGGATAGGCAAACCAAATTAAAGACCTGACAAGGACAATTCTCCAATATGCAAACAGGGAAGCCGGAAATAAAAAACACTGGCGGGAAGTAGCCCGAGAAGTACGCGCACAAAATTAGTTTCCATAGGTCACGAATCCTCTGCAAAGAAAAATACGAAGAAGAAGAGAGAATCACAAATTAAATATTAGAGACAACAGGTCCAGATTTGTGGCAAATTAGTTCATGGTTTTTGCATCACGACACCATCGCACATAGGAATAATTGGTGTTTTGAAAAAATAATTTTTTTGTCATAAATGGAAAGATCATATATACATTTTATAACAAAACTATTTTTATTTTAAATTTTTTCGTTATAATTAAAAAGTTATATCAAATTGAAAATACATTTTTAAACTTAGCACCAATGATGCACCGAAAGTTCCCGACAAAACCCGAGCGTGTATGACGCCATTTTTTATTTCCCCTCAACATTACAGACAGCCGATACCAGTGTTTTAGTGTTCGATCAATGTATTCTTGTTATTATTGTCAGTGTATTGATAAATTTATTAAAAATTTCAAATCTAAAAAGTTATCGTGCCGGTTCCGTGCCATTTTGTGCGAATACTAAAAAAAGAACACCCGGAAAAACGTTTTTAAATGTGCCACAAGACGTTAAACCATTGATTTCGACAATGGTTCCAAGCAGTACGACGTATTAATCCTAAAACATCAAATTTTTTCTGTTGTGAAGATTATTTCCATGTAAGTACTTTAATATAATAGTGTATTTAATAATCATTCAATATATCATCAGCATATAAATATAATACATAGTTAGATCTAAGAGATTTTTGAGGAGATTTTTTATTTAGTGTTTCAAAATGTTTAGTTTTATTTCGCTAGGTTATACGTTGAACCAAATGGACAGCGTAAATTGATACTGATATTGATTTTCTTTGTTTTTTTTTATGCTATTAATTAAGATTACGGCATAAGCTTCATTTCGAACTTTATTTTCGGGACATCACGTCATTTCACAGTGCAAATACAATTTTTTTGCAGTTAAGTTGAACATAACCTATAACCTTGTCACTGTAACTTTCGCGTGCCACCCTACAAATAATCTAATTATATTTAATATAAATATTTTGTTTCTTATTTACATTATTAGTTTAAAAAAATTTACATTAATGCTTTAGTATCTCGAACTTCAGCTTAATTGAACCAAATATCATTTTTGAGAAAATCCGTGACCATAAAAATATCCATATGAGGTATATTATCAGAATTGGCCTTTATGAACCCTTTGTCACATATTACTGAATTAAATTAGTAACCAACAATATTTTTTGCCCTAAACTTCAATAATTTTGGCTATTTATACCCAGGTTGAAGCCGTTGACAGTATTTTCGTTTTGACAAGTAGTAAGTATTAAACTATAAATTAAAAATGTAAATATTAACAAGACAAAGTATTTTTCGCATCGACTACACAGATGAAAATAGGTGTATATGAAGTATTTTGTAGTACTAAATCCGAAAATGATAAGCTAATTACTGTAACACATAATTTTTTTTTGTCGGAGGGGTCGGTGGTGGGAAAAAAAGTAGACGACATATTTTTAAATTTAATATTTATTCAATATATACATGTAAAATGTGTTAAATATATGCAAAGACATTAATGAGGATTATCTGAATAAAAAATATATTACATGAGCTGTCATACCAAGTGGCGGGTGGTATACAAGAGCTGCAGAGCTGCGGACATTCCAAAATAAATTAGAAAATACGCCTTATACCTAAAATAATTAAATGTTTATGTTGTTTAAATTATTTGTCATAATCGTCATTATAATTGACAAATATAGATATATACACAGGTTATAGACAAATTTGCTTCCAAAAAGGTCAGAAGAATCAACTCAACTTAATTTATAATAAATAAATTTATATGTGGTTACAGTGTAAAGTGTAAATAGTTCATAGTTCAGACTTTGAAGATATATTTCGTGATATATAATTGAAGAGATTTTTTACTTGCTTACTAAATCTGGTAGTTTATATCTCTTATTTTCAATTTTCGTTTGTTAAATGTATTTTATAAATCGTCTGCTGCTATGCAAAACCTCCATAGTTCAAACTCACGAACCGTCACTGTCATACAGCGGCAAGAACGTTTACTTTTTCCTCTGTATTCTGTAGCATCATCTCTTTTTAAAAAGCCAGCACTAGTCGACTAACATAGACGGGTTCCAGCGTGCCTGTAATCTTGCTTCCATAATTCTGATGTCCTGGTGAAACCTCTCTCCTTGTTCGTCACTTACTACATCTAAATTTTCCGAACAAAATCCAAATTGGAGTTTAAAAATTAATTTCTAAGGACATGCGACACCCTAATATTTCATAATCTTTCAAGAGTTCATCCTAGAGGTTTTCATACGGTCTGTCTTTCTTGTTGTCCAGAAATCCTTTCACTACATCTCCAAAACACTTCCAAGCTGTCAATTCTTGTTCATTTAATATTTATTGAAAACGGAAATTACCTAGAAGCTTCTTTATTTAAGATCCAATAAATATGCCTTCTTTTAGTTTTGCATCATTTAATTGAGGAAATATTTTTTTTAGGAATTTGAAACATTCTTTTGATCTTCTTTGTCTATGGCTTTGACAATTTTTTTCATTAGTCCAAGCTTAGTATGAGGAGGCGAAAGAGGGAACTTCTACTAGGAGTACTAGATTCAAAAGAAGTTCTATTGGGCCGATCTTTCTTACTCTAATGTTCTTTTTGTTGCCCTACTGTCCCATAGACACAAAAAAACAGTAATACTTTGTACCAAAGTACTTCTTACCTTTATACTCCAAAGTCAGGTACAAATAATTTCAATGAACGCATGATATATCAATATTATTTATGATAAAGTTCGATAAATAATTATTATTCAAACCTAAAAATTTTTTGGCTAAAAGTTAAACAAATACCGTCGCACATCACCATATTCAACAAATATGGTACCATATGAGTTTTTCCGGTCCTCTCAATTGCAGAAAACACTTCGTGGAAACCATTTTGAGTTCATAAAAGTGACTCAAGACAGTTCGCTACCCTTTTTAAAAGAAATTCCAGAAGTCTAAGTATAAAAACTGTTTCTTAATTCGTTATTTATTAAATAAGTTACATTAGTAGTAATCTTACCAGAAGGACGTGTTTGTGAAAATCGAATAAACTAATTCTTTATGTTAAATTTATATATTCACACAAAATCTATTTTACTCTATTAATTAAATCACGGGATAACAAGAAACAAATGTGAACAAATTGTTAAACTATTGAGAAAATGTGTCTATTAATGGAGCTGTTTTGGCTTTAATTTATATTAATTCCAAGCCTACCTAGACAATTTATTAGAGGCTTGCGAGATAGTGACGGTCGTCGAGAAGTCAATGGAAGAGGAAGATTTATACTGTACGCTTCGTGGAAAACAAATGGTCCAAATAATCGATACTGATAGCAGGAACAAGAAAGATTTACGGTCGACATATGGCCCAGACGAAGACAAAATGAAGCAGTTTACGTTGCCTGCGACTATCAACGACATGAACTTTGCATTTTTCGCCGTTTAGTAGCATTAATTTATTATTGTTATTATAAGGAACATTGACGTTTGTTTTTCACAAATTCAAATAAAACATTTTTTTAATATTTTACTTATTAAGCAATTAAGATTCCCGTGTCTATGTTTAACAAGGGTGTTACATTGGGTCAATAATATGGATCAATACATAGTCTGATTCCTGTCTACAAAGAGATACCATACAACTTAAGCAATTTACTAAATTGTTAGAAGCATGTAGTAAATCACAATAAAAATGGCAATGGGCATGATATTTGCCGAGAATGGACAAGGATAGGTGGAGCAGGAAGAACACCTAAGACAGGAATAGAACATCGTGGAAGACCCCGTGCTCGGTAGAGAGTTGATATAGAAAAAAAAGCAGGAACTAAGGGGAGCTGCCCTGGATAGCATAACATGGAGTGCCAAGTGTATCAGTATACCTAGAAATAGATATATAGCGCTGGTGATAATAATAAGTTTTTCTTACAAGCTCTAGTTTCTGACTGAAAAACAGATAGTAGTATATAGGTTAGAATATGCAGATGACGAACATATTAACAATGCCCCTGTTCAAATATCATTTATTTAAAATTGCTGGCAAGTGGGGCAATCGCTATAGGCGAAAAGTTTAAGACCACTTTCAAAACTTCTTTTTACCAATTTTTTTTAACTCTGTAATATTGATTATAGTTTATTTAAGTTAATATACCGTATTTATATCCAATGTCTAGAATAGAAACAAGTATTTTTTTTGGTTAAATTCAGTTTCATTTCTCAACATAGTCTCTTTGTAATTCTATACACTTTTCCCAGCTATGCTCCCATCCCTTTAATCCGCCCAAATAGTAGTTGACATCTTGTTTTGCAAAATAGTCTTTTACGAATGTGGTGCCCTCATTCGATGAAAATATCTGTCCTTCGAGCGAAACTTTGAGCCTAGGAAAGAGAAAAACGTCGCTAGGGGGCTAGATCTGGTGGACAGGGTGGATGTTCAATCAATTTCAATCTCAATTTGTGAATTTTTGCCTTGGCGACCACTAAAGTGTGAGGCGGTGCGTTGTGTTGGTGGAACAAAACTTTCTTTTTCTTCAAACGCGACCGTTTTTTTCCTCAATTTTTGCCTTCAGCTTATCAAGTATTAATGCGTAGTATGTTCCTGTTATTGTTCTTCTCTTTTTAAGATAGTCAATTAACACAACTCCATGACTATCCCTAGAAACAGTCGCCATCACTTTCCTGGCCGATGGAACAGTCACATTCACAGAACATTCACACTGGTGTATCCAAGTTTCATATATAGTTATTAATCGAAGTCAAACTTTGCTTAAACTGTTTCAATAGGGCTTCGGAAACGTTCATTCGAATGATTTTTTCGTCCTGAGAGAGCAATTCCAGCACCCATAGCGCGGTTAACTTTTTCATACCCAATTCTTCAGTCAGTATTTGACAAACACGTTCGTTCGAGCTGCTCACAGCCTCTACTGTTTCTCTAACCTTGATTCGACGGTCGTCTAGCATCATTTGGTGAACATGTTCAATATTATCGGTAGTGGTTACAGTTTTTGGCCGTCCCAAACGTTCATTGTCTGCCAAGCTGGTTGAAATTTTGCCACCTGCGCCCTTGATCAAGGTCTCTCTAGGGTGAAAACGTTTTACTGCCTTAACGTTCTGGTAGAATTCTTTTGTCTCCTGTTTGTCGTATGCCTCTTGTATCTCCTCTATTTGTGTTTATAGTGGGTGGTTGTTTTGCATGGGAACTTTGTACTCACCTTTTTTTTTTTAATATTCTATCCATTATTAGTTTACACAATAAAGGGCTTAAGGGCCTCTAAATATAGCATAAAGCTCAAGTATTTACAAAAGAGGGAAAATCTAATGGAAGAACCTAAACCATATTAAATGTCAAAATAAAACCTCCACTCACTTTTTCCATTTTTATTTTCGGATCCAGAGACTCACGGAGCACGCTTCACATATAAAAAGTGGAACGTTTTGCAGGAATTATTCCTGCCTCGTCCTTTTCCCTGCCACCGCTACCGGCAACATATTTTCCCGCTCCACTCGTAACTCATCTTTGAAGGGCACGGCATTAGGCGACGAGCAAAAATAACAGCTCTCGCCTCTCGGCCGAGAAATATTGATCAAAACAATGTTCGTTCGCATTCCGATAATAATTGGCAGTAAATTATTTAGGATTCCGGAGGAGTTTGTGGCGCGTAAGGCACTCCGCCGGCCCGAGGCGCCCGCTGCCGGGCTAAAGTGGGATTAGTGGCGCGGAGGCCAATCAAGGCGGCCCTGACAGCTTTTAGGGAGAGGCTACCCCTCTTTCCCTGTTTCGACGTATTTGTTTTGCGTTGGTATGCTGCTGCTGGTGTTGTCTCTGCTTCTTTTCGGTGACTGTGCTTAAATTCGAACAGATTTTTATACTTTACCTGCGTGTTAACGATATTTTTTTAATTTCTTGTTAGGATGGAAAGTTTGGTTTGTTTTGAAACTAGGTAATCATGGTATGCATGTTTCACTAAAACAATTGAAAATGCAAATACAGGGTTTTCCAATAAGAGTGTTACAACTTTAAACGGCGTTATGATTTGAAAATAATGTATCCCCTCGGTGTCTTATGGTGGAATTCATTCTAGAGACCCAGTTCTCGATTACTCTTTCACACTTATCATTTTTTCAATAGTGTTTCAATAGTGTTTTCAACTGTTTCAACATATGTTTTTGTAAGTCAGAGATGATGAGAACCCCACAAAAATTAACCCAAAGGCGTGAGATCTCATAATTTTGGTGACCAGTTGACGTTACCATTTTACGGAATTGCGCGGTCAAGGAATTTTTCTTGCAATAAATGGATCGTCTAGCGAGATGTGTAGCAAGTTGCATTGTCTTATTGAAAGAAAACATTGTTTATATCCATATTTATTAGTTCAGGCTAAATATATTCTGTTAACATATTCCTATAGTTTTTACCGTTAACATTAACATTATTTCCATCATTGTCTTTAAAACAATAAAGTCCTATCACTTCTTTAATCCAAAAACCGCACCAAACAGTGACTTACTGAGGATGAAAAAGTCAATAGGAAATTGGAAATTAAACATTTTTTATTGATTTTATGAATGGATTTTTCTTGAATATTAACACGTCCAGTGCCACGCGATGTAAACTAGTCAATACGCTGTAGAGCCAGGCGTGAAAGTACTGACCCCCAACCTCAGACGCGGATCCGCGGACTCAGCAGTATTGTCTATTTTACTGATCCCATTTTTTTAAACAATATTAAATCAAACAATACTAATAAAACTTGAAAAATTGTTTGTTGAACTGGAGAAAATAAAAATATTTCAATTATTTAATTAGGGCATGGTTGCTTAAGTCGTACCTCCTAAGAAAATAGCACTGTAATAAACTGTCCTGAGCCCTTAAACAGATTACCAACACTAAACCCTAAACAAACAAACCCAGATTCATTACCACCGAATGAAGATGAAATAATTAGGCAAATCAAGCGGCTTAAAAATAACAAAGCTTTTGGTGAAGATGGAATCACTGCTGAACTTTTGAAATCCGCTGGTCCAGGTACAATCAAGGAAATAACTAAAATTCTACAAGAAGTTTGGCGAACCGAACGGATTTCGGAAGATTGGAAAGATGCTCTAATCCTATAATGTAATCTAATCTAATAATGTTAACAACTATAGAAGGATATCTCTTCTCCCAGTTTGTTACAAGATTCTATCACAATGTCTACTAGACAGAGCACAGGGACAGTTAGAACCTAAAATTGGTGAATATCAAGCTGATTTTCGACCGGGCAAATCCTGCCCTGAACATATCCTGAATCTAAAGTTGATCTTAAGACATCAAAAACTGTACAAGATCTCGTCTGTACATTTGTGGATTTCAAAAAAGCATATGATTCGTCAGCCCTGATTATTGATCAGCCCATTAAACTGGGGAGAACCAACATCAAAATTGATTGTCTGGCGTTTGCTGATGATCTAGCAATTTTAGCTCAAGATGTATTAACGGCACAGAAACAGATTGAAATCCTAAAACAAACAGCAGAAAAGGTAGGACTCCAAATTTCCTTTGAAAAGACACAATAGATGACCTGCAACAGACTAAGAACACCATTTCTAAAAACAAAATATGGTAACATCAGACGAGTCTCTCAATTCAAATATTTGGGTGAAATAATCATGGAAAATGGATTGGAAAAAAAGCGGACAATAAGGGTAGATGTAAAAAAAAATGGAAACGGCATTGAGACTTACACAAAATATTTACAACAAAAAATGCCTATCTAAAAACAAAAATCTGAGACATTACAACACAGTTATTAAGCCAGAATGTCTATATGGGGCAGAAACGCTCATTTTGAATAGAAAGAAGGACATCGAGAACATTGAAAAGAAGGAAAGAAAAATCATAAGAAAAATCCTAGGCCCCAAACAAATAAATAGCACAACATACCGACTTCGAGAAAACCAAGAAATCAAATAATACACAGATGTACATAGCGATATGAGAAAAAGAAGACCTAAGTTTTACGGACACATAAAACGGATGAATCCGAGTAGGCTAACTAGACAAATAGTCGAATTTTATGAAAATAGGAGTAGAGCTGAAGTAGAAATAATTAAATGGATGGCTGCAATTAAAGAGGACCTAAGATCAGCAAATATTACATAAAGTAAAATTCAGGATAGAGGCTGTTTCAAACACAAGGTTGACGTTTGGAAGGTTGGCCAGGGAGAAAAATGTAGGAAGACTGGAACAACTTGGTCTGACGAAAGGAAAAAAGCTCATAGCGAAAGAATGAAATTAATATGGGCGCAAAGGAAGCCTAGCAACAACAAATGCCTCTAATTGTACTTCGCGTGCTCCAGCAGGGCCGGCCTATACGTGAATAATAAAAAACAAGGACTATCAAACCAATGTGGAGGTGCATGAAAGAGCCAATAGTTTGAATATGGAATCCCAGAACATAAAAGCTCAGCTGAGATGGCTAGGTCATTGCCCAAGGATGTAGGACACTCGGATGCCGAAGTAGATCCTCTATAATAAACTAAAGAACCAGAAACGAAATTTAGAGCGCCAAGATTAAATTTTTCTAAAGGGGGTGTGGTTTCAACATACAACAGTTTGGAAACTACTGGTTTAGTTTAATAACTGTCCTAAACATGCTTAGTTCTAGGATTAAGGTGATGGTTACGAAAAATGCAATTCTTCAAACTCACGAGCGTCTTCATTGTTAGTCCTGATAAATTAAAAATATGCCTGATGTTTAAACAAGGAAAAAAACGTCAAAGTACTGAGGATTAATCGCGGACTAACTGGAAGTTTTTCCGGAAGACTTTATAAGTGAAAAAGGAAATAACTGAAGGCTTTCGGGGGAATCCTTATGTTGATTGCTAGCAGGAACGGGCGGCCGGAACGGGCCGAAACTCGTTAAGGGCGGATTAGGGCGGCGTACGTTCGGAATGGCGGCGCATTTTCCAGTCAGTCACTCACACGCTTCTGCTTTTAACTAATTAAATAGTTTTATTGCGCAGAGGCTCTTCAAGACGGTGGTGTCCTCTGCCCCTCTGCGTCTTTAAAAATGAAAATAAAACCTTGAAACGATACGGTTAATTTAATTTAAAGGAAAAGATTTGGTTTTATGTCGTTTTCCGTTAATTGTAATTTCGGCGGGTCTTTACGACTCAGATTCACTCTATTATGAGGGCAACCCTGAAAGTTATAGATTTGAAATTGGAAACTCCCTTATCTTTTACGATCTATTTAATGGTATAGAGGTCTTTATTAAAATTGTTTTTGTTTAGAGGAAAACTAACTAACCTATGTATTAGACTATGAAAAGGAAACAGTTTGACTTGCCAAGATTGTTTATAACTAAAGTGTATAAGCGTGCTGCTATAGTCGGTTTTCTGGAAATATCAAATTGTAATTTATAATATATTTTCTTTATCTTTATGCCTAAGAAGTTAATTTCATCATTAAATCCAATCTACATAGCGAATTTAATATTTTTGTTTATGGAGTTCAAATGGCCTAGAAACGAGTGTACATTTCTTTTCGTACCATTCCAAATGCAAAAGACACCTTCCACGTATCTGTGCGAGTGTAACATATTGTTGATCAATGGATTCTTAGAAAATATCATTTTCGAAATCAACCACAAAAGTTTCAGATAACAAAGGTGATATAGGTGAGCCCATTGGAAGATCGTGGTTTTTGATAAATCTCATTGTTATATTGAAAATAATTTTATTCTAGACAAACCAGGATTGCTATCTTTAACTTAATTTTAGTTTTATTTAATCTTTATGTCTAAGAAGCTAATTTCATCATTAAGTCCAATCTCCATTGTGAATTTAATATTTTTGTTTATGAAGTTCAAATGGCCTAAAAACGTGTGACTTTTCTTTTCGTATCATTCCAAATGCAAAAAACACCGTTCACGTATCTGTGCGAGTGTGATATATTGTTGATTAATGAATTTTTAGAAAATAAAATTTTCGAAATCAGCCACAAAAGTTTCAGATAACAAAGGTGAGATAGGTGAGCCCATTGGAAGATCGTGGTTTTTGATAAATCTCATTGTTATATTGAAAATAATTTTATTCTAGACAAACCAGGATTGCTATCTTTAACTTAATTTTAGTTTTATTTAATCTTTATGTCTAAGAAGCTAATTTCATCATTAAGTCCAATCTCCATTGTGAATTTAATATTTTTGTTTATGGAGTTCAAATGGCCTAAAAACGTGTGACTTTTCTTTTCGTATCATTCCAAATGCAAAAAACACCGTTCACGTATCTGTGCGAGTGTGATATATTGTTGATTAATGAATTTTTAGAAAATATCATTTTCGAAATCAACCACAAAAGTTTCAGATAACAAAGGTGAGATCGGTGAGCCCATTGGAAGATCGTGGTTTTTGATAAATCTCATTGTTATATTGAAAATAATTTTATTCTAGACAAACCAGGATTGCTATCTTTAACTTAATTTTAGTTTTATTTAATCTTTATGTCTAAGAAGCTAATTTCATCATTAAGTCCAATCTCCATTGTGAATTTAATATTTTTGTTTATGGAGTTCAAATGGCCTAAAAACGTGTGACTTTTCTTTTCGTATCATTCCAAATGCAAAAAACACCGTTCACGTATCTGTGCGAGTGTGATATATTGTTGATTAATGAATTTTTAGAAAATAAAATTTTCGAAATCAGCCACAAAAGTTTCAGATAACAAAGGTGATATAGGTGAGCCCATTGGAAGATCGTGGTTTTTGATAAATCTCATTGTTATATTGAAAATAATTTTATTCTAGACAAACTAGGATTGCTATCTTTAACTTAATTTTTGTTTTATTTAATCTTTATGTCTAAGAAGCTAATTTCATCATTAAGTCCAATCTCCATTGTGAATTTAATATTTTTGTTTATGGAATTCAAATGGCCTAAAAACGTGTGACTTTTCTTTTCGTATCATTCCAAATGCAAAAAACACCGTTCACGTATCTGTGCGAGTGTGATATATTGTTGATTAATGAATTTTTAGAAAATAAAATTTTCGAAATCAGCCACAAAAGTTTCAGATAACAAAGGTGAGATAGGTGAGCCCATTGGAAGACCATGTTTTTTGATAAATCTCATTGTTATATTGGAAATAATTTTATTCTAGACAAACTAGGATTGCTATCTTTAATTCGATTTTTAATTTGTCTTCTATATCTGCATTGTCTATATGTCTTTTTAAAATTACAATTAAATCATTTACTGGCATAGAAGTAAAGAGGCTTTTTACATAAAAAAAGACTAATTTTACATTATTCGTTAATGTAATGTCTTTAGTTTTTTGTATAAATTGTAATGCATTTTTAATTGCATATCGTGACTGACAATTAATTAATTTAGGTAGCGTATGAGTAAATTCTTTACACAGCTTATAACTAGGTGCATTAACATATGAGACTACCGGTCTTATGGGATAATTTTTTTTATGAATCTTAGGTAATCCATACAATTTCGGGGCTGAAGTGTTCATGCTTTTAAATTTTATTTAATGTTATAAGTGGACATACTTTGGGTGTTTTTTTGAATCTCGGTTTGATATTTATTAGTAGAGTTTAGTCTTAATTTAGTCTAGTCTCTTCTAGTAATGTTTTCACTTTGCAAAGGATTAAGTAATTATCATTCAACATTATTAAAAGAAGACGATATGCAAACTTAACAACAAATAGCAGACAGGTTAAATGTTGGTCGCCGAACCATTTGTGATTGTCTGCATGCCACGGGAAAGATCCAGAAGGCAGGAAAATGGGTACCACATCAGACAGACAGATGGAAAAGCGAAAAATAGTGTGCGAAGTTTTGCTTTCTCGGCATGAAAGAAATACTTTTTTCCATTAAATTGTGAGATGAAAAATTGATATATTTCGAGAACCCAAAACGCAGAAAATAATGGGTTGACCCAGAACAACCATCAATATCGACTGCGAGACCGAATCACTTTGGAATGAAGACAATGCTGTGCATTTGGCGGAATCAGAAAGGTGTCGTGTACTATGAGCTTCTGAAACCAGATGAAACAGTTAATACCATTTGCTACCGTCAACAACTGATCAATTTGAACTATGCATTGATCGAAAAGCGCCCAGAATGGGCTACCAGATACGGAAAATTGTCTCTCACACGCAGCTAAAACAGTCAGACAGACCATTTCTGCAACTTGACTGGGAACGTACATCCCACCAGTTGTGCTCATCAGACTTAACCCCTTCCTACTAGCACTTGTTTTCATCGATGACTCATGCACTTTCCATGAAACTCTTAGTGAGATGTCGAACAATGGCTTGTTGACTGGACCACCTCAAAAGATGTACAGTTTTTCTGGGAGGGCATCCACATAGAAAAATGTGCAGATAGCGATAGCGCATACATTATCCATTTTTTACCTTTCCTCCAAAGATTTGTCAAAAAGACCATGTTTTGTGAAAATATTGAAGGAATAATTCACTTTGAATTGGTTCTCGATGGTGGGGTGATAATTTAAAAAATCTTCTTTAGCGCAACTTGACAGAGCACACGCTATTCTGGCCGTGCCCAAAAATATCCAGCTTTGGACAAACATAAAAAAACTCCCGCAGGAAGGTAACGCAAGACCACACACTTCACATCGGATCACATCAAAAATTAACTGGACGAAAAATATCCAGCATTGGTCGACCGTAGAAAAGTTCTCCTGCTGCAAGACCACACATTTCACATCTAACTACCGCAAAAGCGAATTGAACTTGAAACTTTTTCCTCATCAAGCATACAGTCCCGACCTCGCCCCGTCGAGTTACCACCTGTTTCGGCCCATGACACACTTTTTGAGAAGAAAAAAATTCAAATCTGAAGGAGCAAAAAAATGGCCTTGTCAAGTTTTTCGCCTTCTAAGACCCATTGTGGTACCGAAGACGAATAGAGTTAACAACGGTCTATATTTCGCGAAATAATCTCCAACTATATATTATTTAAACAGTGAATAACTAAGTACCTTAAAAATGCAAAGATGTACTTTTATTACACCCTAGAAATGAGTATTATTCTGTAAACTGTGCATCGGCCTGATTTGATTCAATGCCACTTGTTATTATTCTATTAAATGAAATAGCTGCTTAATGACTTTAGTTTCGAATAAATAAGTTTTATATCTGAAGGTATATTTGAAACCTTCATCCCGGATTGAACAATGAAACATTTATTTAGAAATTGATTTGATTAGTAAACAAACAAGCAAATTCATTATATTGCGTCACGGCAAACAACGAACAAAAAGAGAAAAATCCATTCAAAACAGGACTCCACAAGAAAAAAGCCGCCCGGCGAATAAAGACATTTTTACGACGGCACTTTTCCTATTTTTATATCTGTTTCATTCCCATTTTATGTGCCTTATTTATCCACCCTTGCACACGTCACTTCCAGTATTTTACAATCTAATCATGGGGAACGCAGTGAAGTAATCCCGGGTTATTTCTCCCGGCGTGTTTCCAGCCAGCCACCCTTCTCGTCGGCCGAAATGAAAAAGAGGGAAAAATAAGGTTAGAGTGCGTGTGATTCGACTGAGCCGCGCTTCGTGAACTTTCTCTTCTATCCCAAATGGAAGAATATAAAATAAAGTAACAGCGTATACATGTTTTTCTCACTCCCCTCAAATTTCGTAGAAAACTTCATGCATTTAGTCCACATCCTATTTTAGTTTTTGAAAATATATGATACAAAGTATTCTGTTTTCTAATCATTGTGATTAATGGTAAAAAAATTCAACTTATCACATTACTCAATAAGTTCGTAGGATGACATATAGATAGGGCCACTATTGACAAATTCATATGATTTTAAGGATGTACTAATTTTCAAATGATACGTGTCAAAATTCCATGATAATCTGAGATTTAGTTCACAAATTACAGTGGTTTTAGTGACACCGCTACTTTAATTTTCTAGCGTCGTTTTAAATGAATTACTCGTTTTTCTGCCGTCTGTTGAACTAGTTCTTCCCATCTCAGCTTTGGACGTCCCACTTTAAGTTTTCCTGGTGTTTTCGTTTCCAGTTGTTCCATTACTGTCGTATTTCTCACTCTATCCCTTCTTGTGATTCCTTCTATTTTGCGTAAGAATCTCATTTCTGCAGCTGTAATTCTACTTTTATATTATATTATCTTTTTATATTATCTTTGTTAAGGTCCAAGATTTGATGCTGTGTCATTGATGGTCTCATTACTTTTTGATACACCTGTGCTTTTACGGCTTTCGGTATCTCTTTTTTTTCCTAGGAATGTTGCTTTTAGGGTGTTGTATAGTTTGCCTGTTTTTTCCATATTTCCATTATCTTCTATTATTGGGGCCTAAATACCTTCCCACCAAGTAAAATTTTGTTTTATTTTTGTATTTGTAATTATCATTGTTTTGCTTTTGTTGATATTATTGTCCATGTTTACTTTTCTGATCTCTTTGTCATATATCGCTAAGTTATGTTCTAGTTTTTCTTCAGAATCTACCATTAGGACCATATCATCAGCGAACAGTAATTCTTGTGTTTGCACTGTTTTAATTTTTTTAAAACTTATTTTTGTATTCTTGCATTTTGCTTTGCTGTTCTTTACAACATCGTCAATAACTACTGAAAATAACAGTGAACTGACTAGAGAGCCCTGTCTGAGGCCTATTTCTGTCTCAAATTCTGTGGGTTCATCATTATGCGTTTTTACTTTATTCTAATGCCTTCATACTATCACGTTCAAAAAGTAAACGTTTTTTTCAGAAACAGATTTATACGTGATTTCTGATATTTCTTTCAAAGCGGCCAGCGAACTTTCTTGAATGACTTCTATCGACTTTTTTAATCGAGGAAATGTGGACTGATCCACCAGACTAAAAGGAGTTGAAGAGGTATCTTATATGTGGATAGCTACAATTTCATTAAGAAATGTATTTTTTTATTTTTTTTTATGTTTCGGTTATTTTTATTTAATTATCTTCAGAACAATTAATATTTTCAATTTTACATTATATATTCTTTTTATACATTGTATAAATTTTTATTTAAACATATACTTTTTATAAAAATTTAATTTTGTATAAATATAATTTGCATTTGTTATTATTCCTTCCTTTGCGCCCATACTAATTTCATTCTTTCCCAATGAGCTTTTTTCCTTTCGTCAGATCAAGTTGTTCCAGTTTTCCTACATTTTTCTCTCTGGCCAACCTTCCAAACGTTAACCTTGTGTCTGAAACAGCCTCTATCCTGAATTTCACTTTGTGTAATATTTGCTGATCTTAGGGCCTCTTTAATTGCAGCTATCCATTTAATTATTTCTACTTTAGCTCTACTCCTATTTTCATAAAATTCGACTATTTGTCTAGTTAGCCTACTTGGATTCATCCGTTTTACGTATCCGTAAAACTTAAGTCTTCTTTTTCTCATATCGCTATGTATATGTGTGTATTGATTGATATCTTGGTTTTCTCGAAGTCGGTATGTTGTGCTATTTATTTGTTTGGCGCCTAGGATTTTTCTTTGCTTCTTTTCAGTGTCCTCGATATCCCTCTTTCTATTCAAAATGAGCGTTTCTGCCCCATATAGACATTCTGGCTTAATAACTGTGTTGTAATGTCTCAGTATTGTGTTTTTAGATCGGCATTTTTTGTTGTCCTATTTATTTGTTTGGAGCCTAAGATTTTTCTTATGATTTTTTTTCCTTCTTTTCAATGTCCTCGATGTGTCTCTTTCTATTCAAAATGAGCGTTTCTGCCCCATATAGACATTCTGGCTTAATAACTGTGTTGTAATGTCTCAGTTTTGTGTTTTTAGATATGCATTCTTTGTTGTAAATATTTTGTGTAAGTCTCAATGCCGTTTCCATTTTTTGACATCTACTCTTATTGGCCGCTTTTTCCAACCCATTTTCCATGATTATTTCAACCAAATATTTGAATCGACAGACTCATCTGATGTTACCATATTTTGTTTTTAAAAACCGTGTTCTTAGTCTGTTGTAGGTCATGTATTGTGTCTTTTCAAAGGAAATTTGGAGTCCTACTTTTTCTGTTGTTTCTTTTAGGATTTCAATCTGTTTTTATGTCGTTAATATATCTTGAGTCAAAATTGCTAGATCATCAGCAAACGCCAGACAATCAATTTTGATGTTGGTTCTCTCCAGTTTAATCGGCTGGTCAATATTCAGGGCCGACTTTTTTTCACGCCACTCCAGTGTTACTTTTTCTAGAACACAGTTAATTTCGCTCCAGTTTTAATTTCGAAGGGCTCTGAGATGTCACCTATAAATTTAACTTTTGACCTTGTGGTAATTAATGTTGCTTTAATAAGTGCCAGCGTTTTCAGATCTAGTCCTTGTTCTTTCAAGATTTGGAATAAAGATTCGCCGTCAATAGAATCATATGCTTTTTTGAAATCCACCAATGTTTTTTACACAAACGAAAATTTTATTGTACAGTTTTTGATGTCTTAGGATCAACATTAGATTCAGGATCTGTTCAGGACAGGATCTGCCCGGTCGAAAATCTGCTTGATATTAACCAATTTTAGGTTCTAACAGTCACTGTGCTCTGTCTAGTAGATATTGAGATAGAATCTTGTAACAAACTAGAAGAGATATCCCTCTGTAGTTGTTTACATCCGTTCTATCTCCTTTCTTGTGTAATGGATGGATTAGAGCATCTTTTCAATCTTTCGGAATCCGTTCGGTTCACCAAACTTCTTGTAGAATTTTAGTTATTTCCTTGATTGTACCTGAACCAGCGGATTTCAAAATTTCAGCAGTGATTCCATCTTCACTAGAGGCTTTGCTATTTTTAAGTCGCTTGATTTGCCTATTATTTCATCTTCATTCGATAGTAATGAATCTTGGTTTGTTTGTTTAGGGTTTAGTGTTGGTAATTTGTTTAAGGACAGTTTAATAGTTGTTTAAAATATTTCGCAAGTTCTTTGCAATTGTCTTGGTTATTTAGAGCTAATTGTCCGTTTTCCTTTTGGAAGCAAAGGCTTTCGGGTTGATCGCCTGTTATTTTGTTTTTAATGGTTTGTAAAAGTTTGCAAGATTAGACTGGTGTCGAGAATTTCAAAATTGAGATGAAACTACTTACAATAAAATACAGCATTTTAACTTCCTAGGTTAATGTTAACCCATGCCGACAGGTCCGCAAATATTACGTAAACTGCTGCTTTTGAACACTTATTTATTAGGTAAGTCATCGCAAGTATGTATATCTTCGGTAACTATTAATGAAAAGACAAGTTTAAGTAATGGATTTAATCATATTGACAAACAAAATAATACAAGTATTCCGGATACTTTCTTTCTAAGGTATCTTTCTTGCCATCTGGATACATTTTTCTATCTTCTTGCACACAGTGCAGTAGGAACTGTTTTTGTTCTTCTTCTGCGGTAATCAAACCCTGGAAGTCTTGCCTTGGCTTAACATGTTCATTGAACATGTTTTCCGCGCAAATCGGCACGGGTTGCAATGCTCCAAAATAGGTTTTTTTAGTGTTAAGGTCAAATAAATAAAACTAGAACCTATGCGTTAGAAAATAAAAACTTAAAATAAGGGACTCCCTAATATGCATGCATCTAGATGAGCAAATACTTCTATAATTCTCACAGTATTTTTTAGATAGATTCTCACAGGTATTAGATAGATTCTCACAGTATCTTTTTTTATCAAGTTTTGTGGAATGAACACCCTTATGAGTCTACTGATTACTTCATTACCAATTACCTTAATTTTTAATGTGAATGTTCACATTCTGTATTTTTCCATTGAATAATTCTAGCTTTAATATTCATTCAGTCACACTGTACAAATTGATTGCCACAATATATCTTTAGTTAAAAATAAATTTATTTATCATCGTATGAACTATAAAACCAAATGGACCGAATTACAATTGCAAATGTATTCATTACTTGGCAAACGTGTTCAATTAAAAAGCTAATGCAAGTCCTAATCTACCGCCACCTACCCCGTCGAAGACTTCTCGTTCACCCCCGATCGAATTTCCACCCCATTATTATTCGTCGCAGACGGGAAACCCAGATGTTTCCGTTGGACGTTTAAACTATTATTATGCTGATCGGGCCATGATAGAGGGATTACACCCGCAATAAAACCAGCACTGATACATATCAATGCAACCTCAATATGCCTCTGGAGCTGCGCTCTATTTATGGCATGGAGGCGACACGATGACAACCAGACAGCCTCCGGAACAATGTTGCCATTTTATATTTGCCGGCAAGTTTGTATGCCGTAACTTTTTAAGGGAAATCAATGTAATAATTCAGATTATGACCAAGAAAAAGCAAATATTTATTTTAAGAATATAACACATCGGTCAATAAGTCCCCGGCTTACTTTTTTTTGCAAATTTCGACTTTATTCATCAATATATTCTCCTTGAAAAGCAATACAATCATTCCAACGTTTTTCTAACATTTCTACACCTTTTTTATAGAATGATTTCTCTTTGTCTTCAAAATATCCTTCAGTTTCAATTACTTCTTTTTCAATTACTTCTTCAATTACTTCAGTTTCAATTACTTTCACTGGAGCGAAATGTCTTTCCAGCGAGCATTTTTTTGAGGTCTGAGAACACTAAATAGTTGCTGGGAGCCAGAATTTGAGAACATGATGGATGAGGAAGCAACTCGAAGTGCAATTCATGCAATTTAGCCATTATTGCCAACGATTTGTGACACGGTGTATTGTCTTGGTGAAACAGCATTTTTTTTCTTCATTTAGGGCCTTTTTTGCGATCTCGTCCTTCAGACGCGCCAGTAACGCTATGTAAGATTGGCTATTGGTGGTTCTTTCTTTGTCAAATAAAATGAATAAAATAGATCTCGAGATAATTGATGAACAATATTCCATGCGCATCCCAAAATACAGAGGACATAAACTTGTCTGCCGATTGTTGTGTTTTTGGTAGCTTTGGACAATTTTCACCGGCTGCTGTCCACTCAGCTGACTACCGATTTGACTCCGGAGTGTACTGATATATCCATGTTTCATCCATTGTCATATACCGTATAAAAATCCTTTTTATTTCGCTTAAACAGCTCCAAACATTGGTCAGAATCATCTATGCGCTGTTGTTTTTGATCCGCTGTGAGCAATTATAGCAATTTATGCATTCCCAAAAGTTTATGCAAAATAGTGTACACACTTCGTTTTAATATCTTTATGATATCAGCTACTTCCTGCAGCTTTACTTTTCGGTTTTGCGAAATAATTTTATTAATTTTTCTGATGTTGTCTGGTGTAATCACCTCATTTGGACGTCCAGAGCGTTCAGCATCATCGGTGCTTGTACGACCACGTTCGAATTCAATATACCAATCCATCGTGCTTGATTTTCCTGAGGCAGAGTCCGGGTAATGTTTATCAAGCCACTGTTTTGCTTCAACGATATTTTTCTTCATCAAAAAGCAATGCTTAATCAACACAAAATTCTTGTATTTTTTTTTTCATTGCTTTGGAAATAACAAAAGTAGCGTCACTTAAAGCACAACAACTGAAGGTGACACAATCGACCACTGGTTAGGATTAGTGACGCCATCTATATACCAGACCGTAAATTTATTAACCGATGTGTTAGTACTATGATCAAAAATTGAGGTGAAAGCATAGAAGAAAATAGTAGTGCTGGAATTTTTTTTTTTGCTTTCCCCATAGTTCTTTTTACGTTTCCCGCTATTGAAAACTTATACAGGAGGTAAACCAGGAAAATGAGTCAAAGGAAAGAAACAAAACGGAAATAAAATATGGTGTTTTACTTTTAAAAATCGTTTATTGTGATAAATGCTAGAGGAGCCGCGACCCAACGCCCTCCCTCGCGAACCGCCACTGATATAGAAGTATTTAATCTTTTAGATACATATATATATATATATATATATATATATATATATATATATATATATATATATATATATGCTGTCCTTAACTTTTAATGTTGGAAGTGAACACCGAATGGTACGAGCGAAAGTTAGGATTAACTGTCGAAGAAGTGTTGAAATGCTGATAGCTGGTGGTCGGACGTTACATAAAACACTGGCAAAATTATACTCAAAATGCCTCAAAGAACAAAACGTATCTGACTATGGAAAAATGCAGAGGTGATCCTTTTACATAAAAAAGGAGCACATGAAGATTTAAAGAACTACCGTCCAGTAAGCCTCCTATCAGTAATGTACAAAGTTTTCACTAAGATAATGTCTAAAAGAATATTAAGAAAACTGAATGACGCATGCCAAGAGAACAAGCAGGATTCAGAAGTAGATTCAGTACAATGGATCACATCTAGGTTGTACAGCAGGCCATAGAGAGGCACAACGAATACACCATGCAACTGTGCTTGGCTTTTATCGACTACGAAAAAGCATTTGATTCCATCCCAAAGCAGGCCATAATGGATGTACTGCTTACCCATGGGGCAGACAAAGCATATGTAAACCTATTTGGATCAATATTTGATGAAGCTACAACGACAATTCACCTTGATGATCTTGAAGTGGGAATTAATGTAGAACGATGAGTACAGCGGGGTAACGCAATATTACCTATTCGTTTCTCGGTTTGCCTTGAAGAAGTATTCCATAAACTGGATTGGGAACAGGATGGTATATAGATTAATGGTGCAAACTTAAACCATCTTAGATCTGCAGATGATATCGTTCTTTTTTCACAAGATCCAGATTAGCTGCAAAGACGCATACAAGAGCTGCAAAGGGCGGGCGAACCATTTGACTTAAAAATAAACCTCAAAAAAAGTCAGGTTATATTCAATAAATTCGCTGAGGACAGAAGAATTTCAGTTTTAGGAAGGGATTTGGAAACTGTGGACCAATATAGATATATATATATATATATATATATATATATATATATATATATATATATATATATATATATATATATATATATATATATATATATATATCTTGGGCAGAGGATTTCAGTGGAAGGGGATACCGCCCGGGAGGTGGAACGGCGTGGTAAATGTGGCTGGCAGGCATTTGGGAAGCTCAATATAATGTTTAAGAGCAGACTTCCACTTAGCCTGAAGAGAAAAGTCTTCGATCGGTGCGTCCTACCCGTTATGGCATACGAAAGTGAAACCTGAACACTCACATCGCAATCAATTCAAAAACTTCAGGTAGCACAGATGGGAATGGAAAGATGTATGCTTGGCATTACAAGACGAAACAGAAAGCCCTGCGTATGGATCAGGGAACAAACGAAAGTGTGTGATATCATTAGAAGAGTAAAGCAATTGAAATGGAGATGGGCAGGTCATATAGCGAGACGATGGGACGACAGATGGACCAAGGCAATCCTGGAGTGGATACCGCTTGATCGCAAAAGTCCGCGAAGAAGACTGAAAGCACGATGGACTGATGACATCGTTAAGTATATTGGACCCGAGTGGCAGAGGAAAGCCCAGGACCGTGAAAGTTGCTTAAGAGGCCTTCATGCATTGGATCGGCACGAGCTGATGATGATGATGAATATTATATATATATATATATATATATATATATATATATATATATATATATATATATATATATATATATATATATATATATATATATATATATATAGATTCTCACAGTATTTCAGATATCAGATTCTTACAGATTTACAGATCAGAGTCCACCGATTACTTCACTTCATAAGCAATTATTTCAGAAACTAGTAGACAGATTTTCATGAAATTTTGACAAATGGGGTTTGAAGGTTGACACAATCGACCACTGTGTCTGTGTTTTTCGTTAGTGACGCCGTCTATATGTCAGACCGTGAATTTATTGACCGATGTGTTAGTACTATGATCAAAAAGTGAAGTGACTCGTTGAAAAAATTCGCGCGCTGTGCATATCGATACAATTGTGTGTTTTTAAAGTTGGTATCACTCTCTTCGACTTCTGACAGTAGTTCTATATCATTTTCCTCGTTAAGCTAGAAATAATAGTGACTTTTGTAATAGTTTGTTAGTTGTAATAGTGTTTTGTAATAATATTTTTTTCGGCAATTTTTTAAAATGGTTAAATTTATCGAACAAAAACTTTGCGTAAATTTTTTTCTTAAACATGAAATTTCTGGCGCTGATGCATTCAATCAAAATGTTATGGTGGTGAAGATAAGTCAAACAAATGTTTACCAGTGGTTTAAGGAGTTTAGTGACGGCAGCGAAGCAGTACAAAATGACCTCGTTCAAGGAGACTTTCCACGTCATCCAATTAAGAAAACATTATTAAAATCAACGATCTTGTACCGAGTAATCACACTTTAAATATTAGAAACATTGTAGATATTACTGGAATATCATTTGAATCAATTCCTGCAATTTTGAAAAACAATTTAGGTTTGACTTGTATGTATATATACTGAAGACTCAGAAACAGCTCAATCAGTCAAGTGCTCTTCGAGTTTAGTGTTTTACACTGAAAATTCCAATAGAAGAAAAGGGACCAAAGCAAATGTGTTAAGTTCTCTTAACCTATTTTTCCTTACCGTCGTATTGTCCACAAAGAGATGCTTCCAACTGGTGAAACAGGTAACACCACAGCAAATTTTTCGAAAAATCGATTTTTTTATTAGCTTAAAAAATTCTTTGAACCTTGAAATTTTTTCCCTAAAAAATGTATAACATAATTCCAACAGTTCTTTGTTTTCATGCGATTTTTGAATAATATCTTTAAAATTACATTTTGAAGTGAAATATGTACGGAATTTTCGATAAGTTAATTTAAACATTTATTAACAAATAATTGCCCTTTTTTTGTCGAAAATTTGACGTTTTTTATTTAGATACCCGTTAATCACACAAAAATCAATATTTTCAAAATCCCCTACGTATTTCACTAGCTATAAACATGTATATTAATTGTTCTTTTTTTATTTTTCAATCCGAATTTGCAACAGTTACACTGAATGCCTCAGGGCGCCTTAAATTCGACATCTCGTGCGAGAATGGCTCCATTGTCGCCATTTTTTAATATTTTTTGATAGTACTTTTTTGTATTATACTTAAATATAGCTTTAATAACTTCCTTAAGTATTATTATCTTATTCCCTTTTCTTCCATACAAAAAAAAATGCCAAAAAGGGCTTTTTTTAGTTTATTACAGTGGTAGTATCCCTTAAGGGTCATTTGCATAAGTTAATTAAAAAAAATTAAAGATACGTGGCAAAATAATTTATGGTATTTGCATCACGCCGTATTGCACACAACAATAATTATTCAAATTAATTTTCGCTAAAAATTTAACAAATACCATTTCACAAGCACCATATTCATCAGATCAGGCACCCTGTGTCTTTTTTATATTCTCTCGATTGTAGAAATCACTTCGTGGACGGCGTTTTGAATCTACAGAAATCACTCGAGAGAGTTTGCTGGTTACTTTGAAAGAAATATTTGAAGTATGTGTATTGCACCACGAGGCGATCGCTTTGAAGGAGATACAATTAATTTGGATACATTGGTATTCTATTCAATTAACTGAAATTGTAGATCAATTCTTCTGTTGGAACCTTTGGTGTGAAACACTAAACTTGAAGAGATTTACCACTAAACACCATAACGCTTTATTGAACTACTCGACACACGTTTCGCTAACCATGTTAGCATCATCAGGAGATGATTTAATCTGATTAAATATGATATAACATGGTTAGTGAAACGTGTGTCGAGCAGTTCAAAAAAGCGTTTTGGTGTTTAGTGGTAAATCGCTTCAAGTTTAGTGAAATTGTGGAGGTAATAAAAGGGTTCTCTTAATAAATCCAATACATTTTATCCAATTCTTCTCTGTCCAATCCTAGCCTATCCAATTTTCTCTTCATTGATGTGGGTTTCCGAAAAGTTTAAAAAATACCTTTCACTAATATAGCTTGAAACATGCAGCACTGTGGACTTTTTTGAGGTTTGGGAACAAATAGAAGCTAGAAAAAAGAAACAAATCTGATGAATACAGTTGCTGTTCCAACAATTCGTACTTCAATTTATTCAATTTGATCATCGCCAAAACTCTTTTGAAAGAAGGAGCATTATGCTAAAAATGATCTATTTTCTTTAAACCTAATCTTTGTTGACATATTTTTTCATCTATATAATCCAAAAGCCTAGCATTTTCTATTCATCTTATGGTTTTACCTTGTACATATATACCTTTATACATATATATGCAAGGTTTATTATCGGTTTTATGGGTTTTACGCGTATCGCCAAGTTTGGTTTTATTATTTTATTATAATTATATTTCCTTATTCTGCAATCTTTTTATTTTATTATTCGATAATCAATCAATTTTATTAATCGATGTGGAAGGAATCCGGAGAAAATTTAAAGTGAACATATCTAAGCAGGAAATTTAGCAGCGACTTAAATGGAAGGTGGAATAACAAACCTTGGTTCATGAACGAGGTTAAAGAATTTTTGAAGGAGAAAAAGGAAGCTTATTTAAGATAAATTAAAATATATTAATAACAGGTCATAAGAAGATTATGAGAGATATAAAGAAATAAAAAATAAAACTAACAACGAAATACAACACCTGAAGAAAAATAACTGGGAGAATTTTTCTAAAGTAATGGAGCATGGTTAAGAATATGGAACATGGATCAAAAAATGGATCAAAAATCAAAAATCACACCAATTAAGAGGGATATGCGAATACAATAGATCGATAAACTTGGGTAAGATAGAGTCGCCAAATATCGCCCCTTTTTTTTTTTAATTGTAGAAATATATATTATGAGTATAATAATAAATAAAACGTCGAAGAATGGGGAGAACGGTTTGTTATTATTCACAATAATTAAAAGCACGCTAGGTTTGTTACTATTTCAACAAGAACTGCTTTAACAATAAAGTAGAAATTCTACAAATACATTTTTGGGCGCCTAATTACATTCCGGGGACGATATTGAGATCACAATAATCACTTAACATATTTCAAAACAATCTATCAAAAACCAACAGAAAAAGATCAAGAAAAAAATCGAGAGGATACAAGAACGAAAACGTAAGAACATATCCTATAGGTACGTTTTTCCACATATATTAAAAACGTTTATTGCCGACATTATCGGGCCACCGGCTTAGGCTCGTTGAAGGTAATGGAGGCAAATTTTATTTCTAACAAACTATGTCCGCCTTCTAAAAAGCTTTTATTAATTTTGGGAGATAATGAAGATAGCATTAATACGATCAGTGCTGGTTGAAGGATTTATTCGGCTGATATCTAATTCTTCTTATAAATTATCAAACTGGCAACATGGCATCAAATTTTCCCTTCAATATTATGGTAATAATCATCTTTATTGGATTTGGCGACAAATGTAACACGGGAGGCCAAACAGAGTGCATGCAAACAGCAATCTATTATTTTAACTTTGGAGGGGGGGCTAATGAAACATTATGGATCGGAATACCGCGAAATATGCACCGAGGGATAAATTTAGAATAATGGGACCTAGTATCCCAAGAAAAAAGAAATTTATTATCGGTTTTATGTTTTTTTACTATTGTCGCCAAGTTTGATTTTATTGTTTTTTTTTAATATAATCATAAAAGTTCAGTTTATGTTTATTAGCAACAATTGTTTTGCTGTTAACACCCGTTTTTCGATTTTTGCACATTCAGTCGATACTGGTATTTACACATTATTTCAGTTCTTTTTCCATTTTCAATCAATCCGTTTAAAAATGCCTAGAAACATGATATCTCGTTTTAACAGATCAAGAGTAATTGCTTGGTTACAACAGGACTTTAATCAAAGTGATATCGCGAAAATTGTAGATATTTTCCAAAGTGCCGTATCGAAAATTCATAAAAAATCCAAGAGACAAATTACGTAAAGGATCGCCCCAGAAGTGGTATAAAACGACAACTGCAACTGCATAAGACCGGCAGATATCAATGATAGCGCGAAGAAGTCGTCTGGAATCTACAAGTGGTAGAACAAGGGAGCTTGTTAGGCTTGAAGGAGTAAACGTTTTACAACAAACGATAACATGTTGACTGAAAGAGGTAAATTTGCATCGCAGAAGACCTTTACATGTTCCCAAACTAACGTTTCAACAAAAAAATATAACTCGGGAAATGGTGGATAATACTCGACAAGCCCGACCAGAAACAGCTCTACCACGTATGAAGGTGGGAGCATGATATTTTGGGGTGGTATTATAAGGGGTACAAGGATACCTCTACTGGTCCTAGGGAGAAGAGTCAATGGTGGTGTGTCGAGAAAGTTTTAAATCCTGTTGTGCATCTGTTTCGAGGCGCAGTGGGTGATGATGGATTTGTTTTCACGGGTGGCAACGCAGCTCCTCATCGAACAACAGTACAAAATTTTCTTGAAGAGGACGGAATAACCAAGTTAGGGTGGCCAACAAATTTCCCTGACATGAACGTAATTGAACATGCTTGAAACATTCTGAAAACACGCATCAAGTAACGAAACAATCCTGCTCTTACTCTGCCAGCATTAAAAGATGGTGCGCGTGAAGTATGGGTCAGAATTCCACACGCCCAAATTGACCATTTACTCGACAGCATGCCAAATCACCCACAGGCATGTATACAGACCCATGGAGGAAATACTGCTTATTTGTTTTATTGAAAGTTGTTCTTTTTATATTTAAATTACTTTTGATGGCAATTGGTACATTATAATTTTTTAGCTCCAAAATAAAAAATCAATTTTAGGCACATTAATCATTTGGTATCGACTTTTATTTGGTACCAGTAAGAGTTGCAATAAAATGACGATTACGTGAAGGAGTAAAAGAAAAACTTAATATCAATAAAAAAATTAAATGTTAAATTAAATTCCAAACTTTTGGATATATATGAGTATATATAAGGGTTTGTCCATTTTCTACTTCAATCTTATAATTTTGGGGTGGACTAGGAACTGGTTAACTATCTGAACGTAGAATAGGTCTAATAAGCGATGCCAGATTCGGGTATTGAAGTTTTCCTGTTTTCTTCATTGACAATCTTACCTTTATAGGTGGGGTCAAGCAGATAGTCAAGTCAATAGTAGTCATCTGAAGGATTTATAGGCTCCCGCCAAACCATAGGCACAGCAAAAGCTCCAGATAGTTTTTTTTATTTCTCAGTCATTCTCATAGTATAACGGAGTGAGAGTTGCAACATATATGTAGAGCCCATGTCTTATTTTGATCCCCTAGCTTCATACCAAAATAATGATGATAGGCAGTGTTCACAATAACATTTCTGTGGCGAAAATGTTATTTCGCCTCAAATGTAACAAAAATTATTTACTAAATTTACACATTTTTTATGCATTTTGATTCAGCAAATTTTACACTTTAAAAAAACTTCAAAACTAGAAATTCTACACTAATTACAACAAAAACAATGTGAAATTCACAGTCACATCAATACAAATTATGTTTATAACCTACAAACAGCTGGGGAACGTTGAGTTTTGACATTTGACAGGTGTGACAACTCTTTCAACAAAAAGTTTCCCCAAATTGAAAAGGTAGACTATAAAAAGACCTGTCACTGTATATCCAAAGCAAGAGCCAACCCAATATTTTTGAGCCCAAAACATTTACATTGTTGGTCAATATATATAGCCATTATGGAGCATCGACGAATCAGCGATTTCTCATTCTCAAACGTTCGAGCACTTCTGCGTAAAATTTGCCGTTCACTGTTTGGCCAACGGACACAAACTCCTTGTGGACCACACATTTAGCATCAAAAAAGACAATGAGCATGGATGTCACTCTTGACTTGCTGATGCGAACTTTTTTTGGTCCAGGAGATGCATTTATGTGCCACTCAGAATTTGGCCTTTTGATCTCCGGATCGTACTCGAAGATCCAAGTTTCCTCACCGGTTATCACTCTGTTCAGAACATTTGGCTCGGTTTCGTTGGAACGTTCCAACAGTTCGCGACAAATCATCAAACGGTGTTCCTTTTGCTCGTCTGACAAAACCTTCGGCACCAACTTCGCGCACACCTTCCTCTTTTGCAAATCATCGGTTACAATTGAATGCACAGTTGATTTCTGTAAATTCAACTATGGTGCCATCAAACGAACACTTAACCGACGATCAGAGTTCAGAAATTCTCACACTTTGGGCACGTTTTCATCGGTTTGGACCGAGATCGGACGCCCAGCGCGTTGTTTGCTTTCAACATTTTCCCGGTCTCACGGGAAAATGTAATGTAAGCCTCACGGATCATGTGAAAACTCTCCGTATCGGATTTGTCCAATTTCATGCAAAATTTGATGGCACATCGCTGCTCGATGTTTTCTTGCATCTTGACTCTCGACGCGAACTTAAAACACACTTCACTTCTTGCACGATTTACGCACTCCAAAGCTTCGGGGATAACTGAGCCAAGTTTCTTAGGTTACCTGTTAAACCTTATAAAAACCACCGTCCACCTCTTCCCGTTGGCAGGAATAAATCAGTCCTTATGACATATGGAAGTGAAACCAGGACACTCACATCGCAATTAATTCAAAAACTTCGGATAGCATAAAGGGGAATGGAAAGATGTATGCTTGGTATTACAAGATGGGACAGAAAGCCCTGCACATGAATCAGAGAACAAATGAAAGTATATGATACATCCTTGGAAGAATAAAGGAATTGAAGAGGAGGTGGACAGGCTATATAGCGAAGCGATGTGATGACAAGTGGATCAAAGTAATCTAGAGTGGATACCGTTTGATCGCAAACAGCCACGATGGACTGATGATATAGATATATAGTTGAGAGTTGAAAACACTCTGTAATGGATGGACACGGGCTGATGATGACTGGGAAGTTGGAAACTCTTCACTCGAAGCGAACAACACTTGAGAATGTCAAATGATATTTTGGCAAAACATTGATACTCTTTACTGAACGCACGGATTGATACCCGGAATGATTTATGAACATAGATAAATAAATGTTACAGAGAACTACATAACAAATTTGGAGTAGTTTATAATAATATTCCATAAACATCAGCTGAATACGGAAGGCCTAATGCTAGTGGTGGATCAATCACAACCTAGAACGTCAAAAAGAACCTCATCTAAGACATCGACCAAGCCGGGCAAGGAATAGCCTGTGATACCCATCGCAGGTCCCTTCTTGAGAGAACAAGATCAATGTTTCTGTGAATACTTTAACACTTACCCAATGTTTGATAACGCCTATAACCAACATTTTTGGAAAATTATTCCGTGTTTAATTCCATCATATGCTTTTAAAATAAAATGTATTTTGATTGAAAATCCTTTTAAAACTTGCCGAACTCTGCAAATCTCCTGCTTGCTCTCCTCTGTTTCGGTGAAAATCTCTTCATTTTTCAAATTTTCGATATTACAAAAATCATGGCGACCTGTATTATTTGATAGGAAACTACGTTTCAGAAATGCAATCAACGTTCCGATCGCAACGCCATCTATCGTAAAAATTTCCGATTTTTCACTTTAACCTCGTATTCTACTATTTTTTTTTCAGTTTTAATAACGTGAAGATTAAGGCGCGTCCATATTATTCAACGATTTATGCAAACAATTTTGATAGTTATATAAAAGTTCATTTAATTGTATATTAATCCTATATTACTTTTGTTGATTTTAAAAACTTTTCTCAGTGCAACACGTAATAATAATAGATGATGCTCGCAACGACCTACCTGTTAGATTTTTCCATAGCGTATCGTTTTAGTTATTGATATAATTGAACGAATCGAAAAGCCATTCCGGTTAAACACCGTGCTAATTTAAGAGTGTAAGCTTTTAAAAGCGCGCCCAATTGAAAATAAAAATCTGCGGGATTTAAACTAACAAGCGCAATTTAGCTGCCGGGGATAATACTTTGCGAATTTTGGTGGGACGAATTAAAGCCCGGAATAATACACCCCGAAAACTGACGACCATTATTTAACGATAAGTGTTGATGGAAAAGGTATTTTTACCGCTTTGGGCCGTAGCATTTGCCGATTGAATCATCGACAAAAAATTACTGTCGTTTATTGAAGCGATCGATAATGTAGAAATAATTAATCTACGTCGCGTTAAATTGTAATCAATGTACAGGTTACTCCATCATCCTCGATTATAAAAAGTATTAGTAGATATTTGAATTTTATTTACGATATAATTGGCTGTCAAGTATGTTTATTCCATATTCTCAAATTATAGAAATATAATTTATTTAATAATAATTAAGGTATTAAGGAGGAACCTAATATGAGACCCATTTGTAAAAAATAGAAAATAAATAGAGAACATAAATTAAAAGTAAATAACAGTTTTAACTATTATATATTAATAATTACATATATAAGTTTAATTATATATAAGTTTAAACTATTTTTATTTTATTTTTTTTCCTTATAATTGAAAAGTTATATCAAATTGAAAATACATTTTCAAACCTAGTACCCATGACGCGCCGACTGTGCCCGAAAAAAAATCCGAGCGCGTGTGACGTCACAATGTTTATTTCCCCTCAACATTACACACCGCTGATACGAGTGTTTTAGTTTTTAATCAACTTACTGTTGTTATTATCATCAGTGTATTGATAAATTTATTGAAAATGTCAAATCTAATTAGTTATCATGCCTGTTTCGACCATTTTGTACGAATACTACAAAAACTATTTCCGAAGAAATGTGCTACAAGATGCTAAACGTCGAAATCAATATTTCCAAGCAGCACGATTAATCCTAAAATAACATTAAATTTTTAGAACCACCTGTTATCAAATATATACGAAAGATTATTACTTATAACATTATATCAATTTTTGTATGTTTGTGTATTTATCTGCTGAAGCTACACAATCGTGACATTGAGTAGCTTGAACATTTCTTATTTTTTCATTAATAATTATATTAATATTATATATTATATAATTATATATAAGCGTTATTTCACCGTATACAAATACTATTAATATATAATACTACAATTATTCACCACCATATACAAATACAATTTTTTGCGGTTAAATTGAACATAACCTATAGCCTTGTCACGCTTTCGCGTGACACCCTACAAATAATTTAATGATATTTAATAGAAATATTTTGTTTCTTATTTACATTTACATTATTATTTACATATAATGTTTTAGTTTTTTGGAAACTTCAGTAATTTTAGCACAGGTTTCTTTTGTTTCTTTCCTTTGTCAATTTTTGAAAGGTTCGCCTCTAAATCAGCTTTGTAAGGTGATGATGTGATAATATTCGCCCTGGCTGGTTTTCTACCCCTATTCTCTGTCTTGTCATATTTGGAAATTGACTTTATATCAGTTAGTGTAACAAACTGGCGTGAAGACCCGGCAATAACTACAAATGCAAATTGCAAATTTTGCGTTGGCGTCTCTTCATCTGTTTGATATCGTAGGAATTGGTTGACACGATTATGCGGATAATTGTTCTTCGTTTGCTGATAAAATAACATCTCGTGCTCTCTCTACGTTGTGAATGGCCAAATCATGCTCTGTAAACATATTTTTATTGCAGGGACATATTTTTATTGCAGAGGCTTCCATATGGCAGCTCGATTATAAGCACTGTAGAAAAGGCTCGCAACGTTATATGCTGTAACAGATCTATTAGGATGGTTTTTGCAACCAATTTTCGATCTTCTGTGCATAAAAAATTTTTAGTGGCCCCATAAATCTAACGTATAACAGCTGCATTTTGTGGGTTGCATTAGGCGGAAAACAAACAATTATTATATTGTTTTCTTTATGTTAACAAATAAAAGAACAACTGAATTCGATGCCTCGAAACTATTTCTTTTATATAAAATAACAATAGCATTAATGTTTGAAAACATTTTCGAACAAAAGTCCGCCGCAGCTACTTCTGACCAAGCAATTTCGGACCACTTTTTCAAGCAATTGGGGTTTTTTTGTCCGCAATTGTCCGAGTTATGTTGTCTTCCAAGGCATCAATAGTTGCTGGTTTATCGACATAGACCTAAGATTTAACATAACTCCGAAGAAAATAATCCAATAACATTAAATCACATGACCTTGGTGGTCAATTAACAGATCCGTTCCTAGAAATCATTTTATCACCAAATTGTTTCCTCAATAAATCGATTGTTACGTTGACTGTTTGACTTGTAGAGCTATCCTGTTCGAACCACATCTCCTCCAGATCAAATTCGGAATTAAATAATCCACGTAGATATATTAATTAGAAACTTTGTAGATAGATTAATTAGAGAACAGAGATTAGATATAGCAACTTATTGAAAGACTTTTCAAAAGGAACAGAACAAAATCAAAGTCATGGTAATACCCTTTGATGCTTAATTAACACCAGGGTTAAACAATATTTTGAATAAAGTGGATATTAAAATAGTGTACAAACTAAATAAGTTAAGAAAATCCTGGGTAATCCAAAGGATATAGTAGACCAAAAATTGGGGATTGACGAAATTACTTTTCAAAATTGTGATTGAAGGTATATTGGGCAAACTAAAAGATCGTTATTAATAAATAACATGTTATTAATAAATAACATATTGCCTACAATAGATATGGGAGAAATAAGAAATATTTTGTTGCCCAACATGCACTCGTACATCACCATAATATAAATATTAACTTGACTATAAATTTACTTATGATATTATTGATAAATTAACTTATAAATATTAACTAAGACTTGTTGTCTTAATAAATTTGGGCGTTGGTAAGAAATACACAGAAAAATAAAGACCAATCGAATTTAGGTGGAACTAAATAATTGGATGACAAACTTAAGATTTTTGAAAGAAAAAAAAAGTTATAAGGCATAATACGTATATATATATATATATATATATATATATATATATATATATATATATATATATATATATATATATATATATTTCTCGATTCACAGTTGATCTATAAGGAAAGGGCAATTAAAACATTTATAGAGATAGACATACAGTGAGAAAAGAGAGTGCTAGAGTAAAGTACGCTACTCGAAATTGGAGATTAATGGAAAAATATGTAAATAGAATGACAGGAAAGATGAACTGGAATGCCCGGAAAGCATCGCCATAATACAAATGTCAAAAAAACCAACGAAAGAGGAAAGCAAGATTGGAAAACAGTCTAGGCGAGGAAATAAGAACACGAATGGGGAAATTAAGAATAGGAAAGGGTACAATATTAGGAAATATACATTAGGAGGAAAGGAAATCGAAAAAAGACAATGTGCAGATGAAATGGACGAGATGAAGAGAGTAGGAAACAAAAGGAAACTAGATTCATGTTTAAAAATTTGGAATCACTCCGACGCCTAGAGTTTAAGGAGCAAAAAACTTACGTTAAACATTAAAAGTGCAAATTAATAGGGTTTTAGATACATATAAAAGCATTCAAATAGCAAAAAACAAGTAAGAAAACTATAAATCGGGATATTAATTTAGCTCTTGGTTAACTTTATGACTCTTGACTTTTTTACGCTTCATTACGTACAATTGTCATATAGTTAAAACTTAGTTTTGTTTAAGAATTACAATGTACGACTCACCGGAAAACAAAACTTAAAAACTAGCTATTTCTAGTAGCGCTATATTTTGTAAGCGTTGGAAAGGTTCATTCTTCACTGACGTTTTAACAAAATTTCATGACTTTTGGATCATTAGAAGCTAAGTTACCGCGCTTAAGGGGGTATTCTAGTCTAGAAGCCCGAATTTCGAGTGTTTTTTAAGGATTCATAAAAAAAACAATTGATATTTTTACTATCCATTTTTTTATGGCTTATTTATTCGCGTTTAAAGTTTTACGTCAGGCAGGGTAACTGATAGATGCGTACATATAACTTACATTCTCTTAATCAGCCATCACAGCTCCATATATGGGACCTTCTTCTACTTCATATTGCTGATTTTCAGCGTTTCTTTCCGCAAGACGAGCAGTTCTTCCTTCTTTTAAAGCATTTGAACATCAAACTTCAGAACGTTGAATTCTTACTTCATTGCACCTAGCAACAAACCCATGGGTTTCCAGATCAATTTTCATCCCCATAAATTTAATTATATTTAAAATGGGATTAAAGCCTTCATTGAAAATGCTGACTGCTATATAAGTAGCAATTTCAATGGTCTGGACTCCAACATGGATGTGTTTGGGTACAAACGTTCATATCAAAGAATTTAGTGATTCGTTGTTATTTCGAGTTTCAGAACCCAAACAAATAATCGTAAATAGGTTTTAAAACTGTTAAAACTTTATCAGTAAGTGGTGGATCTATCTTCGTGTTGAAAGTCATCCAAAGTTCCTTCGGCTGCTGCTTTCTGCCATTTGCACCAACTGCATGGTCCAGGGGGGCAATTCATGTGCTGAGGCTCCTTATCAGTTGAACTCTTATGATAATAAGTTGCCCATATTTCGCGCTTCATATCCTCAGCGGAATCAGGATATCGACGAATAGCTAATCCGTAGTACAAAAATAACTCGTTGATCATCTTGTCAGTCAAATTGCCAGCACCCTTGCCACCAATTCCACTATTGTCCTTTTTAGCCTTTCGAAGTCACGATTTCATGCGCTTCTGGACATGCCCAACACACTCTTTTTTCTATAACAACTGGATTATCATTGTAAGGATTCATAGTAAGGGCACCTTTAAAAGTCGTCGAGTCGCCATCCCCGATATACTTGACGAACTTTACTCCATGATTTTCTTCGGATCTTCCAAACATTTCAACCACTGAGTCGACCTCCATTTTTCCAGCACTTCCTTTGTGGTTAATCGAGCAAGAGTCTTGATGTTCTTCATATCAGTCTACGTAGGAACCGATGTCGGAATTTTTTTTATTCTTCCTTAAATTACAGCCTAAAAAGTGAATTGAAACCTCTCTTCTTCCACGTCCCATCACCAGAAATTGTGAAATATGTAGGATTAGCATTCGGATCAGAAGCTCAAATTAACTCTTTCTCTTCCTCCACAGCTTTAGAAATAACCAGGTTATACACAGCCGATCCAGCCAGATGTAAATTATCTAGTCAACTATAATATGTTCCGATAGCCAAACCCTAACCAATATCCACGATGCTACAAAAGATATTAATTCCTTCTCTCCCAACTCCGATGAGCTGTTACAAATCTGCGATTTATTTCATATGCCTTATTAATAAATGGCAATGACTGAATATAACGGGTATCTTCGCAGCCACATACCACTCCAATATTAAATCCTAGTCCACGTGAAGCCGACCGAGAAAATGTGATTTTTTCCTTACAAGTAGCACATATAATCATTAGTGCAAGAGATGAAAACACAGAACAAAACTCAAAAATACAGTAGCCAAAATTAGAATCAATATGAACTTCATCGTCAGTTGAATTTTTCAATTTTGCTGCGGATGCAGTGGTAAAAGATGTATCCTTTTCAAGAGTATGTTGATTGCCACTGAACGTCCGTTTTTTTGACCTGTCTGAACGACAAGAACTTCCTTTCTTACTTTTTCGATCCATTATACCCACACAAATAAAATATTCACTCCAAATTTTAAAAAAAGTTCACAGAGAGTTTCTCACTTATTTGTACGTCTTTACAGCTTCGAGATTAAAATCCGCTCCGCCCAAACCGGTCTGGGTGCTACGTCACTAAAACGACTATTACTTTAAAAATAATTCGAATTTTGAAAAATCCTTTTAGGGAGATATTCTTGAATATCTAATCTATCGAAATATGGAAAAAAATCGAATTTTTCAAATTTCTAGACTAGAATACTGCCTTAAAGTGTGTTTATATTATCGGCCGAAAAATGAACATCCGAACAAAAAGCGAATATTAAGTGTTGTTTTAAACTTGGTAAAACATTCACCGAAAAGTTTCAATTAATGAAACAACTGTATGGTGAGGACTGTCTATCCCGTGGCAAGTTCTCGAGTGGTGTAAACGATTCAAAGGAGGTCGTGAGGACATCAAGAACGACAAGCATCCTGGTCTCAAAAATTCCATAGTTACTTAAAGTAACATCGAAATTGGGCGTGAATTTATAAAAAATCAGCCAAAATCTTGAACATGTCCAATGACTCAATTCATCGCATTTTGATCGATCATTTGGAACTTCGGAAATTGGGAAATTTGTGCACCCTTTATTACTGACGACCAAAAATTGTCCCGAATCCAACATTGCAAGAGTCGAAAAAGAACGATAACTTCAAGTACGGCATTGTTACTGGTAATGAGACGTGATATTTTCAATATAATCCAGAAACCAAGCGCCAAGCGCCGAATGAAAGCACCCGAGCGAGCCAAATCCGAAGAAAAACCGTCTCGAGAAGTTAAAAATCAAAACAATGTTGATTTGTTCCTACGATTCGGAGGGAATTGTGCACAAGGAGTTCGTTCTACCTGGTCAAACGATCATTGCTGTGTTTTATCTTGGTGTTATGAAGGTCTGCGTATTCGTCATGTACGGTTACAATACGGTCGACAAGGCAGCTGGCGCTTATTGCACGCTCGACACCCATCACTGATTTTTTTGACCAAAACCATCAATAATTCACCATACTCGTCTGATTTGGCTCTCTGCGACTTCTACCTTTTCGAAAAACTTCATTTGCCGTTGAAAGGGCGGCGTTATACCGACATTGAAGCCATTCAAAAGATGGCGATCGCCATCCTGAAGGACATATCTTTGGCCGAGCTCAAAAATTCATTCGACAACATAATTGACCTGCAAAACTTTGTTTTGACGTGCAAGGAGACAATTTTTAATAAAAATAATCATTTTTGCCGAAAAAATAAATATTTCTGTTTCTATTTCCGTGGGACGCACCTTGCAAATTAAATCATCTCCTGGTGATGCTAACATGGTTAGCAAAACGCGGGCCGAGAAGTTAAAAACAGTGATTTAATGTTTAGTAATAAATCTCGTCCAGTTAAATGTTTCACGATGATTCCAATAGAAGAATTGAATATTATAAATTAGAAAGTAATCAAGAAGAAAACATATATCAAAAGTTAGCGAAAATACGCAAATCCCCAATAACCCTATCAGCAATATAATTGTAATTCTGACGGTAGCAATTTGATTCCGTTGATAATTATTAACATATTTTATTCAGAATAAAACATTTATATGATGATATATTAGAAATTATTTGTATATTCAGCATTTTCACCTACCGAAATGATAAAGTACAAACTAATATAACCAACCGATAATTAGAAGATAGCGTTTTCAAGAAGTATTTATGGCGACGGGGATCAAAAATCGACTGATTTATTATAGACTTGTAATAGACATTGTAAGCACTCTCACTCTAGTTAATAAACAATCCAGATAGGTTTTTTCCCACTGTTTCATGGGAAAAGATTAGAAAATGCTTTTGTCGCGTTGATTGAGAACAAATAATTCGTTTTATGGCAATATTCGTTTGATTTTGATATATTTCGATCTATGTATCTAAGATTAAAGTAGTTTGGTTATAAAACTAAAATTGTACATTGCCCGGAAAGTTCACATCGCTTTCAACGTAGAGAATAAGTAAACATTAAGTAAGAAACCAAACCAAACCTGTTTCGTGAATTACATAGGCCAAGAATTGTTTTGGCGCCGGGGTATTTGGAGCTGATTTCAAACGAATTTGATGCCCTGAATTCAAATATGGCATCAATTTTTGTCTAGGAGTTCAAATTTCTAAAATATAACGTTTTAGAGAAATCTACGTTACGCTATTTTAAGTTAAATCCATGGATCAAATGAAAAAAAAAACTAAATACGGAATTTTTGTTATTATTTTATACAAATATTATTATATATAAAGGTAGAGGAAACAATCATCGAAAACCAACTAGTCACTGAAAACTTCAAAAGGTTCTTGTCCGTGATATTCTTCAATCAATTTTGAAACAGTCCCTTTTTAAACTCAATCAGTAATCTGCCATCATGTGCGTATCCCATCTTCCTTGGTGGCGATCCTCCATATTTTTAAGATGTTGGTGAAATATTTCACCTTGTTCCTCACTGGTACGTCCTAAATTTTGACGAAAAGGGTCAATGTTCAAGGCACGATTACATGCAAACGGCTTGTTTGACGTAAATTTATAATGAGACCTTTTTTGTAGAGAATTCAATTCTCTTCAAGAATATGTATTGCTCAAATTTTTGAAATTGATGGTTTAGGAGTTTTCTTTCTTCACTCTGACTGGTCTACTTGCAGAAATTATCCAGTGAATTGGACTTAGTGATAATACGGTGAACAGTGGCTGTTGAAATGTCCGCTTCTTGTGCAGGATGACGAATCGAGAACCCTTGACTTTCGGCCACGAACACATAAAGACGTGAACCAGTTCTTTCAATTTCGATTATTCTTTTCACTCTTACTTGCTTCGTTGCTACGAATCGTAGCAACCAAACTTTCATCATTTTGATAGTAATAGTAACGTGTTGCTGTATCGTGTAGTATGTTTATTAACTTCTATCTGTCTCTTATTGACCTGTCTCAATTCTGGGCCTATCAAATCATGACAGAAAAATGGCGCGCAATTCAAATCCTGCACTCTTATTGTAACACCCTTTATAAGGCGCTGGATTTTGTGCACTACATTAAGTAGTGAAATGCTCCTCTACTTTCCATATTCGGTCGGGTCAACTTTTTATATATGAGGTTTGGTATAGCTCTACAATTTCTCGGCTTTTTGTTGCAGTGTTTGTTCTACTTTAGCCAATATGTATTTAGTTTAGCGATGTTGATTTTTAGACCTGTTCATTCAGCTGAGTTCTTTTTCGATGTAAAAACTTCAATAGCTCCTTCCTTTGTTCCGATGATCAGGTCTGAATCGTCACCATAAACTTGCAGCTGGGTGAATTTATTAAATATGTTTCCGGTTGTAATGATGCCTGATACTCCAATTATTTTTCCGAGTGCTATGTTAAATTTTATACATGACAAACCGCCCCTTGTCGTAAGCTATTTGTTGTTTGGAACGTATCCGATAAATCTTCTATCACTAGGATTCTCCACTGTACATTTTTCGTTGTTAGCTGTACTGACTTGCCAAGTGTTTTGGTATTTGAAACCTAATCATTACTTTACATAGTTTTTTTACGATGTACGGAGACATAGGTATCGAAATATGCTTTGTAGTTGATTTTCCTCAACTAAAACCTTCTTGATGGTGACTGGTAATACGCTGTGCATATGATTGAATTCTTTGGTATATTTGGGATTCTTTGGATATAAAGTATCTCGAACTATACTTTATATGCAGAGTTGAGGAGGCTTATGCCTTGTCATGACGTTCGGGAGATTCTCTTGGTTCCAAATATCAAGAATAAGGTACATGACGTATATCAGTTCATCACCGATATCTTTCCAAAGTTCCCCGGGCAGGTTATCAGTCCCTGGAAGCTTGTTGAGCAAACAGCTTATGAACTGTCTGAATGATTGTGGTATGTTCATATATATATATATATATATATATATATATATATATATATATATATATATATATATATATATATATATATATTTTCTTTTTTTTTTAAACTACAACATTCTGAAAACAGCTTAACATTTATTTACAAATGTAAAGATTGTGTCAATACCAAAAGATTTACGTTTACATATACAATATAACGAAATACGAAAAAGTAACTGAAGTAGATTTTAATCACGTTTATAATAGCGTCTATTCCAGTTACATATATCACTTTAATATCCAACAAAAAATACTCACATTAAGAAATTTAAAAATTAAATTATTAAAAAACATGGAATAAATACAAAACACATTGATACACATACAGACAAAAATTTCATTAATAAAACTGTAATTAACCTTTCAAGTAAAATATCTGATTCTGAAAAGTATGTACTTTCCAAGGGACTAAAGTTTAGGATTACATTGAATGATATTTTTTCTTTTATTTGGGTTTTTCGCCACTATCTAAAACTCAAAAAAATATCAAAAATATATGTTCTTATGTAAAGAAGTTTATATAAATTATTGTTGTCAAGCTAAGTATCGTTGACATACACAAAAAATATATTTACTTTCACTCGTTACTTTATATATTACAAATTAATATAATTTATATTTTAGTTTAGTTTTGAAAACGGGGGGAGAGTACCCTCCGAAACGTTAACGTTAAAAGTTTGTACAATTTTTTATAACATTTTTATATCTTTAAAATTTTGTTCGTTAGGCAAATTTATTACAAAAAAGAATCACTGAGAAATTTGTCTCCGTTTGGTTTTTTTTATTTTTACCCAGTGATTCTTTCTTTAAATAAGAACAGATATTTTTGATATTTTTTGAGTTTTAGATAGAGGCGAAAAACCCAAATAAAGGAAAAAATATATGAACACGCCACAATCATTCAGACATTACTTACATTTAATGATGTTTCTAAATTAGACATTATTTCGGCAGTAGAGTCTGTTGCTCAACAATTAGCTTTGGAAAGAGCAAATGAATACAGAATGGGATTAAAACTTCTTAGAAAAACAATTTAAAATCAAATCAAATTTATACCATGAGGAAAGGTTAGCTATCGATAAATTAAAAAAAAGACACATCTATTAAAATATTGCCATCAGATAAAGGTAACACCACAGTTATTCTGGACACTGCAGACTATAAGAACAAAATTAAAAATTTAATTGATGAGGGAAATTACACTAAAATACCTACAGATCTAACATTAAAAATGGAAAAACAAATTTACAATACATTATATAAACACAAACGTGAATTTACAGATTTAGAAAGATCACAACTTCACCACATTATAGTAAACCACCTCATTTCTATGATCTACCAAACATACACAAAACTAATATACCACTTCGCCCTATAGTTAGTAGTATAGATTCCCCATGTTATAAACTAGCAAAATTTTTCATAAACATTTTAAATCCACTTTCGGGTAGAACAAATTCATATATTAAAAATACTTCAGATTTTTTAGATTAAATTTCGAACATTAAAATTACAAAGTAAAATTTAATGGTTTAAATGACGTGGTGGGTTTATTTACTAATGCACCAGTTGATAAATCACTTTTAATAATTAGAAAGAGATTAGAACATGACACAACATTAAAAGACCGCACGAAACTAAACAAATACAATTTTGGAATTATTAACTCTGTGATTAAAAACCACATATTTTCAATTAGAAAATGATTATTATCAACAAAATTTCGGAATGGCTGTGGGTTCTTCTCTTTCTTCTTTGATGAGTAATATATTTATGGAGGATGTCGGGAATGATATATTAAGTAAATTTCGTTAAAAACAATAATATGGCTTAGATATGTCGATGATATTTTTGCTATATGGCATTTCAATATTTTTTTACAAGATATAAATTCTCAAGAGTCTACAATTAAGTTTACTTTAGAGACGGAGAGGAAGAATAATGTAACACATTACCACTTTAATATTAATGCAAAACAACACATTAAAAACTACAGTTTACGGAAAAGCGACAAACATAGATAGGTATCTCAATTTATTTTCCAATCACTTAAAATCAGTCAAAATAGGAGTAATTAAAAGTTTATATGACAGAGCAAAACTTATTTGTACCGACAGTAATACACTACAAAAAGAAACAAATCACATCAAAGACATTTTAATAAAAAACAATTAGCCGAAAAAATTCATAGATAATTCGTTTAAAACTTTTGATATATTTCTGATACAATTAAAAGAGTAGGAAATAAATACATTAGAACGACATTTAACACAAAAAGTACTCTTAGATCTATATTAACAAAAACTAAACCAAACAACAAAACAAAATACCAAAAATGTAGTTTATAAAATTCACTGCGGATGTTGCAAATTTTATATAGGTGAGACATCTAGACCTTCTTAGAAAGGGCGATTTTAATAAATCTAGAATTTGTCAACACGCATGGGAATCGGGTCATGAAATCAACTGGAATAATTCCAAAACGGTATTAAAAGAATCGGCAATAAAATACAGAAGATTAAAAGAAAGCTCTATAATTAATTTAAATAAAAATGCCTTCGGAAGATTTAAATTCAATATGGTTCCCGATTCTAAAGAATACAATTAAAAACATTTAAACATATACATAAACATATTTCAATACACAATCAGTACAGTGACCAACCAATCACACAGTAAACCTCACCTATATAATAATAATAATATGTTTACTAAATCCAAAAGACATTACAGCAAATGTATAGATTAAGTCAAGTAAACAATACATAACATTGAACGGTAATACAGATATTTAAAATAATAATAATAATAAAACAACAACAATAAAAAAGCATTCTTCAAAGCCTAGAACATTATCAACATTTAGTAAAATAATCTTCCAAGCTATAAATGGCTGCACTCGCAAGAAAGTCCCACACCAACCTTCTAAAAGTTTTGTTTTCCACATGTTATTATAGAATTTAGCCCCTGCATAATATACACTATTTTCAAATACTTTAAGCGAGTGATAAGCAAAGTCGTTACGACCACAAGTTTTGTATTCATGGAACGAACTATGTTGTACCAATTTCTGAGAATTCAATCTGACAAATTTAACAATGTCGTATATGTATAATGATGGTAATGTTAAGATATTGTACTTAGGAAAAAAATGTCGACAAGTAGCTGATTGTTGAGCTCCAGCAATTGTTCTTATTAGGCGCTTTTGGAATCTGAAAACTCGCAATAATTGAGGTGAATTGCCCCAGAAAATTAGTCCGTACTTTACACGGCTATAAAATTCTGCATAATAATATAACACTATATTAGCAGTACGCACCTGTTTCAGTCTATATAGAGCATATGATGCGGTTGCCATTTTTTTGCAAAGTTCATTCACTTGTGTGTCCCATGACAGCTTGCCGTTCAGATGAATACCCAAGAACTTGACACTTGATGCCTGCCGTATTGACCTTCCGTTAATTTTTAAGAGATAAGATTTGTCCTCCATATAAGCTTGAATGGAGAAGTTAACAAAATTTGTTTTCTCCACATTTAGATATAGCTTGTTTGTCTTATACCAGTAAAAAAGTTATTTAATATGGACCGAGCAGTCTGCGTAAGTCCCTGTGCATCATCAGCCGGCACCAGGTAGCTACATTCATTAGCAAACATAATTATGTTTTTATTTCGCAGATAGTCTGCAAATCATTAATAAAAAGTAGAAATAAAAGAGGGCCCAGAACACATCCCTAAGGTACTCCACAAGCCATTCTCGATCTATTAGATTGTATACTATTTATTTCAACACTCTGGAAACGATCGATGATGTATGACCGTATCCATTGATGAATTTTACCTCTTATGCCATTACTATATGTCTTAAATATGTCTATATGACTTAAATGTCATTCACATTTTAATGTCATGTGTGTGTGGCAATTGGTCTATAATTGCTAAGGCATAGGGAATCACCCTTCTTGAATATCGAAATTATTTGTCCTGTCTTTAGAGCATTCGGAAATATACCGCTTTCAAATTACTAATTAATTAAATATGTTAATAGCTGAACTATCAAATGTGGGTATCTCTTAAAAATCAGAGTAGGAATGTTATCTAATCCAGCAGATTTTGTATTTTTTAATTTTTGTACAGTGTCCATTATTTAGTGTTGATTAACTTACATCAAAATAATTGAGTTCCAAACTTATTATTGTATATCGTGGGTTCACTCGAAGTACGAAATACTCGTTAAAACAATTAGTGATTGCTTTTTTATCTTCAATCATGATTCCTTCATTCCTGATACTACCTATACTATTGTTCTTTATTAGTTCTTCAATTATTTATAGTATTATTTATGATTCCCCAGGCTGTTTTCGATTTATTCTCTGACTCAAAATACAACCCTGCGTTAAACATCTGTTTTGCTGCCCTTACTACATTTCTGTATATCTTTTGATATTTCTTATAATAGTTTTTATCATATTCAGGATATATTTTAATAATTTTTTAATAATTATTTCAGTTTCGCAGCAGATGTTCTTATACCCGTAGCAATCAAAAGCTTCAATCCACTCTTATTAGAGAATTTGACCCTTTGAAGGGGAAATTAAACATCAATGTAATATTGCAAACAGTTCAAAAATGCCTCAAAACCCTGATCCACACTTGAAGCAGGAAAAATATCATACCAGTTCTCCATACTCAGACGTGATTCAAATGTTTTAAAATTCACGTCAGTAAAATATATTTTATATTTAACGCTCTGGTATTCAGTTTTCTTATATGATATATATATATATATATATATATATATATATATATATATATTCATATATATATGTATATATATATATATATATATATATATATATATATATATATATATATATTCATATATATATATATATATATATATATATATATATATATATATATATATATATATATATATATATATATATATATATATATATATATATATATATATATATATATATTCATATATATATTCATATATATATATATATATATATATATATATATATATATATATATATATATATATATATATATATATTATTATTCACGTATGGGCCCGGGTGGACCACGCGAAGTACAATTAGAGGCGTTTGTTCTTGTTAGCCTTCCGTTGCGCCCATACTAATTTCATTCTTTCGCTATGAGCTTTTTTTCTTTCGTTAGACCAAGTTGTTCCAGTCTTCCTACATTTTTCTCTCGGGCCAACCTTCCAAACGTCAACCTTGTGTCTGAAACAGCCTCTATCCTGAATTTCACTTTGTGTAATATTTGCTGATCTTAGGTCCTCTTTAATTGCAGCAATCCATTTAATTATTTCTACTTTAGCTCTACTCCTATTTTCATAAAATTCGACTATTTGTCTAGTTAGCCTATTTGGATTCATCCGTTTTATGTGTCCGTAAAACTTAAGTCTTCTTTTTCTCATATCGCTATGTATATCTGTGTATTGTTTGATTTCTTGGTTTTCTCGAAGTCGGTATGTTGTTGTATTTATTTGTTTGGGGCCTAGGATATTTCTTATGATTTTTCTTTCCTTCTTTTCAATGTCGTCGATGTCTCTCTTTCTATTCAAAAAAAGCATTTCTGCCCCATATAGACATTCTGGCTTAATAACTGTGTTGTAATGTCTCAGTTTTGTGTTTTTAGATAGGCATTTTTTGTTATAAATATTTTGTGTAAGTCTCAATGCCGTTTCCATTTTTTGACATCTACCCTTATTGGCCGCTTTTTCCAACCCATTTTCCATGATTATTTCACCCAAATAATTTGAATTGAGAGACTCGTTTGATGTTACCATATTTTGTTTTTAGAAATGGTGTTCTTAGTCTGTTGCAGGTCATGTATTGTGTCTTTTCAGAGGAAATTTGGAGTCCTACCTTTTTTGCTATTTCTTTTAGGATTTCAATCTGTTTCTGTGCCGTTAATACATCTTGAGCCAAAATTGCTAGATCATCAGCAAACGCCAGACAATCAATTTTGATGTTGGTTCTCCCCAGTTTAATGGGCTGCTCAATATTCAGGGCCGACTTTTTTTCACGCCACTCCTGTATTACTTTTTCTAGAACACAGTTAAATAAGAATGGCGAGAGTCCATCCCCTTGTCTCACTCCAGTTTTAATTTCGAAGGGTTCTGAGATGTCACCCATGAATTTAACTTTTGACCTTGTGTTAGTTAATGTTGCTTTAATAATTGCCAGCGTTTTCAGATCTAGTCCTTGTTCTTTCAAGATTCGGAATAAAGATTCGCGGTCTATAGAATCATATGTTTTTTTGAAATCCACAAATGTACAGACGAGATTTTTATTGTACAGTTTTTGATGTCTTAGGATCAACTTTAGATTCAGGATCTGTTCAGGGCAGGATCTGCCCGGTCGAAAACCTGCTTGATATTCACCAATTTTAGGTTCCAACTGTCCTTGTGCTCTGTCTAGTAGACATTGAGATAGAATCTTGTAACAAACTGGGAGAAGAGATATCCCTCTATAGTTGTTTACATCCGTTCTATCTCCTTTCTTGTGTAGTGGATGGATTAAAGCATCTTTCCAATCTTCCGGAATCCGTTCGGTTCGCCAAACTTCTTGTAGAAATTTGGTTATTTCCTTGATTGTACTTGGACCAGCGGATTTCAAAAGTTCAGCAGTGATTCCATCTTCACCAGAAGCTTTGTTATTTTTAAGCCGCTTGATTAGCCTAATTATTTCATCTTCATTCGGTGGTAATGAATCTGGGTTTGTTTGTTTAAGGTTTAGTGTTGGTAATTTGTTTAAAGGCTCAGGACAGTTTAGTATTTGTTCAAAATATTTCGCAAGTTCTTTGCAATTCTCTTGGTTATTTAGAGCTAATTGTCAGTTTTCCTTAAGTTTAGTTTTTTAAGTTAAGTTTTCGAGGTTTTAAACTAAGTTTGATTCTAGTCAAGTAGTGATCCGTGTCTATATTTGCTCCTTTCCTGACTTGATTATTCAAAATCTCTTTATTATTGGGGTACGAAATGGCAACATGGTCAATTTGAAATTCACCCATGTACGTGTTTGGGCACCTCCAGGTCTTTTGTTTTGATATTTTCTTCTGGGTTGGGTTGACATTATTTTTAGATTAAACTGCGAACATAGTTCAACCAGTCTTCTACCATTATAGTTAGTCCATTTATGAGCGGGAAAACTGCCGACTGTTTTCCTGTACTTTTTTTCTTTCCCTAGTTGGGCGTTGAAATCACCCAATAGTATTTTTACATGGTTAGAGGGAATTTTAGAGATAGTCTTTTCCAGAATTTCCCAGGACTTATTTACTTTTTCAGGATTAGATTTATTTTCTTCATTAACTGGGAGGTGTGCATTGATTAATGTATAGTTTTTGTTAGCACACTTGAGGGATAGTGTCATAAGTCGATTATTTACTGGCTGGACATTAGTTATAGAACCGAGAATGTTTCTTGAGATAGCGAAAGCAACACCGAGATGTGGTGTATTTTTGAGTATTCTTTTGCCAGTTTTACTTTTAAAAAGTCTGTAGTTGCCGAATTCCAAGGTGTTATTATCTGTCAATCTGGTTTCTTGCAAAGCTAAAATTTGGATTTTTTGCTGACTCAATGTTCGCCCCAATTCATGTAGTTTTCCTGGACGCAGGAGAGAATTGATATTTACCGTTCCAAAGAAAGTTTTTGTTTTCGGTTTCAGACGTTGGCCAGAGGTCTCCGACTCGCTCTGAAAGATTTTGCGTTTAAGCCCGGACGCCCCAGAATCCGAAAGTCCGGTTGTACCAGCAAAGCTGGCAGAGGATTGTCTACCTCCTGGGGTAATTTTGTAATTACTAGAACGCTTCATCTTGTACTTTGAATTAATTGTTTGAACCATGACGGTTCAGAGGTTAAGACTGGAGGGGTTAGTTCCAGAATTTAAATATCAGCCGCACCACTGGTGAACAGACGCTGACCACTCAACCCCTTATTGGGGGTTGAGTGGGTTGGCTGGTTATTTTGAGATATTCGCAGCTGTCCATTAATATCTAATGGAACTTTCACTATCCACCACCTGTGACCCGTCCAGTACCTTAGGCGAGGTATACTGGATATATATATATATATATATATATATATATATATATATATATATATATATATATATATATATATATATATATATATATATATATATATATATATATATATCGCTTCTACTGCGGCCCTCGCGGCCATGTTGTAAGTGTAGGTAAACGGACGCCCGACAGCGTTGCCGAGCGCCGCAAATGCTCCCGAACTACCCCGATATAATCTGCGCAGTCGCTTTTGTGACCGGCCGGCTATAGGAGCGACCCGTGCACGTCAGTTGGACTTTTCAGTCGAAGTGGACAGCACTTGAAAATTGCCAAATGCGATTTTGGCGAAACGTCGTAATCAATCATTGTGCTTGAATGTTCCGTTACTCGAGTTGCTCCATCAACAACGTTATTTAAATCATGACAAAGTAAAATATCCCTCAATCTGTCTACAGGCCCTGAAGAGTCCAAGTAGTTTATGTTAAAATCACGACAAACAATTATTTTAGAGTTTTTTAGAAGAGAAATGTCATAAAAAGTCCACTCAACTTATAGAATATATTCAAAACACTATTAGGTGCACTGTATAAGTTTATAAGACAATAATTAGTTTGTAAATAATTAATAGTAACACCACATACTTCAAATATAGAGTAACAAGTGTATTTTTTTTCACAATTTCCATATTTTATCAGAAATATCTAGTCCGCCGTTGTACACAACCATTACACCGCCATCCTTCGTATTCTGTCGGCAGAAAAACTAACCAGTTTATTATTATTACGAATTACTTCGGCCTCCTTTAAGCAATGCGCTCCTATACACGCAATGTCTATTTGTTTTGATTTTAAAATATATTCAACATTATCAATCTTATTTCTAAGACACTGTACATATTGGTGAAAGAAACTGAAGCTTTGCGTGTCAGGTTCACTCTGTATAGCAAATAATTGCTGCTGCCTATAATAATAGGACGTGTTTTGAGAATCATTGGCCTCTATGCCTTTTTATGTTTATGCATTCATATTTTTTACTTACACATTCAGTGTCCTTGTGATGTTACCACTACATTTCAAACACTCTGTATCATATGAATATCATATGAAACATATTAAAAAACTCGACATGTAGAGAAACCTATACATAATTTTCGTTTAGATTCTATTATAGACCAAAATGTTTTTGCGTCACGTTGCGCCATATAATTAGTTTTTATTTTCTTGATAGCTTGTATCTCTATACGTGTTTTTTCATGAATAGCAAACTTATCCTGTTTTGACAAATAATCTTTTATTTCTTCTTTCGTGAAGTTTTCTTCAATATCTAGTATTGTTACTTTGAGATGTTTCATTTCAGGGGTTTTTACATTATATTTGCCTTTTAGTTTTTTATCAGCCAAATTTTTCAGCTTGATGATCTTATCTTTAGTATCACATTTTATTAAGATACCCTCTTCTTTAATATTTTTGATCTGTAAAATTCCAATTTCCCACTATATATTTTTTTGGTAGTATGTCACTGTTATTAAAAACTAATTATCAATATAAGTATCATTGACATACACAAAAAATATATTTACTTCCTATCTTTGCATTATATACAGAAATTAATATAATTTATCTTGTAGATTCGTTTTGAAAACGGAAGGAGAATACTTCCCGAAACGTTAACGTTCAAAACTTTGTATTTATTTTAGAACATTTTTATAGTTTTTAAAATTTTGTCCCTTAGGCAAATTTTTTACAGAAAAGAATCACTGAGAAATTTGTCTCCGTTTCGTTTTTTATTTTTTACCCAGTGATTCTTTATTTACATAAGAACAGATATTTTTAATATTTTTTGAGTTTTAGATCGCGGCGAAGAAATTAAAAAAAAAAGAAAAAATAAAACAGTTTATGATTTCAATCACCTCTTCTATACTAGGTGGTATTTGTTCTACTTAACATACTCGCATGTTACTCAGTTCTTCTCCATTTTCTTGAGATTGTTGGTCACTGTTTAATAGAGTGTTAAAATGTTCCAACCATTTATCAAGCACTTCCCTTTTGGTGTTTAATAGTATTTTCACTATTGAGTATTCTGACATATCGTATTTCTTGATTTGAAACGTTTTCGTAATATTTTTTCTTATTTATAGAATTTTTTTAATTATCTTTGTTAGGTTGTGTTTACCAGTGTTATTGAATTTGATTTTGAGGACGAGGAATAGTAAAGGAATATAAAAATAAATCAAATTTCTAAAATTATGAATACTTTTTTATTTTGACTAGATGGCTGAAAATGTTGAACAATAATTTGTTATATAGGCGATATGCACAGAGTATATTTTCATCGTGAATATAGGTACAATATTTCAATTCATCGTCCTGTGTACAACTATACAATTCATATATTTTTTTTACAATTAACAAATAGTTTCACACGTTAATATTTAAAAGGAAAAATACAGAAGGGGGGGTATACTATATGACAAGAAAATACAAATATTGTCAATCCATTGATTCATTTCATTTTTAAAATTGCACATTGCAGCCTTTTGTACTCTAGACCTAGCTAAAAGTGGCCTAAATCAAAACAAAAGTTTTAAAATCTTGTATACATAACAAGATGATATTTGTTAACGAAAAATATTATTCTGCTTTAGAGACATGTGGGTGGGTGTATACATTGAAGTCCATAACTTCAAAATATATAGATGGTGAAGATTCGTAGTAAAAAAAGGTATTAAACCTTCCTCTTGTATATAATCAAAGAAATATTGTTATGGAAACAATTTCGATCCGATAAATGAAAAACAGAAGTAAAAAATTCGTTACGATATATCAATAATTAACTAAAATCCGTGTAAAATATAATTAAAATTGCACTAACAACTTCAAAAAAAAACCTACTGTATATTTAAAGAAAAAAAGTGAACACAAATATTAACAAAACTGATTTCATACCTAAACTTAAACTAAGAAAATAAAAATAAAACTATGATAAACTTTTTTTGGTTTTGAAAAATTTGGCACTCAATACTGTATATTTGGTAAGCCTTTGTACTTTTTGAATTACATACAAATAAAAATTCATAACAAGCTTCAAACTTTTGAGCAAAAAAAATGTTTCTTAGAAAGCATCTTCAGTTTTTAAGTGTTCAAATATAGATATACAGGATGTTCAAAAAGAGTCTGTTATTTTTCCTTCCAAGTTTCATACCCGTTCCTTTATAATGTTTGAGACACCCTGTATAACTAATAAATACACTGTATACTCATACAAAATAAAATTCTTATTTCAACGAGCAAGAAAATATATATTTAGTGGTTTGTTTTGCCTAATTAATTAACTTATATATAATTACAGTTTTTTCTATATTACAAGACACTGAACAACTAGATTTTTTTTTATACAATATATACACTTTACTGGAATAAGGTTAGACCAGAAATATTGCTACGTACGTGATGATATTGTTACAGAAAAAATCCATAATAAACCAATAATATACATATATACGAAGGTCATTTCATAAGTTAATAATGTTGAACAAAATTTCTTTTTCACCAGTCCTTACAAGAATCGAGAATTGAACATCTGATGCTAAAATTAGAAGAATGAGATTAAGTTTGTTTGCATAAGAATCAAATATATATATATATATATATATATATATATATATATATATATATATATATATATATATATATATATATATATGTATGTATATATATATATATATATATATATATATATATATATATATATATATATATATATATATATATATATATATATATATATATAATTCGTATTGTGGATTAGGAACAGCGTGGAATAAAATTAGTGGTACATATTAAAACTATTTAAGATTCGCCAATAATATCGTTCTCTTTTCGCAAGATCCAGAGAAGCTATAAAAACACGTACAAGAGCTTCAAAGGGCTGGAGAACCATTTGGCTTGAAAATAAACATGAAAAAGGGTCAGGTCATATTCAACAAATTTGCCAAGGATAGAATAATGTATATTTTAATAATGAATTTGGATGTTATACCTTGGGCAAATGATTTCAATGGAGGGAGACATTTGGCAAGCTCAACATGATTTTTAAAAACATACTCCCAGTTTGCGAAGAGAAAAGTGTCTTTGAAGAGTGCGTCTTGTCTGTTAAGACATACGGAAGTGAAACCGGAAGTAAACAATCACATCACAAGTTCAAAAACTTCGGGTAGCACAGAGGCGAATGGAAATATGTATGCTTGGCTTGACTGATATTCAACACGGACGTGGGACGACCGTCAGTTTTTAATTCAAACTTAAGTTAGTCTAGTTATTAGTAGTAATCCTAAATCAAAACAAGTATTTGCGAGGTGAACGAAATACGCGACGCGAGACATATTAAACGCTTCGTACCGTCAAATCAGTGTTTAAAACTAATTACCTACACCCTCGGTCGTATGAAATCTAAATCGCAGCTAAACCCCCCGAATTCTGGCAACCAACAAAACATGTAACGCCAACGACGAGATAAGATGACGGTGACGAACGGTCGCTGGAGGTAAATGTCCGACCAACGATATAAAAATTGTGGCGAGAGGATAGAATTTTTATCCGCATTATTTGGTGTGATGGGTCGACAGACGTTCTTCTACATTTAGAGATTTTAATTTTTAATAATATCTTAAAATGAGTTAACGGAAAGAAACTGAACGGAAATAAAATATGGTATTTTGCCCTCAAAAATGTGGTGCGGCGCCCTAACGCTCTCCCTTACGAGCCGCAACTGATTGATATATATATATATATATATATATATATATATATATATATATATATATATATATATATATAAATATATATATATATATATATATATATATATATATATATATATATATATATATATATATATATATAAATATATATATATATATATATATATATATATATATATATATATATATATATATATATATATATATATATATATAAAATTGGACAATTCCAAAACATCAAAAATAGAATAGGAAAGAATCCTTAACATAAAAGTCTTTTTGATATGCCTACAAAATAATAAAGAAGAACAGTAAATGTAATAAAAATATAAATGTATGTTTTGATAAACTGATTAATACAGAATTAAGTGGTTCTGTATTTGTAAATGTTATTGTAATAAAAGCATTGAGTTGGGGATTTTGAAAAAGAGGGTGTGAGAATAAATACTAACAAGGCAAAGCTCCTCGTGATAAGTAATGACCATTAAAATGTTGTTAAAATAGAGATCAATTATTTGACTCAATAAGAAACGAAGAAGAAAAATTTTAACGGGATAAATATTAATAATAAAATAACTATTACAACAAGATTATATCATAGTATAAAGGAAGGCTTTATCGACAGAAAATATAGCTTTTAACAAATTTTCCACATAACGAATATTTTCTTAGTCTTTGGATCTGTTTTTCACTAAGAAAGCATTAAACAATAAAATTGAATGATAACATGTATATAACAATATATTTTAAAAATATATAGATCGTGTGTGGATGTAAAACATGGTAAACACAGCCCATAAACTAAAGAAAAAATACATTCATTCAAAATACACATTCTTGACGACGTTTCGCCAAAATCTCAATAAATATTTTTAAGTCTGTGCTCTCCTGGTAGAGACTTCGATAAAGACTTTGAAGATTTCAGTAAAAAAAAACATGATAAAATAATATATAGCTTGTAAAATATCTGTTCATCTAAAGTCATTGAAATTCCCAAAATCATTTTTGTTTTGAAAACTTATGAAGTAACCCTCGTAGTACATAGTAAACCATATTCATAGAATTCCAAAAAATCTCAGGTACAAATTTTGATTTTCTATCGGGTTAAAAAACAATATTTTGAATCTGCATCGGGTTTTGGGTTTTGATATAGTTTAATTAATGTAAAATTGATTTTCAATAACAAAATAGATATGCATTCTAGTCACCTAAAGCGTCGAAAAACAAGTTAATTTTCACAATTTTGCTATATCAATGATATATTACAGGACTGGCCAATAAACTGTTCTTGGTTCCGTACTGAATCTGAAAGCGCAACAGTCATTATCAATCGTCCTGGTCCTCGTGTTTCAGCTGGTGACCCCCAAGGGGCCCATCCTCATCTCAGCCAGGTCTTTCACCGACTCCTATCCCGCTGCCGGCATATTGGCAGGCCTGCAATCCGGCAGAAGACGACCTTACTGGACTAACGCTTGAATAACCTACAAAACCAGTGTGCTGTTTTGCTTTTAATCGGAGCGAAGCTATACTGGAAGACATCGCGGTACATGGTTCTGTCGCAGAACGATGATGATACATAGTATAAGGATTAGCAGGAGTGGTGTAAGGACACTGCTGGGCAGCTACTGCTCCTGGTGTGCTGGTTAATCCGGTACTCATAGCACCAGGTAGCATAGAACTGGCCGCACCAGTCATGGAAGCAGCAGCGACTGATGTTGCCGAATTGAAACAGTTTACGGGACTTTGATGATGATTAGTTGGTACCACTGGCCAGAATGGTTTAGTACTCAGCGGACTGGGTACTTTGGCTGCCCAGTTGTTGTACGAAGTGTATGAGTAGAAGCTGTCATCGCTGATGGTTGGCATCAAACCGTTGAATTGAGTTCCGAAACCAGTTTTGAAGTCGGCAGCTGCGTTCATTGCGTTCATAGCATTTCGTTCACGTTTTCTCCATTTTGCTCTTCTATTTTTAAACCATACCTGAAACAAAGTTGACATTAGTAATCATACATCTATGATTTTTTTATAAAGGGTCTTTCAAATTGACCGGTTTTTTAAATTCTTGAATAAAACACAGAATTTGCATTGATTTCAAAAAACTTTTTATTGACAATTGAAGCATAGTGTATGACATTTAAGCACGAAATACAATATCAGCCAAATGACCACCTATTGCAGCTCTACAGACGTCTAATCTTGACGTCAAAATGTTGGATGATAATTTGGCATAACCGTTGCTCTATTCTCACCAATGCCTCGAATAATTTTATCTTTTAATTCAGGAATCGATGTGAATTGTTTTTTATACCTGGCTTTTCACTTAATCCCAAAGAAAATAGTCCACCGTTGTTAAATTAGATGATCTTGGTGGCCAATTAACATCACCGTTTGTTGCAATAACTCGTCCAGGAAATTTTTCTCTCAATAGCAGAGTGAGGTGTAGCGCCATCCTGTTGGGACCATATATCATCCAGATCAATATTATTTAATTCAGTCCACAAAAATCTAGTTATCATCTTATGATATCGAACACCATTCACAGTTACAGCTTCACCAGCAGCATTCTGAAAGAAATACGGCCCCTTTATAACTCCTGACCATAATGCACAGCAACTCGTTTAGTATGTAAAGGTTTCTCATTAATCAACCGAGGATTTTCCTTATCCCAAATGTGGTAACTTCTTTTATTTACATAGTTACTATGTGCTTCATCCATTACTAATGTGCTTCATCCGAAAAGATGATTTTTTGACAAAATCATCAAATCATTTCGTAAAATACACCATGTTGTGGATTCACTGAGTCTAAATTGTTGCGAACATCGACTAATGAAAATTTCTGGGTCTTCAGCAGCACTTTCCCGTGCCAAATCAATATGCTCTTATGAACGGCCACTACGACTATATATTGTTCTTCTTTTATTTTCCATCGAATCAGTTTCTTGAAATTTTTGAACGATTCGATTGGTAGTGCTTTCAGATGGAGCATTGCGCAAACCGTAACTATCACGAAATTTTCTGAAAATATTTTTCTCTGAATGCCCATTTTCATAAAATAAGTTAACTATTTTAACGCGTTTTTAATTTGTATGCGACTTCATTTTTATAAATGTCATACATTACACTTCTGAAATGAGATTAGACCTAGGCAAGGTCACAACGCCATCTGTGTTTTATTCAAGATATTTATATCAAATAGGTTATCAGAAATCAATCTAAATTGAAGGTCGTCCCATAACATTGTAATACGAGGGGTGTAAATAAAGTAATGAGACTAGTGACGTAGCGTTCGATCTGGCAACACTGTTGGCTCCCCCTTGTAGATGAGACAGGCTGACATCTAATCCGTCTTCAGTGCGAGTTTGCATTTGCTGGTCCGTCACAATTTATCTATTCTAAATGACTAAATCATTCAAGAATTTATGATATTAAAATATTCAGGCGTCTGTAATTCAATGAACCGATTGATGATTCAATGAAACGACAGAAATATGCAAGCAATTAATAATACAATCTTAGGTAATCTTAGGTTGTTTACGTTCCATATTTAGATAAACATACGCATATATCCAAAAGTTAAGAATATTTACAAATAGGATATTTACGCCTATGATATCCTAAAAATTGTGATGGATATTTATTTTAAACCGTTATTAAATGAAAATAACAAAAGCATTGTTTTGCTGATAACACAGATTTTTCGATTTTTACCCATTCCGTTGATACTGATATTTACATATTATTTCAGTTCTTTTTCAATTTTCAGTCTGTTTAAAAATGCCTAGAAACATAAAATCTCATTTTAACAGATCAAGAGTAGTTACAATAAGGTTTTAATTAAAGCGATATTGCGGCAATTGTAATTGTTTCCCAAAGTGCTGTATATCGAAAATTCATAAAAAATTCCAAGAGACAAATGACATACAACAGCTGCACAGGTTCGAAAGATATCAATGATAGCTTGAAGAAATCATCTGAAATCTACAAGTGTTATATCAAGGGAGCTAGTTAGGCTTGAAGAGGTAAATCTTTGAAGACAAACGATAACAGGCCAACTGAAGGCGGTAAATTTGCATTGCAGATGACCTTTACGTGTTCCCAAACTAACCCTTCAACAAAAAAAATTTTAGATTGCAATGGACTCATAGTCCTAACTGAAATAACGTGATGTTCTTCGACGAGACGATGACGCTTGGTTTCTGATACACTCAGAACATTAGTTTGGATCGCGCCAGGTCGACAAGCCCGACTAGAAACAGCTCAACTGCGTATCCCATTTGAAGGTGAGAGCGTGATGTTTATGAGAGTTACACGGACACCTCTACTAGCCCTGGATTGAAGAGTCTTTGGTGCTGTGTACATCGAGGAAGTTTCAAATTCTGTTATGCGTCTGTCCCGACGCACAATGAGCGACGGATTTGTTTTCATGGATGACAACGCACTTCCTAGGAGGGAATAACCAAGTTAGGGTGGCCAGTAAATTTCCCTGACATAAAAATGTCATTGAACATGCTTGGGACATCCTGAAAACACGCATCCAGAAACGAAACAATCCTCCTCTTACCCTGCGAGAACTAAAAGATGCTGCTCGTGAAGAATGGGAGAGAATTCCACAAGCCCAAATTAATCATTTAATCGACAGTATGCCAAATCGCCTACAGGTACCCATGAACGAACTACTGCTTATTAGTTTTATCGAAAGTTTTTCCTTTTATTTTTAAATTAGTTTTGAAGGCAATTAGTACATTATTGTAATTGTAATTCTTTGACTTCATTATAATAAATAAAGTTTACACGCATTGGTCATTTGGCGTCGAATTTTATTTGCTACCACTAAGAGTTGTAATAAAATGACATGAAAACGATTAGTCGATGGAAAAATGAGAATATATAAAATATCTGTCGGATCCCTTTTTACTTTCTGGACAGTGACAAGGCTGAACGATTTAAATCAAAACAAATTTTGAAAACAACTGAAAATGATAGCGCTGAGATAGATGAAGAGAAGGAACAACACTAGAATAACAAGCATTATTACAACACATATACCCAATTCGAAGCGCCCTCTAGGACTACTACGAAATATTGGTGCAATAGTTGGGTCTAGACATGTCAAGTATAAGAGGCATGTTATGATATGAGGAAATAGACAAACATCTGATGCGTCTTCAGTAGAGTTTGCCCTCCCTAGAGTCACTTGGTGGTTCGTAGCAATACTTTTTACGTGAACTGGATTTTTCAAGTGCTTTCTGAAAATGAGTGATATCAATTTCGAGCAATGGTGCGCTAAAGTTTTGTCGTTAAACACAGAAGGAAGTACATTTTTGCAAAATTTCAACAGGCTACGAAAACAGTGTTTTGTCAATGGCACAAGTTTAAAAACCTCCCGGTACGGAAGAACACCTTGCGGACCTTACTGAGTAAATTTATATTAAAGTTTACCATTTCGAATTGTCTTACAGGCTATTATCGTTCCGATAGCATAGTTATTTTAATTAAAAAACACACAAACTTTCTCAAGATATAGAGTACATTCGTATTCTTTTGACAAAAATTTCGCAATTATTTCTATTAATGTAATTAATGTAAAGTAAACAACTATGGGGATGTCTTGAAAAATTGAGGAAAATAAAGTTCATTGTTTTGAGTAGTTTACTCCGGCATATGAACAAAAAGAATTTGATTCGATCGTAATGATCTCCAGTAAAGGTAACGTGCTTTCCACCTTGATTTTTAAAGAAATATAGATGATGCCATCGGCGTACAATCTGCATCATACGAACATTTTTCTGGAACAGTCATTGTTGGATCATTTACGGATTATTTTCACTCCAAATGTGACAATTTTCTTTATTAACGTAGTCATTTAGTCAAAAATGGGCTTTTCCGTTAAATTCTGGTTAAATTAAATGGGGTTTGCGTTAAATTTTTTTCATTAAATTCTGGGTCAAGTTGCCATTGATTTTAAACCCATTCCTCGAATGTACGACGTAACCGATGATCTTGCGGCTTCAGTTCTTGGACAAGCTGGGACTTGTAAGGCACTAATATCTTCACGCAAAATTTTCCACGTAGTCGAATAACAAAGTCCAACTTCTTGCGAATGGCGGCGAATTGATAAATCTGAATCTTCAATAACACTGCCAGCAACAGCGGCAATATTCTCTTGAAAAAGCACAGTTTTGTTCTATTTTTATTCTAATATCGAGTAGCGTGAAATGCGTTCGGAATATGTCGATAATTCGGAGAATACATCGCTCGGTTGGCCGATTTTGTGCACCATAAAATTCACGAAGTGCTCTATAAGTTTGGCGCGCTGAACACTGATTTTGGTAATAAATTACAACAATTTGCAAGCGTTGCTCTGATGTTAAACTTTTCATGATAATTTATCAAACTATACTGAATAATTTTGACTCTAAAGGTGCGCAAACTCATGGTTCGTTCGACAGCGACCCCTATCGGAAGTTCGGACACACAAAAAAATCACCCGTTATATATCTTGAGCTGTTGCTGCAAAACTCCATGACCCACTTTTTAAACTGATTCCGCATGCGCTGTATTCATCGGATTTGGTTCCCAGTGATTACTATATATTCCAAAATCTGGAATATATAAATGGGTTGCTAGATGAAGATTCACTTTAGATCAAAAGGTTAAAGTTGACAACCGCAGAGCTGAATTAAATCCCATTATAATGAGAGTATTAATAAATTCGTTGGTTTAAATGTATTAAATTACATGGTGGTAACGTTGAAATAAAAAAATCTCAGGAATCTTGTTTTAACAGAAATTCATGTTATAAATATCCAATTCTTCTGTTGGAATCTTCGGTGTGAAATACTAAACTCGAATACATTTACAGTTAAACTCCGAATCACTTTATCTAACTTATCGATGTGCGTTTCGCTAATCATGTTAGCATCATCAGGAGATGATTCAATCAGATTTGAATCATCCACTAATGATGCTAATATGGTTACCGAAACTCGCGTCGTGTAGTTAAATAAAGTTATTTTGTGTTTAGTGGTAAATCTCTTCCAGTTTTAGTTATAGATATTATCAACATTTTTAACAGTCCTCCTAATCTAATGCGGCCAAAAAACATTTCTCCTTAATTATAACGATATATTTAAATGAATCAGTTCTCATCCTTATTGGCTATATTTTACATTTCAAAATAAAATTTTAATACAGCCGTTTTATATACGCCATTTTCATTTAATATATAATTTTGAAAAAATAAATAAATACCGAATTTTACGACGAATTACGATTCCCCATTTTATCGTCACCCTAAAAACGATCTTTATTATCAGAAAACCCATTAACTTTAGCAAGTATAGCAAATGCCTTAATTTATATTCAATTACGAATGGTCCAGTGGACCCAACTTAACCATTCAATCAAAGCAAACAAGGAACATGACCAATACAAATAAAAGACATATATTTTCGGTATCCTGCTTCTTGATAAATGTACAACGTGTACGAGGGTAAACCGAAAAGTTTTCACCCTTATCTATAATTCTAATACCAGGTAATACAAGTATTTGCGTTTTTAACATACTTAGTTATTCACTGTTTAAAAATGTATATCTGGAGGTTACTCCTCGAAATATAGGCTGTTCTGACCGCATGACCGTAGCCCATCTTAGAACCAATAACTATGTTCTTTGGTACGATTTCATTCTACAATGAGTCTATGAAGGCAAAAAACTTCATCTCGTTTTTCTGCCTACTTCAGTCAACATTTTTTTGTCTCGCAAAAAGTGAACCATGGACCTGATCAAGAGGTAATCCGACGTAGCGAGGTCGAGGTTGTATGTTTTATACGAAGGAGAAGTTTAAAGTCTAATCCGTTAATTTTTTGAGGTACTCAAATGTGGAGTCTTGTGTTGTCTTGTTGTAGGTGGATTTTTTTGCGGTTGACCAAAGCTAGATATTTTTTGGCCAGAGCAGCTTGTATTCTTGATGCTTGGAGTTCTGATTTAAAGGCGCTATCGTCAGGAAGCAACTCAAAATTCCTTCCAAATTCAACCAAACATACAGAATGATTTTTTTGACAAATCGTTCTCGGATTAGCCGGTTGCCTGGGTATGACCCACTGCTTTACGTAGTTAGAATTGTTAAAATAAGTCCATTTTTTATCGTAGATAACAATCCGTTTGATGAATCGAAAATGTGTACAGTTTTTTGGGGAGAGCTTTACGCCATGGTCCTCTACTGCACAAATACCACGTGCGGCACCTGTCGCTTTGAAGCCCCTTAAAAATTATGTTAAAAATCGTCTATTGAATATTTCGCAGTAAGATAAATTTAATACTGAAAGAGGAATATTTATTTGGCGGAGCAAAAAGTTAAGATTAGATTAAACATCTGAGGAACGAAGTAGTGGACCCAATATTATAAACAAAGAAAAAACGCAAATAATTATGTTACTTCCTAGTAGTTAGGATAGTATTAGATGTGTACGTAAAAAGATACGATTTACTCATCTCCTGGTGATGCTAACTTGATTAGCGAAACATGCGCCGCGTCGAATAATTTCATTGCGTTTTGTTGTATACATTGAGATTCATTTTTGTCACCATAACAAACTTGCCTTATAGATAAACGATTTTGGTAGATTTGAATTGCTCTTATTTCTATATAATCGTATCAAAATACAGTTGGAATTATAGGATGACCCGCAGTTAGATAAAGTAGTAATTATTTACTCTTGTTCCTGACCCTTGTCCTCCTGTAACTTTCGCCTTCATCCCGATCATTCTATAGCAGCCCCTTGCCAGTTCTTAATGTGCATCAATTCTTCAACATCTCATATATTGCCCTGAAAGCGTGTTTTTCGTATCTCTTTCTTTTCATCTATCCATGATTATCCTTGGTATTCTGGCATTCTCGCCATGTCTCCCGCCCATCTGAGAAATTGAACGCTCACATAGTCTACTATATCTAGATCTTTTTATAATTGCTTCAGTTCGTAGTTATAATTGATCCTTCAACTTCCATTGTCATTTACACTGCCAAAACTCTTCTTTCAAATAAATAAGCAAATATTGATATCTAAAAATTTCCACTATATTATACCACTAAAATTAAAAAAAAATTATTAATTAAAAAAAATTCCACTAAATATAATGAGCATATTTATATATTAATCTGTGCTTATTTATTTTAAATGAATTTCCATCAAGTGGCGGCTACCTCAGTTAAACTCTTCTTTCAAATACGGTAACCATCTCTTCTGTTTTTTTTTTGTGAAGGTCCACGTCTCGCAACATAAGTAACCACTGGACGAATGATTGTTTATAGATCTTAACGTTCCTGTTCCTTTCTAGAAGTTTATATCATAGAACAGATTGCAATTATGAATGACCCAACTTAACCATTCAATCAAAGCAAACAACATAACCAATACAAATAAAAGACATATTTTTAGTAACCTGCTTCATGGTAAATGTACAACGTGTACGAGGGTAAACTGAAAACTTTTCAGTTTTTTTTAATTATATATATATATATATATATATATATATATATATATATATATATATATATATATATATATATATATATATATATATATAGCTATATACGGGTGTGAAATATTCGTGAATGAAATAGTTTCTCCTATACAGGTATCTTAACTTCCGTTATTAAAATATTTCAGATCACCCCTGTAAACTACATCCCCTGCTGCAGAACGATACGAGCGCCACAGTTTAACGACTAAATTAAGACGGCAGCGGTGGTTGATGAGGCGTGAGAATATGTGGCATGTTTAATGCGATTAGCACGGTACAACAGCAGGGGTAAAGGGACGTGTGTCGACGCGCTTATTAAAATGTAATTCAGAAAGTTTTTCGATTCCATGATTTAGACGTCGACGTCCAAATGCAGTGTAGTTTTTCCCATGAAATTTTTTTAGTTCCAATCGCAAATTCACCGGACAATTACAGTTTGCTACAGCAATATATCGTATTTGTTGTGCGATGTTTTTACGAATAATTCCCATGGTCTGGTCTGATATTTTTTATTATTACGATCAAAAAGAAAGGTAACTTACGATTTCTAAAATGGAAAAAAATTAAAAATTAATAAAAAACTAATAAATTAATAAATTATGGAGCAAAAATGTGTATTAAATTTTGTCTAAAAAATTTAATACGCTGTGCGATGTATCAAAAATGATAAGAATGTGCTATGGTAATGGTATGGACGGTAGAGAAGCAATTAAAGGTGAACCTCGTTCAGAAAGACCTTGCACATCAACAAGTGAAGAAAACATTCCCACAATCAAGGATCTTAGTAATCGCTAATTAAGTATTAGCTTATTAAGAAAGTTATTGCGATTTTTAACCATTACATTGAAATGCACATACGAGGTGTGGCTATTAAATAACGAGACTGATGCTGCTACAGAAGAAGGACGCATGCGCCAAACGCCAGCCACCAACAGCTGTTTAGAGTGAAGCCTTGTCTTTCGAATGCAGTACCTCTCGCTTCTGTAAACAAATCCGTATAACCGTAGCCTTTGTTCGCATTAGAGTTGGAAGTGTATGGGAATGAATGTTTATCGCGTGCACGTGTTTTTGAGTGGTTTAAGCATTCTCAAGATGGCCGAGAAGACGGGGAAGATGATCCATGGCCGGGTTGACCTTCTACTTTAAAAACGTATGACAATATTGAAAAAATCAGTAATCTGGTTCTGTCTGATTGTCGATTAAGTATTCGTGCGATTGCTGAAACTGTAGCAATAACAAAGAATGCGTACAGCAAGTTTTACTTAACAATTTTAACATGCAAAAAGTGTGTGCCCAAATGGTGCCTAAAATTCTCACGTTTGAACAACAAGAAGCTCCCAAAAATGTTTACACTAACACTTTGAATGCCATTAAAAATGACCCAAACTTATTGGAAAGGCTAACAACATATGACGAATCGTGGTTTTTTACTTAAGATTCTGAAATGAAGCGCCAATCCATGTACTGGAAGAGTCCAAATTCGCCGAGAGTCAAAAAACTTCGAATGAACAAATCAAAATTTAAAGCAATGATGATTGTTTTTTTTCGTATCTCGTATCTCAGTTCAAACAAAACTATATTAATAGAAATAAAATCAATTACCATCAACATCGAAATAAAAACCATTACAATCAGCGCACTATTTATACTTATGTTTTTGCTTTTCATAATGCTTTTAAATTTACATATATAGGCTCTGTGTCCCGCCTGTGCTCGGTGATCAGTCTCTATGTTTCTGTCGCTTTTGCTATTTATTATTATTCCCAAATATTTAAAGTTTTCCACTACTTCAAATTCGTAATTTCGTATTTTTACTGATTTGGTTGTAACTCTTTTATTTTATTTCTTTCCTTATTTTTCCTTATGTATTTTCTTTCCTTATTTCCATATATTTGTTTTTTTCTTGATTTATTGTGAGACCTCTTTTCTTTGCTTCTTGTCCAATTTTTTGAATTGCTTCTTCCAGGCTTATTCTGTCTCTAGCTAGCACAGTAAGATCATCTGCGTATGCAACTGCTTGTATCGCTTTATTGATGATTGTTCCCGTGAAATTACACTCTTTGATTACTGCATCCAGTGTTAATATAAACAATGTTGTTGATAGCCCATCTCTTTGTCTCACTCCTATATTGACCTCAAACTCCTCTGTTTCTCCTTCCGCTGTTCTAACTACTGCTTGTGAATTTTTCATTGTCTTTTCTGTTAGTCTTATTAGCTTGCCCGGTATTTTGATGTCCGTCATAGCTTTCATTACTTGTCCCCGTGTTAAACTATCGATTGTTCGATTATATGCTTTACTATATGTACCGCGTCAATGGTAGATCTGCCTCTCTTGACAGTCTCCAATTTTTTCTTTTGCATACCTCATCAATCGGTTATTTATTATCATGGTCAGTATCTTATATACAACACCACTGTAATTTGCACAATCTTTTTGATCTCCCTTCTTATAAAATGGCATTGTTATCCCTTTTTTCCACTCATTAGGCATTTTTTCTTTCTTCCAGATATGTATTATCAGCTTCAGCATCCTTCTTCCTAAAGCTTCACCCCCGTATCTTATCATCTCATTGACCATATTATCTAATCCACCTGCTTTATTTATATTGAGTTATTACATCATTAAATTCTTCTTCTGTGGATACATACAGTTCTTCTTCCATATTGCCTTCCAGGTTTCCATCCCTTTCCGGTCACCGTTCTGTTATCTGTTAATATTTTCCTAAAATGATTCGCCCATTCGATGCTATATATATATATATATATATATATATATATATATATATATATATATATATATATATATATATATATATATATATATATATATATATATATATATATATATATATATATATATATATATATATATATATATATATATATATATATATATATGTCATGGTATGTAGTCAAATTATTATTGGTGATAGAACCGAGGTAATTTTTCCAAACGGATTTTTAACAGCTCAGCAATATTTGGAGCTCTAACCCATTGTGCTGGTGGTGGTGTTGGTGCTGTTGATGAAAACTTCCAACCTATGCACGATAATGCTCGTCCATATACCGCGCGTGTTATGACAAACTTGTTAATTAACGAAGGAATTGACGTATTGCCGTAACTAGCACAATCTCGGAACATGAATCCAATCGAGAATGTATATATATCTTGTTATTATTTTAACGATCTTTTTTAATTTTTTTTAATATACATATTTACGAAATTAAAATATGCCCAGGTGGGAGACGTAATCTGGAACTGTGGAACGTTTGGAAACCACTGCTAAACAGTGAGTATATTTTCAGTTTGGTTCAAAAATGTATACTAAGTGTAGCACTTTTTTCCACAAATAATCATAATAAAACAAGTAAGCTTGTGCTTTATTTTAATTTAAATATTATTACATTGCATTAACTCTGCACGCATCCAGATTAAAATGTGCTCCTAATAGTAACAAATTTATAATTAACTAAAATTAACAAAAAAAATCGAAAATCAAACCCAACATAATAAAAAGTTGATTTTGAATTCAATAGACTAAAAACAACAAACGTATCTTAACAATAAAAAATATTTTTTCTTTTCCAACTCGGCCTTTTTCTTGTTAAAGGTATCACGTATCCACCGTACACGCCAGACATAATGTCTACACATGTTATCATAGGAAAACATCGTCGAATCAACAAGAGGGTGTTCAACCACCGTACGTTATCGAAGAACACGTGTTTACATGATGTTTGTCTTGCCTTTGAGACGATACCGATGCGCCGATACCACCAAGTACCTGAATAAACAAGAGCAGTACTTTTGAGAATATTCTGTCGTATTTTTCTTTTTGATAAATGTGTGACCGTTTAAGAATATTTCATTCATTCTACTTAAGGTAGACCGTTACAAGAAACTATGGGGTTGTTCGGAAAGTTCGTACGGATTTTCTTAGAGAAAATGCATAAAAAGTTGGAAAATCGTTTGATCAAGTGTATTAAGCTGAAAAGGCGGAGATACGTGAAAAATAAATCGATTTCCGATCAAAAAAACAATATTTGATTTTTCACATTACTATATCTAAAGGGTGATTTTTTTAGTGTGTACGAACTTCCGATACCGTGTACCAAATCCACATGGCAATCATCATGGAACATTTAATATCAGAACTTACAAATTGCCGAAATTTATCATCAAAATCAGTGCTATGTGCGCCAAACTTATAGAGAACTTGGAGAATTTTATGCTTCACGCTGCCCTGTATTAAAACTAAGACAAGACAAAAACTATGCGCTCCAAAGAAATTATCGCCGCTGTTCCTGGCAGTCTTGATGAAGATCCAAAATTAGCTCAATTCATTAATGGCAATCGTTAGGAGTAGACGTGGTTCCAAAAGGACGGCTCCATTTGTCATACAGCCAACGCAACAATTGTCAATTGACCACCAAGAAATTTTTTTAGGAAATTTTATCTATTATATAAAAAAATGAAGATTTTTAAAAATGTTTTATGAATTTCTTCCAATTACCCAACAATAATTTTCCATTGGTTGACATACCCCCCTTTTCCAATTTAAATCAATTTTTCTCCAGCACATCTAAATAATGAATATCGGCGCGAATCGTCTCCGCCCGTCATCTTCCATTACCGGACCCCCGTGCTCCCCTTGGCAACTTCCCTTTTCACCTCTCCGTCCTTCTACCCGATTCTAACCCCCCTGGTCCCCACAGCCCCGTGGCCAACGACCCGTCTAATTGCGGCAGCGATATGAAGATCGACGAGCGGCCTCATTGGCCGTCGCGAAAAAGGGGGAGCTGCTGTCGACGGGGTTTCTTTTATTTTCCCTTCGTGCGGAAAATATCGGGGTGTATTTTTTTTCTGTCGGTTGTCCTGTGGGGGTGGTTGCTATCGAAACAAACCTATACGAACCTAAAAAAAAGGGGCAGCTTGAATTTGGATAAAGCCTTCTATACGAAAATAGCTGAGCTATTGTATTGTGTCTTTTATGTTGAATCTGAGGAATCGTCATTCGTTTTTTTTTCATTATATTAAAGATATTTTTAAAAATGTTATCCGTTAAGTGACCTTAACAGTACATATTGGACCATGCAATGACATCATGAATAAACATATGTTCTTCTTTCTCTTCTTTTTAATATGGAATGATGCCCCTTCCGCCCTTTCCATCGATATGGAGATCTTCCGCTCGTTCTCTTTCCTATTAGTCTATTTTGTTTTGCGCTTTTCACGCATCTGTGGTTTTCCTATGCTTTCTATATGTCCATTTGGCCACATATTCTGTCCTGTAGTGTCTTTTTTTCATGGATGTTCCTTATTGTTCGCATTGCTTGCATTGTTTTAGTATGGTCTTGTTTGATCTGCACGATTTAACACAGACCTAATGGTCGCTAAGTGGTATCTACTCCAGGATTGCCCTGGTCAATCTGTTGTCCCATCGCCTCGCTATATGGCCTGCCCATCTCCATTTCAATTGTTTCACTCTTCCAATGATGCCACACACTTTCATTTCTTCCCTAATCCATTCGCAGGGCTTTCTGTCTCGTCTTGTTATGCCAAGCTTATATATTTCCATTCCTCTCTGTGCTACCCGAAGTTTTTGAATTGATTGCGATGTAAGTGTCCAGGTTTCACTTCCGTATGCCATAACGGGTAGGACGCACTGTGCGAAGACTTTTATTTTCAGGCAAAGTGGCAGTGTGCTCTTAAACACTATGTTGAGCCTGCGAAATGCCTGCCAGCCACATTTAACATGCCGTTCTACCTCCCGGGCGGTATCCCCCTCCGTTGAAATTCTCTGTCCAAGATATATAAAATGGTCCACAATCTCCAAATTCCTTCCTAAAACTGAAATTCTCCTGTCCTGAGCGAATTTATTGAACATAGCCTGATTCTTTTTCAGGTTTATTTTTAGGCCAATTGGTTCGCTAGCGCTTTGCAGTCTTTGTAAGCGTCTTTTCAGCTCATCTAGGTTTTGTGAAAGGAGAACGATATTATCTGCAAATCTAAGATGGTTTAAGTTTGCACCATTGAACAGCATCCTGTTCGCAATCCAGTTTATGGAATACTTCAAGGCAAGCCGAGAAAAGAATAGGCGATATTGCGTCACCCTGCCGTATACCTCGTTCTACATTAGTTCCCACTTCAAGATCATCAAGGTGAATTGTCGCTGTAGCTCCATCATATATCGATCCTAATAGGTTTACATATGCTTTATCTACCTCTTGGCTAAACAGTGCATCCATTATGGCATGCTTTGAGATGGAGTCAAATGCGTTATATATATATATATATATATATATATATATATATATATATATATATATATATATATATATATATATATATATATATATATATATATAGAACTTATTATTTTCATACGAAATATCGAAACACGTCAACTTTTGTTTTAAGGGAGAAACATTTTACTTATATTTTTAGTTAATTTCTCGAGTCCTCTTGAAATAATAAACACTTTTTCTCTTACATATCCTATGGCCAAATCCAACCGCTTCTAAAATATCGACACATTTTAACATTTTACTATACTAAGTTAAAAAATACGACTTCATGTTCAATATTCACTTTATTAAGTTTTCAAGATGTGATCCGTTGTTAGCTAGATAATAATAGAGCCTATTTTCGAACTCTTCGCGAACATTTCCAAAAGTTGGACGATTAATTTGCCTACAGAATCACCTTAAAATCGAGCGAAGAATGTGCTCTAGGTATCGCCTCACTTCAAAAGCTAACAGACTTTGATATTCCTATACAGATTAAACCGTCATAGAAACGAACCAGTGAAGTTTATTTATAAAAGTGACTTTTCACCTAACAGTGACAAGCAATTTATGTACTGTTTAACAAAAAAATAACTTAATATTCAATTTAAAATGATTTATGCTCTCCATGAAAGGACATACATAATTTTCATGTATGATGCTGAAAATCGAGCAGAACAGCTCAAAGATTTAACAGCATACACCCTAACAGAAACGTAGACCACAAGTATGTGATAGAGCTGGTAAAAAAGTTTGAAGAAGATGGCTCCTTATGCAACAGAGTAACATAAGAGTTAGAGGCGCATCAGAAATTGAGAAGGCTATTCAGCGACTGGACCTACAACTTAACGTGGGTTCCGAATCACGGTCATCAGCTATCTCGAAAAGCCTACCGACTGGCGAGTGACCAACGTAGAAAACCTCTCAGAAGGCATCCGGCCTTACCCAGCCTCGAACTGGCGTGACTGAGGGGTGATTCCTTGTCAGATTTTACACTCTTACCTAGAAACATTCACAAGAATTTTAGAAAAACTTTTTTGCCTAGTACGGGATTCGAACCCGATCCACATTAACTGCCGTAACGTAAGGCTGACGCCTTAGACACCACAGCGAACGTGGCTAACTAAAAATGTAAAAATATATGAAAAGTATTTCGATTAATGATGTCGATTTTGCTAGGAGATAGCGTTACTAATACATCTGTTGGTATAGACTAATGACGTCTATGGCGTTTTGTAGGGTAGACATACGCCATCAAAAGTCAGTTTGTTATTAATTGTCATTGTGCAAAAAAACTTAGTTTTTCATAGCCTTGAATATGATGAATTATGTACAAGAAAAACACGTTTTGCTGGGAAGTTTAATAACCTTCTTCCTTTGAAAGAAACGGCTGCTGAACGTTTTCGATTGTTAGTTGAAGCTTATAATGGACATGCTCTAACCCAAAAAAAAACTTTTGAACGATGGTTAAAACGTTTTAAAAGTCGTGATTTTAATATAAAAGACGCAATATACATGAAAAGGAAGCTTTGTTTTATATTTGATGGGCTAGTAGGGGAATTGTGTATTATGTACTGCTTAAACCTGATGATTCCGGACTTCTTCGGAGCTTCTTCGATCCTCTTCGGATTTCCATTTATTTCGATCCATGCAGCACGGACTTTCAGAACAACACTTACATTGTTACGAAGAAGTGAATATTTGGCTTGAATGGTTAGCATCAAAAAACCAAAAGTTATTTTGACCCGTAATCCATTCTTTGGCAGAAAGTTGGGGAAAGGTAAGGTAATTTATTTTAAATTATTGATTGGTTTGTCCGTTACTTTGTGATAGTTCGTTTTTTAAAAAAGGAATAAAACAATTTTATACTTTGTTATCCATCACTTTTATTTTTAAAATGTGTGCGACTATAGTTTCATAAAACGATTCTACATTCTCCAACACTACTTTAAAAATCTTAACAACTTAACTCTTAACAACTTAAAAAGTAGTTAAGAGTTAAGTAATACTACTAGTAGTTAAATAGTACTTTTAAAGTAGTGTTTAAGAATGTAAAATCGTTTTACGAAACTATAGTCACACAAATTTTAAAAATAAAAGTGATAACAAAATATAAAATTGTTTTATTCCTTTTTTTGTAATTAATATTGTTTTGGAAATTAACACTAAATTTTGAGAAAAAATCAACCATATTAGTCGAAACACCTTAACAAGCATGTCAATATTCTAAAATTGTTGGTTTTATTTAAAAACGAAATCCCGAAGTACCAACTGGGACACTCTATACGTATTCGTTAATAATGAACTTCAGTAATGTTTGAATGCTTTTACCAGATCTGGACAAAGTAAGATTCAGTAGCAAAATTATTTAATAAATGCAGCTATAATTAAAATATTATTGAGAAAGAATACGAGACTGCTTAAATCAAACGACGATTATCACAGAATAAGCTACCTAGACCCAACGCGTAAGCCAGATCGACTTTCGACGTCGCCTGTCATAAATCATTTCGTAACGTTGATTTCGTCCGAGCAACATAGAGGGAAGCACCGTCAACCCGATTTAATACGTTTCGGCACGTGCAAATACCCGAATAATTGAAAAGTTTGCTCGTCTGTTCATTTTGCGGTGACGTGATTGATGACGGCCATTTCGATCTGGTAATGAAAACTTTTACATAATAATAAAAGGAAAATACTGTTGCAATAAAGCCAACAATGGATAGTTTTTTTAGCATATCACCACGAGATATACATAAATGAAATTTAATATTGCTGAATGATTAGGCTTCTAACATTCTCTACACTCGTTCTATTTAAAATAATACTTTTATCAAAGTCATGTGGCTTTTGTTTTAAAAATTTGCGTGTTTTACGTATCAACACAACTATTTGTTAAATTATTGATTGATTTGTCCGTTACTTTGTGATAGTTCATTTTTTAAAAAAGGATAAAACACTTTTTTTGACTCTGTTATCTATCACTTTTATTTTTAAACAAAATTTGTGTGACTATAGTTTCGTAAAACGACTTTATATTCTCAAACACTACTTTAAAACTTGAGTTAGTTTTAAAGTTAAAGTTAAAGTAAAGGTTAGTTATTACAAATTAAAATTTACTCATGAAGAAGAAAAAAATAAAGCAATACATTTTTTGGATATTAACATCACGTATGATAAGGATGGCAATATCAAAACAAATTGGTATACAAAACCAGTATGGTCTGGAAGATATCTCAATTTTAAATCTTGTACACCAAATAAATATAAAAAAAGTGTTATTAATTATTTAATTGATAGAGCTGGTATTTTAACTAATCCAAACAATAGGCCAAAATATATAAATAAAATCAAAAAAACACTAGAAGATAATAATTATCCAAAAAAATTCACCAACCGGTAATTAAAAATAGAATACATAGAATATATAACAATAATAACATAACAAATAAAACTAAAAATAAAAATTACATACCTTTACCATACATACCAGAAATAAATAATAAAATAAAAAAAGTTCTTAAACCATATAATATAAATATAGCAGAAATACCCAATAATAACACTAAACAAATATTTACAAAACTAAAACCACAAACACCCAAAATGGAACAAACAAATATTGGCCAAACTAAACAATATTTAAAAATCATAATTAATAAACATAAAAAAAGCATTAGAAACTTAGAACCAAACGTAACTGCCCTTTCAAGGCATGCTATAGATAATGAACACAACTTTAATTTTAACGACATAAAAATTCTAGATTTTGAAAAACAATATAAAAAAAGAAATATAAAAGAAATGATTTATATAAAAAAAAACATATAATACCAGTAATTTCAGAAATGATACAGATAATTTAAGTTGTATATATGATAACATTATTGATTAATAAATTTTGATAATTTTTTATTTTTACATCTAATATTCCATATAACAAATTCAAAACCATTAAGTTATAATAAAAACAAAAATTTAAAGGTGAAAGAATTGTTAAATATGTCAAAGTCAAATATGTCATTTAAAAATTTTATACAAAATTATCACATATTAGTTAAAAAAATTATTCTGAGGATGGTTCATTGTTGAACCGAAACGTTAATAAAAAAATTAAAAATTAAAACTTAATTACTGACCGAAAGTCCCAATAAATAAAAAAATAATACTAAACGGTCAAGAGAATATATGTAATAAAAGTTAGTTTTAAAATAGTGTTTGAGAATGTAAAATAATTTTACAAAACTATAGTCACACAAATTATGTTTAAAAATAAAAGTGATAGATAACAAAATAAAAAATTGTTTTATTGCTTTTTAAAAAACTATTTGTTAATTTGATCTGATTGCTCTTAACACATTATAAAAGTTTTAAATCACTTCGCTTGTTAACATTTTAACCCCTGAACCTATATAGAAAAAGATATACGCCGAAACTGGGACGTTTTTTAAGAAAAGTTGTTTTTAAACTTCTTTACGGAAAAGCTAAGAAATATTTAGACATTTTTTGGCGTTTCACTTGTCATTTAATGGCATGTTTAATTTAGATACACATAGTTTACACAGGTCAATTATGATGCTACTCCTCACTTACGGCCCCAACTTTAATACACATTATATTATATAAGTTTTATTTATTCAGGGGCTTACAAACAATTAGACTATTTCAAGTTATATTGTGAGTGTCAAAAAAAAACAATTTATGCAAACAAATTTTTTATTAGGACATCCAGAGCACTTAATATTGCACTGTTTACATGCATGAGGTCGAGCGTATTTCTCTGAGAAATTGTTATAGCAAATTATAGCCGGATTAGAGGTTCTGGGTCTTTCGCTTTGCGCAATCCAACAACTAAATGTTCTTTAAATGTGGTTATATCCATATTTTTATTCAATACTTTGTTATAAAGAATGAGCGCATTGACTACCATCGTTCTAGTAAGAAGTTCAATTGCTACTTTTCGGCAGGGTAGAGCGGGGATAGTTGATCATAGGGGCAAGTTGTGCAATCGAAATATCTGGAAAACTAAGCAACCTTCAACAAAAGTGTATGGTGAAAAGAAGGGGTTATGGGAGGGGAATACATAGCGCGACTGTTAATTGCTGTCCGGTGCTCCGATAAAATAAGAGACCGTTTTTTTTTTCGGCGTAATAAAATATATTACAAGTCATCTTATTTTTTCTTCTATACTCGAATAAAAATACTTAATAAGTACTATGTAAGTATTTAAAGATTACTTAATTATTGTTCTTTCGATTATAGATGGTTATTTATATTTAACTCTTATGATTTTTTTATAACCTAATTTTTATTTTATTGCCCAACTGGGGTTAGTTGAGAAATGCGCGTGCAATGCTTGCTCAACTAGCCCCACTAGATGTTCATTGTAGAAAATCAAAATTTTCTTTAATAAATTAATAACCATCAATTAATTTGTGCACGTGATGATTCTACATTTATTAATGAAAATTACTAATATTGATAATTGTATTAATGATTACACTGGGGAACAATTTGAAAAATAATTTCTGTTGAGTTCGATATTTAAGCGTAAATTAACATGCTAATTCCAAAACTTTTTTTCTGTCACGTCAAGTTTTTTCTCTACAGTTGTTGCGCATCCGACTAAGCTTGGCGAATCACAGAAGTCACTACTGCTCTCCTACCGGCGAACCTTCTTCGACCTAGGAGTGGGGGCGTGAGTGACGTTGCGTCATCCAAAACTAGTGCGGTCAGTTACGCATGAGATGCTAAAGTACGCGGGACCGTGTCGCTCTGATATAGTGCAGTCAAAGTATACATACACAACTACAGATTTTCGTTATGTTCGCCTCTGGTAGCTCTCGTCGTAAGTGTTTAAACAGCCCTGATTCATTTTGTTATATATGTGGCAGTTTTACCATCCCCATTCAACGGACTAATATTAGTACATTTGTCAGGCAAGCCTATTTTGCTTATTTCAAAGTGAAAATAGGCGACCAAGATAAATCATGGACCCCTCATAAAGTGTGCAAGCAGTGTGTAGAGAGTTTACGAATGTGGACGAAGAGAAAACGTAATAAACTTTCGTTTGGTATACCAATGGTTTGGCGAGAGCCCAAAGATCACTTAAGTGATTGCTACTTTTGTATAGTGAAAACATCAGGATTCAGCAAGAAAAACAAACATAAAATTGAGTACCCTAGTTTACCCTGAGTTATACGACCCGTGCCTCATTCAGCTGAAAATCCAGTGCCAGTTTTTCAAGAATTACCTTCTTTAGAAATACAAGAATGTGAATCAAGTGAAGATCGAAGTGACTCCACCAACGAAGAATTCAAAGCTTCCAATGATTCTGTTCGTAAAGGATTCAATCAACATGAATTAAACGATTTAGCACGAGATTTGGGACTATCCAAAAAAGCATCGGAATTATTAGCATCAAGACTGCACGAAAAAAATTTGCTTGACAAAGGAGCTAAAGTCACTTGCTATCGATCCAGATGAAGTGAATTTAGGCAGTACTTCAGAAATAATGACGGATTTGTATATTGCCAGAACGTAAAAGGTTTAATGAAAGAATTGGCCATTTCTAACTATAACGCAACTGAATGGCGATTGTTTATAGATAGCTCAAAGCGTAGCTTGAAGTGTGTTCTCCTACATAATGGAAATTTATACGGTTCAGTCCCAATAGGTCATTCAGTTTCTTTGCGTGAAGAATATGGCTACATAAAGAATGTCATTGACTTGTTGCAATATAACATGCACCAATGGATCATCTGTGTTGACCTTAAAATGGTCTGTTTCCTTCTTCGCCAGCAACGCGGGTATACCAAGTATCCCTGTTTTTTGTGCATGTGGGACAGCAGAGCTCGTGAGAAGCATTGGATGCTATCGAACTGGCCACCAAGATCTGACCTAAGACCTGGTGATCCAAACATTTTAAATCAGCCACTTGTCGACAGAAAAAACATTGTATTTCCGCCTTTGCATATAAAACTAGGTCTCATGAAGGAATTTGTTAAAGCTTTGTCAATTGAAGGAGACTGCTTTATGTATATCATTTCGGCATTCCCTAGCCTGTCATATGAAAAGATAAAGACTGGTGTGTTTGATGATTCACAGATTCGGCAACTCGTTAAAGATGAAAATTTCACTGAAACAATGACCGAACTTGAAAAGAATGCTTGGTTGGCTTTTAAAAATAGTGTTAAAGACTTTCTTGGAAATACACGACCCCGAATTACATCGAAATCAACAACTCTTGGAGAGCTTTAAAAAGCTTGGTTGCAACATGAGCATCAAACTGCATTTCTTACATAGTCATCTTGCTAACTTCTCAGAAGATCTTGGTGCTGTTAGTGATGAACAGGGCGAGCGATTCCACCAAGATCTAAAGGTTATGGAAGCGCGGTATCAAGGTAGATGGGATGTCAGTACCATGGCTGACTACTGTTGGAGCATCAAGTGAGAATGTCCACAAACGACACACTCCAGGAAAAGCTATAAGATGAAATTTTTACCATAATATTTTTTATTTATTTTTTGTATAAACACAATTTAACTTTTAATAATATGTTAACCTCTGTATGAATAAAATATTCTAATCTATTTGGTCAGATCTCACCTTATTTCCTTTCGTATGTACACTTTTAAGCTTAAGAACTTCACGTGATAGAGAAAAACTGAATATTTTTGAATTCAGAGATGAAAAATTAGTCAAAAACAAGTCACAGATCCAAGTCAACAAAATTGCTGTTCCCCAGTGTTATTATTACATTTTAGGATGCGTACATATAAAAGAAATGCCTCAAAAGGTTTAGCTACTAGTCAACAATTGAGTGATGCAGCAAAAGTTGTAGAGGAGGAAAAATGAGTGTAAATGCTGCAGTCAAACAATTTGATATTAACAGAATGACTTTAAAGAGATATGTTTGTATTAATCGTAATAGAGACAAAGATGACTAATAATTTAGGATTATTTAACATCTACCAATATTCTTGATCTCATAATTAATTACTACTTTATTTTAATATTTATTTGCGTTATAATTATTCTTAAATATATAATTTTAAATATAAAAAGTATAATAATAATCTAAAGATTGGAAAGATTTAATTTTGTTTGATTTTAATTTTATTTTTCCAGAGATATAATAACAATATGAATATGTAATATGCAATACTCATAATAAATAAATATTTGCTTTTTGGAAATTGCTTTACAATTATTTTGTATTCAGATCATTCTATACAGTCATCAAGTCCATTTTAGCCATTACTCAACTAGCCCCACTAGTGGGGCATGTTGAGCAACTTGGAGCGTTCTCGCCTTTCCGACAATAACTTTTAAACTTGTACTCGGATCATTTTTACACCGCTAGACGTTTCGGAGAAGAGTAGATTACAAACCTAACAGAGTAAGAATCAATTAAATCCGATGCATATTCTTAAAGCAACGGGAAATCAAACGAAAAGTTGCTCAACTAGCCCAGCTCTACCCTACCATTTTATAGATCTTCGAACTGGGTTATAGAATTATCGACAATATTAAAACAAAAATAAAAAACTGCGTTTCAAAAAAATATCACCACTGTGGCTGGCAGTGTTGATGAAGATCCAAATTTATCAGTTCGTCGTCGTTCGCAGAAAGTTGGGCTTTATTATTCGACTACGTGAAAAATTTGATCCGGAGATGTGGTTCAAACAGGACGGTTCGACATGTCATACAGGCAACGCAACAATCGAATTCTGTCGAGGATCGGATGCCACTAAGGTCATGGGATTTAACGCCTTTGGATTTTTTTTGGAGTTATGCTAATATCTTTTGTCTATGCCGATAAAACAACGACTGGGAGCCAACATAACTCGGATAATTGCGAACTTAAGTTACCAATTGATTGAAAAATTGTTCCGAAATTGAATTGACAGAGCGCGCTTTGTCAGAAAAGTAGCCACATGTTTTCACATTAACAGCACTGAATGTTATTTGACACAAAAATAAATAGTTTCAAGGCATTTAATTTGGTTGTTGTTATATTTTAATTTCAAATTCAGAAGCACTAATAAAACCCTCCTATATCTCAAAACATTCAAAATGATTATTATAATCGCAGGTTCCTTAAGAAACACATTTATTTTTTTAGAAAATACATTAATCTGCATATTTAGAATAATAATGGTAGATTGAGACAAAATTCTTTGACAAGTTCTTTGATATAGAAAGTCTTCCTGAACGAAGATACATCATCACCGGTTTCTTTAGTGTCACTTAAATCCTTGTATCACTTGTAAATATATTTTTGGCAATGTTTTCTCTGTTCACTGATTTCATTGGTTGACGTGGAAGGTCTTCCTGAACAAAGTTCATCTTCAACAGCTTCTCTATCAGCACTAAAGTCCTTGTACGACTACATAATAAACATTTTCCTTGACACAGCAATACTTTCTTCATATTTTTAATGCTTCAGTACAAGAACTTTTGTTTTATATACATCATTTAATACAAATTCTTTGCTCGATATAAATTGGTCGATTTTAAAACATAGCCAATTAACATTTTAAAGCTATAATTTCTAATATAACAAGTAAAAATTGTTTAACGTCTCTCAAATGTCAAGGACAGTCATGTCAACTAAAAAAAAGTTCTTATATCGATACATAAAGCGCGTGAACTTATAAAAAAAGTCACATCAGAATTATATTTATTACCCCGCACGCCTCTGCCCCGATAACACTAATATAAACCACCCCCTAGCGCCCACCCCCGCCAGATAACACTAATATAAACGGTCCTGAAGCTCGGTGGACAGCTCGGTTGGACGTCCGCAATATGGAGAACCCCTGCGGCGCTGATCCAGATATGAATTCTTAATCGGCATTCGCGACCTTTTAATATCGTTTTCTTGATTGCTTGTTTTCCGATGCGATCGTGTTAACTGTAACGTGAGGGTTGGACTGGGAACGAAATTATTGCAGAAAAAACTAGAATAGTTTTTATGAATTTATTTATATTTTTATATTAATCCGTATATTTTGTATTTTCAAAACATTATTTCAAATTAAAAGTAATTATTAACCAAACATCTTGACACAACTATTAAAAGTCTAAATTAAATCAACCTCATACAACAAGAAAAAAATTGTACATGAAGTAGAACAATTTGAATATATATATATATATATATATATATATATATATATATATATATATATATATATATATATATATATATATATATTGATTAAAACAGCAAAAGGAAAAACCAGGTCAGATTTTCATATACAGAAAAATAATAAAACACCTTAATAAAGAAAGTTAACTAAGCGTTACATTAATAACTGAAAAATTAATAAATAAAAAATTTCAAAAGCTCAAAATTGAACGATCAGAAGAACCTTCCTAAATAGGGCATAAACATAATACTAAATTAACACAGGCGTTCGACAAGCAAGAACTAGATCTCTTAAATAAAGGTCTCAATTTTACATTACCGACATCCCCAATGCTTTGGAGGAGGCGGTATTGAAACTGACATTACGCACTTACCGGAGTTTTTCAAATCTTTCATCAGAGAGTCATATATATGCAAAATTATTAAAAAAATATTTTAAGTAAAAGTCCAAATGTGCCAAATGTTCCCAAGATCGCCAAGGTCTGCGAGAGGATTGTTTTTATTTAAAAGCAGATAAGGGAAATAAGGTTGTAGTTATGGACAAATTTAAATATTTTGAACGTGTTTAAAAAAGTTAATTCAAGAGAGCCCATGCAAACGGTTAAATAGAAATTCATTGCGAATTGTAACAGTCTTATTTTTCCTTCTCTGAATAACAAATTGCATATTTCAAATCCAGAAGTTCCAAGTTTTTATGCTTTACCAAAAATTCACAAACCAGGAAAATCAATGGACCATTTGTCAGTCATTGATTCTCCAACATACAACTTGGCGGAATGATTAGCAAAGAAATTTGAAAATCTACTAAACCAACTACCTTCCTGTTCTTTGATAAACTCAACATAATTCATAAGAAAAGTCGAAAACATCTACAGAAAGATGAGATCTTGGTGTCCTGTTATGTATCATCATTCTTTTGGACTGAACCGATTCCTGATACCTTCAAATATCTGAGGGAGTAACTCGAGTTAAATGGTTTCATTAACAAGATTGTTTCAGATTACCTTTAACAAGATTACGCAGGAAACAAAATTGGTTTCAGCTTAATAATAGTAGATTTTACGAACAAGAAAGAACTGCAATGAGCAATCCGTTGTCGTAATTCGAAGCCAACTTATTCATGAGCAAATTTTAAACCGAGGTGAAGGACGAACTAATTTGCTTTCCGAGGGAGTGCAGCAAACAAAATGTAAGCAAGTTGATTAAAGCAAGAAGAGAAGCCGGTAATCTACGAGCAGAAATAATGAGTTTGTTCAACTGTTCCGTTCAACTTGCGTTTCAACGAGCCTTTCAACTTGCCACTCTGCATGCGCTAGCTCTTGCTTTCTAGCTCAGGGTAAAAGACATGTTCCCCTTCAGTCCACATGTTTCAGTTTAGTAAAGAGTTCAGAGTTCAGTTTTTTAAAGACGGTTTTTTAAAAACGTTAAAAACATTATATTTTGTAAGTACCTATTGTTAATTGTGCAATTCCAGTTTCATGAATGCATCTGACATTGTCATGTTAGCCGGTATGAGTGCTGCTGTGCTGGTGTTGATAAGAGCCCGGAAAAAAAGGGAAAAATACAGAAAATCTGTATGAACAAAGGAATATTTAGAATAATTACTACAATTTACTACAGGAAAATACATACTAAAAAAATATTCCTTGCACTCAATTAAATTCTCATTCCATTCAATTTCTTCCCATCTCAGTCTTAGACGTCCAACTTTATTTTTTCCTCGTGTTATCGCTTCAGAGATGTATTTTGCTAATCTCTCGTCATTCATTCTGTGGATGTGATCTAGCCCGCTCAGATGTTTTTCTTCTATAGCTCTTTCTGTTGGTTTCGTTTCCAGTTGTTCCAATACTGTCGTATTTCTCACTCTATCCCTTCTTGTAATTCCCTCTATTTTACATAAGAATCATATTTCTGCAGCTGTAATTCTGCTTTTGTTCATCTTTGTTAAGGTCCAAGATTCGCTGCCGTATGTCATTGACGGTCTTACTGGTTTCTAATTCAGCATTTTTTTCTTCATATCACCGTCCATTTTTTCATTACCTTCAATTATTATGCCTAAATACTTAAGGTTTTTGACTTAGCTCTATTACCATCGAGTACAATTTTATGTTTTATAAATGTGCCTGTAATTGCCATTGTTTTGCTTTTGTTGATATTTATTTTCATGTTTACTTTTCTTAGCTCTTCGTTATATATGGCTAAGTTATATTGTAGTTTTTCTTTAGAATCTGCCATTAGGATCATATCATCAGCAAACAGTAATTTTTGTGTCGTCACTATTTTCATTTTTCTAAAATCTATTTTTGTATTCTTGCAATTTACTTTGCTATTTTTTACATCGTCAATAACTACTGAAAATAACAGTGGGCCAGTTCTCAGCCCTCTCTTAGGTCTATTCATGTTTCAAATTCTGAGGATTCATCGTTATGCGTTCTTACTTTATTCTTGTTGTTGTTGTATGTATAAGGCCTTGATAATTCCTATTACACTCTCTTTTAGTCCTCTACTCTTTAGACTTTTCCAGGCATCGCTTCTTTTTACTCTATCAAATACATTTTACAGGTTAATGAAACAAATATGGATTTCGGTTTCTTTTCTTAACAGTTTTTCTCCTAGTTGTCTAATTATAAATATCAGATCTTGTGTGCTTCTATCCTTTCTAAAATCATTCTGTGATTCATCTAATGTTGCTTCTAATTTTTCTCTCGGCCTCTTTTATTCTGGTAAATATTTTACCTTTAGTGTTTTAGTGTGATCCCTCTATAGTTTTTACATTCTTTGATATCTCCTCTTTTAAATAAGGGCATTATTATACGCATATTCCAGTCTATTGGTACTTTCTTTTCTATTATATCATCTAGTAGTGGCAAAAATTCTTCCGTTGCTATTGCTCCAATATATTTCAGCATTGGCAAAAAAATGTATTACTTTTAAAATTATATATTTGTTTTTTGTTCTTAAATATATAATTTAATATATTTATTTAATTTAATAAGATACCCAAAATGGGTGCACTACCTTTGGGTCTCGTCGTCGGTCATGATTTTTCCTTGCGTCCTTGCATGCCTCTCGTTCAACATCGCATGCGTCTAACCTTTCAACAGATGCATAAAGTCTTAACGACCAAAAGTTAAACAAGTGTGGACATCTGTATATCAATTACTAACGTCTTTGAGATAACAGATAAGTTAAATATGACCGGTTTTGGACCATCTGAAAAAAAGGGTACACTGCCGATACGACATGTTGGTCCCTCACGAACTCTCGAGAAAAATATGCTAATCTTTTGCTTAAAACATTCTGACGCTCCGTTTCCCAACTGGTGATGCAAATTAGATCGACTGAATGCAGCTATTGAGAAAAAAATTCAGAATGAGCAAAAGTTTTGGCAAAATGTACTTTGAACCCACCACGTTGGCATTAACATGAAAATGACGTAACAGACTAAATAATTTTTTTTTAATAATAATATTTTGCATATACTATTTGCGTTTATCTTTCTCTTTAAAAAATCTTTACGAACTTCTCGGAAATCCCGATAGTTGCAATATCACTAGTGCTCTTCAAAGTTTTGGAATTGTTACTTAATGTCATTAATAATAACACAATTAAATTGCATTTTTTTGAAACGTAAACAACATTATAGATTCATTCGTGTATTTATAGAAAATGTGTATAGCACCATAACAATCCAGCAAGCCCAATTTATGTGTAATTTCGACTGAACTCACGACTAATGTCATTAATAATAACACAAATAAATTGTTTTTTTTTTTTAAACGTAAACAACATCATAGATTCATTCGTGTATTTATAGAAAATGTGTATAGCACCATAACAATCCAGCAAACTCAATTTATGTGTAATTTCGACTGAATTAAATTTAATTCAGAACACCTACAAGTATCTTAAATAATTTAAGATAGGTCTAGTCCAAAAATAAACTATCTGTGTCGTACAAGAAAATTATAGTTGAACATTGAAATTTAAAAAGCAAACAACTGATAATCGCGTCGCATCTATATCGATAACTTGTTCACTCGATCGGTCTATTTGTCTAGTTGGAAAGCACAACGCCAAATTTACCATAAACCACTAATAAATGTTTCGTTTTCCCATAGGCTAATCCACCAATAAATAGGAATTTCGTTTAACGTATCCCGATATTTATCTTTACGCTCACCGATTCGGTTCTGATAGCATTATTTCGATGTGTAAAGGAGAATTAGACGCAAATTCCCGAGGATTTTCTATGAGCCGACTAGATCTCTTCGGATTCTTCTACTGTCGATTGTGAATGTGTGTGTGTGTGTTCGTACCTTATCAAATCAACATAAACACGATTGTGTGGTGACATGGTGGGAAAATTGTCGTAATAGATTCAAATTGTTATAAATTTCAATGGAAAATAGAAGTCGTTTTCTGAACTTTTATTTATTTCATCGATAGGCAAAATAAAAAATAAAATAAGCTATTGAATATATGTTATAGAATTTTAAAAAACTGGTTTTAGATGGTGGTTCATCGCCAAAAGTCGAAGTGAGTTGATCGATGCATTGTTGTTGAGATAATCCACGTCGCAGGTCGTAGTGAATCATCACACTAAAATTCTCAGGAGTTAATTCCATTTTTTGACTGAGATAAAATTTTCAAGTCACTAAACAACACAAAAAGCGTGCGTATGACAAAACGTTCTCAGTACGTATCCGACGTATATGTTAGATGGCGCCTAGCATTGCCCATTCTGAATACATAAATAGCAACCCTCGTAAATAGCACTCAGGAGAATCCCAAACAATGAATTGAATTTACATAAAAAATATCGACTGCTACATTTTGAATTATAATTTGATTTGGCATTAAGATGACATCAGAATTTTAATTATAACATTTCTATAAGTATAGAATAGAAAATCCTCGGGAATTTGCGTCTAATTCTCCTTTACACATCGAAATAATGCTATCAGAACCGAATCCGATGAGCGTAAAGATAAATATCGGGATACGTTAAACGAAATTCCTATTTATTGGTGGATTAGCCTATGGGAAAACGAAACATTTATTAGTGGTTTATGGTAAATTTGGCGTTGTGCTTTCCAACTAGACAAATAGACCGATCGAGTGAACAAGTTATCGATATAGATGCGACACGATTATCAGTTGTTTGCTTTTTAAATTTCAATGTTCAACTATAATTATATAAGAGGGGAATGGAAAGATGTATGCTTGGCATTACAAGACGAGACAGAAAGTCCTGCGCATGGATCAGGGAACAAACAAAAGTCTGTGACATCATTGGAAGAGTAAAACAATTGAAATGGAGATGGGCAGGCCATATAGCGAGGCGATAGGACGACAGATGGACCAAGGTAATCCTGGAGTGGATACCGCTTGATCGCAAACGTCCGCGAAGAAGACCGAAAGCACGATGGATTGATGACATCGTTAAGTATATTGGACCCGAGTGGCAGAGGAAAGCCCATGACCGTGAAGGTTGGAAGCATGCTGAAGAGGCCTTCATCCTGCAGTGGATCGATACGGGCTGATGATGATATATATATATATATATATATATATATATATATATATATATATATATATATATATATATATATATATATATATATATAATATATAAATATATATAAATATATATTGGGCAAACTAAACAATACTTAAAAAACAATAAATGAACATAAAAAAAACCATTAGAAACTTTGAACCAAACGTAACTGCCCTTTCAAGGCATGCTACAGTTAATGAACACAACTTTAATTTTAATGACATAAAAATCTTAGATTTTGAAAAACAATATAAAAAAAGAAATATAAAAGAAATGATTTATATAAAAACACATAATACCATTAATTTCAGAAATTCATAATTAATATAATTAATAATAATAATATAATACAATTAATATAATTAATATAATTCAAAATTATTAGGTTACAATAAAAAGACAAAAAATATAAAGGTAACAAATTTATAAAAATGTCAATTTAACAAAAATGTGGCGATTGAAAATTGGAATCTCATATTTCATTTATAAATATTTTGAATATTATTGTTTTAATAATATATAGTTGGTAAGTTTTTGAATATGAATTTCTATTGTTTGTATATATTGTACATATTGTAGAATTGTTCTGAAGATATATATATATATATATATATATATATATATATATATATATATATATATATATATATATATATATATATATATATATTCCGGGTGTTGATCAGTTGATTTTGTGAAGAGTCACGACGTTTCACCAAAATCTCACTTGGCATCTTCAAGTGTTGTCCGTTTCGACTGAAGAATCCAACACTCTTCAGTCAAATGGAATCTGGATACAGGATGTTCCATCCGTGAAAATATTAGATGTTACATATACACATATATATATATATATATATATATATATATATATATATATATATATATATATATATATATATATATATATAGGATGTTTGGTGCATCGTTTGTCAAATTAAAATGGCCGATAGGATAGGGGGGCTGTCTCCTCAGCCTCCATAAAGCATTATTGGGCCCACAGGTTTTTTTGTTAATTATTTAATTATTTATTTGAAAAATTTCAAAAGTCAGCATTGAAACTTGAATTAAAAAAAATATTGGTATAGCCTCCAAATTATTTTTTATTTTAATGTGTAATGTTGTAGGATTCTATAAAAATCAAAACTCAATTTTGAATTGCATGTTAAAAAAACTAAAAGCGATCATGGTCTTCTTGAATTCTTTAAAAAAATCTCTGGTTTGTTCTCTTTCTAACAGTCTAGCTTCACTGCCGGACGTGGTGGTCTGGTGGGTTAGTCGCCTGCCTGGCAATCCAAAGGTAGCTGGTTCGATTCCAGCGCTCGGATGGGTGTTTTTCTTTAATTCTTCTGTTCGTCTTACTTCCTACCCTACACACACACTTATATACACTCACATATACACACACGTCCACACATATCCACACCCAAATGTCTGTGAGTGTTTCTAGGCAAGAGTGTAAAATCCGACAACGAATTACCCCTCAGTCACGCCAGTTAAAGGCTGGGTAAGGCCGGATTTCTTCTGAGAAGTGTTCTACGTTGGTCACTCGCCAGTCGGTAGGCTTCCTGATAGACTTATGGGTAGGCACATAACCAAGGGTTGATAGCTGTGGGGGTGCTGGCCTGGGTTTGTCGGTAGTTGATGACCGTGGTTCGGAACCCACGTTAAGCTGTAGGTCCAGTCCCTAAATAGCCTTAGATGCTGATGCGCCTCTAACAGTAAATCCTTTCCTTTCCTTTCTAGCTTCATTAATTTGCTGACTTTGTGTATCGGGACGCATTAGGCTGATATTCGATGTTACTTATTTGAGTACATGGCATAACGCAGAAAATGCTATCTCACTCTGGTGCAATAAAGTCTGGCTGCTATCTCTTTCTTACATAGGGTACTAACGTTCCTTGGACTTGAAGTAAAAATAAAATCTTAATAATCATTGTTTTAATTAATCATTATTGAAAATCACACTTATGGTAAAAAATTCTAAATTCAATTCTCAAAACAATTTATTTATCGTTCAGTAATTTATTTTTATATTTAAAAAAAACATTGTGGAATGTAAAACATCTGGACAGAGTAAAAGCTGAGACGAAGAAAAAAAGTAAGCTTGAAAATTAAGGCTTAAAAAATAATAGCACAGATTTGATTTATTTACAAGCAGATTCATAAAAAACATAATTTTCGAGAAATGTTTAATTCAGTGCTTTCAAGTATGTATTAGTAAACAAGATCGGATTAAAGCTATCCTATACTTTCTTGCCAATTCGGGTATTTTAAAATGGGAAAAACTGTAAAAGATTGTAGATATTTTCGTAACCAATTAGTGTCGCAAAGGATTGAGCTACCGTAAAATAGGTGATAGATTAGGAATTTGTTTTAATTCGGTTCGGAATAGGATTTAAAAAAATGGTGCTAAACTAACCATGATCAAGATTATCTCAGCAGTTCATTGAAAGGGAAAAACGACGAATCCATCAATTAACTGAAAATACCCCGCCATTTCAACTTCTAACGTAGCAGAAGAGATGGCTTCAACATCCGATAATCAATACAATCTTTAAACAATAAGAAATGTCATACTTGGTTTCAATTTTTATAATAGAGCGCACAGCAATGCAAGGTACAAAACAATTACTTATATAGGAAAAGTTACCAAATAGTGTCTAAACATTTATCCAAAACAAACGATATAAATATTGCTTTCAAAAGAAATAATAGTATTGGACGCCTATTTTAAATGAATTTCCATCAAGTATCGACTACCCCAGTTAAATTTAAATATCAAAATACTTTAATTATTTAACCAAACTTTTTAAAATTATTAAGCAGATGTGCCTAGTCTTTTGGCACTATAAAAATGGTTTTTGTGTTTGCTTTTGTGTTTATTAATTCATATTGATTTATTTTGCAATAAAATTGTTTCCATACAAGTATCTCGAGTTTATTACATTTTAGGCAAGAAATAGTAGGTGTTTCTATACTCATTTGACTCACTGTATGTACTGTAAATAATCGAACACTGGGTAATATGAATGGAAGATGTCTTCCTTGTCTGTTATAGTTTTGTAACGTTACCCAGTGCAAAGAAAGATGAGTTAAATTCGAACACTACTTCAGGTTAAAATATGTACGTAAAAGTTTATATTCAGAAAGAAATTTACAAGTACGGTGTAAGAAAGCGAAAAAACATAAGCACGGCTTGAATAAAAATCACTGTGTCGACGGCTATTTTGCCGTCCAAGATAAGATGGCTTTCGCGGCTGGATCGGAATACGCTGCCGCAAAGCTCCAAAATGGGCGTCGTTCTCTCGGCAGGACAACCCGTCTAAATCCACTGGTCAGTTGATTTACAGCATCGTGTTTACGTTAAAATCCAAAGCATGTAGGAACCTGGTCTTACTGGAATATAGATCAAAAAATATTTGTTTTTTTTTTGTAAGGTTAGATTGTATGTTTATATAAACAAATATTAGCGTTATGGCGCCCATATCAGATAATTAACGTTGTTTCGAAAAAACTTTTAGAAACCACTATTGCAAATAAAGACGTTTTTCATAGACAAATGAAAAATCTTACTCAATAGCTATTGTTTGTAATGTTTCGTGGACATTTTTTTTTGTTATATACTTTAAATTGCATTTTGGATTTGTATTTATTCAAAAATTGATACAGTGAAATTAGGAGTCTTATTAAAATGTTTGCAGAAAAGGTTTATTACTACAAGAAATCCCTAAAGATATGAACGATGTATTAAGTAATTCTGTCTACCCATTTTAAGTAAATCAATGCTGGTTGCTTTTTTTGTTTTAAAAAGAGTGTTGTGAAGATGTACCAGTTGTTGGAGTACCGAAAGCAGTAGCGATTAAAAAACTGCTAAATGATACCAACCAAATATAATATAGCAATATATATAATAAATATTCCAACTTTTTGTGGCCGGTCAGATCTTTCAGATATAGAATATAGTACATCCTAAGATAAGCAAATTTGTACCAGCGAAGAAAGTGATACTTTTGAAGCTACGTTGTCAAAACCCCTACTTTTTACTTAAGACGCTTTAAGTGATCTTATCAGAGACCTCGACCTTTCAAAAGAAAGATCAGAACTGTTGGCATCCAGACTCAAAGAGAGGAATTTACTTTATCCAGGTACTAAAATTACATATTGTCTTACACGAGAAAAATATCTGCTTCCCTTTTTTTTCCTGAGAAAATAACGTTGTTTTTTGTAATGGTGACCTTTTTTAGACGGTTCCAAGCGGAGTTTTGAATTTGCTACATAATGGCAATAGACATGGTGCGGTTCCCATTACTCATTCCACTAAATTTTAGGAGTATGAAACCATCTCTTGTATTGGCAAAACTCAGTTACCATGATCATAAGTGGGATATATGCGTTGATTTAAAAATAGTAAACTTTTTTAGATCAACAAAGCGGCTACACAAAATTTCCATGTTTTCTCCGTTTGTGGGATAATAAATGGAATGTAGAAGCTAATTTTGCCTCCATTGCACATAAAATTACGACTAAGGAAACAGAATGTCAAAATATTGGATAAAAATGGTTCCTGTTTTAATTTATATCGAGGAAATTTCCTGGTTTGAGCAAGGAGAAACTTAAGGCTGGCATTTTTCATGGACCGCAAATTAGGCTTTTGATGAAATACAACAATTTCGTGCATTCAGCGAATGATACAGAATCATTAGCCTGGTTCTCTTTCGTCAATATTTAAAAAAAAATCCTCGGGAATTATAAGTTAAAAAAATTATGGCGAATTGATGCAAAACATGCTGGAAAATTTTAGAAAGCTTGGATGTAACATGAGCATCAGATTTCACTACCTCCACAATCATTTGAACAAATTTCCACACAAGCTTGGTTCTTAGAGTGTAGAACAAGGAGAGCGATTTCATCAGGACCTAGAAAATATGGAAGAAAGGTACCATAGTCGATGGGATGAACACATGATTCATGAGTACCTGGAAGGAACTCCTCTCCATGTTCAATGATGTAACAAAAGGTAAAAAATATGAAATAATCGTATTTTTGTGATCCCTATCATATCTCGAACACTGCACATACATTATTCAAAATTATATATATATTTTTAAACCGATTCCTTTTAACTGCTAAGTGTTGGAAAGTTTTTTTTCTGTATTTGTCTACTTTCATGTTTGACCCATCCAAATTCTTCCACGATCGGCGTCGCTTAACCTCAGTTATTTCTTACTGAAGTTCGACCCGATGTGACTAGCCCCGGCACCCCACTCCCACCCCCACATATGTACCATTAGAACGAGTATATTCAAAAACCGTTTTAATCTTTCCGGCACCAAATCCACTGTAAACCTGTGTAATTAAGACAGATCTGAAAAAGTTTAATAACTTTTAAATTCATCACTTTGATTCAAATCCAAAAATGGTTAGCAATATCATGACTGGTTTTTTATTTTATGGATTTTTTTTTGTTAAATATGTATTACGCGGATGTACAATCACAAGCTAATACCATGCTGGTTTTAAAGTGAAAGTCTGTGAAGTAATAACAAACAAATCGTGGAAACGTTCGCTTAGAAATTGTTGAACAACTTCGCTATTTTTCTGATCTGGTTTTACCGTACTTTTTATACCGTAAACTGACTGAAGAAACATTTCTTCACTCATTTTTCTAATAACAAAGATATCATTGCTGGTATGAATGAGTGGAAGGCTGAACAAGAAAAGACATTTTTTTTAAATGCCTCTATCGACAAAAAAATCAGATTATTCGAGGCTATTTTCTTTTCTGTTAGGATTGGGAATCTAAGATATTCTAGAATAAAAAATAAATACAGTGTCTGCGAAATATTCAGTTGATGATTTTAATTATATCTTCTTCTGAGATTCTACACGCCCATAATAGGCGTCGGAATGTTTCTTTTAACTATTCACCAATTTTTTCATGCTTTGCTATCGTTTGCCATGGTTCACTTCTCTATCATAGAATTTCCCTTAGTCTGTCCTATGTTGGATAATTGCTGTACCCATGTAATTTGAAGTCTACCGCTTCTTCTTCTACCTACTCTTCTTGCTTCCATAATTTTCTTGATCAGTCTGTTCTCATTCACTCTGCCAGTTCAGCTGTTTTTATCTCTATCATGTATGTAAATATGAAACGTGAATTTCTGTATAGAAAATACACGTTTATTGTATGAAAATGATAAAAAATATTCGTAGTATTACCCATCTCAAGCTATACATTTTTCCCACCTGTCTGACAATTTGTGGACTTTTATTCTTTTCAGACAAACCAGTCATCGAGCCATTTTCGTAAGAAGTGAAGCGCTGTTCAGCAAATGCCTGTCCTATCGAAGCAAATAAGTAGTAATCGGACGGGGCCAAGTCTGGTGAATAAGCCGCATGTGAAAGTATTTCCCAACTAAACGTTTCAATCGTTTCCTTGGCCAATTTTGCCGTGTGTGATGATGTATTATCATGAAACCAAATCACTTTGTGTTACCTTTTTTGATATTCTCGTAATTTTTCACGCAAAACTTGATTCGAATCAATCCTTTGTTGTCGCTAGGGTTCAGTATTAACGGTGTCGCCAGGTTTTAGCAGCTCATAATAGATCACACCCTTCTGATCCCACCAAACACAGAGCATTGTCTTCCTTCCACAGCGATTTGGCCTTGCAGTCGATGTCAATGGTTCGTCTGGAGTTACCCATGATCTCTTCCGCTTAGAATTCTCAAAATATATCCACCTTTCATCGCCAGTTACAATTCGATGGAGAAATTACTTTCTTTTGTGTTTGTGAGCAGCACTTTGGTTTTCCTGCTCTCTTTCATTCAGTTCATGTTGAACCCATTTTCTCATCTTCTGGATCTTTCCCATGGCTTTCAAACGTATAGAGACGGCTTCTCGTTTCACATTTAATTGATCCACGAGCGTCATCCTCATCCAACAATGCTTGCAATTCGCTGTGTTCAAACTTTTTCGGTGGTCTTCCACGTTCTTTTTCTCTCACGTCAAAATGGCCGCTTTTAATTATTTTTTTAACCACTCACAGCACTGTATTTACCAAGAGCATGCTCACCGTAAGCTTCGAGAAGCATTCCATGCGATTCTGCAGTAGTTTTCTTCAAATGGTAACAGAAAATCAATGTTGTGCGCAAATCTTTTTTTTTTTCCAGTTTCCAGGCGCAAAATTCGACATGTTCAAACGATGCTGTTGTATGAAATGTGTATTGTTGTGAGTTGAAAATCTTTGTCATATATCAACAAGGAATGACGCGGTTTGGCGGTAACCACATTGACAGCTATGCCATCTATGGACAAATCTTGGTTTCATATTTACAGACCTGGTGTATGCCTTATAATGTATTTTTGTTGTAATGTTTCCCTGATTGTTTCGTTTCTTATTTTATTCCATTTTGTTTTCTTGACTATTTTTCCGGTGGAAACATTGAACTTTGGTATATGTAAAAATGGCCTGCAATGAAATCGCTCATTTCACGTTTCATCACCTCAAAAATTAACGAATTATGCTTTGAATTTCTCCCAAACCAGTATACAGTCCAGATCTCGCTCCGTCGGATTACCACTTGCGATTACATTTTGCGAGGAAACATATTCAGGACTGAAGACCTAAAAGACCTAAAAGCTGGATGCGTCGAGTTTTTCACCTTCAAAACCTGTGTAGCCGCCGAAAAATCGTAAATATTTTTGATACACCCTAGTATTACCAGTTCAACAAATTATTGTTTTGAGTTTTATTGAACTGGTAGTTGACTCAGTCTAGGAATGTGTAGAAGAAGCAAATACGGTGTTTCTTTTTAAGTGAAAGAAAGCGGAATGGCATGAAAACAAGTCGTATTGAATATTGCACATGATGCAACTGTGCTAATCCTATACCACCGCTGACAGTACCCGCCAAAATGACACATTATTAATTAGGGTGCGTCGGCCGATCCGCAAAACGTCACTAAATCATAGCCGACGCTGATATAAATGCATACCGGACAACGGCGGCCGTATTTCACCGACGCAGCGGCAGGTACAGTGGCCGGCGTCACTCTAATCCCGCCATATTAACACCATAAATCTGGCGCGGATTAGCGACGATCACCATCGCGGATGGTCGTGTCTCTGTTGGCTCCGGTCGGGGGGCGGGGGGCGGCGGCTTGCATATTGCAGCGGCGTAATCTGGAGCCCGTTCGTTACGTGCCTTTTTGATTTACGGGTTTATCGTTGGTCCGCCGCGATGCGAACAGGATTTGCCACCAAATATCCGACGAAAAATTATACGGACCGAATAGCCGCCACCACCAGAAACGACGCTCAACTATTCATCATCGGGAAAGCCATCAGGGACTATGGCCACTGACGGACTTTAGTCCATTTCATAGTGGACATATTCGTATATCAGTTGGATGCATTAAATATCGTATTAATAGTTTACTTTACTATTAATATTTTACAATAATCCAATTGAAACAAGCACCGCAACAAAAATGGTAATAGGGGTATAGGGACCATCAGAAGATGGGAGCAATTATCTTTCCGATTAAAACGGATCTCACAAATAAAACACGTTTTTTCTTGCAAATTTCGACTTTATTCCTTAATATATTACCTTGAAGAGCAATACAATCATTCCAACGTTTTTCTAATATTTCCACATTTTTTATAGAACGATTTCTCTTTGGCTTCAAAATATCCTTCAGTTTCGACAATTACCTCTTCTTTGGGGCGAAATTTCTTTACAGCGAGCAGTTTTTTGAGGTATGAGAACAGGAAATAGTCGCTGGGAACCAGATCTGGAGAAAACGGTGAACAAGGAAGCAATTCGAAGTGCAATTCATACAATTTAGTTCTCGTTGCATTGTCTTATGATCTCATCCTTCAAACACACCAATAACGCTAGGTAATATTAATGGTTTTACCTTTCTCGAGATAATCGATGAACAATATCTCATGCACATCCCAAAATACATACAAAATAGCACAGCTGACTGCTAATTTAACTCCGGAGTGTAGTGATGGATCCATGTTTCATTCATCATCAATACGTTGTTGTTTTTGGTCCGCTGTGGGTAAACGCGCTACCCATTTCGATACCTATTTATTCATTCTCAAATGTTCGTGCAAAATGGTGTAAACACTTTCTTTCAATATCTTCATATCAACTATCTCCTGCAGCTTAGCTTTACGGTTTTGCGAACTAATTTTGTGAATTTTTCTGATGTTGTCTGGTGTAACTATCTCATTTGGACGTCCAGAGCGTTCGGCATCACCGGTGCTTGTACGGCCACGTTTGAATTCAGCATACAATCAATTATGGTTGATTTTCCTGGAGCAGAGTCCGAGTAATGTTTATCAAGCCATCGTTTGCTTCAACGGTGTTTTTCTTCATCAAAAAACAATGCATAATCAACACATGAAATTATTGTTTCCATTGTTTTTAAAATAATAAAAGTAGCGCCACTTAAAGCACAACAACACAGTGGACATATTGTCATGAAATTTTGGCACATCATTTTGAAGGTATGGTAAGAACTGAAGACGTTTCTCAAGCAAAAAAAAACTTAATATTTGAAATTTTTAATAGACTTTAAATGCGTTAAAATGCTAGACACATTCAGTTTTACAGGAAAGGAATTAACAAAAGAAGTACATAAAGAAACAACATTTGAATATTTTGTGGTATTTCCATTATCTTTTATTAAATCAAAAATTCATTTTGGTAATGAATCTTAACTATTTTACTGTTTGTCGTGAAATGTACCTGAATAGCATTTTTTCAATCATCTATATTTATATAATATATATAAATTAATATATAAATAAATATATATAAATTTCTTTCATCTTCCATATTTCCATTCCTTTCTGTACTACCCGAAGTTTTTCAACTGATTGCGTGAGCGTCCAGGTTTTATTTCCGTATATCATAACGGACAGGACACATTGATCAAATACTTTTCTTTTTAGGCAAAGTGGGAGTGTGTTCTTAAACAGTATATTGAGTCTGTCAAATGGCTGCCAGTCACACTTAACACGCTGTTCCATTGGAATCCTCTGCCCAAGAGACATGTAGTGTACCACAACCTCCAAATCCTTTCCTAAAATAAAAATTCTTCTGTCCTCAGCAAAATTATCGAACTTGTTTTCAGGTTTATTTTCAAACCAAATGGTTCTCCAACCCTTTGCATTACATAATGGTTCTCCAACCCTTTGCAGCTCTTGTATGTGTATTTGCAGCTTCTCTGGGTCTCGTGAAAGGAGAACGATATCATCCGCGATTCTAAGAGGGCTCAAGTGTACTCCATTGATCTTTATTCCAACCGATTCCCAATTTAGATTACGGAATAATTCTTCAAAGAAGACTGAAAAAGAACAGGCGATATTGCGTTACCCTGCTATACACCACGCTTTTCATTAATTCCAACTTCAAGATCATCAAGGTGAAGTGTCGCTGTAGCTTCATCATATATGGTTCTCAAAAGATTTATATTGGCTTTGTCTACACTTCGATTAAGCAATGCATTATGGCCTGCTTTCATATTGAGTAAAATGTTTTTTCATAGTTGATAAAAGCGGAGCATAGTGGCATGGTATATTCGTTGTGCGTTTCTGCGGCCTGCTGTACAACCTGGATGTGATCCATTATACCGACTCCACTTCTGAATCCTGCTTGCTGTCTTGGTTGTGCGTCATTTACAGTTATTGGACGGTAGTTATTTGGATCTTCCTGTGTTCATTGTTTATGTAATGAATTTTTAGTATAATTTTGTAAATTTTTTATGTAAAGTCCGACCACCAGCTTTTAACATTTCAGTTATACTGTCCTTTCCTGTAGCGCCATCCACTTGGATAGCTGGCATTTGTTCTTCCGTCGGCATTGCAGTCTTTGGCTGATTCTGATCTTCATAGATCTTTAAATAAAATCTTCTGACGACTTCTAACATTTCCGTATGTGTTCTGTATACGGTGCAATCATCACGCATTTAGGCAAAATTTATTATAATGATTATAATTAATATATATATATATATATATATATATATATATATATATATATATATATATATATATATATATATATATATATATATATATATATATATATATATATATATAATAACGTTCGTAATAAACGTCTATTGGATTTATGTATGAATAATTACATACTGACAGAACATGAACCCGTATCCGTCGCTATGGGGTTTCTCGCGGCGAGTAGTTTGAAGAACAAGAAAAATAATAAAAAATTAGTCTCGTTATTTTATTTATACACCTCGTATAATAAATATAAACTAAAATTATAAACGAGCATTGCGAGCAATAATTTGTTCTAACTTTTTACATTCAATTTCTCATCGCTACTTCCTTTGTATTAAAAAACTACAACTACTTTGTTGCAATATTATAAAAAAATTGTTCGGATTTAACTCACAAATTTGTAGTAGTGCATATGAATTTTTCAATTATTATTATATACTAAATAGGAGCTTATAATATTTAACTACTGAAGTATCATCAGCAATTTACGAGGGTGGTTTAAAAAGTTTCCAACCTCAACTTGAAGATGGCGTTACTCGACAAACATAGTCTGGTAAAATCATTGAGCATGCGTTGAAAGATAATCTTGAAAATTTCAACCATATTACATGATCAGTTGTTGACAGTCATTAGTGTTGACATTATAAGTCAGTCGATGGTAGTGTTTTTGTACCGATGGAAAAAAACGATTGTATTAATTTCACGCATTCGGTCATTAAATTCTTGCATTTGAAAGGCAATACGCCAACGTGAATTAAAGTCGAAATGAATGCTATTGCCTTTCATATGAAAGGATTTAATGATGGTTCCATATTCAATTTTTTCCATCTTTATACAAGGTATCCCATAAAAAGTTTTAATTTCATTAGCGCACTGTGCAAACGTAACAACTGTGAGGTGTGAGGTGCGTATGTCAAACGATAGCTCCGCGTTTAGAAATTTAGTCGGTATGCCACTAAATGCCTGCTCTCGTGTGTGTGTATGAAAATTTTACAAAAACTAATTCGTAAAGTAATTTCCTAAAATGTTTGTTCCAATATCACAGGCCAACAAAAAAAATATTTATAAATACTTTTTAAATCTATACATCAAAATCTTGTATATTTTTGGGTGCTGAAACCATATCTGGTATGAGTTTTTTTGTATCACCCACAGTTCACTCACAATTCACAATAATTGGTTCGTTAGACCATCAATATCATGGCAGTAAACCAGACCTTCTTCCTGCTTGAAAAACTAAGCAAACTGTTGATCTCTTGTTCTATAGCCGGCCGCGGTGGTCTGGTGGGTTAATCGCCTGCCTGCCTGACAATCCATAAGGTAGCTGGTTCGATTTCAGCGCTGGGATGGGTGTTTTTCTTTAATTCTTCTGTCCGTCTTACTTCTTACCCTTCACACACACTTATATACACTCACATACACACACACTTATATACACTGACATACACACACACCCACACATATCCACACTTTGAATAGCGTCTTGCCTTTTTCGCATGCAAGTTTAATGTGCATGGTGAACGACAGCTTGTCATCCACCATGAGGTCTAAATATTTCGTCCATTCAGATCTCTTAATATGATTACCCCCAATCTTCACCGTGGGATTCCTAGTTAGCTTCTTACCGAACACCAGGTACGTAGACTTAACAGAAGCAATTTCTAATTTATTGGAAGTTGTCCAATTATGAACAACCTCTAAGGCCCGGTTTATATTTATCTCCATGGCTGGTCTGCTATTACCCCCCACAATGATCACAAGTTCGTCAGCCTACGCGATAATATCAAAATCTTGAAGAGTATCAAACTCAGTTAATAAGCAATCAACGACCAAATTCCACACCGTTGGGCCCAGTTTCGATCCCTGAGGACATCCCCTCTGAAACGTCTTCCTAACTGCATCTGGCCAGATGTCCAGTCTGACGGGTCTGTTAGCGAAGTATGAGATCATCATTCGGAATAACTGGAAGAAAACAAACAGCTGTTCCATTTATCAAAACTGCTAACCTAATAACATTTGATTTTACTGCCAACCTTATAACATTCTGTTTTTATTGGCAACCTAATGACATTTGAATGATAAAACATAAACTTTTCACATATTGAATATTAAAATGTGAAAAATTGGTGGGCGATACCACTTTTTTATTATTATATTAAGACTCAGCACATCAAAAAAGCACAGAAATTAAAAAAGTTTCATCGGTCGCCTGTGTAATTAATAAAGGTTTTTTGATGGACGTCTCTCTTTTATTTATATCGCTTTATCAAAAAGACACTTTCTTTTGGGACACCTTGTAGAAACATTAATATCGACTGACATAAATGACTCTTAAACAACAACTAAGCATCTAATATGGCTGAAATATTCAAGTTTATCTTTCAACACATGCGCAATTATATTAGCAGAGTAAGGTCTTCTTCATGGAAACTTTTCACTACCCTCGTATAATAATGCCAAGATCTTTTATATAACCCACAGATTATCTCAAGATAAAGAATAATTCTGTAGAATATTTTATTATCCCAAAATTACATACATAATTTAATTCTCCAGACTATTTTTCTTAACTTATTACGATTAATTCATGTAGCTTTGACACTTACCCGAACTCTGGCTTCGGTCAAATTGGTCCACATCGCAATCTCCTCTCTCGTACTCATGTCGGGATACCGATTCCTGGCAAACGTCGCCTCCAATTCCTGCAATTGTTGGCTCGTAAAGTGCGTTCGTTGACGCCTTTGCCTTTTCGTCTTTTTGTCGTTCTTGCCATCTTCGGATTCCGTATTTTCCACGCCCACCCCTGCCTCCGTTTTGATTGAGTCGGAAAGCGATCGACTTGCTGAAATAATATAAAAAAAAATACTGCTTATATTTATTTATTGCTTATTTCAAATTAAATATTAAGATTATAAAAGTAATGTTCGTGCATTCTATTGAGTTGACGCAAAAGTTCGTCCCGTTTTTGGCGCTACATGGCATTCCATCGTAAAACCAAAGTGTTATCGACTTTACACCAGTAACGTTTTAATGATATTTGATATAGAGTGATTTTTTCAGTGCGTCCGAACTTTAAATTCAAATATAACAACAACCAAATTAGATACCTGGAAACTATTTATTTTATGCGAAATAATATTAACTGGCATTAATATTAGAAAACAATTTCGGACAAACAATATGTGTCCTGTTGGAACCGCATCTTCTCTTGATCAATACCTTTCAAATTCGGAATTAAATAGTCATTGATCATCGCGAATGGCGACGAATCGATAAATTTGGATCTTCATCAACACTGCCCGCAATAAGCGTGATATTTTCTTCGGAACTCACAGTTTTTGTCTTGTTTTTGTTTTAACATCAAGCCGCACGAAATGCGTTCCGAATTTGTCGGTAATGCGGCGAATACATCACTCAGTATGTGCACCATAAAATTCACGAAGGGCTCTATAAGTTTGGCGCCCAGAACACTGATTCTAATAATAAATTTCGATAATTTGGAAGCTCTGTTTTGATGTCAGACGTTCCATGATAATTTGCCAGACTATTCTGAATAATTTTGATATTAAAAACACGCAAGCTCACAGTTCTTTTGACAGCGACCCCTAGCAGAAGTTCAGACACAATAAAAAATTACCCTTCGTGAAAACTGCATTTACTATTTGAATTTTGCATTAGTTCTACACTGATTTTATAACTTTTATTTACACAATAAAATTTTTAGATTGAGATGTTATGTTTCTTTAACAATATTATTTAAGAAACATGTTAGATTTTTTACAGAAGTTTATTGTGTATGAAAGTAGTGAAAAATTTTGATTGAGAATTTTGATGATTTTATAGAGACACATTTTTTTTAAATATAAATGAGACATAATTTCATCATTATATATCAGAACCAAAATAGCAAACAAATCACTGGATAAAAACTGGTGGGTGTATAAAGAACACAGCAAAGACCGTTTATCGTATTTTGGGATGCAAAGAAATGTTAACATAAAACTATAACCGAAGATTAACTCGCAAACTTTTTGAAGAAGCTTGATGAGACAGTTCACGAAGAAAAACTCTGTTTGCCGAAGAAAAATATTATTTTTCTTCGGGACAATATACCTGTTCACAAAAGTATTTTGAGTAATGCCATATTTGATTAATTATTCAAGTTGACTCCTTTTAACATCAGTTTGTTACGCGTTTGAAACAGTATGAGAAGTTATGGAATACTATATTGAAAAATATCAGCAGCTTTCAAGAAAAGAAGCTTCCAAACAAAGAAAGATGCATATTCAGATAAATGGAATCCAAATAGAAATCTTACAAGCAAGGGGAAAACATGGCAAGAGGCAGCAGTAAATATACCGATGAAGAGAAAAACTGTCGCAATTTTTTTCTTATTACTTATTACATTTTTTTCTTATTATTATATACAATTACAACTTAAAGCACCCAGATGACCTAGACGCACTAGACAATGATGGCGTAGAAACAAATGAACTAAAGGGTCAATTAGTTGGACTTTGTGAACTATCAAATTATGTAGTATAATGTTTATTAGAACAGAAAGTAGAACGAAAATTAATTTTTCTTAAGAGGAATTGATAAACATAATCTACGTTTTGGGCACAAGTGATCAAAACTCTTTTGTAGCAAATAGAATTTATGCCCAAAGATTCCCCAACGTAATTCCGGACGTCATCCTAATACATTAGCGTTTATACGACTGAAAGAGCGATTTGAAAGAACTGGATGTGGCGATTACGAAAAAAAACTGAAAAACAGAAAAGAGCCATGATGAAGAAAACGAATATTTAGTTCTTGAAGCGGCAATTATAAATCCGCATATTCCGCAGTGCAACTCGGAAATATACATTTCATCCGTATCATATACAATTGGTTCAAGAACTAAATCAAAATGATTTCGATGAAGCCTTGAATTTTGTAACTGGAAAATAGAAAAAAATAGAGAAGAGCCTAACTTTTTCAAATATATTTTATTCAGGGATGATATATTTTATTCACATCAACCGACATAACTTATACTATTACAGCAGTAAAAATCAATCAATCAAGATTCATTATCCCTTTAGATCATCAGCCCAGATGTTCTCTTGATGTATGGACTGGTATTATCGGAGATCGCCTCTTAGGGCCATATTTTTTTTTAAATAGTGGTGATATTTTTTTCATTTTTTTAGCTAAATAATTTTGAAGACTAGATTGAAGAATTGCTTTTAATTATAGCGAGACGAGACGAAATTTTACAAAATGGCGGATATCGGTAAAACCGATAGTGTTTATAGTACCGATAGTTTTAAAACCGATAGTGTCATCATACATCTAACCCTTGAGTTCCACAATCTCATGTGGAACACACAACAACCTGCGTCTCCGCCTTAATGAGCATTTTTGTTGGTTGATACTCCAGTTGAAGGGATGGGTGGGGCTCGTCTCCAGTCATCAACCAACAAAAAAGTTCATTAAAGCGGAGACGCAGGTTGTTGTGTGTTCCACATGAGATTGTGGAACCCAACGGACACTCAACTGCTTTTGTTTCATTGGACGCAATCCAAAGAAATCTGACATTGCATATATATGCCATCCGAAAACATTGGTTGTTGGCTGTGGATAGGGTCTCCCTATATATATATATATATATATATATATATATATATATATATATATATATATATATATATATATATATAGATTTGTTCTGAAGATTAACCGAAATGTTAACAAGATAATATAAAATAATAATGTATTAATAATTGACCAAAAATCCAAAAAAATAATGAATAAAATAAATAAATAAAAACGGTCAGGAATATATATATATATATATATATATATATATATATATATATATATATATATATATATATATATATATATATATATATATATATATATCATTACCTGGCACCTGAAACGTTATTGTTTTAAAAATACTTAACAGATTTATAACAGCATTGGTTTTTCTTTATATTCCGAAATAATATTCAACCCGTGAACTTGAATAAATTCAGCCTATACGACAGTCAAATTACCGAAATGTATCGTTAGTTGAACGGCTGTTGAATTATTTCAGAAATTTCCTGTAAAATATGTCGGACAAATCTACCACAACGGTTTAAATTTATTCAAACCGCAGATCTGTCTTATAAACAAAGATTATTTTTGATACCAACAGCTTTGCTACGGATTTAATTTTGAAATTTATTTGACGGACATTTAGAGTCCTGCCATATAAATTCGTGAGCTATCTCGTATTTTAAAAATAAATAATGCGTTAAAATACTCATACTATGTTTTTTTTTGTGTGTGCTTGATGTTGTTTCATGACATTAAATAATTCCTATTAGTATGTGTATTTTGGATGGTGCGAGCTGTGTTAACATGGTTTACATTTACTTTTTTCTGTTGATATTCCTGAAAATATTATACAACGTAAATAATGCGTGATTGATTTGGTGTTTTTATTGTTCGGGCTATATCTTTGTCCTGCAGGATGCGACAGATAAATGGGCGTTTATAAAAACTCAGTAACCAATCGAAAAATTAAATCCTCAACTTAATTCTCGTCTTTTTCACTACCTTTAACATTTATTTATAAAAATCATACAAATATCATCTTTGAAGCAATTTCCCACACTGTATATACAACTTTTGCTACCTTTCAGGCATTTGTCGAATCCCAATGCGAAAAAACTGTATGGTTTTGATATATACGCGCAAAGCATTCTGACTCGTTTTCGAGTGTTCTTTCTGATCCTCCACACATCTCTCAATTCTTTCTCCGCCAATTCTCTTTCCCACCAGCTTTGAAGAATACGGCTTGTCCTGAAGCAAAATTCAGAACATAACCAACACACATACACACAAATATATATATATATATATATATATATATATATATATATATATATATATATATATATATATATATATATATATATATATATATACGCGCAAAGCATTCTGACTCATTTTCGAGTGTTCTTTCTGATCCACACATCTCTCATCCTTTCTCCGCCGATTCTTTTTTGATATTTGATTTTATGGTACAGGTTATTATCGTAAAGGATTCAGTTTTTGTCACAGGTCACAATTTTATGCAAGCAGATATTTTTCTTGAATCTGAAGACCAATGATACAACATCAAAGCATCCATTATTATTTTCAACTGAGAGCTGATAGGCGACCCAACGATCTTCCTTTGGATAATCCCTAGATTGTGTTAACGTTTGGAAATAGCTCGGGGTGTTTCTCTGTCCGAGCTTTAGCAATGGTTCCAATTCTTCCTTTTCCATTTCAGAATAACTGAAACCATTTATACAAATCCTATACGAAACAGCATTATTTCTCAAAGTTTCAACACAGTTTATCTTTGAAAATAAGGCAGTGCCTGAAATGTTGCTTTTCAAATGACATCGGATCTAATAATGTTTTAAGTTATATTCGGAGTAGACTCGTCTACTATACCCCATTTTGAAGCTGAAAGGTGGCATCTTAAAATAACTATACGGCTGAAAAAAATCTGCTTTGAATAGATAATGCAGTGGATGAAACGTAGGGGCCGAGTATCAAGTTGAGGACCTAATAAATAGGAGGAGATACGAGGGACTATTATAAGGAGATATAGTATATTTCTCCAAAATTGTTTACCTTGCCTTTGCTTTGGAATGGCAATATCCAGGAGTGGATGCAAAAAAGCTTCTAAATAAGAAAATTGAATTATGATTATGATATGAATTTTTTTGGTGATCGCAAAAATAATTCATTTCCATAAAGCAATTTTTTTTCTAATTTGCTATTGCTGTTTGGCTCACATTTCATTTCTTCTACCAGGTGTGGCGGTTAATAGAAAAATAAAGTCATAAATAATAAATAAAAATAATTAATACAAAAATAAATAAAATTTAACATTTAGTATTAAAAAGGAATATGTATGTGATACCATTGCGACCGATATGGGACATACGTTTTACGCCTTCCTCCGTATTACTGTATTTTTAATCCAAGCATATGTGGCATCAGGTAAAATTCAATGTTAGAGCAGAAAACATTTCTCCGACCCTAAGTGCAAGTGCGGCAACATTAATTAGGAAGGTTGTAAATAATATTCCCAGGAAAAACAAAAGAAAGTTGGATAAATTCGATTAACCATGAGATCATTCAGATAACTGGAACAATTATACAAGAGTGGAAAAATATGTCTCTACATGGTAGACACCCTTATGATCTTGACCGTCATGAAGTCGACAAGAGTGCGTCGAACATCTGGTTGACACGGGGAGGTTTTTTTCAGGAGACTGAAGGCTTTATGTGTGCAATTAGGGATCAGGTCGTGCACACTAAGAACTATCAAAAATATATAATTAAGGATGCACGAGTATCAAATGACAAATGTAGGAAATGTCACGAAAAGCCAGAGACTATCCAACATATTGTAGGATCATGTAGTAGACTCTCCGAGACGGATTATCTTCACCGTCATGATCAGGTGGTCAGTATAGTCCACCAGGAGCTTGCAAGTCGTAATAACCGTATAACAGAGCGAGTTCCCTATTATAAATACACCCCAGAGGTGGTACTATATTCGGCCGATTTCAGGTTCAATTCAAAACTGTAGACTGTAATGGGCCAGATATTATATTGGTTGACAAAAAGAAGAAAACAGCATTCCTAATCGACATAGCTGTTCCAAACACACACAACATTCAAAAGACGGCTGAAGAAAAAGTTCAAAAATATACAGACCTCAAGTTAGAAATAAAGTGGATATGGAACGTACATATAGTGCCATTGATAATTTCAGCATCTGGCATTATACCAAAAAACTTGAAAAATAACATCAAAGTCCCAAATGTTATTTAGCACTTTTGTTAACTGTTGTGAACAGTTAGCTGTTCTTGGTTAGCTCTATTTCTCTCTATTCTTTTTTCTAAATTTTTGTTAAACATTATGTTTACAGAATTTTTTTAAAACTAACTTTGATTTTAAGTTTTCTCTAACCTTATATATTTATATTATACAGTTATAATAGTAATTACATATGCTATTGCAACTTTAGTTGCCAAACAGTATATTTTATTGTAACGGCTCTATTTCTCTGGCCACTACTATATACGATGGTTGATCAATCAACATACGATCGTTAAACTATCAAAGTACCCGTATTTGCAATAAAGACGTAATTTTTTTTCATAAATTTATTTTTATATTTCAACATAGTCTCCTTTTAGGTCTATACACTTTTCCAAGCGTTTCTTCCATTTTTTTAACCAGTCTAAAAAGTACGATTTTTCAAACTCGATAACCTCTTCATTTGAGCTGAATTTTTTTCCTGCTAGCCATGTTTTCAAGTTAGGGAACAGGAAGAGTCGTTGGGTGCCAGATCGGGAGAGTAAGGTGGGTGCGGAAGCAATTCGAAACGTAGTTCGTGCAATTTGGCAGCGACAATTAAAGATGAATGTGCCGGTGCGTTATCGTGATGGAATAGCACTTTTTTCTTAGCCAAACGGGACCGTGTCTCCTTCAATTTCTTATCGAATCTGTCCAACAACCCACTGTAGTACTGCCCTGAGGCATCCATAAGGATTGTTCCTTTGGAATCCAAAAAAAAACCTGGCCACAACACTTCCGGCTGATGAAACCGTTTTTGCCTTCTTCGGAGAAATCTGTCTTTTGGTCTCTGGCGTGTAATACTGTATCCTGGTTTAAATGTATGTATCCAGGTAAAAAGTTCTGCGGATTTCGCTTAAAGCGGTCCAAACACTGCTTTGACATTGTTAGTCGTACCCGCTTGTCCACCGTGAGCAATTTCGGCACCCATCGGGCCGACACTTTCCTCACACCTATCTTATCATTTAAAATTTTGATTCCCGTTCCGTACAAAACATCTACGGCCTCAGATTTCGCGCAATTTCGTTTGGCGATCAGCGAGAATCATGTCATGGACCTTTTCGACGATTTCCTCGGTAACCACGTCTGACGGGCGTCCTGGTCGTTCTTCATCGAAAACAGTTGTACGGCCATATTTAAACTCGTTAAACCAATATCTCACGGTTGTCATAGATGGTGAAGGGTGCCCATAGATAGCATCCAACTTTCTTCGCATGTTTTTCCATCCAAAATTAAAAAACGAATTACGGATCCATATTGCTCTTTTTCCATTTTATGGAAAACTACAAAACACGAATGATACGCTGTCAAAAAAAAACTAACCTATGTATTTATCTGAAATTCAGCATGAGGTCGTTTAACAGTCTGCAGTACACGGTGATAATGTCAATTTTCCTCGTCAACGCCATCTGTTATCACACACTGGTACTTATTGATCAACCCTCGTATATATAATACTCAAAATAGTGGTACATAAACAAATTACTAATTTGGATTGCTTCAATAACGTTGTATCATATTTTCATGCACAACTCATTTAAAAAAATAAATAAAAAAGATCTTTAAACGAGAAAATATTTCCCTAAACTTTCTTTTCCTTTTCTTTTGATCTATTGTGAGTTTGTCTAGAGTATCTGTGAAGTGCTGAGAATTTTATATAGGAATCGGCCTTTTCTGTTATAGGTTGTACTATATTAGCCAAAAATTTCTCTAGATTTTCTGATGGCGAGTTGAAAGCGCTGACAATTGGACGTAGGGGCGTCCCAGCTTTGTGGATCTTTGGCAGGCGATATAGTTTTGGGGCATCTACTTGACAAACTCACAATAGACCAAAAGGACATCATGACTAGTTTCGACGTCAAATCTCTTTATCCGAGCATATCAATAGAAGAAGCATTGCATTTGATAGTGGAGAATGAAGACCTTCCCGAATATGTAATCGATTTGTCCAGACATTGCTTAAACAACGCTTACTTCATTTTTGACCAAGACATAGACACAGTTGGTGCAGCAATGGGTTCATCTCTATCACCAGTAGTGGCCAACCTCTTCATGATATATTTTGAAAAGATAGCACTGCAGAGCGCTGACCCCAAACCTGAATTGTGGGTCCGATATGTCGACGACATTTTTATCATCTAGTCCTTTGGTAAAAATGAACTTGCCAAATCCCACAGCCATTTAAATTCCGTCCACCAAAAAATACAGTTCACTTTAGAAAGTCCCAAGATGGACGCTTACAACACACAGTTTACCGAAAACCAACCCACACGAACAAGGTCACGCAAGGTCCCATCACCATCCAGCACAACTTCAAAGAGTTGTCGACATCTTGATTTCTTGGTCTCTCCGACTATCTTACGACATCAACAGAGAATGAAGCTCAAAACAATCATCGACGCTCTAAAGCAGAACAGCTACTCAGCGTATAACATAAAGAAGGCTATTAACTATTAAAACAACCAACAGAAGCCAAATGAATATGAAAATAGGCCCGTAACAGTTCTGCCGTACATCAAAGGCGTCACAGACCGCATTGGACGAATGCTTCGAAGACATAATATATCAGCCGCATGCAAGCAACATAAAACAATAAAATCAGCCATTTGAAGTCCCAAAGATCACATCATTCTAGAAAATCCGGGCGTATACAGCATATCGTGCGGAACTTGTAACATGGCCTACGTCGGACAAAACAATAGAAGAATATCAGCCCGGCTCGAAGAACACAAATTGGCAATTAGAAACCAACAAACCACATCGGCTCTGTTCCAACACCCTCTACAAACAGGACACAAAATCGACTTCGACAGTTGCCGACAAATTACAAATATCCCGAATTACAAAATAAGAACCATATGAGAAAGAGTGAACCATGAGTGAAAGAGTAGAAAATAGAAAGAATCGGATGCCTAAACAGAAGAGATGATGCCGTCAATCTACCAGACACGTAGAAATCAGTAATCAACCCGACAGACCGATGCTCACCGGCTGCAGTCGGGAGAGCAACTGATTATCACTGTGATACCCCAAAACATCGTCCGAGGGGGCAGAGCCACACCAGAACCAATAAGAAGTACGCACCATCACAATCTGCGACCTAGAAGAATATAAATATTACGAGACGGTTTCCACAGCTTTCAGCCTTCAGACAAGCATTGAGAATGCCAAGTGTGACCTTGGCGAAACGTCTGCACGTTCCCAACAAACGGGACACAAACGATCAGTTGTATTCCCGGACTAATATATATATATATATATATATATATATATATTATATATATATATATATATATATAATATATATATATATATACATACATATATAACAATATATACAATATATATATATATATATTATATATATAATATATACTATATATATATATATATATATAATATATATATATAATATATATATATATATATACATATATATACAATATAATACAATATATATATATATATATATATATATATATATATATATATATATATATATATATACTCAAAATAGTGGTACATAAACAAAATAATTTTGATTGCTTCAATAACATTGTATCATATTTTCATGCACAACTCATTTAAAAAACAAATAAAAAAGAGATCTCCTTTAAACGAGAAAAAAAAACACCGCAGCAGAAAAATAACGGACGATCGTCACGTACGAATTTCCCTTTTTCACCTGCAGGAATCAATTGGGAAAACTGCAGCCGCCGCGGGAAGACGGTAATCCCCTTCGTCGGCCGCCTAAATAAACTTAAAAATTGAGCGTGAGCTTTTTAAAACGCGGCGAGAAAAATATCCCCGCCGATGGAGAGCTGCCCGTCTAAAGCTTCACTTGTTGAGGAAATGATTAAAAATTCGACGGCTAAGCCCCGGGAAGTGCCGGCAAAGCCGATCGAAAGATTTCGCAATTATTTTCCGTCTTTCCCCATCCGCGGTGTACGGTTTCCAGGGTGATGGGATTTTTTTTCCACGAGTGATTTTTGGTTTTTGATTCGCCGACATTAATTTTGGCAGCCGTGAGAGATCATCCCTCCAATTTCAGAATTGTATTTGACTGTAATCGTAATAAATAATCACTGAAGAAATCAAAGCTCCAAATCATCGGGATTATTTAGAAAATCATACATTAATTCTTCTATTGGATCTTCCAGTGTGAAAGAATAAACTCAAAAAGATTACCAATCCACTTTATTTTCACTACACGTGTTTTGCTAACCATTTTAGCATCATCAGAAGATGATTTAATCGAATTCTAAACTAAACCACCCTCACCAACTACCTGCTCTACTTTTAATGACAACCATACCTAATAAAGCCTATAAAGATCATGAATCGTCAAGCTACATTATAACTCAAAAAGTTGGCTGAATGGAATAGGTCCTTTATCCCGATTCAAGTTTGTTTTTGAAAGCTTTCAGATGCATTTAAAGCCATATTATTATTTACACTTTTAACGTTCGAGTGAATGTTCTTTATATCTGTTAAATATGGATCTTTTAGTTTGTCCAATATAGCTTCAATCACATTCTTGACAACCAATTTGGTAAATCCTCGATCTTTCATTTCTACTTTATCCTTTGGATTGGGCATGATTTTCCTTAACTTATTATATGGTTTGTAGACTCCTTTAGGTTTACTTTTTGAAAATCTTGTCTTACCGTCATGTTAATTGGGCATCAAACGGTGTTACCATGAATTTGTTTCTGTTCTGTACATTTCGAAAAGTCGAAGATTCTTTTAATAATATCCTAAACTTATGTTTTCGAATTAATCTATTTACAATGTCATATCCATTCACTTCGGCAACCTCTCTTATCAATTTAATTCTTTATTATAAATATATAAATTATATAATATATATATATATATATATAAATATATATATATATATATATATATATATATATATATAATAATATACATAGTTATAATAAAGCATTAAAATTGACAAGAGAGGTGGCCGAAATATTAGTGTATATATATATATATATATATATATATATATATATATATATATATATATATATATATATATATATATATATATATACATATATATATATATATATATATATATATATATATATATATATATATATATATATTAATTATAAATTCCGAAGAAATGTGAAGCGTGTGTATTTGAAGAGATATGTCAAAATAAATGTGACATTTTCATACCCACTTTTTCAACGACATGTCACACTTAATATTTATTAGACGTTTCCAACTAAGGGATGACAATAATAATAATAATAATAATAATAAGCGTCATAACGTTGAGAAGTGATAGTGATAATAAGAGTTTGGGAATGTTGTTTTGTCTGGCTCTAAATTCATTGTCCACGATTCTTAATCAGTCTGCAAGCGGGTTTAGGTTCCAGTGAACAAACATCAGAAGGTTATCACATCTGTTATATATGGATGACCTAAAACTATACGCAAAGTCCCAGAGCAAACTCCAATCGCTTATTAAAACCGTAAAAATATGCAGCGATGATATTAAGATGCCCTTTGGGCTAGATAAATGTTCTATCGTCAATGTTCAAAAAGGACATATTAAACAAAATCAGGAATAATTCTGTCAGATTCACTCATTGAAATCATATGATATCTACCGATATTTGGGAATAGCATAAAATCAAATGCTCAATCATACGGTACTCAAACATGAGTTCCAAGATAAATATAAGAAAATAATAACGAAACTCCTTAATACAAAACTCTCAGGGGGAATATATGTAAGGCAATCAACACATGGGCAGTACCGGTGTTAATATATTAATTTGGAGTGGTCAAGTCGTCAAACACAAAACTTGTAGAGCTAGACCGCATGACTAGACGACTTTTAACAAAATTCCATTGTTTGCATACCAATTCCTCTGTGTTGAGATTATACATTCCCCGAAAATATGGAGGTGGGGGGCTTATTACCATCAAATAATTGTGGCTTTGTCAGAAAAAGAAGCTTTGCCAACATTTAAGTTCGATATATCAAGTTATGAGGCTTGCAACTCAGTTTGATCACGATTATACACCTCTAAAACTGAGCCATGTAAACTACACTATCGAAACAGGGATAATACAGAACAGCATAAATCTTTGGAACATAAACCAATTCATAGTAGATATGTAGAATTATTAAATGGCAATAATATTGATAAGAAAGCTTCTCTGATGTGGTTAAACGAGAATCAACTATATCCGGAAACTGACGGTTTTGTTATTGCTATCCAGGATAAAGTCATCAAAACCAACAATTACAAGAAATACATCCTTAAAGAAAACACTGAAGATGCATGATTTGATGACCTATGATGATGAATGACCTATTTGCTGATAATGTTCGAAGAATTACTTAATATTTCCGAAACAGTTGAAGATAATTCTAGGATATTTTACATGAAATATGTCTAGAATTTCTTGAAGAATCCAAAAATTAAATAATATACAGGGTGTTGTATTTAAAATAAGAAAGTTGGTATTGGCCACTGTTACATGACACACCCTGTATAAAAAAAAATTGTTGAGAAAAATGCGCGGCTAAAAATACCAATCGACGTGTTCGAGTGTTTTTTCGAACACGCCCCCATTTTTTTATTAACGAATTTATTCCATTTGGCTGGGACACGGTATATTTATATATATATATATATATACATATATATATATATATATATATATATATATATATATATATATATATATATATATATATATATATTATTGTTATAAACGAAAGAGCAGACTCTCCTCGAGTAGAATTTAGCTCCGCTTTGATATGGGTTGGACTGAGACCTTTCAAATGAAAATATTGTTCCACATAACGATAACCAATTCTTTCCATGTTTACAAATTTACTGAGTGTTCCCTAATAATGGCTGCCAAACAAATACTAAATAACTTTATAAGCTAAGCTAAGCTTTATAATGTTTTTTTTTTACTTTCTACCATAGTTATTCTTTTCAAACAACAACCGCCATCTATATGTCAGGTCGGGTACTTCTGGAGCTCCCTCGTACCTGTGTAGTATGCATTGTGGGCTGGATGGGCTATTTTTTCATGAAAATTACTATGATGACACGGTAAATGCTAATGGTAGATGCTACCGAAACATATTAAGAAACTTTTTGGAGTCCCAGTTGGATGATATGCACCATAACAGTATGTTCTTTCGACAAGATGGCACCACGTGAGGGAAACTTTGGGTTTGTTAAGGACACCTTTTCTTGGTCGCTTTATTTCTCGAAATAATTATATTTAGTGGCCTACACGATCATACGATCTAACCTCCCTCAACTTTTCCTTTGGAGCTTTCTCAAGGACGTCTACTCTAATAATCTACAGACTATTAATGACTTGAAGCAAAACATGTGTCAAGTTTATTAAGCTAAGCTACAAGTTATTGGCTAAATTGAACAATTGTGTCAAATTGTTATTGACAATTTTATGCAAAGAGTGTATCTGTAGAAACAGCCGAGGGGACATTTGGAGAGTGTTATTTTTTAAAACATAACTGCCATTTCTCTACTTTTTGATACAATAATCAACCATATTATTTTTCTAAAATTGTTAGTTTTATTTAAAAAGAAAATCCCTAAGTACTTATTGAGACACCCTTTATTTTCCCAACGAGCCCACTTGCAACTTTTCCTTATTAAAAACAGATTCTGAACCCTTAATTTATTACATTATATTGTGTTAACATATTCAAATTATTTCAACAATGACCAAACCGTCCTTCTCTTAGACAACATCACATTCCTCGTCATGAAAACGTTTTTTAACGAGCGCGTCTCGTTATAACAACATTGTTGGTTTCCAATTAATTTTAGTTACACTAAAACGGTTTAATTCCCAAGCGTCAGACTAATTATTTAAGACGGCTCCAAAATAGACTGGAACTCTTTGCCGTCGAGATTAACTTTATGCCATTCGATGAGTTTTCTTTTTACGGCGGAATCATTTTTGATATGTCTCCTCCTCGATGGTGCAGTGGGCTTTCGAAAAATCCAATGAAGTAAATGTTTTATTTCGAGTATGATAATCATTAAATTAGTGAAATTAAACAGACTAAGATCGTGTTCCTATTAGTTTAATGTATTTAAAAAACTAATACCTAGTCGTACCATAAGTACTGTTCCTTGTACATAACTCTTTAGAGTATAAAAACAAAGTAGAATTTAGTTTACGTTATTATTTTTTACTTAGGATATAAATTTCGTGAGGTGGATGATCTTGGTGGACAGTTGACATTACCATTTCACGATATAACACGTCCAGGAAACTTTCCTTTCAATAAATCAATTTGTTATTTTACATCACCATGTATAAGTTTTATAACAAAACTATTTTTGTTTTAATTTTTTTCTTTATAATTAATAAATTGTTCAACGTAATATGGATGACGCGCCGACAGTTCCCGAAAAAACCCGAGCGTGTGTGACGTCACAATGTTTGTTTACTCTCAACATTACAGACTTTTGATTACTTATTCTTGTTATTATCATTACTGTGTTGATAAATTTTATTGAAAATATCAAATCTAATTAGTTATCGCGCCTGTTTTGTATCATTTTGTACGAATCCTACAAAACCAACTCAAAAAAAAATTTTCTAAATCAAAATCAGTGGTTCTAAACATCACGACGTAATAATCTAAAAACAACATCAAATTTTTACAACCCTGTCATCAAATATATACAAAAGATTATTATTTATAACATTATATGTCTGAGTATTTATTACCTAGTGAAGCCACACAATCGTAACATTGAGTGTCTTGAACTTTTCTTAGTTTTTCATTAATAATTAAGGTAACTATATAAACTTTACTCAGAAATTTGTTTTGGACATACACGGCCTTTCCGTGCGAAATACAATTTTTGCGGTTAAATTAAACATAACCTATAGTCTATAGTAACCACCGTAACTTTCGCGTGACACCCTTCAAATAAATTAATTATATTTAATAGAAATATTTTGTTTCTTATTTACATTTGCATTATTTTTTTTTAATTCAAATTGATGCTTTAGCACCTCGAACTTCAGCTGAATCGAACCGAATGTCATTTTTCAGAAAATCGGACCATAAAAATATTTACACTAGTTATATTATTAGAATTGGCCTTTATGCGCCCTTTGTCACACATTACTGAATTAAATTACTAACCAACAATATTTTTTTGTACTAAAGTTCAATAATTTGACAGTAAACACAAGTATGGTAAAAGCCGTTGACAATCCTTACGTGAAAATGCTTTAACATAATTACGTCACAAACATGACAGTAAATCGTGGCGCTTTCATAGTCACTTGATTTTATTTTAAATTTTATAAATTTTAATTCATTTATAATTAATTGCAAACAATTTTTTCCTATCGACTCTCAATATTAGTTATGATAATAATCGATAATTATTTTTTATTCAAAAACCCAATTGTCTGGCGACCTCTGTGACAAATCACAGTCTTGTTGAAAGCAAACATTGTTTTTATCCATATTTATCACTTTAATCCGAAGATATTCTGTTAGCATATTCCTATAGCGATTCCATCGTCTTGGTGGGAGTCTGGAGGAGATTCTGCCCGTAAACAATTTTGGACACCTAAAGAGCTTCCTTAAATCCCTGAACCTTTTTTCGAAGATTTCACACTAATCTCTTACCGAACTTATCCCAACTACTCTTTAATTATACTCCTGTTAATTAATATTTTATTTCTATACCGTCTTTTTCATATACAACCTTTGTTTATACTATCCACACGTCTTCCATGTTTGTCTATCTACACCCCCGTTTTATTTATGCAACTACCTATCAGGTTTTGTTTATTCTCAGCGCGTTTGTCGACTCAAGTGTTCCGTATACACTCATATTATTCTAGTCAGTTCTTAAATGATCATCCTGCAGATATGGTTCTTGTACGTTCTCTAACATACTTATATCGAGAACGTCCGCGAAATGACCTTAGATGTCGGGTCGGTCTTAGCTTAGTTTCTGTCACTCCTGTCTCTTCCTCTGTCACTTCCTCTTAGTTTCCATCACTCCCTCGCCCAAAACCCGCACCAAACAATGACTTTCTGAGGATGAAGGGGTAACTCCCAAATCATTTGAAGATCTCCATCTGCTCAAATCCTGCAGTTCACCTTTTTAAACCAGAAGTGCGCTTTGTCGGAAAAGATTATTATCCTCAAAGCGAGGAACGCCTTCCAACTTTCAATTTCTAAGCGTTGTTGAATCGTGTATTTTTCCATGATACATTGACGTAATGTACTGAACAAAGCAGTTTATGACTGACATTGACATTTCACACATTGTTGTCGCTATTACATTTTAAAGTTCTGACACTCTTATTAGAAAACTATATAAAAATTGTCTTGCATTATGAAGGACATACTTGTTTTCAAATTTTTAGATGGCGGCATTTACAGATAATTGAGAAACAGAAAGATGCATAACGAAACTCTTTTCTTTAATAGCTTTGTGTTCGAAACACGTCAAATATTCATATGTTAAACCAAAATAAACACAAAATGAACAAAATATATTTATTCTACTTTTACCTCGACGGTTTCTCAGCTACCAAGAGTAATAAAAACTTATTTTTTTCAACTGAAACAATTCTAATTAATTTATTATTTTTTAGGACATGTTAAAACCGTAAACATTGTAATTTGCAAGATACAAAGTATGTAAATTGTTTGCACTCTAAATTATCATAAGATTTCAAATGTTATATCTAATTAATAACTAATAAAACTTTTTAAAGTGAACCTTGAAGAATTCGCGTGGCACCTTAGAAGTACTAATTAATGTCTGAATGATTGTGACGTGTTCATATATTTTTTTTCCATAATTTCGGAATGGCAATGGGTTCTTCTCTTTCTCCTTTAATGAGTAATATCTTTATGGAGGAACTCGAGAATGACATATTAAATAAATCTATTAAAAAGCCATTAATATGGCTTAGGTATGTTGATGATATTTTTGCTATATGGCAACATAGCATTGACGATCTAAATATATTTTTACAAGATATAAATTCTCGAGAGCCTACAATTAAGTTTACTTTAGAGATGGAGAAGGAGAATAAATTGCCATTCCTCGACACTTTAATAATAAAACAAAACAACACATTAAAAACTACAGTCTACAGAAAACCGACAAACACAGATAGGTATCTCAATTTCTTTTCAAATCATTCAAAATCGGTCAAAATAGGAGTAATTAAAAGTTTATATGACAGAGTAAAACTTGTTTGTACCGACACTGATACACTACAAAAAGAAACAAATCACATAAAAGACATTTTAATAAAAAACAATTACCCAAAAAATTTTATAGACAAATCACTTAAAAATTTTGATACTAGACAAAACAGACAAGTTATTACTAACAATAATAATAACTCTCAAACAATTAACATCACAATTCCTTATATCCGCGGTATTTCTTAGATCTCTATTAACAAAGACTAAACTAAACAATATACAACAAAATACCAAAAATGTGGTTTATAAAATTCCCTGCGAATGTGGCAAATTATATATAAGTGAGACATCTAAACCGTTAGATGTCAGAGTAAAAGAGCATAAAAACCTTCTTAGAAAGGGCGATTTTAATAAATCTAGAATTTGTCAACACGCATGGGAATCGGGTCATAAAATCAATTGGAATAATTCCAAAATGGTATTAAAAGAATCGGTAACAAAATACAGAAGGTTAAAAGAAACCGCTATAATTAATTTAAATAAAAATAACTGTATTGCTATGCCTTCGGTAGATTTAAATTCAATATGGTTCCCGATTCTAAAGGAAAGGTAGTATGTCACTGTCAGGAAAATCTATTGTTGTCAATGTAAGTATCGTTGACATACAAAAAAATATATTTACTTTCATTCGTTAGTTTATATATTACAAATTAATATAATTTATTTTTTAGTTTAGTTTTGAAAACGGGGGGAGAGTACCCTCCGAAACGTTAACGTTAAAAGTTTGTTCGTTAGGCAAATTTATTACAAAAAAGAATAACTGAGAAATTTGTCTCCGTTTGGTTTTTTGTTTTTACCCAGTGATTCTTTCTTTAAATAAGAACAGGTATTTTTGATATTTTTTGAGTTTTAGATAGTGGCGAAAAACCCAAATAAAGGAAAAAAAAAATACCTTAGAAGTACTACTAGTTTATGTATTAGTACTGTAAATGAATTACTACATCCCTTGCAGTGGCGGCTCGTATATAAGAGATGCAGACTCAGTGGCGTAACTATACTATCTGAGGCCCGTGGCAAATTCTTTGTATGGGGCCCTCGAAATAAAAATCACCTCTCAATCACCACTCCCAATCAATAGTCACGTTCTAATTTAATTTTAATAAATCACTTAAGTAGTTACCCAACAGTGCCTTAGTGATGTCCAAACAAATTATTAAATCCATAAATGACAAAAATATACCTCTAAATAAGTGTCGAAGACAAGGATATGATGTTCACTGTGCTGCTCATAACTTAAATCTGGTACTTAATGATGCAATAAGAGAGGTTATTGATATGCAGCATTTTTTTGAAACAGTTCAACACATTTATAATTTTTTTGGGCATAGTATCAAAAGATGGAATATCTTATCAAGTTTTATATCTAATAAAGGAGTCTTCAACTTCGATAATATTAAAAACATTGAACTCTACTAGATGGGCAGGACGTTATGATGCTATTTTTGCTTTAAAAGTTCGGTTTGTTGAAGTCCAAAAAGCGCTAATGAAAACAATTCTGTTAAATTGCAAATCAGATGAATGAAATGAAGCTATTTCACTCAAGAAAAAGATCGAGAACTACAATTCTATTATGTTAGTGGTTTTCCATTACAAAATTCTACAAACTATCGATGCAGCCTCTCAAGCACCTTCAGTCTAAGGCCACCGATTTTTCAAATTCCTTAAAACGTTTCAACATTTGTCTGGAAGAATTGGAAAGGTATAGACATGAATTTAAAAATTTTAAAAAGGAAGCAAATAGTGTAGCAGAAAAATGGTTCATCAACCTTGAATTTTCTAAAACTCGTCAGAGGAAGGTGAAACGCCATTTTGACGAACTTTGCGAAGATGAGCGTCTCCAAGATCCGGAAAATTTGTTCAAAGTGAACTTTTGAATGAATGAATTAATGTGAATATTTTATCGAGTATTGGACATCATTATTAATCAACTGAAATCGCGTTTCCTTTCAATGAATTAAATTGTTTCCAATTTCAGTATTTTGCAACCTGCCACTTTGCAAAATTTAAATGACACTGAACTATTAAAAAAAGGTTCTAGAATTTGTTGATTATATATTCATATTCATATCATATTCATCATATATTTGTCATATTGTCAAAATTGTTGATTTATGTCGGGCAGCTTTCCTGAAGTATGTACTGCATTAATATTATTTGTTACAATTCCTATGACTACAGCTAGTGTTGAAAGATCATTTTCGAAACTAAAATTAATAAAAACCTATTTAAGAAACTCTATGGGACAAGACAGGCTATGTAACTTGGCTATTCTGTCTATTGAAAATTAGATGGCCCGATCTAAAAATGACTATTTAATGACGAGCGCCTTTTGGATTCCATTTTCGTCTTTCTCGATCATACAGTATCAGACATAGCAGAAGTTTCCGATTAGGTCATATTTGTTGTTTCAATTGCAGGTTGATCTTTTAAGACTTGGGAATTATCTAAAATCCCCAAGTCCTTGAAATTTTTCCAAACATTATATTTATTATATTTTATTATATAACAAGATTTCAGACGATGGATTTTATTTAAACTCATATGTGTAAATGCATTGTTCTATTAAATTAGAAGGTGTTTGTGTTTCAATCATCACTAACATTTTTATATGTAAATTGTCTATGTATTATTTTGAGTACTGGATGATAAGATATTATTCTCTTGAGTTAACGACATTTTTTCACGCAAAATTTTATGTCTAGTGGACATACATTTAGAATAGTCGACTCTATCAGGATTAAAAGGGTGCAGACCGCACGCTGTTTCAAATAATGAAGTAAAATTAAATTTTGTAATTACCAGAGTAGATTTTTGAGAATGATCTGCCACCACTTTCTTCCACTTAGACTTCAGAGGATAGAAGATTCCAACGTCACATGGCTATGGAATATGTGTTGAATTAGCTAGGAGACAACACAAAGTCAATTTCTTTTCAACACAAAAATATGCAGTTCCATGTTGATATGAGATTTATGTCCATCGCACAATAGTACTGGAAATTTTGTTTCCCAGACGAGAATATAATACATAAGCAAAAATTGCACTATTTGTCCAACCAGTATCACTTCGTTCCCTAGCTACTCCTTCTGGGAGCGAAGCAAACAATATCCCGACGCATTTTTTTATAAGCCTAAATGATAATTGCATCAAATGAGTCTTCATTTGCAGAAAAAGCACAAAGGGCACTGATAGATTGTTTTTCCATACCTGTGGCGATTTTATATAAAGTTTTCTCTCCTTTGGACTTAAAACTTTTCCAGTCTTAGGACACAAAGACATACCAAGTTCATCTAGATTTGTCATGTGCTCTGGTGACTCAAAAATGTCTTCTAATTCAAAATCAACTTCAACGTGATTTTTTAAACCATCAAACCATGCTCGGATAGCATCTTCTGTCACACAAGGCTTAGCTTTTGATAGGATTCATCCTCCCATTTACGTCCAGGACGATCATCAGAAAAATAAGTTTCATGTTTAGTTTCTTTTAAAACTTTTTATACATCTTTAACATCATCACGGCACATAGGAAAACCCAATTTAGCCTTATTGAGAATCCAGTTTTTGATTTTCACTTCCTCTTCAGTTACCAGAATCGTTGAACGTAGGTTGATTTTGATTTAATTTACTAATCAAAGTGCTTTTTGGTATATTGTAGTGTTGACTAGCTTTATTAATACTCAATTTTGAATTTCTAACGCTATTGAAAGTATTTTCTAAATCATCTTGTGTACATTGATACCTATGATACTTTGCAACAGGCGTCTTTTTCTTAATTGCTGGTTTCGGTGTCATTTTAATATTTAATACTGATAATTTAATTTACATACAACAAAAATAAAAAACTTGTTTTAGCTAAGAAAAATAAATAATTTTAATATTTTAATAAGACATTAATTATTTAGTTACTTTTTAAAACTAAACATAAATTTATTTTACTTTTGTCCTAAACTTTCAGCTGAACTTGTCATCGCATTAATACGCTGGTCATTCAATGGTGCTTTGGATTTAACCTAGGTTTTAAATAATGAACAACTTACATTTTTGTGTTGCATTGGATAATTTACGATAAGGGATAATTACGCTATAAGCTACACTGGATAAGGGATACCCAGGGGTGAATTTAAAGCGTTTTTCCCTTATAAATGGTCACGTTGAGGGGATGACTGTGAGTGAGGGAAAATATTTACTATCCTCACTACAGATACCCCACCGTAGTCAGTTTATATGCCACCCAGTGCTGTTGTTGTGTCAGTGTTTTGTCAATACATAAAAACCGTTAAATGACCATTTTGCGCAAATAGTGTGATTTTTTTTTTCGACCTTATATTTTCGATATATATATATATATATATATATATATATATATATATATATATATATATATATATATATATATATATATATATGTATGTATGTATGTATGTATGTATTTAATTATTAATTGACTATCAGTAGTACAGTTTTAATTGTTGTATGATTAAAGTAAAATATTAATACAAGCATTTTAATAAAAATATATAACGTTATCAATAAAAAAAGGAGCAAAAAGACGTTGTTGTTGACTATTGACAAGGTGACTATTTTCCAAGTCCTGATAAGATCCGTTCTTCCATACGGCCTCCTGGCTCACTATCGTTTTCTTGCACCTTCCACGGCTAAGAAGCAACAGACATTTCGAAACAAATCAATTCCAAAACAAATCATCAGCTGAACAATCAGCTCTTTTTCTTAGCAATGGCACAATATCAAAGTGTTGTCTCTAATTCTCAGCTGTGAGTTCACACCACGAAGGACCTTTTGAATGTACCCTAGTAATATTATTTAATAACGTTTGTACTAATGTTGGTCAATTTGAAAAAGAAAACTTGATCATTCCTTATTTGATAGTAAATCAAACATAGATATCATCCCATGAAATTATTCAAAAATACTGCGAATGATATCAACACACCTTGGTACATCGCATACGCGTTGGTACAACCCGCCTTGGTATCACCAGAAAAATTCAATGAAGATTTACTTAGATTAAGGTACAAAGAAATGCCTTACATTAAAGGCGGAAAACAGCATAAAGCATCATCAATAAGCTGGAAGAACATCAGAATGCTCTATTACATTCACCATTAAAATAACCAGCGGATAAAACGTTAAAATGAAATTGATCAACTAACCTTACAAAAGGAAATTTGAGACTCGTCATTGGTGGAGGTATCATCAGGCCACGACACGATGATTGCTAGCTAATAAATTCGTTCACAAAAAAAAGTTAACCTGTGAGTCATGATTTCCATCATCGTCTTCAAAAAAATTAGTTGCTGTCACTCCTTCGCCCAAAAACCGCATCATTTCACATTTTCTGCTAACTTTCAATTGGGCTATTATTTTTAAATATTTATCAAACTACGTAACATAATATTTTAATATTTTTCCTGCTAATAAACTTGAAAAAATCAGATCGCTTTACGCGTTCATCCTGATTTGCGCGTCCAATAAAAACGCCGTTTGATTTTTTCGTCATACCCACGAACAGGTGAATATGTCGGCACCGAAACTTTGCATTGGCTGTCAGCGAGAAAAAAATTGATTGATTTGGGCGGGTTTTAGTCAAAAGAGGTTTCGTTATCGGGTCGTCGAATTATCTCGTCTTATCGGTGTTTATTGAAACGAGACCAAACGACAAAGCTGGACGGCATCGATAACGCCTCGTTACAAAGATGGATGACGATGTTGTGCTTATCTAATATTGGCATACATTTATTGGAAAACTGTTTCTTTATTTTTAATATCCAAATTATTACTTCACTTCTGTTAGGTAATGTAATATTAAGATATTCTTAGTTATTGTTTGATCAAATCAGCAATTTTGAAAATTATATTATTTATACTATGATCATACTAGGATGTAACAAAAGTATTTGCATTTTTGAGGTTCTTAGTTATTCACTGTAAAAAAATGTACACCACTCCTATGCCTCCCAAATAGCGGTTAACAGTAATGTGAAATACTTCTAATTCTCCTGAAAGTTTCCTAATGCTGTTATAGGACCTGCAGCCACAACTTATCTTACTAGGCTAATTGAAAAGTTGACGGAGCGACACCTATAGAGCAGTAAAAGAACTATTTAATCTACTGCATTTTGAAGTTTTATCTTTCATATAATATATGTGAAGTTTCAAGTCGATCTGTCAATTCATTCGTACAAAAACATCAGCTTAAAATAAACGGATCAGTGTTATTTTTTAAAATGGAGAATCTTGAAAATCGTGCACCGATTAAATTCTTTGTAAAAAAAGGTCTTAAGGCAATGGAAATTCATAGTGAAGTGGTAAATATATTAAGGGCGTCTGCTCCTTTAAAAACAATTTGTAAGTGGACAGGTGAGTTTCAATATGGGCGTACAAGCCTGGATGATGATCCTCCTTCTGGACGTCCAATAAGTGCAAGTACCGAACAAGTAATTAATTATATTCATGATATGGTTAACAATTAACTTTTAGTGAAATTGCTGAGGCCATGGGCATCTCCACTGAACGGGTGGTTTATATTTTGAAAAAACAATTAGGCTTGAGGAAGTTATATGCAAGATAAGCAAGATATGCACCTATAAGCAAAAATAATTCCAGTAAAACTAACTTCTTTCTAACCATTTGGATCTTTTTCGAAAGAATAAAATTCAGTTTAAACGTCGTTTTGTAACTATGGTTGAGACTTGGGTTTATCACTATGATCCTGAACTGCGACAACAAACCACTGGATGGACTGAGCCTGGTGGTCAAAGTGATCAAAACCGACCAAAAAGGTTATGGCATCACTTTCTTGGGATGCAAAAAACAGTTTGTTAATTGATTACCTTCAAACCGGTAAAATAATAACATGATAGTATTACTCAAACCTTTTGAATCAATTGGATGCAAACATTCGTGAGAAAAGACCTGGTTTAGCGAAAAAAAAAAATCATTTTTCATCAAGACCATGCACCGACCCACAGAGGTGTTCTTGCAATGGCCAAATTCAAGGAGTTACACTACGAATTGTTGGAGCATCCACCATATTCACCAGAATTGGAGAATCGCTGGAAAAAAATTATTGAGCTTAAGAGAGAATATACGGAAGATTAAAGTAATTTTTTCAACTATAAACTTGCTTTATCATTTCCGCTCCGCGAACTTTTCAATCGGCATTGAGAGACCGTGCATGACGTGATTCCCATATCTTCAACACTCATGTCTGATTCCCGGAAGTTTTCAGACCCGAGCAGAGCTGAGCGGTGCGGATTAATACGGTCCGTCCCTCTCTACTCCGCAAATCTTTCGAGCGGCGATAGTCGCTTTGAAGCCATTTTTAAAGTAATGACTTAAATTACCCTAATTTTGTGATTTATTTAATTCATTTTAATCTTTTTATTAAAAACCGTCGACTGAATATTTCACAGTGGAATCTTCTTAACCCACTAGAACCTACTGTCTAAATATTCATACGCGTTTTCAAATTTATTTAGTTAGATGTACGAATAAAAAGTGGCGTTGGTATATATTGTTCCGGTAAAATATCGATAACAAAGATATTTTCTTCATGCTATTAAAAGCTGGTCGGTTTTATTTGCAAACATGGCGTCTGATGAAAGTGAAGTGAAGCAAAAAACCCTTTCAAAATGGAACATGACGTAAGTTTTGATACCAACAGATATATTAAACATTATTATTTTATTTAATTTTATATTTAAATATATTACAATGAACTTGATCAATGACATTTGAGAAGCAACAGATTTACATAATTTATGTTATGTTTTATAGGGTAGCAAAATCGACCGTATGAAAGTTCATACGTTAGGCTTCTATGAAAATAAAAATATAAATGTAGAGGATGCCTAAAATAATGCTTGAAAAAAGTTATTTTTTATTATTTTTACGAGACCTCTTACAACAGAAAAATTGTTAGCTTTAGTGGAAAAATTTGTTATGGAAGAGGAAGTCGCCAGTACAGAATCTATCGATATCACCTTATTTCCACCTAAAGGGGGCGGATATACAGACGTTGACGAGGTCGCCGAAGATGAAAATACATTAAATGTTGACAGTGTGAATTTGCCGTGTCCTGGCCTCCTAGCTCTGTGTTCCCAAGTTGAACTAGTTTCGCGTAATAATAAAAGAAAAGAAGTTTTACTTCCGAAATCCAATAAAAAGCCAAAGAAGTCTTTTTCAAAAGACAAATCTGAATCAAAACATATAAAGCCAAGGATGAAAAAAAACGTCTTTGGGAATGGAAGGAATTGAACGTATTCAATTCGAAGTAGAGCAAGAACAACATTTTGATTTAAAAAGTAAAATAAAGTTGTGGACCGGCTGCGCATCAGAAAAAATGGTAGAATTAGGAGCACATCCCATCGACTTTTTCAAGTTGTTTTGGCCATTAGCATTTGTAGAGGAGATATGCAATGAGTCAATAAAATAGTCAAAGTATAAAAATGGAAATGAATCATATACGGTATCACCAGAAGATTTTTACAAGTTTTTGGACATCTTGCTTTTGTCTGGACGTGTAAAACTGCCAAATAGAAGAATGTACTGGAAAAAATCATCGGGTACTTACAATAATGATAGATTCCTACAAATTTTTAAATATCTTCATTTTAGTGATAGCAACACCACTGATCCAGAGGATAAATGCAAAAAAGTTAGATCACTAATAAATGACATGTCCTTAAAATTGCAACAATATGATGATCCATTACCTCAAAATTCCAGAAAGGACCATTCCTTTGATGAAGCTATGGAACCGTATTTTAGTCTTCATAATTTCAAGCAGGTCATTAGTCGAAAACCGATACCTTTTCCGATTTAAATTTTGGTGCAAGCAAATGGTTACTGCATGAAATTTGAGCTTTACGAAGGAAAAAGCCAAAAAGATTCAAATATGTCCTTGGGAAATTGAGTTACAAAGAGAATGGCATTAGGATTTGTCCCTGAAGGAATTGAAATTTTTTGGATAAATATTTTAATTATTTACCCTTGCTTGAAGAACTCAAAGCCCATAACACAACAGTTACAGGAACAGTTCGAGCTGATTATATGGAAAAAGCGTCTTTAAAGGATTTAAAAAAAAGAGCCCCGAGGCTCCAGATATATGCTTCTAGATAAAGCCAATAACGTTACTTTGATCCGCTGGCATGATAATAGTCAAGTTACACTAGCTACCAACAGAATCGATAAACTTGTCAACAAAATTACAACATGCAAGCGTTACAGGCAGACGCGTAAACAAAGAATAACAATTTTGCAACCTTCCTTAGTTCATAAATATAACCACAGCATGGGGGTGTCGACTTATTCGATCAATGGCGGCGTGGTCGCCATAGAATAAATATAAGAAGCCGAAAATGGTATTGACCCATCGATTGCGAAATAACCTTGTACAAAACAAATTGATTTTATTAGGCACATTGTATTGCCAATACTTTCAACTCCAAAGCTGCAGGTTCATATGACACAGAGAACTTTAAATGTTCCTGAAAAAGTGCGGTATGATCACCTGGATCACTGGCCGATAAAAAAACCCACTCAGCGACGATGTGCAAGATGTTATAAGTGTGTGACTTAGCATATGCAATGTTGGACTTCATATCGATTTTGTATTTTGCTTATAATTAGATTCCTATTACTGTTAAGATACTAAACAATGTATGTTCAATAAAAGTTCTATTAGAACCTAGTGTATAAATATTTAGACATGCCATAGGGCATAGTGTGAATATAGATTCACCCCTCATAAATACTTTTTGGTTGGCTCAACTTTTAATTATTATTTTAGTATGTTTTCTAACATTACACATAACTAAAAATATAGAGTATCAGGTTCTGACGGGTTAGAACTGCACGTTTGATGAGCTGTATGTTATCTGGCGTTATCTTACTGAAAGAATTGATTTAGATACGGCCTAATATGATAATTTCTGGAGTGATAGTTGTACAGCCTACCAATGTGAAATGTAAATTTCGTTCCCTTTAAACAAAATGCACCTAAACAAAACCTAGACTCATCACTACAGCAAATAGAGTTCCATTCAATGCCCCATTCAATTCTGGCTAAGTAATGCGGCTTTTAGTGCGTAAGATCCAATAAGGCTTATAAGGAAGCTAGCAATTCAATGTCGAATAATCACTATCGTCGAAAAAGTCTTATTTATAGCCGTAACAAAATTATCATATCAATATATATCAACCAGTTGATTTCATATAACCAGAAATCTGATACTGTTCGTCAGTCCTTCGATACGTCTATGGTAAACCAAACATCGTATTCATGCTTAACTCTGATCAGATCTTAAAACAAGTACTAGAAACATTTTAGGGGAATTGGAAGTATAGCACACCACCGTTAACCGGCATTTGCGAGATATAGGAATGGTCATTCGTGCGAGACTGAAAATCAAGAGCACTTGGGTGCTATTCGCGATAATGAGCCTTGCCACACAACGATTTCAAATAACAAGTTTTTAGCATGTAAAAAAATCATCGTGGCTCCGCAGGACCCTTATTCGCTAGACTGGAGTCCTTGTGAGTTTTTGCCTTTTCCAAAATTAAAAATTCCCCTGAAAGGACACCATTTGGATAGAAAAACTTTGAAAAGGCCAACCAACCAACTGAAAGCGACTTCAGTATATATGTTCCAGCATTGCTGTGAAGAATGGACAAGCCGTCTTCAGCGCAGTGTGGCTTTCCAAGGCAACTACTTTAAAGGAGACAATGTAGAATTGTAATTTCAATTGAATAAAAAATATATCAGTCTCATTACTTTCTTTACAGACCTCGTCTATTTCATTGTGTTGCATTGCTTTTTGTTTCCCAATATATGAATATTTGAAGTGTAGATTCAATTCAATGTAACATTATGAAAATACATTTTTTTATGTTATTTGGTTTTCGTAATTTCAAATAATGAGCTAAACCATTTTTATCTAAGTGGAAATATATTAAAATTAATATACATGGCTAACGTAACACAAAAATAATAAATGTATAAATCTAATTACCTTTTCGATCGCGAGTTCGGCTTCTAACGGTAGCAGGGAAAGGCAATTGCGGATGGTCCATGGGCGTTGAACTAGACGGCGTCATGGAACCAGTGGAATGAGCATCTCGAAAGTCGCCAGTCTCAGCCCACACTGTGGACAAAATTTAAAGTTGCGTTTTTTCTTTACATTTTATTTCAAAAATCATTCAGTATCCTCGATTTCGGATTGATGCTCGATGACATGAAAACATTAAATGATACCATTGTTTAAGTAATGACTGTTTTTCCCTACTTTATAATGAAGAGAATCCATGCCAAAAAAGATGTATTTTTTAAATATTAAATATATCTTGCAATTTTTAGTTGATATACCATACTGCAATTACAAAATCAGTCAGATAGCAAAAGTTAACGCAAGAGATTTACGATTGAATACGGGATTATTAGTGACTTATTCGGCTTATACCCATAAAATCATTAAATTGTAAATTTTCTTCATAAGGGTTGAGGCAATACAGATGTTATCCATGCATTGCTGTATAGTTTGGGGCTTGTTTATATAAACATTTCCTTCAAAAATCCCCATAAAAATCGAGAGCGGTCAAATCAGAAGATTTAGCAACTAACTCCCGAGACCAGTTTTTAGCCATGTAGCCGTCGTCAGTCGGACTCAAACTGGACGTCGGTAAGTATCTAAAGCGTTCCATATAAAGTACAGGTGAAGATTCACTGTTATTAATATTTCTTTCCACGGACCCACTGTACATCTTTTTGAACGTAGTTGATACCCTACTAGGAGACTGGTCTGCATGGTCTAGATTGCCGCGAAGGTCCGCCGTAGGATGGCGCGACCTGTATGGGATTACAATCGACAAGGGCAATTTTTATGGCCTCTAGCTTGAGCCAGACTGATGATGATTATAAGGTCAGAAACTGGGCTCGGGAGTTACCTGTTGCTTTTTATGATGAGGGCTGAAAGAAACGGCGGACAAAGAGTACTGGTGAAGATGCTCTGTTACTAAAAAAGGATTTTATTTATATATATATATATATATATATATATTATAGGATTCGGCGCCAAAATCGGGACAAAATTCAATTTGAATTTCCCACCGTTCTATAAAACTAATAAAGGTCGCGATTGATACCCAAATAGCTTGCCGCGTGTACTAAACAGTCATAACCTCAAAATGGTTGTCGGTGTGATTGAAAAAACTATACGTCGAATCGTCGAGGAGGACCTCCGCTACAAGTCTTACACGATTAAAATAACACGGATGCTTTCCGAAGCTGCCAGGACTAAGCGAGTGCAACCTGCAACCTGCCTTTGTGTTCATTAAGAAACAATGCTCCTGAACACCTCAGGTTTTTATCTGACGAAAACATTTTTACTGTCGATGTGAAAATCAATCGAAGGAATAATCGAATGATGACTGAATGATCGATGACCCTCGACACCCATTGTTTCCTGAACAAAATTTCCGGCGAATGTTCACGTGCTAAGTGTTGTATCCAATGACGGTGATGTCACCTCATTGCTTTCACAAAGAAGAAAATGTCACAAAAGAAGTTTGTCTCTGTTCTTCAACATCCTCCATATTTGCCTGATTTATCTCCGTGTGACTATTTCCTGTTCCCGAAACTCAAAATGGCCATGAAAGGGACTTTTTATGACAGTGTTACACAAGTCTCAGAAGCCGTGCCGAGGGTCATTGAGGTGATTCCGGTGTATTGATACCGAAGGGATGTATTTTGAATAAAAAAAAATGTCAAAATAATTAATCATCATTGTCGACCTCAGCCTCTCGTAAAATGGAGATATTCATATATAGAACATATGAGATGACATAGGTTTAAAATATATAAATATAGGATATTTAAACTGAATTGAAAGTGAAAGTGAAAACTTGAAGACAGGTTGCTATTTTTATATCAGGAATAATAAACAAGAACAAATATTTATCATTGAAAATGGTTTAATACTTTTTCAAAATATTCTCCGCGTTGATCGATACACTTTTTCATACCTTTGAATTAATTTTCATAGCACTTTTTCCATTCCGATTGAGGTATTTCCAAAACAAGCATTTTGAACACATCAACCTCTTCTTTTGGCATCGAAAATCGTTGACCACGTAGTATATTCTTCGCGGATGGGAACAAAAATAACTCATTGGGTGCTAAATCTGGACTATACGGCGGATGAATCATCAATTCGATATTTTGACCGCTCAAATATTGAGTGGTTCGGTCCGATGTGTGAGAGCTCGCCTTGTCATAGTAAAGAAAGACTTCTGACAAACAAATGGTTGTGTACCTTTCAGAATTGACCGTTCTACGATTTTCTAATCATACTGTACATTTATCAAAAAAAAACGCGACCATTTGCTTCGAAGTGCTTCTTCAGGGACGCCTCAAATCTCACGGTATGTCACATAAGGATCTTTCTTTATCAGTTCGCGCACAGTATCGATATTTTCTGGTACCTACAACCGATTTTGGACGACCTTCTTTCAATTCATCCGTGAGCGAACGACGTCCACGATTGAATTCACTAAACAAGTGATATACAATGGTTTTAGATGATGCTTCAACGCTAACGCTAAGTGAAGTGAGTTGATCGATGCACTGTTGAGATAATCCACGTCGAAAGTCGTAGTAAATCATCGCACGAAAATTCTCACCAGTTAATTCCATTTTTTTACTGAGATAAAATTTTCTAATCACTGAAAATACAAAAAGCTTCGGTATGACAAATTGTTCTGAGTGTGTATACACAATGTCAAACTTTAGCAATACTATTGTTAGTCACCTATTCCGAATATATAAATAGCAACCCTCGTACCAGATTATAAATTGAATTCATACAAATATACCAAAACAAAAATCAACTTCTACTTTTCAGAATCACTAGAATGAGTACATAGTATATAGTCAGTTTCAGAATGAGAGATGTTATAGATAAAAAATATAAATTATGATAAATTATATTGAAAACTAAAAACTGTAATTGCCAGGCTGAACATAACAACTCTATATTGACGTTTCAATGCAGTTCTTTCTAAAAAAAACCATACTTAAACTTAAACGCCTGTTTTTGTGTCGCATCAGTCACTACAACTGTACGATATATTTACATTAAAGTCACGTATTTTTGGGTTATTTTAAGAATGTTTATATATACCGTTTTTTAATAGATACTCGACATATAAGTTTCTATTAAAAAAAATATATATTTTTCAAGAATAAGAACTAAACTTAGTCTACGCCGGTCGCATATACATGTTTGCCAAGTTGATAGGTAAGAATTTCTACAGCTGATAGTGCTTGGAACATCTTCAGGATCTACACAAAATTCAGATAACAGGTATTTTTTTATAAACGGAAATAAAAATGTATACTGAAAAATTTAGAGTTGCCAAGTAATTTTATCCATGAAAACAGTTACTGCAGTACGTAAAATTAAACGTATAGTGAGCAAACTGCAACAGAAAGAACATGTATGAATTAGCTTGGTATGATTTGATGTTTGAAGCACTGATTATAAAACCAAATTGTCCCTACCTTGTAACATATCATTTTAAATAAATTTTAAAAAGTATTTAACAGAATCGCAACATTATGTTTACAATATTAGTTTTAATTTTTTATAGGCATACCATTTTTCTTTTCCTTATATAAAAAGTAAGATAAAAGGCTTTTTTTAACTCGTCACTCATTTGTGTTTTAAAGCACACTTTATTCCTCAATGCAGCTAAAATTAAAAACATTTTTATCAAAAGTGCCGATCTTCAACTTTTTGTCAGTTGCATAGTTACAGAATTTAGCGATGTACACTTTACAAGAGAAAATTCAAATTATGTTTATAAAACTTGTTCAAAAGTTTGAAGAGACTAGGTCGGTGTGTAACATTCACTTTGTTACAGGGTGTTTGTTAAGCAGCCCAGAGTTCTTAATAAACTCACACAGATTGAAATTTTAGGCCATTTTTAAACAAAACTAGTCATTTTCTTCCAAATTTAGTATTCTTCAGCAGCTTAACGAAGGATTCAGAAATGATCCAGAATGACCCGAATTTAATAAAGAATATATTTAATAAACATAACTGTAGATACTGGGATAATAACAATCCATAATAACAATAATATACAATATCAATAATATGTATTTCAAGAGGGCCATAAGCAGTTACCCCAAAAGATTAACGTTTGAGTGGGAATTCTGGAGAATCAAATAATAGGTCCTATTTTTATTGAAGAAAATTTAACCGGTGAATTGTGGTTAAACTTATTGGAAAAAGAAATCTATCCACTCATCATCATAGTCCTTAGAAAACCAAATCGATGAAAAAGAAAACCCACTGTTGGATGAACAAAATTTATAATTTTAACACGATTACTCACTTCACTCCGCATTACATGGTCGATAATGGCTGGATTAACGGTTTCCTGACAAATGGATAGGCCGAAGGGGCGCTGTGAAATGGCCGGCGAGATCTCCAGATATAACGCCACTGGATTTCTTTCTTTGGGGTTATTTAAGGACAGTTGTATACAAAATTTCGCCACAGGATATTCAGAACTCAAGAAATAGAATTACGCATACATGCAGGTTAATTAATTAAAGGACATCAAAACGTTCGAAAAGCCTTCTATCAGTAATGTACAAAGTTTTCACTAAGATAATTTTTGAAAGAATATTAAAAAAACTGAATGATGCACAACCAAGAGAACAAGCAGGATTCAGAAGTGGATTCGGTACAATGGATCACAGCGAGGTTGTACAGCAGGTCAGAGAAACACTATGCCACTGTGCTTGGCTTTTATCGACTACTAAAAAGCATTTGACTCCATCTCAAAGCATGCAATAATGGATGCACTGATTAGCCAAGGGGTAGATAAAGCATATGTAAACCTATTAAGATCGATATATGATGAAGCTACAGCCACAATTCACCTTGATGATTCAAGTGGGAATTAATGTAGAACGAGGTGTACGGCAGGGTGACGCAATATCGCCTTTTCTTTTCTCGGCTGGCCTTGAAGAAGTATTCCGTAAACTGGATTGGAAACGGCATGGTATGCAATGGTGCAAACTTAAACCATCTTAGATTTGCAGATGATATCGTTCTCCTTTCACAAGACCCAGAGAAGTTGCAAAGACGCATACAAGAACTGCAAAGGGCTGGCGAACCATTTGGCTTAAAAATAAACCTGAAATAGAGTCAGGTTATGTTCAATATCGTTCAATATGTTTAACTTCGCCCAGGACAGAAGAATTTCAGTTTTAGGAAGCGATTTGGAGATTGTAGACCGCTTTATATATCTTGGGCAGAGGATTTCAATGGAGGGGAATACCGCCCGGGAGGTGGAATGGCGAGCTAAATGTGGCTGGCGGGCGTTTGGCAGGCTCAATATTGTGTCTAAGAGCGGACTCTCACTTTGCCTGAAAAGAAAAGCCTTCAATCAGTGCGTTCTACCCGTTATGACATACGGAAGTGAAAGTTGGACACTCACATCGCATTCAAAAACTTCGGGTAGCACAGAGGGGAATGGAAAGATGTATGCTTGGCACACATCTTTCGACAAGACATCGTTGGAAGAGTAAAGCAATTAAAATGGAGATGCGCAGGTCATATAGCGAGGCTATGGGATGACAGATGGACCAAGGCAATCCTGGAGTGGATACCGCTTGATCGCAAACATCCGCGAAGAAGGTCGAAAGCACGATGGATTAATGACATCGTTAAGTATATTGGACCAGAGTGGCAGAGGAAAGCGAAGGGCTGTGGAAGCTGGAAACATGATGAAGAGGCCTTCATCCCGCAGTGGATCGACACAGGCTGATGATGATTATGATGATATATATATATATATATATATATATATATATATATATATATATATATATATATATATATATATATATATATATATATAGATATATATATATATATATATATATATATATATATATATATATATATATATATATATATATATATATATATATATATATATATATATATATATATATATATATATATATATATATATATATATATATATATATATATATATATATATATAGATGCCGGATTTTTTTCAATTTTACATAAGATTACGTAAGTATTTGTTTTTGGACACATGGTAATACTGAAACTATTGTGTATTAAGGTATTGACCATAACATATAAAACTGAGTGACAGTGAGTTCGTATGTAAACATCATATGTTATTATTTCATTGAAAATGTCGAAATTTATACTAAATAAACAGCATTGGCGGGAAGCTATAATTTTATTCTTTCATCTGAAGAAAACTGCTGCTAAAAGTCATCGTTGGCTTGTAGAAGTTTATGGAGAACTTGCTCCTACCGAAAGGACTTGTGAAAATTGATTTAAACGTTTCAATTGGTGATTTTGATGTGAAAGACAAAGAACATCCAGGCCAACCAAAAAAAATTGAAATGCAAAATTGAAAGTATTACTCGATGAAGATCCATATTAAATGTTTAAGGAATTGTCAGAAATATTAAATGTTGATGAAACAACTGTTGGAAAACGTGTACATAAACTTGGATTCATTCAAAAAGAAGGAAATTGGGTACTGCATGAATTGACTGAAAGGTAGCAAAAAAAGCTTTTAACTACATGTTAAATTAGTAATGTCTGAATGTGGCGCGTTCATATATTTTTTCGTTTTTTTAGATCGTGGCGAAAAACCCAAAAAAGGAAAAACACATGTGAAATGTTGCTTGAAAGACATAAAAAGAAATTAATTTTATATCGAATTGTTACTGGTTATGAAAAATGGATTAATTACGATAATCCTAAGCGAGGAAAAGCAATAGTTAAGCCAGGCGAACCATCGACATCAACGCCAAAACGGGATATTCATGGAAAAAAACTTATGCTGTGTATCTGATGGGGTCGGAAAGGTGTTGTGTACTATGAACTGCTGAAACCGAATGAAACTATCAATTGCTGAACGTAACCGTATAACTTCATAATTCCAAGTGTTTGCTCCGGTTTTTTTTCTTTCGTAATATATGTTTTCAGTTTCTCTTAGATTCCTATTCTTTTCTGCAAACCAATTTGATTTTTGTATCTGCGCCCTTCTTTTTCTTTTCTGGATATTCAGGGGTCAGAATGAAAACCATATGGAACTAAGCCACCTTCGTCACTTTCCTCTGAAAGTCTTTTATTTGATCCAATATGGCAATAAAACCAGAAACGAAGACCATCGATTGGTTTGTTGGATATATATTCAGTTCTTTCTCGAAATTTGCCGGCCGCGGTGGTCTGGTGGGTTAGTCGCCTGCCTGGCAATCCAAAGGTAGCTGGTTCGATACCAGCGCTCGGATGGGTGTTTGTATTTAATTATTCTGTCCGTCTTACTTTTAACCCTACACACATACACTTATACATACATACATACACACACGCCCACACATATCCACACCTAAATGTGTCTGATTGTTTCTAGGCAAGAGTGTAAAATCCGACAACGAATTACCCCTCAATCATACCAGTTAAAGGTTGGGTAAGGCCGGATGCCTTCTGAGAAATGTTCTACGTTGGTCACTCGCCAGTCGATAGGCTTCCTGTTAGACTTATGAGTAGGCACATTACCAAGGGTTTATAACCTGAGGGGAGTGATGGCCTGGGTTTGTCGGTAGCTGATGACCCGTGGTTCGGAACCCACGTTAAGCTGTAAGACCAGTCGTTAAATAGTCTAAGATGCTGATGCAGCTCTAACCGTAAATCCTTTCCCTTTTTTATTCTGGAAATTTCTGATTAATAAAATTAAACCCTCGAATCGACACTAAAACACTATTAATTGAAATAATTACAAGAGCCAAACTGGCGGTAATAAAACCATTACAAAATGGCATCTGTCACGGATTTAGCTGTCAATTTTCACATGTAAGGATTAAGCTGTTTTACTCATAACGCGACTCTCATAACTCGTAAGAAATAAAAATAATTTGATTTTTATGAGGTTAGTTTAAAATAATCTATAAGTGATATGTTTTATAATCCATATTTAGTGGTAACGAAAAATTAGAAAAATGACTAGCGTTAAAATAACTAAATTTATTTACAACTAGTTACATAGATTTTAATTGTTTTATAGTTTTAGTCCAAAGGTTGGTTCATCATAGGTCACCCTCTATTTATATCAATTATTGCATTCATTTTTGACAGAAAAATATATATTCGAAATATTTTCCAACAATATAAATGTATTATAGATACCATCAAACAAAAATGACACGGTTATTGTAATTGTTTTTCATGTATCAAAAGGGGATTAAGAGATATATTTTTAAATTGTAAACTCATCATTATAGGTCAGAAGCATTAAACTTTTAGGAATTTTAGGACAGAAGTATTAAACTTTTAGGAATTATTTAATCAACGTTTTTATTTAAGTCAAAGAAAAAATATTTCCAAAAAAAAACTAGATTATAAATTGATTGATTTTTTTATCATCTGCTAGCTGCCGGTAATTTTTTCACTTTTCTATCCTAGTTAATGCAGTTCCAGAAGGCGTAAAAAAATGTTTTTGGTTTGGTAGGGGTCTAAAAAAACCTTCGATATATTTAAGACAAGATTAATTCAGCACTTTATTTGGAGGTTTTGAAACAACTTCTGACATGAGTAAGACGTGTGACAGAATTTGATAACTTTAGAGAAAGTGTGAGTCCTTAACAGTTTTTTAATAAACGCGAACTTCACAGCGCTTTCCTCAACATCTCGATGATGATGTTCTCCATTTTATGAAAACCTTACATAAAGTATGGCACTCGAGACTAATTTACAAGGCCGTCGAACTATATTTCCCTCGGAACCTTGCCATATTTATCAACTTCGTTCTAGAAGGCATATCCTTCCTAGTAAAAATAGAAGTCAGAATCCCCTAGGGTTTCCACCTTGCACCGGTCTTGTTCAACTTCAACATTACCAATATTTCAATATCCAGTGACGTTAAATCTGCATTATTCGCGAGTGATACCACCGTTGTATCGTATCACGTCATCTAAATGCGATACACATCAAACTTCAGATCAAATGGTCGCAATTCCACTGGCTGTAGGTCAACTTAAGGAAGACCCAGGCGATATTCTCCAGAAAACTTCGGTTTAACAAAGCTAAATTGCTGGCAGAAAAGGATCAATTAACAAGACCTCCAATCTGATTAGTACTTAACTAATTCATCAAAATCCAGCTTTTCATATGCAAGAGAAATAAGATTTTTAACTATAATATCGTCCAGCCTACAGAGATGGCAAATTCTGCCTAAAAAATAAAATCCTAATTTATCAAACTCTAGCGCGATCCATGATATGGGGTGGGGTAAGTGTCACGCTACGATTTTATTTAGGGGCCAGTTTTTTTCGTTATTTGTGACACTAAACTCGAATAGATTTACCACTAAACGCCAAATCCCTTTTCGACGTTTCGCTAGTCATGTTAGCATCATCAGAAAATAACTCCGTCTAGACTTCAACTGGAAGAAAAATTTTTTGCTCTATAGAACTTGAAATCTAAATCAATAACGAGAAATACAAAAATTAAGATATTATAATACTGAACAATAATTAGATCAATATTATTAGATGGGTCAAGTGCTTAGGAAAGAAATATAGTGACGAAAATATATGGACTCATCCTTACGGAAGAGTCGTTAGTCCAGATACGAGGGTTGCTATTTATTTATCCGAAATTGGCATCAGTGATGGCGCTAGGCGCCATCTGACATTTACATCTCACATATACATCGACATATACAAGTTTGACATTGTTGACTGTATAGGTACTCAGAACGTTTTATCATACGGACGCTATTTGTGTTGTTTAGTGACTTGAAAATTTCATCTCAGTCAAAAATAGAAATAACTCGTCAGAATTTTCGTGCGATGATTTACTACGAATTTCGACATTGATTATCTCAACAATAGTGCATTGATCAACTCGTTTCGACTTTTGGCGATAAAGCACCATCTAAAACCACTGCTGGCTTAGAAAATTAAACAGTGTTTGTTGTTCGCTCACGGACGAATTTAAAGAAGGTCGTCCAAAATATGTTGTACCAGAAAACATCTGATAAAGCAAGATCA